>JACDQD010000007.1:10178750-11378750 GCA_019843655.1 Lethocerus indicus | reverse complement strand
TTAACATGGAATGAAACAACTACAAATATGATGTAAATGTTATATCGTTCATGAAATTAAATGAGGTTAGCATAATATGTATTTAACATGATTGTTAATGATGGAATTCCTATTATTTTAATTAAGTTGTGTTTAATTTGTTGTTATTTAAATACTTTGCAGATTGTAAAATTGACATTATTCGAAGTTACGTATTTTATACATAATTATAAAAATACAAATAAAAATTATACGAGTGATTATCCCCTCCTCATTTATTCATATCACCCTTAATACCCTTGTGCCGCTATGGTTTATTTACGAATGAATTTAGTGACACTAATTTTGGTAACATTATTCCTAGTGTCAATTTACAACTGTATGCAGCCCTTCATATTATAGTTTTGTTAGACTGAAAGATGGAATTTTTTCGCATACACTGTTAGTACATATGATTTGGGTCCAATAGATTATCAACTGGATTAAATTGTGGGTCGTCATCATTAGTTTTATAATCCCTTCGAACATATATTTTACATTTATTCGTTTTATTGTAAATTAGTAACACAATAAATTTAGTAGTATATATAGATTGGGTGTTGTGTACTTTACCTGGCGATCATAATTTAAGATTCTGGCTTACGTATACGTCAAATATGATACTGCAAATTAATGTTAGGACTGATTTAGACGAGGCTCACGAACGGTCATCTAACCCAACCTAAACGCACAAAAGCCTTAAGCCTAATTCCGCCGACCCAATTATTCAGTTAACGTAACCATTTGTTGGCACAGGTACATATAACGGATTTCTCTATTAGTGAAATTCGATCCGCGCGTTGGTTAATTCTGTGGAATTGAGACATCGCAGTGCTTCGGAACTAGACTTTACGCCACGGTCTTAACTACGGTAATCGGATTTAGGCGATGTTTAGTCTGGGGCGTTAGAGTAGTAAGACTAAAACGATATCTTCAATCCTAGTAGAGCTACTTGTACTACTCTACACAAGTAGTATACAGTACGGAGACGTCAGGGAGATCACAGAACTAGTCCTAGTTGTATTTAAAATGGCTAAAATAGTGAGGCATTTAAATCTCTAGTCTGTTAAGTCTGTTAACAGAGATTTACAGAGAGAAGCGGCGAATCTTAAACAAATTTAGGTGAACTAGTACATACTCTATGTTTTATGGGATCCAATCGAAATCAATGTAAATTTACCATTTTGGTATCTCCATTTGGCTCCACAGGTGGGTACAACGGAAAATTGAATAATTTCCTATAATTGTCTGAATAATATTCCAAATCATCGCTACAGGTATCTCATATATTATTATAAGAACGATCGTTATCCTCAAGAGCGAGGGGGGTGGAACGGTCATTAAACAATAGTCGACTGAATGGGCACTCCGGGTAGGGAAAAAACTAGAGGGCTGGAGGGACGAGGAGGATGAGGCGAGGAAGGTGTAAAAAAGAAGGATGAGAGCGAGAGCGGAGAAGTAAGGGAGGGAGCGAGATAGAGTGAGTGAGAGGGAGGGAGGGAGGGAGGGAGGGACCGACGAGGGGCCCGGCGAGAGAGACAGTCGTGTGCCGCTAGCCATGGGAGCGATGGAGGAGCGGAGGTGGCCACCGCTGGGGGTGATACTCTCGCTGATCTCGTTCGGACCGGCCCTCGCCGCCCTTACAACCACAGACCTTCTACTGCAGGCAAGGTGCCACGCTTTCTGTTCCACCAACCAACAACAGCAACAGGTAAATACATATGCGCACCTAATACATATCCTAAACTAAATCTAACTGGTACCCACTTCACCGTGTTTCCCTTTTAGCTAATTTATCAGTAGAATTAGACAGGTAAAGGTGACTCAAACATCATTCCAGGCTAATAACGGGGGGAACAACCCTAGCCCTAGGGAGGGTTGGCCATCGGTCTTTCTCTACTCACGCGTTCGCCCTGGGGCCGGGCCGGTTTCGGCTTCTCGCCGCCGTCCCTAGTCTTCATTATTCTAGAGCATTCTTACCTCCAACAGCCTCAAATGTGCCAACTCATCGCCTCCTTTACATTCGAGTTTACCCATTTTTAACGTTTGAGTTGTACTGACGGCCAGACGAATGGATTAAATGACGATTGAACAAATACGCCGTTATGCAGTCTTGTTTTGTCAGTTATGAAATTGATTGAACATCGGAGTTTCATTTTTATATTTGAGTACGGGTAAACACCCGTAAATTTCCTGTTTGCACTGGATACACGTAAGTATGATTATAACAGTATCCGCCAAGTGAAGGTGGTGAATCTCGAAATGGTGTCGTTTTAGAACAAAAGTAGTCGAGAAGATATGTCCTGAGGCAATAGTAAATAAATTTTAAACAGAACCTTGGATATTTGTTTTCGTAATTTTCATTCATACACACCGTTCCGAATGATAAAAAAAGGAAGTTCAGTCCCAGACTGAACAAATTTCAGGGTGACTGAAGAGTCATTGGATTGAGAAAAGCAGATCATTTTCCCTCGAACATCGAAACGCATGTCATCATCCTGTGTCCAATTTTGACGATTCAATAAAGTATCAAGAACATCGATGAGAAAACATTTGGGGTTCATATAGTTCTCGAGTGACTTCTTGGAGGGTACTCGAGGGCAGGCTTCAGAACTGCGCATGTACGCCAGCAATGTTCCCCAACAAATAATCTAACAAATGAGACAGTTGTTGAGAAATCGGTATTTTGTGTGAAAAAGATTTCGAGGCCATCAAAAATAATAATTCAGAAAAGTAACATCTCTAGACAATTAAGCAGCGGCGCTAAGATAATTTTGGCGGAATTCAACGAGTTGTTATTAATTACATTTGTTAATCTTACGAAACAGTATGTTAGCTGCATTAATAAAGATTATCGAGGTGCTTTATTTGTCTATATAAATTATCATCACGAAAATATTCATTAGTCATCACTGTCCTTTTGCTTCTGTGCGAATGACTGATTTAATTTACATTCCATAATGCTTCTGGGTATGCTAATGTGTTATGATCCCACATGAGTTCACTGTTGTATCATTCTGTACACATGATCGACATTAAAACTATCTCTTATAAGAAACCGGAAACCAACGCAAAGAAAGTTAAATAACGCGTATCAATAAATTTTCCACTAACAAGGGCTGTTGAGTTCGATTGTAATGTCGAAAATGATGTCTGGGTTTTTTGTACTGGCTTTACTATCCTTTAAGATTATTTTTTATTTAATTTCAACAAAATTGTTTATTCATAATTGCATCAGTCCATTTAAAAGGCCCTTCCAATATCTTTCAGTTAAGGCATAATTCATTTTTACGGGTCTTTCGTGCCGGCTATATAATTACTCAATGTGTGATATTAGGTCACTAACGTACTTAATTTTAACTTTAACTTTTAATGTTTTCGCGTTTCGTTCTGTTATAATGAAAATATTCAAGTTGACTTTTTTTCTGCAATTATAAACAAGCTCGGTTATAATATATTTCCATTATTAATGTATGTAGATTTATATTGACGGTATGCTTAATATTAACAGTGTTTTTTTCCACCGAGACTCTCATAATCCCGCGTGGGTTTAAAATAATGGGGCTATTGTCGATTCGAAACAACGCCTTATAGTTGTTATACCGTATCACTCGTCATGCCAACAACGGCGTGGCCTTTTATTAAAAGTCCTTCAAAGACTTAACTCGGGTAAATGGCGCAGTAAGACAGTTGACACCCAACTAAGTGCGTAGCCCGGCGCGGCCGGCTCCTAGAATGTCGACTGTTGGCCTATGTATGTTACAAAAAATTTAAAAAAGTATTCTGGAACATCACATGAGAATCCGTTTAGTGACAAACATTCCGTACTGATAATTTAGAAAATGTAAATAAACCCCAGGCTCTAGAGCTGTTTCTTTAGCTTTAATTTGTTTTTTCATAGGAGCAATCATCAATTAAAAGTTGTAGATCCTATTTCCTTATTAATGTGAAACGAAATATTTATTTACAAAAAGTTCAGCTGCAGATTTACTCTTCCATAAAAATTTGTGTTCCATTACTGCATCTCCTGTGGCCAATTTCCTTTTTTGCGAACGTGGGCATTTTTGTTACTGTAAATTTTGAACCCACTATGCCTGCAAAGTAAGTGCAAGATATTACAGCGTTTTTCCTAATTTATTATCGTTTATATTCGTATAAATGTTCAAGGTATATCGACGTTAATAAGTCGCCTCCGACCTTAAAAATAACTTTTGCAGAATTACAAATCGGAAAACAAAATTCAACAGGTCGAAAGTTCGGGCCACCCCTGGCGGGGTGAAATAAAAAAATGAATCCTTACATAGAGTTTTAACTGGAGGGGGTCAATGACATCGGTAACAAAAGACGTGTGGACACATTGTTGTGGGCGTATTAATGAACAGCGCACCATTAGCAGTGTCCGCGTGTACGTGTCCACGTGCGTACGCCGTAAACTTGAAAACCACCCAAACAAGATCGTCGCTCCTTTCTAGCCGGCCCGGACGGTGGACGCGTCGCCTCCCTAATTACTTCATTAATTTAACGGTTATTTTCGGCCATAATTTATATCGGACACTGCTGTCGACGACAATGTCGCACCGACACCAGCAAGAGTTTCAATGAACGAACGATCGACTTATCCATAAAATAATTAATTCCCGTTTTCATTCAGTGCGATAACATTTGAACAGTGCAGTCATCAGTTTTATAAAACAGAAATTATGTCGGATTTTTTGTTCCTGTATTAATATTAACGACCGTTATTAATGATAATTATTTGTGTGTGCATTTATAAAGCCAGCGAATAGATTGATAACGAATTAAAATAATTTACTCGAATTATGTTTACTTTTGTTTTTTATACTTCGAAAGGTGGAGATGCTATCGAACCTCAATTTCTGAGCTCAAGGTTTATATATTGTTGAAAGGAACTCCCCCGGCCAATATAATTTTAAAATATGCGAATGTCCGCCGTCCGCCTCAAGTTGAAATGATTTTGCTCGTCCTTTTTAATGCTCTCGCCGCCCGCATGGGTCGTCGGCGGCCCATAAAATCTAAGGAGAGCAAATGCAGGCTTATTGTAGGGGTGGGTGGTGGGGTAGAGCCGGTGTCTAGTATGGTCCGGGTATCCTGCTGGTCGTGCTGGTGGCCGGGGCGGCCTGGCTGCGGTCTGTGCAGTGGAGTGCGTGCAGTGGAGTGCGTGCAGCGGGGTGCGTGCATCTGCGGCGGCTGCATTCTCCCGCCGCCGCCCCCCCAACCACAACCTTGGAATGCACTCGCCCGGATGCTCCCAGGCCCGCGCTTCACTTTTATAACAGTTTTATTTCACTTTGTCCGCTTATTTATTCCCTCCAGTTAGCACGACAATATTATTTATTTTTTTAATTTATTTTAAAAACTTTAAGATCCCGCTGAATGCGAATTTAAGACCTCGCCCGTTTGTACTCGCCCCCTCTGCTGGACATATAAAGTTTTTTTCTGTAGATGTTAGAAAATCTCATCGTTCCTTTCGTAACAATATTTTAGTTTATTTATTTATTCTACGCTTATTTTTAAAATTAAGATTAAAATTTTGAATCCGATATTAAGATATTGGAACTTGGTCTCCAGTCGCTGATTTGATCCTATGCTAGACCGGTTCGGGTGCCAATGAAGCGCCTCGTCTTCGTAGTACTGTTTCCTGGCTATATATTTCTGGACGACTTCTCGCCACCGTCAATTGAATAGCGCAGTGCTTATGAACAACGAAGCACTCTTACTGATACTTCGTGAGTCTGGCTCACTCGTTTACGGACGATGGCGAGAGACCGATCTTAGGGTCAAAAAGGCGAATGGGGATAATCGCAGGAGTGATTGCGATCCAAACCATCGAGTTGACCGGCTAATACGCCGAACTGATAATGAAGTCGCTTACGTACCCCGAAATGTTTTTAGATTCGGTGCTTAATTCGTTCCAGACGCTCTCTCTTAGAACCGATAAGTCGACCATCGGAAGAGTCGCGTGTAGGGACGTGACTGTTGGTTTTGCGAAACGCACGGGGAATGTAATGGGAAGGGGCCGTGTAGTTGGATACCGATGATCTTGGACGGTGTGCTTTACCGGAGCCCGCACTCCGCCTCATGCTGGTCATGTAAAGCCCACATTTCCTCCCGCTCCCAGCCGACTGCAAATTCACCCGCCCGCTTCCACGATAAAATGCTCTCTAAAGTATCGTTTCATTTGGAGGCCTATAATGTCACTATATAACTATCGCACTGGGCGTATCCAGACGCTACGGATTGTAAATTAAACAATGTTATTTTATTACGATGTTTATTATCATCGTAACACATCTGTTTTACCTACTAGAAATGTCAGCTATATTAAGTCGAAGAACTAAATTTAATGTTATATAATGGACATATATAAGGTAGACAAAAATTTTTGAATTTTTATAATACATATACGAATCTTTTAATACAATTTTTAATTCAATATGAGTTTATCTACCACAATCGTTAACCGCTCGAAAGTTGAATGTATTAATTCCCTTTCAGTTTCAAACGAACGGACTTGTAATGCAGGCATGTGAACAATTCTCTGGAAGTTTGTTCTCCGTCTGGATGCAGTTCAAAAGACAAAAAGGTCATCTTCCCCTTGTTTCCCATCCCCGTTATTCCAGGAAGACCTGACCCGTTGGCCCCGGTACTAAAAAATGTTCTGTCTTTTCAGTAGGCGTTGTGATTGTGTGTGCGTGTGTGTGGGCCTTATCTAGTGTCCGGTTGCGGCGGGACCATCTGTAATATACTCCCAGTGCTCCCTCCCTCCTCAACCGCTCCCTCTCACCCTCCCTCCCTTCCTTCGCCATCCCCCCTCACGCTCCCAGACGGTAAGGCCAGCCCTTATCGCCTGCATCGACGTGCACTTGGGCTCCCCTCCCTCGCTCTCCTACATAATATCGCTTCGTTCTTCGCTTGGCGTAAAACTGAATTGGGTCGCTACGTCACGGTTTAAAAAAATACATTCAGCGCCCCCCTTTTCTAGTTTAGAATACCTGGTCTGCGAGGGGTTGGAATACCGTAGATTCCGCGTGTTTCTGTCTCCTCTCGCTGGTTTGGTCTTCTTCTAGACCGGTTTCGGCTGCTCGGCATTATCAGAAGCGGTGTTAGTCACTTTAGAACTTTGGATGATTTTTGGGCATCCTCACTGCACTGTCACTGTACTGGGATTTGGTTAAGTCTTTGTCGGACTATCGGTCAAATATATATTTGATCACACAACTGGTCACAAATATATGACAGGAAACCTATCTGGTATTCAGTATTTACGATCATAAATGTTTTCCTGTTGATCCAAACTTTATTGAAAAAGGTTTATTTTTAGTAACCTAGTTAAACGGTGAAAGTGCACCCAACGAACTTTAGCTGCATCCCCGCGCCACCATCGGGGGCTAGCGTCGCGGTACACGTGCACCCAACGAACTTTAGTTAAGTGCATTTCCGCACCATCCTCAGGGGGCGCTAGTTTGCCAGTGCAAGTGCACTCAACGAACTTTAGTTAAGTACATTTCCGCACCACCCTCAGGGGGCGTTAGTTTATTGGTGCAAGTGCATTAAACGAACTTTAGTTAAGTACATTTCAGCACCACACTCATGGGGGCGCTAGTTTATCGGTGCAAGTGCACTCAACGAACTTTAGTTAAGTACATTTCCGCACCACACTCTTGGGGGCGCTAGTTTATCGGTGCAAGTGCACTCAACGAACTTTAGTTAAGTACATTTCCGCACCACACTCATGGGGGCGCTAGTTTATCGGTGCAAGTGCACTCAACGAACTTTAGTTAAGTACATTTCCGCACCACACTCTTGGGGGCGCTAGTTTATCGGTACAAGTGCACTCAACGAACTTTAGTTAAGTACATTTCCGCACCACACTCATGGGGGCGCTAGTTTATCGGTGCAAGTGCACTCAACGAACTTTAGTTAAGTACATTTCCGCACCACACTCATGGGGGCGCTAGTTTATCGGTACAAGTGCACTCAACGAACTTTAGTTAAGTACATTTCCGCACCACACTCATGGGGGCGCTAGTTTATCGGTACAAGTGCACTCAACGAACTTTAGTTAAGTACATTTCCGCACCACACTCAGGGAGGCGCTAGTTAAGCCATATCTAATATTTTTTATTTTAAGAGAAAGCAAAACTTTCATAGACTTAATATTGTAAGATAAAAATAAAAAGGTAAGTTATAAAAGAATGTGCTTAACTGTGAAATGTACTTAACTAAAGTTCATTGGTGAGGATGCCATCAAAACATCCAAAGTACCGAATTGACTAACACGGATACTGAAGATGGCGAGCAACAGAAACCGGTCTAGCAAAAGACCAGCGAGAGGACACAGAAACACAAGAAATCTACGGTAATAATTTTTCGTCGTACGTACGATGCGTTTTTCTACCTGAAAAAATAATTGCTGGACATCGCCTCTTTGATGTAACGCAACCTTGTAATTTGAAGACGCTGCATTTTCAGTGAATGTGCCGAACATCCGGCTGGTGAGCTCTGGCTGTTTATAAGTGTGTTTTTCCTAAACACCTTTTAATATCTCACAATTATGCATTGTAGTTATTTTTATGGCTGTTGCCATGTATTGAAAACTATTTTGGAATTTTATTGGTCTGGAAAAAACCCCCTACTGTTTATTCTGTGGGGAGTGCGTAGTGATACATGCTTGTAGATGTATGTATGTATCTATCTTGTAAAACACAAAATTAAACGGATACTCTTCTCAAGTAGTAATTTTGGACATCGACGCGAAGAAAACAATAATATAACAATACAACACAAATTAGAAATCGTCCAACGGAGCCTAATTCTAATGTCAGCGAGCGGGAATTAAAAAAGGAATCGGTTGTTACAGATGAATAATTACAGGTGGAAGCTATTCATTCTACACGAATCCATACAGGGTAAACGGGACCTGTGGGTTTGTAACGATCTCGGCCCCGTCCAGAGCTTGTTAAGGTTGGGAGGACAGTGTGGGCCTACATACGACGGCCTCTGAACCAAATACAATATGAAACCGGCTCCGCCGTCGTATCGAACAAAAGGTTGACATGTTTATCTGTTGTGTAACGATCTCGAGTATTAATAAATTTTACATTTTAAATTGTTCGAACGCCCTTCGCGGGTTGTCGTCGTTGTTGTTGGGAGTGGAAGTGGAGTGAGACCGCAGTTGATAACCGATTGGACGATGCAGTTGTCTGCCCCGGGGTCAGCCTTTTGGCCTCTTGCAGCGACAGATAAACCCTTCATGAAAGGGCCCCTCTTAAACCCAATTACGGCGTTTAGCGGCCGATCGGAATTTTCTTTATTTTGAACGTCTAGACAACACCGGACCGAAGTCAGGAACGAATGCTATCGGAATCGAATTTTAAATTATATAATCATATATCGAATAGAACGCTCACCATTCATTTCCTTTACACGAGGGCTCGGGGAACCGAATTGGGCATAAAATTATAGACCTAGCGATTACAATAGAATTACACGTTCTAGTGTCACAGGAGAAAACGTAGCCCGTGTGATTCTGAAATAATTATTTAGACAATGCTATTGTCGGTTAGATCAATCCAGGCTGAATCATACTAAATTATGTTATATTATTATAAGCCGAAAGCAAATACAGTGAAAAGAGACAGGATATAAGATCCCTGTTCCCAGGCCGGTTAAAAGAGAAGGGACAGTATAGTTTTTGGTAGTCAAGATTTTTATGTGTTGAGTTTTTCGCGGATCTTTGATCTCCCACCGGCGGGGACCCGGAAGAGCGGGTCTGAAACGAAAACAAATCACGACCAGAATTTTGAATTTGGCGAACGGTTGCCAGTGTGGATAAACGGAAGACATGGCAATCAGGTTGAGTCATAATTGTTCGTTTCATAGAGTATTGTAACATTGCGACTCTTTACGATTTAATTTTCCGTTTCCAACCATATTCCAGGCATTTGAATAAAAAATATAGTTACTATTAGTTGTTTCTTCGTTTAAGATCGAAGCTAAACATTTTTTTCATCCTACACAATACTCAAGTATCCTAAGCGGTACCCTTTGCCGAGGGATTTTTTATTTTATAACACATAATAGGCTATCATTAAATATTTAGTCTAGATCGAAAATGGATTCGTAAGTTGAAAATTACACGAGATACTTCAAGGAATCGGTGGTCGGTCATCTCTAGGGAATGGGAAGTGCAGGTAGACGAAATTAGGTTTACTGCGATTATATCAGGACAGTCGATAATCTGACGGCCTAATTAAAGCTCATCCTATGCGCACGACATGTATTAGGCACGTATTTGATCAAAATTGTTAATGTTCAATTTAACCCGATACATTTAAGGATGGCCAGGACTTACGGCGTAGAATTAGTCATGGAATCAATTGGATGGATGAGAATCCGGTCCAAGTCTAATGAACTCCAAGTTATTGGTCCATAAACCACGCTAGAGCTGTTATTGCATGAATTGTGTAAGCTTACTGTATGATTCATGAAATGTATTGAGTTTGTGTGCGGTTACCGGAGTGAGCTCTTTCATTATTTGAACGTAGCGCAGATCACCTATTTCAAGAACAAATTCCATCGCTCTTTCGGACGATCCTTCAGTTCTTCAAATCAGGACTAACTCACCGTTAGGACTAACTCACGTAAGATTTAAACGGTGTTTTGGGGTCGGACGTATTGTGGCCGGTAAAAGTCAACACTAGAGCTGGGACACAATTATCGAGGGTGGTAGGGGGAAACCCCGACCTTTAATATTAGTGCTGCTGACCTTTCCTTTTTCGAATCCGTGCTCTCGACTTCAGGTGCCGCCTCGGTCTCTCGGAAACCATCCCATCTCATTCTCTCAGTTTCTCGCGGCTCATCACTCTCAATTCTCTTTAGCGCTCTCTCGCCGCTCTCCCGGGCTCGCTTCTGACCCGCCGTGGCAATATCAATGACCCTTCCGTGGCTGAAGAGCGTTATTCATTTTATTCCTTTCTGGTCTTGTCCCTCTTCCTCTCGCTGTATTTCCAAATTTCATCGTCCGAAGGAAAATTAGACATAAATAATGGGATTACCAAAAAAATACTCAGAGAGTGGTGGGGAGAAGCCGGGCTCGAATTCCTGTTCACCTCATTCAATTGATTTATATAGAGGCCAGTAGAATTAAATAGAAGTTACGAGCGGACCAAAATTAAGAGATAAACCTAGAACTGTCGACCGGGTCACGAACGCTTCGTGGACAGATTCATAGGTTCCTTTACAGAAATGAGAAACAGGCAGAAAATTAATGATACAAAATCCTTATACCTCTTAATTCCTGTAAAAGATTTAATAAGCATTATAGAGGTTTTTCCATTAGTAATGAATTTAAAAACAACAAATATCACAATAAGAACATTTTGATAAGTTCTTTAGAAGTATGCTCAATATTCGTTTAGTAATTTCGATTTTTCTTACAAATACCGGTATGTTCGAAACAGGCAATGCGATCAGTCATTATCAGACAAAGATGATAGTGACGATTGTTATGAATATTTAATGATGGGTTTAATGAGTTTAATTAGCAAGGGTTAGTCAAAATTTATGTTTGGGCCGTTAGTCGTCAGTTTTCAGAGTAAACCTGTGGTGTAAATTGATGCCGACCTTTCCGGGCCGGTCGCTGCAGCTGCAGCTGCATTCGACATGTGGTCCCCATTTAAGAGTGTTTTTTCCTCGATTCCAATAAGCCTGTAGGAAAAATTAGACGTCAAGGAAAATGTACAGGGACGTTTTCCGATTTTTAACCGAGGCCTCAGAAATTACTCGCCGACGGATACGTTTTATAATTTCAAAAGCGGTCGATAATCGCTCTAGACCAGTTTGTGGAATGTTGACTAAATAACTGTTATTGAATTTGATCTACGGTCAACGGACAATGGTTTAAAATTTGGACACGTGTGACGAGAAACCCCGGGAACAGTGTAGAGGTACAACCGACACGTGTAGCGATTACTTCACTGTAACACCACCGACGATAGTGTGAAGCCAGAACCGGTTTCTCGTTGGGTAAAAACTCGGAAATCGTTAACAGTGGACAATCGAGAATTGTTGAAATTCTTCTAACTTAGCGACACGATTAATTAATGTAATTTGCTCAATTCTAACTCAAATTCGTGTTGAGTTAAAAGAGGCTGTATGTGTAAGTAGGTATGGAGCAGTTGAGATACTATCTCTATGAACAGCTCTAGTTGGGATCCAGTCTTACATCTGAGGCCGTGTGGGCTCACTTAGAAACAGTGGAAAGTAGCCCCATGTGAGTGTTGTGATTTACTGTCATGTGTGGGTATTTCCTACATGTTGTGACTTAGGAAGTTACATTGCCGGCATGGCGCTTCGTCGACAGCCAGGATCTGTGAACTATATTCTTTGGGCGTTCCCTGGGGAGGCCTACCAAGGGAGAGGAGGATAAAAACGAAATCTGATAAGTAACGTACACTTGCGTGCTTGCACTTCGCTTACTTTCTGCGCACTGCCAGCGAAGATTGGATTGCAGGCGTGCAATTTTATCCAGGCGCGAACGGATGCATCGAACGGGGAAAACACGAGTCTTTGACTCTAAAACGTAACAAACAAATAAAGGAACGCCGGGGGTGTGGTGAGGGGCGGGGTGAAGAAAAAAGGAATGATTTGTCGGCAAAAACTAGACGACATTCTTGAATGTCGGTGCCGATAACCCGGACCTGGACTTGATTTATAACAGCCCGTGTTTTCTTCCTCCGGTCGTCGGTCTCTCTCTCTCTCTCTCTCTCTCTCTCTCTCTCTCTCTCTCTCTCTCTCTCTCTCTCTCTCTCTCTCTCTCTCTCTCTCTCTCTCTCTCTCTCTCTCTCTCTCTCTCCCTCACTCTCCCTCTCTTTCTCTGTCTCTCTCGGTCTCATCCGCCGACCGATGCCACCTAACAGAGAGCTCGGGGGGTTTCCCTGCTACTGAAGAATTTCCAGATAGGACCCGTCCCGCTTAGATTTTCCCATCAAAGATTACCCGAAACTGTTTATCCAATGAACATCGAAAGACTCGACATACGACATGTCGACATACATTAATATCTCACTGTGTACGTTCGAACGCCCACGATGAAGAAGATCAAATTGGTTGAAATTATAATACCTTTTGAATTTAAAACTCACTTTTCAATTTCAAAGGAGAGGTTTCAAAGAATACCTACTTTTAAAAATCAGAAATTATAGGAACTAGATTCTTAACAATTGAGAATTTAAATTTTTGTAAATTCCCCCTGTTCAGTAAATTGTCAGTATAATCGCCGTAAACAGGTATAGACACCGGCTTTCAAGGTCCTGAGGCTGAGGTGCATTTACTCGTGTCATATCGTCGGGTCACATTTTTGCCAAATCGACTATTCAATTTAAAATGCTTAGACAGGGCTTTTTGAAAATATAAGCCGCACTGTTAGGACGGACTTTCAACGGAAACTGTTCGCAAAGATGTGCATCGGAGATTCGTGTTGCGATTCCGCGCAGCCTCGAGCCCAGTTCCCTTGAGCTCATTTTGGCGATTCTGCGACAATCGGCGCGGTATTTCCGGTGGACAGAAAGATATTTCCGGTGCATTAATCAGGCCGTGGAACAGCTGGGCTGGACAAACGCGGGCTGTCTTATGCGACTCGGGCTAATAGAATAAGCCGGCCTCCTTGAATACATTAGCGCCTGCATTATGACTTGTCTGAGGTGCGTCACTAAACACTGGCTTCATATTGTAACATCAATAATCCTAGTCCGAAACAATATACTTAATTATTAACTTCCATTTAGCCTGTAATATCGTTTCACTTATTATAGTGGAGTAATTAACATAATTCCATATTTGTTGGTAACTGCGAAGGAACGTGGAGTATCGGAAGGTTCTCGTCATTATTACCTTCACAGAGAAGAAATTATTTTTAATGGAGAAAGTTAGGTCCCTGTCAACTCTACTGTTTCATTTTCTTTTTTTAACACCAAAATGGATCGATTTTCGGGTGCTTTCACTTTCGTTGCGGCAATAATCGGTGAAAGTAACAATTGTGCAGGCTCAAAAACGCGCGGTGTACAATATCGATTGCACGGCTCTTTCTTCGTGAAGAAAAAAATAAGTTTTCCGTTTTCCTCAATTTTCGAACGCTGCCGACCCCCTCTTATTACGGGCGATAAATTTCGATGTTTCAAAATCTAAAAATTTTCATCCCCGGCCGAGGGGGGGCAACAACGGAACGCCTTTATGGCTTTAACGCTTTGGGTCTTCGCGCCTGCCAAGTGCTTGCTGGATTTGGCAAAGGACCGCCCATCCGAGTAAACAAAATTTCCTTTGGGAGCGTTCCAGTTTGAATTACACGCTTGAATTTATTAAGTATTTCGTTGCTGAAGAAATGAGTTTATTTCCGATGGGCAAAAAACGAACTGGAATCCGCCGTGTTGGAATTTAGATAGACCCGTGGACATATTCGTCCTGTGAAGAGCCTTTTAACCAAGTAAGTTGAACTTTGGTATTTCTGTGAGTTGGTATAATTTACAACAATTAATGTTAACAATTGATTTATTTCTTTTTATTTTAAAGTTTGCTTTATTTTTTAAACTCATAATCCTTTCCATTTACGGTATTACCGCCTTTATTATAAATAAATAAATATATAATAAGTAGATATAGTATATAATAATAATATAAGCTAATATATAATATATAAATATTATTGATATATAATTTATTATTATAAATTGTATTAACACACGATCGGTTTACTTGTTTTACCCGGTACAAGACGTTTCCCCGCTGAAGCTATCGACGTCCCAGTAACTGAAATCTGTCTATTACTAGACCAAACTAGATAAAAGCCAAATAATAGTAATCTCTCCGGTAGTCATTGACGATATTTATTTATTTTTATAACCTTAGAGAGTACCTTAAAGTATATTTATAATCAATAAACAATGTACAATTATTTCTTATGTATAATTATCCTGACCGACTTCTATTTGTAAATGGGCCATAATCCCTGTAAACAGATATGACTACTTATTTATATGTAATTAAATTAATACTATAATATTTTATTTATTTGACACGAAGGAATTATGAATTATTGATAAGAGCATAATGAGGATTTGTATTACGCGATTAAAGCTGAAGCGCGTAAGTTCATTTACCGGATGAGTAAGAAGAGGTGTCTGGCATTGGAGGTCAGTGACATGGCCAAGCTGAACGCACCGCCTCCTCCGCACTGCATCCATCCCCAGTCAGTCCATTTTATACTCCCACAAGACGCCCGGAAAGTCCCGCAATTTGGGAATTTTCCATAACTCGCGCCCAAACGTGTCTTAAAGTCTTTGTCCGATTATCGGTCGAAAAAGGAGGGGGAGGGGTGAGGTTATTTAGTAGTTTTAGCGGCGCCAATATAGCATCACTTTGGGAATTTATTTTTTCGTTTATACGCGTCTTATACACAGACGAATAAAATCGTTTATGAACCATTGAAACCGCCGAAAAACAAGGTTATAAACGCCAGAAAATGATTAAGAGGCCAAAAATCGCGTTCATATACGCTTAAATTATCGGTTTTAACTAAAGTTCGTTGGGTGCACGAGTACCGCGACGCTAGAACCCCCCCCCACCCCGATGGTGGCGCGGGGATGCAGCTAAAGTTCGTTGGGTGCACTTGCACCACGACTCTAGCGCCCC
Source organism: Lethocerus indicus (assembly GCA_019843655.1). NCBI lineage: Eukaryota > Metazoa > Arthropoda > Insecta > Hemiptera > Belostomatidae > Lethocerus > Lethocerus indicus. The sequence goes on along the minus strand of JACDQD010000007.1, from coordinate 11,363,024 downwards.
ACTGAAGTTAAATATTTCCCGTAAAAAATGTGTTATATTAGTGCGAAAATATTGCAATCCTTTCAATTTATGGTCTCCTTACTGGTCTGGTCTAAATATATATTTAATAAATTTTAACATAGAAACATTGTTTAGAATCGTTGTGCGTGTGTTTTTTTGATTGTATGTTTTATTTGTTCGATAATGAGAAAGAAGGTGATGCGGACAGATTTTATAACAGCTCTGAGAGCTTCTGGAGTGACTTTTTTTATATCGAGTTTACTTACTGGTTTAGTGTCAAGAGAGCTGCGCTAAGAACACGACTACTAAGCCGGGTACTTGTCCCGGTGGCTTGGGCCCGCCGCTGACGCTGGGCTGCGTGGAGGAGTGCAAAGAGGACTTAGACTGCTCGGGGATGGACAAGTGCTGTAAGCACCCTTGCGGCATCACCTGCCAGCCACCCCCCGATCTCGACCAACAACCCGGTAACTAGAATGAGTATCCGTTTCAAATACCCGTTTTGTGGCCTGCGAAGGGTCGGAATACCGTGGATTTTGTGTTCTTCTGTCTCCTCTAGCCAGTTTGGCCTTTCGCTAGACCCGGTTCCTCCAAGCCAGCGAGAGGAGGCAGAAGATCGAGAAAACTGCGTTATTACTTTATATTTTTCACATGTAATAAAGATAAAGTCATACCTATGAGCGGTTTCATACCTCGAAGCCTCGCGAGATGACTGTCGCTTTAATGTTTATTCATTGATGGGTTCATGAAGTAAATATACTGCAATGGGATAATATATTTTATATACCGAGATTTTTTTTCACGTATAGGGCTGCCCGAGATGCCGGCGGAGGTGACGGTTAGCGAGAGGCGGAAAAGCAAGTCGGTGATGGTGAGCTGGGTGGATGTGGGGGGCGGTGCAGTCTACCTGGTGGAGTGGAGGCAGGCGCCCGGCTGGAGGTTCAAGGAGTCCGGGATGGGCGCCTGGTCCCCGGCCAGGCGCAGGCCCCTCACCAACCCCCCGTTCAAGACCAGCCTCACACCAGCCACGTGGTACCAGTTCAGGGTCGCCGCCGTCAACCCCAACGGCACCAAAGGATACTCCCAGCCTTCCAAGCCCTTCAAGCTCTCAATACGTAAGTAACGCGCCTAAGACCTCGGGTTTTTATTGTGTATTTTCCCGACTAGCAAAACAACATTGTAAAAAAAATTCATGTATAATGTATTATAATATTTAAGAATATAAATGTAGTAAGGCCAATAGGCCGGAATACATGCAGTAATCACAATTTGTTTATCGTATAATATTTGTATTTATAGTAATAAAAATTATTTATATTTGTATTTGTACGTAAGTAACGCAACTTTATATTTGGCCCTAGGCCAAAGCAGCTTCGGCTTTTTGCTATCGCCTGTAATTTTTTCATAATAAATCAACCTTTATATAGATAAAATTGAACAGCGATTTCCGTTAGCTAGGAGTCAAATTCAATAGTGTTAAATATTCATAAAACGATTTTCAAACAAATTTTTGTAATAAATTAATATTTTTATTATTTTCCCTCGCGTATATTATAGCTCAAAACTGAATATTAGCAGAAAACTGAAACAAATATGGTTTAAATGTTAATTCACGTTAAATATTTGTTTCATCTATACGCATATGTATACATAGATATATATGTGTAGTAATCAAGTAAAATTCCACTTTACTTGGGAAGCAACAGTATATATGAACCTTTCATTTAAACGAATTACGCATAATTTTTTAAAACTTTCATTAAAAACTTGGGAGTAGTCCATTTGTTTGTAGAGCCGTTTCGGGTAGATTCAGAGGTATAAGAGCCCAAAATGAATTTTCCTGAAGTTCTGTTACGCTGTAATGCCCATAAAATAAATTAAGAAGCAGCTAGTTTTTGTGAATAGCTCTGTTTGAAATTAGAAAACCCTCATTTAATCTCTTAAATCTGTTTACATATTGACAAATATATTTCAGCCTTAGCGATATGATCGTAGCCTGTTTGTTTTCTTATTAAATCCAGCCTCTTCCCTTTTATAAGTTATAAAAAGGCATTATTGCGATTTACGCCGGAATACCCTGGTCTAAGTTGAGTACTTCATTTACACTCCATTACAAATTCAGTTTAGTTGTTTAAGCCCCCTTGTCTTTATTTTCCCTTTGCTGAAGTTCGTAAACGGCGGGCCCAGTATGTCTGGAGACACGAAGAGCCTCCCAACATACAATTAAACATAATGGGACCATTCAAAATCTATCAAAGGCGGTAATTTGGCTTTTCCAGGAAGTGTTTATAACCGTTCCAAATTTAGGCCCAGCAATTACCGAGTCGGAAGAATATCGCCGGGAGCAATTGCCATTCATTAGGAGTGGAGTACGTTCTCTGCCGAAACTTAAAATAAGCCCAACTTCCCAAGTGCCCGAGTAGAGAGAGAGGGAGCACTCATTTCCCTGACTTATTAATTTAGGTTTTTTCGTTTCTAATCTGTGAATGAAAGTGTCGTTAGAGTACAAATCTTTTTTTACAATCAATTAACGTATAACGGATGGGTTATGGAAGAGAGGGATTCGATGAGTAAAACGGTGTGGTTAGAAACATACCGGGAGGCATCAAGTGAGAAGGTTTTTTGACTGGAATGGGCCAATTATTTCCCTGACTTATCAACTGAACTTTTTGCATGTCCTAATCAGATAATGTAAATGATGTTTAGCGCCTTCGCGGCCGGGACCGCCCGAGAACTTGACGACGGGGCCGGTCACCTATAAGAACAATACGGTGACAGTCGTGTTCAAATGGAAACAGCCCGTATCCGACCTCCCGATCAACCGCTATATTGTTTCCTGGAGCAGAAGAATCGCCTCGGACCTCATACCCTCCGCCCAAGGATCAGTGGTCATGCATCAGAAAAGTGTCGGTCCCGTAAGTAGAATTGAAAAGGATTTCAGTTAGAGTAGAAGTTATGGGTTATAATTTTACGTCCAGACCATTTTAATCGATCACAAGCCACTTTATATAGAATTAAAAGTCTTTTTCCACTTGACGATTATAAGTTGAAGCATCTTTACGCGACACACATTGGAATCGATACGGTCTAAAGCAGCGCTCTCTAACTTCTCTTAGGTGGGCGGCCATCTTTTCTTCTGCAAACATTTTGGGGGCCAAAAGAGGTAGGCAATTGAAATGTCAGTTCGTGTCACCTCAGCTATTTTATTTGTAATAGGATAATGTTGTAAAAAAACAGCACGCAACTAAGTAATAATAATCTGTGAAAGGGCCTGATATTTTTTAAATATTCCGTAAACTTAATTAAACTTGTACCCATTTAACACCCCAAAATCAACTGATGCGATTATGTAGTCATAAGTTTTATAAACCGAACAAGAAGAATGACATAGAAGGTCGCTTAATTTTGAAGCATTATTACCTCTAAGTTGTCACGAACCGATTTGGATTTCACTAATACAGAAATATATTTTGGAAATTAGGGACGTACAAGCGAATACTGTTTATTTATTTATATACAACGCACATTTAACACGTTAACAAAAGAAGGCTGTTTAAATAAACGAGAATGTTTTTCGCGAATAAAACTACCGGATGCCCAATCATAAGGCGCAGACGCAGGCGACCGTGACCGGGACGCGTTCGAACTTCCAGGATTGTCTGAGCGATTCCGGGAGGGAGTCGTCCCGGTCGAACTGCTCGTCGGGGTCCTTCCTCTTGAGGACGCGGACCATGTAGAACTTTGGGTTGCACCTGAAGGGTTTGTGGGAGCACTTGGCCGGTTGGCAGTCGAGGGTGGGCAGGTAGCGGGGGTAGTAGTGGCGTCCCAGGTCGCACAGACCTGCGGCCTGTCCCTGGCACCAGCATCCACCACCTCCACCTCCACCTCCACCCACACCGACAGGCGACGACAACCCTCGCCTCTTGCCAACCTCGAACCCCGTCTTACGGCACGTCTTCTCAGACCAGTCGCCCTCCACCAGGATCACAACAGTCGCAAACTGGACCAATAGCCAGCCGTTCAGTAGCTCCCTGTCGGAATGGAAAAATATTCGATTCCACTTCAACAGTTTATTAAGGCTATATAAATCGACGAGTCTAAATACATTGGCGGTTTTGAATCGGAAACACTTGACATGCCCGAGTCCGGTAGTTCCCTCCTTCGAGATCAGCCAAGGTATTTCGATTAATATAAGTTAAGTCTTTGTGATGGGCCACGAATGACAGGAAATCGGAATTAAAAAATAAATGTTTAACGGAATTATGGAATATTTTTTCAATTATGCTAAATTACAAAGTATAATATTTTGATATCTATAATAAAAATATTCTGGTGGCATTTTGTGGTACATTTTTTTACAGATGTATGCATTTATTGAATCCTTTTGTTAATGGTTAAGTAACAATGACAATGGTTAACAAGGCAACATTAAATATACATACTTTAACAATATGTTTTCTAATTAGAATCGATAATTTTTCGAAATTTTTGAATTAACCAATAGTATGTGAAATCAATAATCAGTTTTATTTTTAAAAATGTGGGCCTAAGAATGAAACGTTCCCCCTCCATTTCAACCAAAGTACGTGGAATGATAACCCTTTACCATCCACTGAAGTAGTAAAGTAAGGAATAAAATGGTACCAAAACGTAATTAAAATGTCTGTTAATAATTAATATCGCGAGTAATTTATGCACAAACATATGATATATAAAGCGTAAGTAGAAAATATAATAAAGGTATTGTGATCATATAAATGATAATTCGAATTGCGTTTGTATTACCAATAAATAGCTTATAATAAAACATAATAAATACTTACATTCTAAATGAAATATAAAGTTCTACTGATGCCCCGTGTACTTGCTCCTGACTTATATAGGCAGAGAACAAAAGAATGATGTAAGGTGGGGTGGTAACAAAATACGTCCTTTCAAGGGAGGACTCCATTCAGAATATTGTTTTTATTCAGAAATCCATTACTGGGAAGAAACTATAGCCTAAATGAGAAGATATTTTAAGAATTTCCTCTATATTAGTTGGGAGATATAGTGGCTAAATAATTGTCCAGCTTAAGCTTATCATTCTTTTTACATATTTATATTTAGAACTGTTCAAGAAATTGTTTTTGTATTAAAATAAACTTTATAATACATCTTGCGCTGTGTTTTTATTTGTTGATGGATTAATTACTGATGGCAACTAATTAAAGGAGTTTAGGAAAAAAATAAAAATTTCATAGAATGTTGTATATTGGTTGCCTCAGTTTGTTTGATGAATGTTTTCTGTTTCCAGGAAAAGACAAGTATTCGGCTTAAAAATCTACAACCCAATTCAGAATATTTCTTTCTAGTTCATGCACTGGCCCAGTATGGGAAGAAGCGCTATCAAAGTGAAACATCTAGAATAGTATTTCGTACATCTGCCCCTTCTGATCATGGTATGAAATGTTGTTCTAAAACTATGCTGCTTTTTTACACTTTTACATTTATTTTTTTTTATTTACTTTTAAAACTATACTTCATATGTACATATATACACATGTGTAATGTATAAGAACATAAATTGTGAGTTCATTTCTCCTACTATTAATTATTCAAAATTAAATACATTCACATTAATTATAAGTATGTGATATAATATTAAAATTATACATTAAAGGATGAAATTTTAACATTTTTAATATACTCATGATTGAATAAGTTATGTAATTATTAGTGTTCAGAAAAGAAATCATGTAGTGAGGGTATTAAATAACAATCATTCCATGGTATGAACGGATTTAAATACCAGACCTACGAAAAAATGTAATATGACCAACAAAAATGTGTTATCCACTTAATCACTATCTGGGACAAGTAGAGATTCCATTCAATTATTTTACGTGTAAATAAGAATAGAATTAAAAGGTGAAATGACATTGAAGGGGTCAAAAATTGATTTAGGTACTCAAGTTCCAACAAGAGAAAAGTTAAATAAGGGGAAAAAAATACAAATTCAATTAGCCAAGTACAAATTTTTGGATGGAAAATTGTGTACAAAAGTTTCTTGGAAATCACAACCGAATATGAAATATGCAGTTACCTTGGAGTCTACATGTGGACCATTGGCTTCAAAGTCTATTGTTGTTCTGGTAAGGTTTTCAATCCAAGTAAATAATGTAATCAGGGTCTTTTTTTAAAAGATGCAAAGAAACTCCCAATTGAAAAAGAATTGAAAAATTTCAGATGTGCACTACTGATTTATTATAATATCATAAATTCTATTAATCAGTTAATTTTTTAAACATCTAAAACATATTAATCAAGCATATCAACTGACAAGGAAATGAACACAGTAATTTGTAAATTACTAAAAATTTATAGGAAACAATAATAAATTGTTTTAAATCTACAGGATAAAATTATTATATTTCCTATTATTGAATTGAGTGAAGCATATTCCAAATACAAACCAAAAACATTGATGTCACAGTTGAGTGATATATTACCATATAAGTAGATGGAAATGGGATATTACCACAAAGAAATATAATGAATAACTGACAATTTCTGAAATATTTTCAGGGAACTCATTTTGATTTATCAGACCTCAAATTTGATTGTACATACAATATCCTACTTCGAGAAAAAAGTGGAGGAAAGAAAAGAAGGAGAAATGGGAAGACCAGTTTTACTACTCCACCATGCTCTAATTTCACACCACCTGCCTGTTGATGTAATAATTAATGGATAAGAAAAATTTTAAATTAACACAAACTTTTTCTTATGTAAATAATACAATCCTACTGAAGACTACACAATCTTGAAACCGTATACAGTAAAATGTATTACAAGGTAATTATGAATAATAATATTTAAGCTGAATAATTTAAAATGAGTTATGTTGAAACAGCATATTACTGTATTAACAATCAATTATTACTTAAATATTTGATTTTCAAATGATATAAGATACTATTATTGCTACTGTTATTGTATCTTACTATTATTCATAATTGCCATATTATTAAACCTGAGGCTATAAAATGAGAAACATGTTACCATTTGTCTTACTTCATAATGTAGTTAAGATTTGACATTATTTTAAAATTAAATGACTTTTTACTTAACATAAAAAAGCTTGTTAGATTTATATAGTGTTATCTGTAATAACAATCAAGATGTTTGCCTATTTGATATTCTCTAGAAATGTTTTAGAATTGTGCAATACCAAATGAAAGTCAGAACATCTATATGCAGCCAAATAATTTATACTGTAAGGTTGAACTTTCTAATTACTGTTTTTTTTTATTAGTAAAATTTAGTGTTTAAATATTTCAATAGATGCCCAATTTGAACAGTAAGATGTTCAGGGAATTGTTTTAGCCATATAGTTGATTGTTGAAGTACGTAGAAGTTAGTTTAGAATAGATCGTAGTGACATTGCTCATGGTGCCCCCTTTGAAGTCTATGATTGGCTCAACTGTTTAACTCCCTTCCATGATGATCATTCGAGTAACACTTTCCATTGTGTATCTGAAGTGTTGATACCTTATTTTATATAACAGCGGCTACAAGATATCTTTCCAACAAGTGTGCTTTTTTTCTGAGTATTTAATACAGTTTAAGGTAAGACCATGCTTTCCAACAGCTTTGTTAAGTGCCATATCGAATTTTATGAATCTCATGAATGAAATGATATTAGTCATTGACCTAGTTCAATTGCACTGATATTGACATCAGTAGTCAAAACTTGAGAAAAAGTTGCATAAATGCATATATTGCTTAGAATTCGATGTTAACTCATAAGGCTTTGAACTTTCTCAAAAACTGAAAAAACCATTGATTATGACTTTGTTAATGGCATGGGCCATCTATATATACACACAGTGATCCATCATTAGTGATAAACTTACTACTATTTAAACAAAGGAAAAATGATTAAAAATTTTTTCATTCAACAATACAGGTTTATCATTAATAATTAAGTACCTTTTATGTAAGTATAATGAGAATATAAATTAGTTTCCATAAGTGCTAAAAGGTATGTTCATTTTAGTTATAGTTAATTATCACCAGTGTAGGCTAATTAATACTGAATATAAATGTAAGCAGTAGATTAATTTGATCAATCTTTTTATATATTTGTATTATTTTGAAATAAATTCGATTGTTATACATTTTTTTTAATTCTTCCACAGAATTAATTGGTCTTTGTATATACTATTAGAAGACTTTGGGGAAAAGTTAATGTTTTAAGATCAGTTCTTAAGTGTGGAGTCTGATGTTTTCTCCTTTCAATTTGCCAGGTGTACCTGAAAGCTGACAATTCTAAGTTTTCTTCATAAAAATTTCGCATATCCTACAAATTGAGGTTTGTAAAATTTCAGTAATTGAAATGATCTTTTTTCTGTTATAGTATTGCACTTTGTTTCAATTTTCTGTCATTTTCAACATACTTCAAATGAAAGTTCATTCAACATTATGGCGAAAAAGTTATATTTATAATTGTAAATGATAATATGGTAAAAGAAAATATGTCATAATGTTTGAAATTTTCTTTGCTGCATGAAAATATTTTTTTAATCACAACTGCAATTGTGCAGTTCTGTACTAAAGAATTTTATCATTATATGACATATATTTACATGATTGATGTGATATATATATTTACATGTTTGATAAATTTATAATTCTCAGGTTGTCCTAGAACTTCCAATTGTATAGTAGTATCAAATCTGTCCTTGACCCAATATGATTCAATGTGTAAATGAATTTAGGTTAATAGTTTTAAAATATAAAAAGACTTAAGAGAAGGTGGAGGTCAGTTAGACAATTTTTATACAATTGTTAAACTTTGTTGCATAATCATAATTAATCAATTTTATTTCAACTTGTGTTAATTTATAATAGTATTTGGGTATATTGTGATAACATTCTAAGAATACCAGTAACTAAATTAAATAGTTTTGTTAGCCTTTTGTTGACAATTATTGATAAAAGTTCAACTTAGTATCTAGAAAATAAATAGTACTATTAATATCATAGAAATTAAACTTTTAACTTGAATCTTGGGCTATGAAAATAATTGGTAATTGGTAACAAAGAACAAAACTGCATGCTTGAAAAACGAATCAAACGTTTACCGAAAAATGTGGTAGACCGGATATCATAAGTACTTACTTAATTACTCAAATTGCGTTCGAAAATCAATTGAAATACGTAGTGGCGTAACCGGTGTCACCGAACACTGAACGTTTATTATGGAATCGTGTAACTCTTATGTGTAAATTTATGTTGGTATGTTTTCGAAGAGTGCGGTGATACAATAAAAGACGGAAGATGCGTCAAAAGAGCCGAAAGTCATGCACGATTTTTCGCGGGTTTACCGCAATTCAAACACGAAGAAATAAACAAACCCGCGTGAAATAGGAAGTGATATTGGTGACATGGAAAATTAATGTGATATTGAAACGCAGGATAAGATGTTTTTTAGTAAGTTGCAAATAGCATGAACTCAACATATGCGTGATGCTTGTGCCTTTATGTTTCTTTTCTAAACTGTTAATATCTGTATCTGAAACCCTGATAAAAAATTGTAGATATTCAAGCAACGGTTTAATTAACGGATTAGTTTTTATTTATTGTACAATCAATCTTTATCGTTACGAGTACAATTGTGAAATGTTGCTTCTCACAATAAAGAAGCCTCCCAGTGACGGCACTTTTGACGTGTATCTAGTACATAATAACAAGTAATAACGAAATCAATGAACGCTGTAGATAAGAAGAATTTTAATGAGCCACCTACGGATATCGGAGTGCAATCTCGGATGAAATGAAGCCGGACGATAACTATACCCAACCGACACTTCTCTGTATGAATGACAAAAATAACAGATAGTACAGAATAATAAATTAGAGTTACAGGGAATGAAACTCTGGTTGAGCGTAATAGTGGCAGTGACGTTGGTGGGTAGCGTGGAGTGTGCCCCGGCGAGGGGCGGCGGTGGCCGCGGCGGCGGCAAAGGCAGGAGCGGCGGCCGCAGGGGACAGTATGGCTCCAGGATGCCCATACTTATACAGCACAGGAGCCCCTCCAGTGCCAGCTACTACGATCACAAAGATGTAAGCTACTAGCCGCCCCAATTTTCTTATTTACAATTATTATTAAATAGGCCGTCACAATCCTGGAAGAGTCTTGGCCCCGACAACCAACTGCCTCCACTTCGCGATTTTGGGCCTAAAAAATTAAGTCTTCTTAAAATAAGAACCAATTTTTGAAAAGTTAAACAGTTAAAAAAATAAAATTATATATCAAACATATTTTATTTGATATTAGAACTCTGTACTTTTGAAATGCTTACGACGCAAAAAACTAGATTATTTAAAAGGAACCAAGGTAGTGAATTATCACATTTGTACTTTTATTTTATTTTCAATTTATTGACAAGGAACATTTTTTCTGAGTAGGTTTTAGCAGCAAAATTGGTCTATTTGATTTGTGGTAAGTAGAACACTAGTAAAGGTTTGTCCTTGTCACGTTTTATTTTAACTCAAGAGTATAACAACATGGGGTCAACTTGATCTTAAGTGCTTCCGTCGGATGTGAATGTGCACTGTGCCAATGATTCTCGAGTGGGCATTTTATCACCCAGCTGATGTTTTAACCTGTTGCCTACTAGTTTTGTCTTCATTGAGTTAGTCCTTGACTGAAATTTGCTGTTAAAACAAATATAAAGATCCTCCTACCAATGGAATATTATCATACAGTTATTTATATAATATTTTCTGTTAAGAAATGGTGTTCACTTATAAAAAGTGAATGAAATAATTTATTTGAAGGAAGATTAATAAATATTGAATAATAATTAATATTATTAATTGTAATAATATAAGGTAATACCATTTATTAATCACTTCTCAGAATTGGGGTGATGTGACATTGTATTGAAATTGTAGCATGAAAATTGCCTTTCATAGTTAAATAAAGTTAAATGATATAATTAATGTATTTAAAAGTATTGTTTAAGTATTTAAAAAGGATTAGGAAATGAACCCAAGAATATTAAGAATTAATACCATCTGTAAATGTACTATTCTAATTATTGTAATTTCCACTTTGGTTCATATCATTAAGTTTCTAAAAATTGTTTAATTTTTTGTTAAGGGAGCAAGAATAGTGAAAGCCTCACACTTTGAACTTGACTACATGCTTGGAAGGAAGATCACTTTCTTCTGTATGGCTCAAGGCTATCCAAGACCTCATATCACCTGGTTCAAAGATGGAATTGAGTTGTATGCCCATAAATATTTCCAGGTGACTTTCACAACAGTACTTTACTGTATTTAGAAGTTTTCATAAGGGTTCTGAAGTTATATGAAATCTGCTCATATCAAATTAAAATTATGTTTAATTGAAGATTGAGCTTTTGTTCCTTTGCTGGAATTTGTCAAGGTTCTGTTCAATAATTTTGGACCTCCTGTACAATATCTGTTAGAATAAATATAACTTTATAATATGTTATAATTAATTTGCAAAGGGATGATATGTCATTCAGTTTCTACTAACCCACCATCCTAAGTTTTATAGAATGTAATATAATTTATATTGGCATATTTAATATATTTTAGCAAATGGTTTGTTCTTATACTGATAGTATTGTTATCTTTTTCTAGAACTGTATGAAACACTGGTAACAATATTTAAAATTGAAATTTTATTTATTTTGTGTTTTATTTTAGGTTCATGAATGGCCCATTGGAAATGATACCATGAAGTCAAAAATGGAAATAGATCCAACAACACAAAAAGATGCAGGGTACTATGAATGTCAAGCAGACAATCAATATGCTATTGACAGGCGTGGTTTTAGGACTGATTATGTGATTTATACATATTAAAAAAATCATTAATATTCAACATATTTCATTTAAAAAAGAAATGCTTGTGCTAAATACTACCTGGATTCCTTTGTCATATTACACTTCCAACTACTAGGCTGTATGCATTTTTATTCCTTCCTATTTTGACATTTAAAATATTGTAGCACTTCTACACATTTGTCTATAGCATTTATTATTTATAATACTTGTCCAGGTGAAACATGCATCAAATGGTTTATGTTCCTCTTAAAGAGAAAAAGAGAGAATTGAGAACGGAATTATAATAAAACAAATAACATGCATGTTAATCATTATTGTTACCATTAATCTTAATTCTAGGATTTTTATTTTGTTAGTAATTGAACATTGTACATGAAAGACTCCATTAGTGTGAATATATTTGTTACCATTTAAGGTTTAGAATTTATGAAAAAAGACAAGTAATTATTTAATAGTCATTATTTATTAGGCTCTTAATTAAATATAGTAAGAATTTTGTCTTTCATACAGGGTTTAGTTTGTGAAATTAGGATGCATTTATTAATATAATTATGAATATTTTTCTGAAGTTTTTATTTAGTCATCCCATCTTGTTTATTATATGAAAAAGACTTTGGTTTAATAAGATTTTTAAACTTATGTTCCTGATTCACTTATACTGAAAAATAAATAAGTAAATGTTTTTTAAGCTCATTTCTTTTATATATCCATGTATTAATATACAGATATATATGTTATACTTATATATCAAATAACCTGAATTATTGATTAAACAAAAACACATCATGGCATTTATATTAAAAATTATATATACCTTCAGTATTTAATATTTATTATGAAGTAATACAATATCTTGTATACTGAATGAACGTATTCTCAGATTCTTAGATTATTATTTTTGTCAACCCACATACCTAATTCAATATGATTGCATTGATATATAATTGGCAATCACATATACTGTTAATAACAAATAAATAATTTAAATAATTTATTAAATATGTAAATATTTAAATATATGATAGAAGAGGGGTGATTAGATTAATTTTAGAGCAAATTATAAGGGAAAAAAGGCAAAACTGAGTTAATAATATTAATTCAATATTAATTTGCAGCTATATGTATATACATACTTACATAAATATATACATATTGAAACACACACATGCATATACACATAAATATGGTGTTTTTCTTCTTAAGGAGAGTAGAGTATATTAGTGAACCACTTTTGGTTCTGCCAAATCAAACTCAATTTTCTAATTTTTTTAAGATTTATACAATAATGTGGGGCAATTGTACATTATTTCAGTATTTTAAAATAGAGAGAGGGAGAATATTTTCATTTGGGTATTTTTAAAAGAGATGGTAAAAATAAACCCCAGAAAAATCAAATCAGATATGAGTGTAATATGTTGTAGGATATTATCAATTGTGTACCCCTCGCTGTAACAATTGCTGCTGTGATTGGCCACGGCAGAGCCAATGTCACCTAGACAACCCAACCCAACCCAGCCCACTTAATTATCCTATCAAACTGCAATTGTTTACCATCATCACAGTGAGTGCCTCCCCATCATATGTATATCCTCAACTTCACTGGTAAGTTGAACCACACAGTGACTCCACAGCTCTCTTCAAGCCACTTAGCCGTACACATTCGGTTTATAGCCTTTCAATTTTTCATCTTTAGAATATAGTTCTGTTAGCTGTCGAGATTTAGTAATAGTGATTTGGGGTAATGTAATGGACGATTTCTTTTGTTGAAAAATGAACATTCACACGGAAATATTTACTGTTGATTCGTCAGAGGACAGTAATCAGGTAAGGTGGACCAAGTGTATTGATTGTGATTATTTCGAAATTTCAAATTGTTCGCAATTGTTTGGCGGTTTATTCTGTCATATTCCTCATAAAAATAAGACAGTTTTTTCTTTCATTTGACCTGTCTCGATTTCAAAATTCGGCGAAAAGACCAATTGTTACTTATTTATTCTGAGCAATGAACATAGAACATTTTCGTTCTATCAGATAGATATTGCATCATATTTTTTAATAAAGAAAATATGGTTTATTTAAATTTTGATTCCTTAGTGCACTTCACGTTTTAATCATTTACAGTAGATAATACATCGCACTAGTTTTTTCATTGTTAATTTATTTTTCACTTGTTTGTTTAAAAAAACTGATCATGCATATACTCTGGAGTTATGTCAGATGTCTGGAGGTCCCAGAATTTCCAAAGAATGATAAAAAGTGTTAAAAAGGTGATGGGTGAAGAAAGACAGGGATTATTTGTGTTACTGATCATTCCAGGTTGTTCCAGGTACCTGTTGCCATTGATTACTTATCGTATTTACCTTTTATATAATTACAGGTATGAGGTACACATTTGTGGCTCTTATTCTGCTCTTGTTCTTCTTTGGTTGTTGCCTTGGCCAAAGAAGGGGCGGCGGTAGGGGCGGAAGGAGGTCCAAGAGTCGAATGCAGCTTGGACTCCCGGTCACTGGAAAGTACAGGGACACAGAATCAGATCAATATTACAACAACAACAATGTAAGATTCAACATTTAAACTACTAATGCCGTTACCGTATTACATTGGATCAGGCTTTGCCTGATTTTTTTTGATTCTAGATTAAAATTTAAGTTGATTTTTAAAAAAGAGAAGATTCGAATCCTCAAAAGCAATAACGTAAACATAGAATATCATCACAGGTGTAATTGATTGAGGGGGTTCAATTGTCATGACCAAATTTCAATTGAATTCTATAGCTGCGGTCATAAGGACTAAGGTCATAAATACACGAACTAATGAACTTACTATCACAGTACTGTAACCGTATTTAGAAGATAGTTCGACCGATAATCCTCAAATAATACTCTGACGCCTGCAAACAAAAGCGCTTCGTACATTTCATTTTCGGTAGAAGTTTTTGATTCGATCTCTGAAAACCGGAACCGTTTTTCAGTAACAGTTTTTCAATCCGAACCCGGCCGTCCGATTTACTTGGGCGGTGGGAGCGGTGTGCTCGCTGGAGGAGGAGGAGGAGGAGGAGGGTGGAATAAAATGGGCTTCCGGAAAAGACCCGGGAGGGTGAAGTTAGGGCGATCTAAACTGTTAAAAAAGTCAAGTGGGATCAGATCACCCCCGGCCGTGATCCCGCCCCCAGGGAGTTTTGTTATTCTAATACGAGCGGCCCCACCCCCAACCATCCGAGAGTTCTCCCCTCTGTGCTTCTTGTTCACTCGCGGGGTTACCACCCGTCGAAAGGTTAAATCCTCAAACATTTGTCCTCCCTACCTTTCGTTTATTTCCGGCCGATTTGGCCTATCCGTATAGACTTTAGGGGGGAAAAATAAATTTCAAATCCTCGTATTACATTGAAATATACTAAATTTATATATATATATATATATATATATATATATATATATATATATATATATATATATATATTCTCAGTACTGCCTGGAAGAAAATATTCTATTTCCAGTAACAAACAGACCAAGTATAAAAACAAATACTATTAACAACTATATTTAATAGAATCACGCCGCGGCTATATATAAAGGAGAATTATGTGCGGGCTAAATGTTGTGCAACTATTGCGACATTTGAAAATGTACGCTAGGCATCTTCGGCAGTTCGGGTGAATTTTATTTACAAAGAGAACACGGACTGTAGACTTTTCCCCATTAAAATAGCGGAGCTGAGCTGGAAGTGGTAAAACCAAATTATCGGGAGGCTCCGCCGCCGTTTAACGAGGAAATGATGGATATCGAGTTTAAAACGGGCGTCGGAGTGGGGGCGGCGTTGCGCGCCGTAATTGAGAACACAATCCGTTTAATGAATGTCTCCCCCTCGTGTTGGACTAAATGGAAGAACACTCGACCCGCGACGGTTGTCGGTGGCTCTGATTGGCGGCCGCAAGTGGTCTAACTAAATGTTTACCTTTGTCCGCCGGTTAAATGCGTAATTACAATTAGAAACATTCATCAGAGGGGCCCCCGGGGCGGCGGCGTCCCCGCGCTAATTGTTCCGCGCGATTAAATTTTGCCGCGGCATTATCTGTTTAGTTAGGATTAACTTCGGCGACCGGACGATCGGTCGATTTCGACAAACGCCCTCGATTCGCGACCGAATGGGATTCGCGCCAATAGCGGCAGGATTGTTGCTATTTCAGCAATATTAAAGTCAGCGGAAACGGCGCAACAAGAACTGTATCAGGAACAAAGAATACTGTTACAGAAAATGCGAACGATAATTACGCCGCTTATCCAAGTTTCTCTTTTTTTGTTCTCCAGGGTGCCAAGATACTGACCGCTTCCCACTTCGACTATGAATACGTGTTGGGGCACAAGATAGCCTTCCTGTGCGTGGCGCGCGGCACCCCCAGGCCGCACATCACTTGGTTCAAAGACGGTGTCGAGCTCTACTCCCACATGTATCTTCACGTAAGCGCTTTTAAAAATGCACTCTGTAAAATGTCGCGTTTTATAAGTATTAATGTATATTTCAGTTTCCAATCGGCAGAGAGATATAAATCTAGGCCGGCGCTCCAAAAACGCTCACTGGCTTTCTATGCCAGTACAATTTATAAATAACGGAATTAAGATTTTCTATCTGGCAGCAAATTTAAAAATGATCTAACAGTGTGGTGGATCTTTTTCTCCAGATCCTCAATGAGAGAAAAGGACAGGGTCGCGTTTATTAATGCTCCCCATTTCAGTCGCATTTTCGGCTATTTATTGAAAAATAAATATTGAGCCCTGTTCGGTATTTTCCGCCCCCAATTGACTTAAAAGGACGGTCTCGCCTTTCGCGAAGATCGAACAAAACGTGGGTAAGTTGTAAACTGGCGCCCCTCCAGTCGCACGCCGCATCCACAATACCGCATCATCCTGCACTGCACCAACGACAACATATACACCATTAATCACCACACGACCCGTCACATTCGGAAAATACTGTATTTTCCATGCACCACATAGACCGATGCAGTCCAATTTTTCGCCAAATTATCTATCTGAAACATACTTAAAAATGTGGCCACGCAAGCATATCGGATTCGAAATCCTTAACTGATTTTAGTGGGTTAATGTAGTTCACTTTGGTTTGAATCGTAGAAGAAATGTTTTTCCAAAAACAAGTTAATTACTTTTGTAGTACTAAAAATATTTTAGCGAACTGAAATTATGTAGAAAAAATTGAATGAAGCAAATTACTTTTTAAAGAAGTTCTGAGGTTGTATGGATTAATGGCGTTAGGCCGTGGAATATTTTCATATCGGGTATTGTGTCGGGGATGATATTCGGGTACGAGAGAGGTGAACGGAACGGGGAGAAATATAAGAAAAAAACAAAATAATTTGGTGCCTTGTTTTTGGGGCCGCCTTTGTGGCCGGGTAAACTATCACAAAGGCGTCGGCGGTTCCCCGGTCAGGAAGCCTTTTCTAATAATGAAACCAATTTAAATTCAATCGACATATCTGCCGGGGGATTGATATCAAAAGGAGGTCGCCGCTATCTAATGAACAACCGATGGTGGGGCGGGGGGGAGCGGGCGGCAAATGACGCCCCACGAGGACCCGGGCATCCAGTTTTGAACAGATTATACCAAAAAACCGGTATTTTTAGGGTAAATCATAGTATTTTTTCATGATCAAAGTCACTAAAAAAACCGTCGACACTGAATTTTAGTCGTAATCACGTTATTTAATTTTAGCCACTACTACAATCTTATAAAAATGGGACTGATTTCCATCTCAATTGCCGGTACACTTCACTCACTAATTGGACTCTCTACAAAAAGAATAAATAGAATGTTTCGTGGACGTTGATAATAAATCGATCAACCGATAACCAAATTAATAGTTGTAGGTATTTTCTCGGGTGTTATTCTTCAGGGTTTGAAACGTCACTGCACGTTCGATGCTCTTCCTTCACGCCCGCTAGTGTTACAGTGAGGTAACTAAGCATTAGGCAAAAAAGGCGGCGGATGAAGCAGCATCGAAATAATAAATATAAACTCATCAGTATTTTGGTATGACTTCTACACTGACTCAATAGGCCAAGTGGCAGCCGTTTAAGTATTGTGAAAATTAAAAATGTAATCCCATTTATTTATATGCTATTATTGTTATAAGTAACAACAAGAGGTTTTGGCGTTCAACGAATTCATGACCGAAGGCTTCGAGAGATTAGGGACTGAACAAATATTTCAACGTATCACGGAACAAACATGTGCGCTTCCGACCAGTAGTCTCATCCATGATTATTGATTAAATATTTAAATGGAAACACCAATTTCGGGCCAAGATAATATGAAAAGAGGCGTTCGGTGCCTTGAGGGATAGCATAACTTGGAAGCGGGAGGCGTACGGTGTATTGAGGGATAGTCTAACTCGAACACGGCAGGCGTTCGAAACAGTGATAGTATAAGTTGAACTACAATAAATCCAGAAGGCGATACTGTCATAAAATACTGCGAAAACGTCATATTTATTTTGGACCAACCTAACTTGAAAATATATAGAGTTACTATATTAGTATAACTAATATATTCCGGGGTAGTATAAGTTTTTGTTTTCGGTTTTTTAATGAGTAAGACAATAAACGAAATTGCATTAATTCCTGACGGAGCTTCGCTCAAATTTTCAAGCCGAATTTAACTTTATCTAATTGAATAACCGGAAATATGTTGAAGTAGAGGGAAATTTAAAGGGAGGCTCGTCATATGGGCCGGTTTACGATAAATTCGCCGAGGGCGGGTCGGCTGCGGAGTCCGGACGACTGTAAATCCGGGATCGGGGGGCAGAGTTTGGGAATACAGGGGTTGAATTTAACAAGGAGACCGCGGAGGGAGGATACCGCGCGGCTTAAAGTTGGCGCCGGGCAAGACGCCTCGTTACCTAGTGGCCGGCCGGCGCCCGCCCTAATGGCACAACTTCTCTACAGCTCACCCCGCTGCCGCCCCCACCACCCGCCACCTAAAAACGCGACTGTTTTAACAAAATAGCTTAGCAAAATGCATATTCCCGGCTCCAAGGGACGTGTTTCGAATGCCGAGCCGGCCCTTTCATTCGTTGTCCCTTTTTTTACTCCGGCGGTGTTTCGAACCGATTTTAAATTCGGTTAAAATTTTAAAATTCGATTTAATAGGTGCGGCCAAATTCTCGGCGTAAGAAATTATTCTGGGAAGGGGGTTGTTAACCCTTTGTCCCCCCCAACAAGCGGAAAAAAAAATTAGTTATTTATCCCTCACTTATTCGCTTGCTGCATTTACATTTTTAAGGTTCACGAGTGGACCATCGGGAAGGATAGAGTGAAGTCTAAACTTGAGATAGACCCGGCCACCCAGATGGACGCCGGCGTCTACGAATGCACCGCCGACAACATGTACAGCATCGACAGAAGAAGTTTCAAGACCGATTTCAGCATCGCTTTCGATTGATGTCGGTTCACAGAATACTTCTTTATTTTTTATAACACACGCGATTAAAATTAATATTTGATTGCATTATTTATCACCAATGTAAAATACTAAAATATGTTAAACACCTGAAATATTATGATGTACATGAGGAAAATCTAAAAGGTAAAAGATATTATTGAAACATTGAAACAATTTGTTATTCTTCTTCACCATGTTCAATATAATATCGATTATCGTCAATATTATTTTATATTAGTATAACAATTTTATTAAATCATGTTTGTAAATTATGTGATTAATAAATTCAAGTGTGTTAAATAAAATGTTATTGTTTCATTCACATTTATAACTGTAGCGCGTACCTATAATACCATATTAGAATATTACCTTATTATTATCAGTTATTTTTCTAGTGCTAACAATATTTCATATATTTGTATATTTGGATACAAATATACGGCTTCAACTCCGTGAATTTAAAATCATTCAGAAGGTTCCTGGTAATCGAAAGCAAAAGCCATTATTTCGGTATCAGTAGTGTTGCGTTAGTAATATCCGGTTTCAGCAAACAATTCAGATCTAATATCCTGCGCTCCCTCGATGCAGACCTTCCAATATGAAAACACAGGTGGCAAAATATTGAAGTTTTAATTCCCAGTGGCCTGAATTAAACACGCGTACAAGAGACATATAACCAGTTCGAATGATCCGTTTAACTAAGTACAATACGATTTCTCTTAGCCTAAAGAAAACTGGGCCAATCCATTTCCCCCCCCCCTCCACCGGCCCTAACCCTCACCGCATTTTCAGGCAATATTTACGGAGGGCTCAATTCGATTAGGGGAAGATACAGAGGGATTCTGGCGGGCGGGGGATAAAGTCAATCGCATTTATCCTCCGCCGACTTCGTCCCGGGGAGATATAATTGTTTGCCGTGAGGGTCCCGGGAACAGGGGGCCTCCAATGTTTGTCTCCCGGAGCTCGGGGCGCCTCGCTAATTTCATTAGAACGGCTCCCAGCCAGAAGACACGACGGTAAAGATATACATTTTTAAATTCCGATTCTCCATTATGATTCGTTCCTGGACCAGGGTTTGAATGGAAAAAATATGCTGCATGTCACCGCGCGATTTTTCCACGGTCTCCGGTATACGGAGACTGAACCGTTTGAACGCCATCATATTCATAGTGTGCGCTAATTATTTTCGTTATAATTTGCTGTTACAGTTGACTATTGGAGCGATGTGAGTGTGCGTTTAGCGCGGCCGTAATAGGGATAATGAATTAAGAGCGCGGGGACATTTTGAAAGCCAGTTTGAAAGCTTTAAACAAGAGAAGATCTCTCCGGGGTCTCAGGCTCGGCGGGGGCCTTTTTTCCCCGCGGGGGCGGGGGTAGCGGCAGGCTCTTCTCAAAACCCTTTCCCTTTTGTAAAATGCATGTGCGAATACCGACAGATGGCCGGAGGGGTGATGGGCGGCGTTGGGAGGGGGCAGGGGCAAATAGTCTTTTAAACTTTAACTTGGGGATTTCACCTAAAGCGAATCGGCCCCTCCTTCGCAGCTGATAAAGAACAAAAAAAAGAAGGGCTGGAGGCCCCCGTGAAAAAAGCGAGAGAATCAAATCTGGAGGACTGGGAAATGAGACTGTTTAAACTCACCCCTCGGACCCCCCGCCTCGAGTTTTCCAGCCCTAATCACCCTACTTTGAACCGCCCCATAGTGTTCGGTTAGAACCCGCAGCTTCCCTTTTTTTTTAAAGATGTAAAAACATCCGAATTTATCGAATTTTCAATAGAATTAACAATTTTTAAAAAGGGAAAAAGAACCACTAAACTGCCTGAGATAATATCACCGTAAATAATCCGCATTTGACCTGCCGGAAATCATAAACGCCCTGAATCTTCCGGAACCGAACAATCTGCCGGAACAATGGCGCAGAGACTTGTATTCCATACCACGTAAATATCGAAATAAATAAAAGGAAGAATCAGTCCATTTATTAGTTCTTCACTGCAAGTAGAGCGATAAATTACTTTAAAAGTACTTCGTTTCGAAGCCAAAATTGTTTTCTAAATAATTAGCCGATGAGTTTCTCCTTGCTTCTATAGAAAGAACGTTGATATTCCTATTGAAAAGTAGGTAAAAAGAAGTCTGAAATTATGGTGTTCGTCATTTCGTGGGCAGCAGAAAAATTACATTCAGTCCTTGGACTAGAAGACTACTTTTTAACGTTTCTACGAATATCCTCTGTAATATCATCTTCGGTCTGGGTTATTAATATGTCAGCGATGGTAGTGTGGGGTTTAACAAGTGAATTAACAAGTTGAAAACATACGCTGGCGCTCCATAAATTGGGACTGGGGGGAGGGAGGGGTCGCAATATTGACGTTTGCATTCGCAGCTGTTGCCCATGAAATGTCACACTCACAAGAACACGAACAACAGTAAAGTCTACATACAACCGAACAGCTCTGAATAGCATCAAAATATTGCTGTTGAAGTTCTGATGAGTACGAACCGAAATATGAAGTAAAATACAAGCTGCTATCACAAACCTCGATGCAATAATTACAGTTGTTATGCGCTAGGGTTCCTGTTAACATATATTATTTGTGATCGTTCTCCTCGCTGATTCGCAGATGAAATTAATCGATCAATTATTTAATCGATTATTTCCCCGACAAGAATCTACTCACAAGCCAGAGGACAGATATTGTTGAATTAAGAAAAACATTCATGGCTAAAAAAGCCATGGAAGTTGTAAAATATCGATTTCAGTCTGGCTATTGCCGCCACAATTCAGGAAGAAACGACGGAAAACTGAACGACGACCAAAAAACCGGAAGACTGCCTACTAGCCGCTCGTTTTCTACAAATGCCAGGCCCTCTAAGCGGTCGTAATCATTTTTATTGCGAGCTTTACCCGCCATGTCTGTCACCGGTTTTTCCATTCGATGGTCTGTGGGATCACCTCTCCCTCTCTCTCTCCCTCTCTAGGTCTCTTCCTTTGTTTTCCTGGCCGCTCTCCCTCTTTGTCTCGGCGCCTCGGCAACCGTTACGAGGTTTAGTGTCCATAATCCTCCGCCAGCCTTAACCCATCAAATTCACCCGCCACTCCCGACCAGTTTCGGCACTCGTAAACAATCCAAGATCGGCGGTCGGTAGGCCATTACGGTAGGCCATTTGATATGCCTAACGTCTACAAATCCACTTCTTAGAGGGAGAGTTAATTAACGAGGCTGGATAAACTGAAATCCAAGTTGGAGGTCTCAAATGAAGAATCAGTATGCGGTACGAAGAAATGTTCCCATATTCTGAAGAAAGAAATAATGGGTTCGGACCTGATATCTCATTTTATTTCATTAGACATTTGTTAATTTAATTTAAAAAGAGTTTGGAGCAAGTGAGAGGGCCGATAGTTTATTTAAACTGTACTGCCAGCGTTACAACCGACTTATTCTGAAATGTCTAAGCTCGGGCGGAATCGAAACGACCATTCGTCTATTACTCCGACTTTATTTCCCATGTTAATTGTCTTATCTCGAACCGCATAAACTACAACGAAAGGAATACCATTGTTTCAATTGTTAATTATTTCCTGTAGACTGGTTTGTTCTCTTCCTTCGGGTTTAGCATAACGCGCCAAAGGAAAATTTGGAATACGTCTTTTTCCCGTGTCTATAAAGTCTTGAAGCATATAAATCTGTCCGAGGGGCCATAAATTATGAAGGTAAAAGGGCCGGGCTGATTGCCCGACGAAACAAACGGGTTGACACTCGGATTTTTCTTCAGTTTTTTGAGGGGAGGCCGCTGGAAAGTCGCGGCGCTTTTCATCGGTAAAGGCGGTGGTATATTTTCGGGAGCGGGAGGGGATAAAGGAATGGACATTAATTAAGAGCAACTTTTCTCTGCCTCCCTCGGTGGGGAAGGGGGAGGGAGCTTAGAAAAGTAATTACTGAGGCGCCGTGGAGGGTGGCGCTCACAGGGGCCCAGTCCATTTGTCATTTAGTTGTCACGGGTTTCACGGGCAATACCATCGGCGTTACACTTCCCTCCCTCCCGCCCCATCTGCCCATATTCAGGGCCAGAAAACTAAGAGGAAACGAGAAATATCGGATTATGAGAAAAACAGACCGGAATCAATGCAGAAGAGAAAAATATTAAGACAGCACTTATCTAAATTACATATAGAGTAATATATTTCACACATATTAGGTTTTCATGTGATTCTTTAACAAAAGGTTTTAAGTACACTTAATTGTGCATGTTTATCTTATTAATTTTAATTTGCTGTATTTTCATCAGAACACTGTTATGCAATTTCAAATGTTTTCAATTTTTCTTCAACCCAGCGTCGAGTTTAGTTCACAGCGAAATCCTTTTCGGTTCTATCCCTAAGCAATCCTTTTAAAAAATCTTTAATGCTATTGATATGTTAGTTCGTAAGTTAATCATAAGTAGGGATAAGTAATCTGAGAATTAATCGGTCCCTCCGATCATAAAGAGTATATGTAGCCATGACACACCGTATAAATACAGCGACAGAAAAAAGGTGCAGAAAAGTAAAAATAATGCAATAACAATAAACTGTGTGCGCAGTTGAATCTACATAAAATTCATAGAAAATACTTACTCGCGATTAGATGTATGCGTATCATCTTTAGCGTAAAATATGATCGCATTTTTACATATTAAAGTGCATGTCGGGAACAATCGAGTAAAGTGGATTCTGGCGCAGCCGATATCTCTCGTTATGTCTTGGGGAAAAAAATATCGTCCAATTCCATTCGCGGTCGACTTTCTTTTTATCTTAACGACGACCGGAAAAACGCCGTCCGTACCTGAAATTTCCTCGAGTCGCAATTGCCCCGTTTCTGACGAAACGGATCGCTTGTGAAATGAAATTCCGTCGCGTTTTAAGAGGGCACTTAAGCGGGGATTAGAAGAGCGGCTAACGGTGGCCCAGATAACGGCGGGCCGGCGGCCGGGAGACTCCTCGATATTTTTCCGCGGGGTTAAACCGAGAACTTGAGCACCGATAACGGCCCTCTGAAACGGCGCTGATTAGGGGGCGCCCAGATAAAGACGGCGGAGATAACGGCCCTCCGATTGTATTCATTTGGATCGGGCGACACGGGCGGGGAAGAACAAATAAAAAAATACCGGCTTCCGGCAATTCCAGCCGCACTACCGGAAGTCGCCCATTAAGTTTCAGACAGTAGTTACCGTTTACGCATGCCCCGAACGGACAAATATTATGGAAAACTATCAGGAAGCCTGTTCCAGAGATTCTAAATTAACCTTTAGTCCACATAAAATACCATGAATAAAATATAACGAGGTATATTGACAAATTAAGAGAGGTACTTACATCTGCTAAACGGGAGACTAAACAACCTAATAGGATGCAATGCATAATATATATATTTTAATTATTTTATTTATATATTTTTATTAATGATGGTACAATTATTTATATTTATCTATCTTTATTTGTTATACGTTAATATACATTTTTTTACTGTAGCTTTCGTGTGTTTCTGTCTCCTCTCGCTGGTTTGGTTTTTTGCTAGACCGGTTAGTCACAGCTAACAGTCACTTTGGCACTTTGGATGGTTTTTGGGCATCCTCACTGCACTGTCACTGTCACAGTTTTGCACTCCAGGTCTCCAGGTGCAAATACACCTAATGAAGTTAAGTATATTTCACAGTTCAGCACATTTTTTTATAACTTACCTTTTTATCTTTATCTTACAATATTATGTTTTTATTTGTCTATGAAAGTTTTAATTTCTCTCTAAATAAAAGTTATTAGATATAGCTTAACTAGCGCCCCCTTGAGTGTAGTGCGGAAATGTACTTAACTAAAGTTCGTTGGGTGTACTTCTACCAATAAACTAGCGCCCCCTGAGGGTGGTGCGGATATGTACTTAACTGAAGTTCTTTGGGTGCACTTGCACCGATAAACTAGCGCCCCCTGAGGGTGGTGCGGAAATGTACTTAACTAAAGTTCGTTGAGTGCACTTGTACCGATAAACTAGCGCCCCCATGAGTGTGGTGCGGAAATGTACTTAACTAAAGTTCGTTGAATGCACTTGCACCAATAAACTAACGCCCCCTGAGGGTGGTGCGGAAATGTACTTAACTAAAGTTCGTTGAGTGCACTTGCACTGGCAAACTAGCGCCCCCTGAGGATGGTGCGGAAATGCACTTAACTAAAGTTCGTTGAGTGCACATGCACCGATAAACTAGCGCCCCCATGAGTGTGGTGCGGCAATGTACTTAACTAAAGTTCGTTGGGTGCACTTTCACCGATTAACTAGGTTACTAAAAGTAAACCTTTTTCAATAAAGTTTGGATCAACAGGAAAACATTTATGATCGTAAATACTGAATACCAGATAGGTTTCCTGTCATATATTTGTGACCAGTTGTGTGATCAAATATATATTTGACCGTTTTATTTTTAATATGGATGAGTAAACAATTGATTCATATAATGATATGAAACAATCTTACATTAGAGCAAAAAATTAATATTTTACAGATTAAATATATGATTAATATATGATAATAGGAATATAGAATTAAAAATGAATAATTTTTATAACATTGTGCTCATGATTTCATTATTTAGCAATTTTCTACTGTTTTTGTTTATTAAATATTATTTTCAGATATGGTAATCAATCCATAAACTTTACTTATTTCAGAAGAATCGAATATAAATTTTGTGATAATTTTATTAGTATTTTAGATTTTATGATAAAATCTTTTACTGAAACCCCTGAAATGTTATACTAAATTCAAATCTTCACAACAGATAATTAAATGGATTAAGTAGGTAATAAACTAAGGTGTAGAAGAAGATTGATAAAAATAAAAATTGACTAAATTTCACTGAATAATTACAATTATAATTGGTGCCTGTTTTGCAGTACAGTTTAAACTGTATGTACAATATATTCTTGAAATGGGTTCATGGGTGCCAAAATAACTAAATGATAAAATGAAGAAGGTAACTTACAATTATGATCTATGATTAAATTATCCTATTATGCTGTTAGTTTTATATGTGGAATCTATTTTATATTATATTCTCTATGATTTAGATATTAAAATGTCAAGTCAAATTCATTCTAAACAATTACATGTTTGGTTAGATTTTGTTGTGTGTGGTATCACTTTTGGAACTTGTGAGAAAAAAATGTTTATTGCCCTTCACAGCTGTAGGGTGTAGCGATGGTATTTATGTCATATATTTTCTGAGAGAATTTCGTTTCTTTCTTACTTTCTGTGGTGTTCAAGGACAGGGCTTATTGCCTCAGTGTCCCTAACGGTCTAATTCCAGGAATTATGGGTGGGCCAAAGAAATTAATACTGAGATAATAACTACACATGGCCTTTTATTTAGAAAAGAGATAATCATTTTATGTTCCATGAGTTTATTTTTCATAAATGTGGTAACCCAGTTCTGAACAGTTCTTTCAGATTTAAAATAATTGCGCGAAGTATTTGTGCAAGTCTCTAACTTTATATCGAATCTGATCTTGTGGGCCATTAATTCAACTTTCCCAAAGGCAATAAAATCAATGTTTTAATTCGTCGAAGATGAAGTAACCACGTATACAAATATATACCGAACACGATGTTTTTATGGAAGGGTTTGGGCAGATACCTCCCGTAATTATTTCAGCAGACACAAAGATTTATGTTGTTGAAATTACTACAGTATATACATATGTACAGTAGACTACCAAAGGGCCATTTACAACAATAATAATCTTCCTATTCCATAAAGAACAGGCGTAAAGAAGAGTTGTTACCAGGAAAAAAAATTAAATGGGCGGGGTTTTATGAAATAAAAATAACACCGGTCCAGCAGCGAAATTGATTTAATAGATGACGCATTGGGAGGAAAATTGTTTTGAAAGCGGTCGGAGGAAGAGAGGTACATCTGAAAGAGAAGTTTCCTATGGGGGTCGGATTTAATCTTGACTGGGTTAGCCGCAAACTTTGGCCCCCTAACCCAATGGAATGTGTCTGAGACATTTATAATTTTGTACCAATCTCAATTGTGGCCCTTTCACGACGATAAATTATTTCAAACTGGAACAACTGAATTTCAGCCCGATTCACGGCTGCCCAAGTGGTTGGGGGCACAAAGTTGTCGTACGATAGGCGGAATGCAATGTTCCAAACAGGCCAGATTTATTTACTGATAGTGAAAACAATAGATAACATTCTGAAATTGTTTAATTATCTATTAACTAGCTGGTGTACCTGACTTTCTCCAAAGATAGAGCTTCTAAGTTTGCCTTGGGTTGACTTAAAGAAGGCTACAAAAATCGTGCAATGGGGTTTATAAACAGGTTTCAACCCCATCATCAGGGCTAAGAGTTTTTCAGAAATATCACCGACTAATTGCACTCTCATGTTATATTAGTAGCAAGGAACCTCTTCTGTACGTTCCTCCAAAGGTAAGAAGCTTTTAGGCTTGCGTTGAGTTCATACCGGTGTTGATCGTGGTATCACAGGCAAAGTTTGGCAGAAGTCACCTGCAAGAATTAAACCTATTCCTTCCATCAAAGAATTGTTACTTCGTTATATCACCATTTGCGGTAACATGTTTGTTTATTTATTTTTATTTTATCTAGAATTTATTTTTTTTGTTAAGCAGCATCTTGGAGCATCTTTAGTGTTTGTGTTCTAACGTAACTCTATAACTCAAGGGCATAATAATTCATGATTTTATAAAATATTCATTTTATAAAGTCATTTTTCTCGGTAGAGTATTTTCCAGCGCACTATGCTATATTTCAGCTCTATTAGGGTTTGAAGAAATCTGCAAACGGAGTTTTAAAACAAGAAAAGTTTATTACGAATTAACGAATAAAGTTCTACAATAGTTTCTTCACAATTTTTCCTCAAAATTTACAACTTTTTCCTGCTACAAATAAATAATTTCATATAAAAACTTTTTATTTGAAGCACATCGAACTTTTCCTGTCATTTTGAATTCTTTCCTGTTATTCTTCTGGACGTAGTCCGTTTGTTAAGATTGCTCGCGAATGGTGATTGACGTAAATCTTATTGATAATATAAAAAGAAAATGTTTTTTTTTCTGGAGGGTTAAAAGTATTACGGGCGCTCTGCAGCAGATATTACTCGTGGAAACCATTTTTAGGTTTTTCGTTGTCTCCCCCTTGTTTGTTCCTAAGCAAGAACGACGTTGGCTCCTCGCCAAGGATAGAAGCATACACAACCCATAATGTGTATAAGTTATTCATAAATGTTTGCTGTCGATGAAGCATCCTGCCGGCACTGTTTCTCAATTCTGTTAATGCCTGTTAAAGTGAGTTATAGCGTATTATTTAAATGGTTCGGGCTTTTTTTATTT
Source organism: Lethocerus indicus (assembly GCA_019843655.1). Lineage (NCBI taxonomy): Eukaryota > Metazoa > Arthropoda > Insecta > Hemiptera > Belostomatidae > Lethocerus > Lethocerus indicus. The sequence goes on along the minus strand of JACDQD010000007.1, from coordinate 11,334,324 downwards.
GGTGCATTTTACTTCAGTTCAAGGTATGTAATCGGAAGACGGGCGGACATGAAGGGACCTTCATTGGGCCCATTATTAAAGTTGCAGAGGGTCTCAATCTTGCCTTCGCGAGTCCCCCTTCTTTCTTCCTCTCTTTTATTCAGGGCGCGTTTTCACCTCTCCGGAAAATCCTTCTCCAAATGAGCGAAGACAAACAATTCTGTATAAAGATGATATAGGGTCCGGGACTTAGGGGTAGATCTCAAGATCCAGAGTGGAGGAGGAGCCGGAGCATGAGCCGGGGGTGAGAAATGGCCGACGGTCCCGGGCCACTCGGTTATGTTGAGTTTTATAAATCTGAGCTCCAAACTTTCCGACATCTCCGGCAATAAACCGGCTGCCGGGACACTCTTAGTCTTAGAAAAAACTTTCATAAATAGATAACGATGTGAAAGGGCATCTTCCCGGAGTGAAACTGGCGACGATCATTTGCCAACCGAGTCTGGTAATATCTCAGGCGTACCGAACTTTACGGTATGGCGCTCGTACACTTTGAGAGTTGGACACACGATTATCGGTAGATTATTTCATCGCCGACAATTTGCCACATATTCATAAACCAGTCAGAAATGTTCGTCCCTTTCCAATGATCCGAATGCCTCGAGGGATCTCCTCGATCGTTGTCCATCGAATCGTGCGATGCAGGTGTCCCGTTGATGAGGCGACGAGGCGGGAGGACACTTAGCCCGGGGGTGGAGGGTGGAGGAGGGTCCCTGGTTTGAATGCTTACACGTTCACACAAAATAAACACCCCCCCAGTTCAAACCAAATAGCTGTCTTTCACCGACGGGACAATGGCCCGATTGCGTTCCTCTACCGACACTCGGTGTACGTCCACGAGTTCCATACAATCCTCTATGCCCTCGCCGATTACTCAAAGCCGGCAAGTTCTTGTCGCATTTTGACGACCGATAAACACGCTAAAGATATAACGAATTGAAATATTGAAATAATAAGAGGTAATAATCTTATGATCGGCTGTCCTATAGTAGGTGCTCAGTGGCAATTCTGACGGTATTCTTATATTAGAATGCTAATGACGACTGCAAAATATCACAATCCTCCCCCCCCTCCAACCATACTGCTATAGCTTCGAGTTATACTGTACATTCCCGTCTCCTCTTTTGATTTTGAAAAATCCTCTTTTATTATTCCTTTCCGGCACTCGAATATTCAATTAGTAAAAACTTAAATTATTTAGATTATATTTTTATTCAACAGCGCAAGGTAGCGCCAAATCCCTGCAGGTACACTGTTTGGGGCCAAAACAAAAGGGGTTACTTTTTCCATCAAAATCCGGTGTCCAGGTGAAGCACCCCGAGATTTGCCTTATTCCCGGGCCCTTCCCGGTCGAACGGGAATACGAAGTTGGTCTGGGTGGTAGGGGATGAAAAACTTGGAGGGTGAATGGAGGGGGGTTAGGTTTTAGGTAAGGGGGAGGGGGTCCAGTCAGTTTGTAAAGTTCTGCCCCGGGGGGGTTCCCCTTGTCCCATCCGCGTCCCAACAAATAATAGCGTTCAATGGCACCTGGTCCGATCTCGCAGGGTGCCCCCTCCCACGTCCCCCCCGCCTCGTACCTTCTCACTTTCTCTGCCTACCGTCATTCCTCCCTTTTTTCTCTCCTTCCTTCCTCCTGGCGGAGCCGGCCCCGAAAAGAAACGCCGCCCGCGGTGGGGGCGGGAAAAATGAAGCAATAAATGTAAGTTATGAGGGGCGTACGTATCCCTCCTTCGCCCTCGCTTTCCTGGCCTACCCCTCGCCCCCGACCGCCCCCACCCCCGGCAAGGATACAGGCGCTTATTATTGAATTTAGCATAAAGCCCGGCGCAAACGAATAGTGAGCAATGCGGCAGACGCTTAACCCCTCGGCCGTTTTTCATACGAGATTTCCAGCGAAAACTATAACGGCGGTTCTCGAATTATCGCCTTTCGGGGACCGGCACTTTTTCCCTTTATTATTTTTCGTCCATACTCCTCTCCTAAGTGGGTTACGTGGGACCTCGTGACGACGGTGGGCGTCGGAACCCTCTTTGAGCCCGAGAAGCTGTTAAGAGGACACTTCGATCAATTTAGATTATTTGCGGGAAGGGTTTTTTCCGAGCCTCCGGAACGGCGAGGTTCCTGATTGCGACATTATTCAATATAATCACTTTGGCTACCATCTTCACTCGCTTATTAGGATTAGTATTCGGATACTTTAGTATCCATAACACGTTGATGTACTTGAGTGGCTCTGCTGTATGAAGTTGCTGTAATTATCAGCCCATATAATTAGTTTCCTGCGCTTCCCACGCCTTCTAGCCACAAATACTCCGCCAATTTCACGCTCCTTAATTGCAAAGTCCGTTAATCGTAATAAGAATATTCGCGGTCGAATTGCCAATTAGCGAATGGCCCAGTCGTGTGCTCGGCAGCGATAATTAACTGTGGCCCGCCCGGTAGATCAGATATTGGGGGGGTGGTGGTTATGGACCCCCGAGTGACCGCGACGAGGCACAGTAGAATGTCAGCCTTCCACCCATCTCCAAATAAACACTACAATTCGGTTGTAACTTTTAAATAGTTTTATTTGAACTTTGTTTTCAGAGATACCTCTTACTGTTTATGTTTGTTCTAGATGTGACTTAACCACCTACTAGTACTATTTCCTTATCCCCGTTTTCGATATCTCGGTTAGACAATGAGCGAATATTCACTCATTTTATTTAATATTCTTGAACGGCTTAACGTCGGCGATTGATTATGCGATTTAACGAATGCACCTTCGTTAAATATAATATGAAAAAATTATAATTTTGAGCCATAGGCAATAGGGTGTTTTATGCAGACCGCCGGGTGGGCTATAGGACCTCAGAATATTACGCTTTACTTCTGGTTTACCCAAATACTGAGATATAAATCCGCTTAATCAATACACTTAACTGGCCAATGGAACCGGCAGCTGGTTTATAGGATATAGTCGGAGGATAAACATATCATTATATCATCGTCCGATTGATGGTCTGTCACAGCTCGCGTGTCCGGCCCGATAATCAGTGGCTGGTTACCGCTTTTCGCCACCGTCAGTATTTCATAAACGGGCACTGTTCCGATCGCGATTACCACAGTGGGAGCGGAGTACTCTGTAATTATGTCTTTATCTCATAAAGGGCGCCGGTTTGCTATACCGATTTGAGGGCTCGATACCAAAACAACAAAATTCGACTGGGTGGGAGCCTTATCAGAGTCAATATTTGGTCTTTATTTTTTAATTTATTGATTTCTCCAATGTCCCGTATAACTCATACATTGTAATCGTTACAAGAATTTCAATACAAACGAAATGTTATTTAAATAAGATAGTTAAACAAATAATATTACCTATTTTTCTTAGGATTAAAGACGGCGCGTTGTACTGCTGATTTGGAGATATCTGGCATGTCGTAGCTAGTCATGCGAATCGCACAGATTTACAGTGAGACGATGCTTATATTAAGAGGAGACCCCTCAGGGTATTGAAACGAAATGTGATTATTGTTCTTGGGCTTAAAACGATGCCTCCTGGGGTCGTTCCGAGCGAGATTTTACGGCTGGAGGACCGGCGATGGGAGTAATCGAAGAGACAGATTTTCGGGGAAGGGACGTGCTGTCGAGGGCCGCAGGAAAACAAGAGGTTGGGCCAGTAAACAGCTGCGCCTCTGACTATTCCCCGAAGTGGAGTCCTCCGACTGGAGCGGGAGGAGAAAATCTCATCGCCCGGATGAGTCATGAGTCTCGGGTGAGTCATATCGCGCCCGGCGGCGACAACTATGCATTTTCGGTCGTGAAAGGGTCGACAACGATGTCCGGTCTCACCGAACTGAAGGCTATCGAAACTGTAGTCCTTTCCGGTCTCTACCGTACGTAAATACCGAATTACAATATGGCACCGCAATATTTGTCTGGGGATCAGCGATCGATTGGAACATAATTACTGGCGCTATTTTCTGACTTCGGTCTGTATGCTCTTGGAATAACATCGTCAGTGGCACACCGCCATGCACCTACACACTACACTAATACTTCCTGAATGATTACCCTCACAAAAAGAAATTGAGTAGTATAACGCGAACGCCTGCACAGTACGAGGTTTTCAGTTGAGGGAAAACACTGTCCCCACAGCGCAGGCCTAAATATATAGCACTCGCAAGGGAGATCGGAGGTGCACCGGTCTATGGGCCCAGCTATCCCACGGCCCCAGCTCACCCTAAGTAACTGCACCCTACGTACAGAACAATTACGCACGGACACATAACACTAAACAACACCCCTCTACTAGTTCATAGGATGAAGTCCACGTGGAAGAGAATGGAGGAAATTTAACCAGGAAACAAACATAATAGACGGGAGAAACCGTAGAGAACGGTAGAGCAATACAAATTCGTTGTTACTGTTACGGCATTCCAAAAACTCCACAAATAAAAACTTATTTTGTTTACATTTTAGTGCAAAATATAGAGCACTTCTTCTTGGGGAGAAGTGTTTAACGCATTAATAATCGGATGAAATTTGCAATTAAGCTACAAGTCCGCTGCCAGGAAGTTATGGCTGCGTTTAGCACCTGAGCTAAGGTTTACTGGATCCGCTGAAATTGTTCAAGCAGGTAGTACTTAAATAGTAAGAAATATTCGGCAAATTCTCATTGAATATTGAAACGTCCGTTTCACTTTCGATTAAGTGCTGAAATAGTTCTAACTTATTTAAACTAACGACTAACAGTCTTATCTGCGTGTTATTGACAATTTATTTTAATTTAAGAAAATATAATACTCTGGTGTTTTTCCTGTGTTTCTATCGAGTATAATGTAGTTTGTCAGAAATTCTGGTTCCTCTGAGATTTGCGATTGAATGAAATTAAGGTAAATTCTCGTGGGCCCGTGAGGGCTTGGAATTTCATCACTCGTGTAATATTTAGTCCTACAGACTGGATATATTGCACATGAAGGAGACCTAAGAATAAAGGATGTGTATAAGAATAAATATAATCTCCGGGAAGAGTGGATCCTGGATTCATATTGGATGGGTTGTTGTTGCCAAAATTCTAAGAGGGGACCTCCAACCAACAGTTCTGCTTCGGTACCAGCGGCAGAAATATTATAGGCTTTTCTCTAACTGTTAACAATATGAACCATGAACACAATGATTGCATTTAAGACAACCAGAGTTATTTCGCAAATGTTATTGAGTAGGAATTAATATTCAATATTAAGTTTAATATATTAGGGGAGGCCTCCGAGGTTTGGGATTGTCTTCACAGTGATTTCTGTACATTGAAATGTTTATTGCGCAAATGTGCTATTGTATTGTGTGGATCTGCGGGCCGAGTTCATCTATTTCCAATTTATTGTTTTCGTTAATTAATAGGGGCCGAGCATAACTTTAAATGTACTGTATAATTTAGAATTTTTATCGTTCCCGCCTCATAAAGCGTACGGAGAGGGAGAGAGAGAGAGAGAGGGGGGAGGATAGGAAGTGTTCCACTTTATAAGACTTGAGGGCATTATTTAATAGCGTTAGAGACCGGTCTCATAACGCGGAACCAGCCGCCTGCCCACCCCACCAGCTTGGTCGGTTGGTAGCCGGCCTGCCTCCGGGGGCCACTTAACGCTGAAATTTCTATAAGATGGTGAAAACTTGGACCATATTTTATGCGTCATATTAAGCCGGTCCTATTTATCAAGCCGGCTTCAGTTAAACCTCCGAGTGTACTTGTATTTACCCCGCTCCTACCTTGGCTTCCTTTCCCCTCCAGCCACCCCCCATCACCCACAAGCCACCAGCTTGTCTAATTTTTCAACCTATTTTTCTTCCGTTCCCCTCTCCGAATTTTTTTTTGTCGTCCCCACCAGGGACGATTCTTTATCGAAGCCCTTCCCCCCTGGGAATGGTCCCCTTAATTATTCAGAAAATCGAAATCTCGATGCTGTATTATTTATACAGCCATTCTCCTCAACTCAGATATGGTAAAATAATTCCATCATATTTGGCCGAACGCAAAAAATGTAATTTCGAATCCGAGTCAGAATCTATAGTTAGTGGACACCGGCTTGTGGTAGGTTGCGTCTACCATATAGGCCATGTAAGTTCCTTTAACCCTGTTTATTAAAATACGAAATTTATTCATGAATTTTTCTATGTAGTTAACACCTTAAACAAATCAGGATCAACGCTAAACCGCCGAGTTCAATTGAACCCTGGCTGGTTCAGCCTAGGAATGTTACAAGATTTCCGAAGCTAATCGATGACTTTGAAAATGGGTCAAGAGTCAAGGCACAGTTCAGTGCAGATAATTGGCACTGAATATAATATTTAAAGATTAAATAAGTCGGCCGATTCAACAATTGTATATATGGTTTAGACTTTCGATCAACAGTCGTAGAATATATTGTTACACCAAACAATAGTGGTGTAGTAATTACAGAAACTCTTTCCTTCATGGAAAACCTGCACGTCTGAATGTATGAGGTACATTACATAACGGACTTTATTAAAATTCTAATATATTGAACTTATTAGCTTCAGCTTTTCACAATCGTCAATAAAAGTTATACTATCGTAACTACATAAATAAGTATACTCTCTACAGGTTTGGGCTTTAGGCAGACTATTGCGATGACAGAAAACTGAACACGATCTAGCCTAGGAATCATGGCAAACTGAAATAACAGTTTCAGTGGGACTTACTGAAACATAATTACGGATTCTACTGAAACATTCAGAATGGCCGTTTCCTTCAAAAATCGCACGGCGGAAAAAATCCCCGCATTAAACACTAATACATTTTTCATCGGGGGGAAATGAGGAAAACACTCGACATCAGAGGCCATTTTAACGTCCTACAAATTACATTATTAATTGGTGCCAGGTCCAGGCGGGAGGTGAGGGTCGCGTAAAAGCCTTTTAAAGCGGTTTCGAACGTCGCGTTTTCCGTTGCTTACCCTGTTTGAGTAAGGTATTAATACTGGTGGAGGGGGAAGCGTTACTACACGTGGCGGCCACCAAACGTTGAATATTTAGCAGAGGCCTGCGGGGATTAGGCCTTTAATTAAAGACGTTTACGCCAGAGCCGCAGTCACAGAACGATTTAGGCGGACATAATTCGAGTTGAATTTAACAGAGACGAGCTTAGCGCCGGGAGGGGCGAGAAGAGGCTTAAGGACGAAGAATGAAATCAGCCCAATCGGATAGGTGCTCAATTCTGATGCCAATGTGATTCAAGCGTCATTATTTTCAGTATAACGCCCAGTCTTCTGCGAACCTCGTAGTGGTTTAAAAAACTGGGTGTGTAAATATACAGAACTATACATTTCATTTAATTTTATAAGAGTTGTAGTAAAAGACTCACCGTCCTATTGATGGAAACCGGAATATCAAATGAAAAAAGATCCAGGGAGAAGACCATAAGAACCGCGGTTTAATTTTTTCCAACAATTAAAATTTAATAACGGCTCGGTCCGGCTCCGCACATTTTTCATTTTATAATACTAGCGACTACCCCTAACATAAAGCAAATATATAGGTGGAAATATAATACCCGATACGCCCACTCCAATTGTAGTTGTTTGACATTTTGTAATATCTGTTGGAAGGAATTTCCATTCGCATTCGAATATTCACAATAACCGTGTACAAGTATTTCTCATATATGATTCTCGGAGGCGTTAACTGCTGGGTGAATTCTCACAGAAGCCAACTAATATTTCATTTAAAATATAAAAAGCCAGAGTTTCTAAGATCTCTCATCACTGGTACTTAATGACCGTTCTGTAGCCCTTTGTATCTAGTTCATAATATTCGATTTATAGATTGAGTATATAGCGTCGGATTAGCTGCGGGAAAATAGATATTGATAGGTTTGTTCGAGGCATCGCCAAGAACTGTAGCACATCCCGGGTTCCGCAGTTTACTACTGAATTTACACTGACCGCTTGATAGCCGGCCAACGATTAATAGCGGCCGAGGATCAAGTTTGACAAAATTTATAACCGAAACCGGCGAGTCGGACCCAGCCCCTCCCGCCCTCCTACTACTCCACCCAACCGACTCTCATAGAGCATGTCAATTCTGGAACCGATCCAAAATCGGCCGGGGACGGCCGCGCATAAAAAGCCGTAGAGGGCGTCCGGCCCTTGCTCCCAATGTTGTATTCAAAACCCTTTTTGTTCGGTTGTTTACCCCGCCGATTCTACTGGACGAACGACACTGCTAAAGATCTCTGTCCCCCCCCCTTCCCCTCCCGCAGTTTAACCCGCTGTAGCCTTCCGACCTCTTTTCCATTTCTTAGGTCCCGGTCACTGTTTCGAGACTCTTACCCTTACGGCTATTTGCAACCGACAGCGCTTCCGGTCATTCTTCATTCCCGCCTAGTGTTCAATCGCATTTACAGCACTGGTCTGACTTTGAACGACACCAGTTTCGTGAACTCGAAGAGGAAAATCATGGTCCGTACTGTTATCATATTGGCAAGAGCCGATACGAAATTGTACAAAGTTACGAAAGGAGTGCCTCACCTCAAGACAATATATATGATTATAAATGAAAATTTCTTCACTATCATGAGAAAATGGTCAAGTTTTTTGTTCTGGAGCAAACTAATTTTCTAGTGAATAGTTCTTCACTAATTACTCCTAGAGTACAGTCTTTCGTTTTGTAACACCTTCTAAAACCCCATACCAGAATGTCACCTATTTTTGGACCAGAATAGCAGAGAGTTTTGTTTATTGGTATATTACTATGCAACACGAATATATAATTTAATATGTACTAAATCTGATCGACTTTTAGAAAGAACTAGTACATTAGGCAGATACAAAGAGAAGGTGAACCTCAAGGCCGTGTAATTCGAAATGTCGGAGGACAGAGTTCCTGGTGAAATTCTTTATCTGTCCGGAAACTTGAAACTATATACAAGGGTCTGCGAGTAGGGGCTTGTCAGTGTGGGAGGGTGGTGGGCGGGCGCGTTTTCCTTCCAACAAATGTGAGGTCTTGTTTGAAAGTAATAACCGTGTAGGGTGGAGAAGTGGGGTTGGGGGTAATTATTAAATTAAACGACTTTGTCAAGTTTTCGTTTAACCCGCTTTAGGTTAGGGAGGGAGAGAGATAGAGGGAGGGGCGAGGGGTGAGGGACATTATTGTGTTTGGCGGCATAAAAAGAGAGAGGAGGCCTACAGCCCGCCGACCCATGTCCCGTGGGATGTTAGTTTAGTTTAGGGGCGAAAAGTAGTGGTGGGGCACTCGTGTCGTGTGTGTGTGTGTGGGCTCTCCTGCCGCTCTGATTTACCGCTCCCCTCCAGCTACACAATTAGTAGCACATATCCCTCCACATATCCCTTTTAGCGACTAACCTCCCCCACCAGCCTACCCACCTGTGTTATCGCCGCCTCCCTTCATTCTCCCCGTCGTACCGTCTTTGACGACCTCATTATCAATGGCCGACCGCTCTCTCTCTCCTTTCGTTCGATACCGCTCCCCTTACCCCATTTAACGCCAATATCGGCTCTATTGTACATCTACCGCAAAATGTGGACGTCTCTATATCGTGTTATCTATTCTATTACTGGGTAACGGGTAACAATTTTGAAAGCGCTACAACAATTTGAACTATTTGAACCGACCCTTGTATGCGCTGTAAACGAATCGAACTGCACTACAAAATTAATTTTTTCTAGTTTGTCTAAAAATAGATTCGCGACGTTTTAAATCATGGTTTCCTCGCTAAGAGGATGTAAGTGATCGCTAAAAATTTCTATATTCGAAACGATAAGCCCGAATTATAGAACGCCAGTGAAGGAAGGTATACGGGCGACTGATTACCATAATTTCTTTACCCCCTAGTCCAGAGCCAGTTCGGGCGGGACTCGAAACACCTTTAGCGCCCCGGGCGGAAGAAGTAAAAGAGCAGCCGTCAGATTAGACGCACCGACGACGGCGTTCGATGCGGGTCGATTAGGCCACTGCTAAAGGTGTCCCATTCTCCGCTCACCCGGGACGAGTTCGCGTGATTCAAGCCCTCCGAAGAAACGGACCGAAGCAATGGCCGGGATCGTTCCGTAGCGAGGTGAAGAAAGTTCGCCGAATGAGAGTTTGGCGCGAGATCATATGAGAGGCTGTAAAGCGGAGGCAAAACATGTGATGATGATCTGGGCCGGGGAGAAATGGCGGGCGCGTGATTGAGGGCAGTTATGAGACCTAGACGTTGGCCTCCGTATAACAATAGGAGGGAAATAAAGAGTCGGATGAGCATTTCGAGTATTTGGCCGAATGAGAAAATGGACAATAATGAATTTCATCATTCTGAAATGGACCAAAATATAAAACGAGATTATTAATACGAGAAAGGAAACAAATATAAAAATATTTAAGTATGAGGTTAACAGAAATATTAGGAATTCATATATTAATTGGGAATGACTTGACTGGCAAAGCATTTTGAAGAGAGGAGTGATTCCTCCTCATGTAGGAGTATTCCGTTTGGGGCTATAGTGAGATAGTAACACGCTTCGGGTGCCGATTAGGCATCCCCCGGCAAAAACTGTTGCTACACGGCCTTGCTGATAATGCTTAATCGTTTACGCCAAATTCTAATATTCCAACCTCCATTCCATATATCAACGAAGTCCATGGCCAAAATCTACCTCATCCGGGAGGCTTTCCGATGCGGGTTAAAACAAGGCGTTCCGACGCGGTCTGAAATTAAATTTTATTTGAGATGAGGACTCCAATCGTTTTTATTGCCTCCCCCTCTTGTTCACCGGAGAAATTAAAATTTAATTGCCGGCGTGAAATTGAAAAAAAAAAGGAGGGACGGGAAGGAAGGGACTTTAAGGAAAGCGAAGGGATAACGTCAGGCAATAATACAGGGGTAATCCGAGCCTCGAAATACAGTTTTTAGGTGGTTGGGGGTACTGTGGGTTGGGGGGTGGGCACTAATGGAGCCCCGAGGCAGGGAAATTCAGAAGGGACTGTGGTTTTAGTGACTTGCGGCCCGCCGCCAGTAAGTCTTTCTACTCCTTGCGGCCACCCGCCGCTAATATTATTGCGGTGAGATCCCGCAGAATTTTTAATTAGCGTTATTATCCCTTCCCGGCCCCGTTTATAATTTTAGAGTGTCTTATAATAAAGTTCATCCTCGCAGTGAACTCTCGGTTCTCCGTTTCATATTTATTATTCATTTAATCTCCGTTTAATAAGTAAACAGGTGGACTGTCTCCGATAATACATTCCAGACAACTAACTTTATTAGTTGCAGTGACAGTATTATCAATTTAGTGGTTTAGGTTGTTATTGTAGTTATATTCGGCGTGCTAGTGTAGATTTAGCATTCTTTGAGCATGATCACTACACTATTACTGGAGTTTACATGGGCTTGAATAGTAATTAACTTTAAAGTGAGTATAATTGTAGAATCCCAACCGGTCAAGGAAATGCTCTCGTGGGTTTTAAACGACTTTGAAATTACCTTCATGAAGTTGATACTTTTGTAATTTTCATCGAATCTACATTCCGTGGCCTCTACGTGCAATTCGCCACCGCGGAAAAAGGTTTTTCCCGAGGAAAGCGGTCGTTCGTTCGTTCAACGAGGTACCCGGGGCTGTAGTGGGGGACCCTTTTCCGAGCTCAACGAGGCGGGGAACCGAGAAAAGAAGTGAGAACGGGGAAAGCTTACAACACCGGGCTTCGGGATTTTCGTACTTAAAAGAGCCGCCCGATTGTAGGAAAAGTTTTGGGCGGAGCGCTTTCCCGAAATGGAGCGGCCCGGAGAAGCGATTGTCTTTTAATAACAGCTCGTCCGAAAACAGTTTGACCAACTTCGGAAGGAATTCTCTTTCTCGGAGTTCATTTTTGTCCCCGGGCCGGCTGTTGGCGGCCTCCCCCCCATGGTTAGTTGGAATGAGATATGTGTCGGGGCGTCTAAAACAGACGTGAGGAAACTAGTGATTTTTATATAAGGCCTCGATGGGTTACACGGATGGAAGTTTGCCAAAACTAGGTTGTGAGACACGAAAGTATTATTGTAGCTACTTCGCTGAGCAATCGATCAAAGAAGAAAAAGTCTCGAAAATCCAATTTTGGCGTAATATTTAAACATTTAAACTAATAAAATATATTTCCTAATTTGCCCCAAACTGCGCCAACAGTGGTTCAACAGTGGTGAGATACACTTGCCCTTAAAATAAAACATAAAGCTTATATTCGCTTATCGCAACTTGAGTTGTAAGTTTTCTAGCGGAAATAACATTCTGCCTAACAGGTTATCTAGTTTGCGAGGATATGCTACAATTATTTGGAGGGCTCTGGACGACCGTTATAGCCATTCTGGCGTCCAAAATCAATTTCTGTCGGTCCTGATGTTCGGTCGACTAAGCTATACTTAGCTCGTATAGCTGATAGCGGTCGGTCTCATCACCGCCGGGTGGTTAGCGAGCAGCTGCCGGGGTTAGCTGGCTGGTGACCCATACCCCGGGCCCAGGTAACAGGAACAATTCATTGGTCCGTCAACCTTTACCGTCGGTCAAACCCAGCTGGATAAGGGATAAATCACTTTACGAGTAAGTTCTCCCTTCAGTTCGATCTGACTGAAAGGCGTAGCTAATATTCAATAAAATGGTGGGTTTCTCCCACCGCCAGTAGACAGCGATAGGGTGCTTTGCTCAGAAAACCAGGAATAGCATCCATAACGAAGACTACCGTGGAGGAACCAACGATGAAGAGGAAATAATTCAGACGTTAATTGTAAAAAACCAGTCGTTAGAAAATATGAATACAAAACATTCACTGATGCCAAACAGTTGAGAGAATTGACGTAAAAAAATAACGAATAACAGCCCGACAATACATTCCTATTCGGGGATTAAATTCTGATATTGTATTTAATTACGGCGCCCCGTCCAATGTACAAATATATTTACAGGTGTATTTTAAGTACAATTTAAATCTATCAAATCGTGTATTCACGTCACTAATGAAAATGCTTTACAGGTCTCAAATGATTCAATGTTGGCTAGTCGAAGAATTGAAGATTCAATAAGGACCTTGGATTTTGAATGGGGCAAGGCGGGAATAATGATGCGCGTCCGAGGAAAAGTGCACCGTTTTAAATTATTCGTCATTGTGTCGAGGACCCAGGGCGGAAAATTATTTCTCGGTAATTGGACCACTTTTTTTCTGTTTTCTTCGGTTTTTATTTTTTTTTATTTTTAAATTTCATCCGGGCCCCACCCCGCCCACTTCCGAAAAAAAAATATTACCCTCGGGGGCAATGAAGGCCCTCGGGTTGTTAAAAATGCCCGGCCGTAACTCGTCGACGGCGCGCGAATTATGAGCTCGCCCGGGTCATTGTTTGTCCGCCGAAGAGGACAGCGGCGAAGGACCTCGGTCATTAGAAAGTCTCCCAACCTGAAATTCAAAATTTTGGGTTTTGTAATAACTCTCTCTCCGCTCACCTATTTGGTCTTAAGCTAAACGGTTTCGAGCCTTCGCCATCGTCGTTCGTATTGCGCCCGTTAACACTGGAGTGCATCCTGTACTGAAGAGTGGATACAGAGTGGAGGACAAGAGTGATGATATTTACACATTTTCTCAGGATCTTATCGTACCAAGAATAACGGTCATAGGAGTTCCGATAAAAGTAATATTTCACTGCGAATTTTCCGTTAGTTATGAGGTCAATAGGAATTTGCTTTATAGCTTAAGCATCGAACGCTCTAGGCGTGTTTTACCGCGATCGGGGATCGTTTCTTGTAATTATTTGAACCTAGCATGGATCCGAAACGAAACATTGTTTTGATCACTCACCAAACTAATTTCTTATCCATCGACGACTCCCGTCGTATCCTCTCATCAGATCATTTTGATTCGAATTAATTTAATAATTTTGATGGCGTCGATTTTATATGAACGATTGATTTAATTGTGAACCTCAAATATAACCACTAACATGGAAATCATAGGTGAAGAAAATAGATATTAAAATAACTCGCATCCAACTTATATGTACGAGGACAATATCGAATTTAATTTCAATAAATACCGCATAATAATTATGTCGGATAACGTTTAGACTGTGGGACAATCAGTTGAGCGAGGGAAAAATTGGACAAGGAAGTGCAAGAATAAACAAAAAGCACAAAGCGTCCTGAGAAATTGTCCACCGCCTCGCTTTTAATATGAGTCGTTCCAGCGACAATTACTTAAGTCCAATTGCCGCACTAGTAGGAATTTAATTACTTTCAGATTGCAGAGTTAGATACATAAAGACTTATTGAGATGGAATCAGACGGAACGAATAATCAGAAAACACTCCCGAAGGAACATTCGATGAAAAAAGAAATTTATTTTCCTTCTCCCCTTATGTCTGAAACGTTTATTTCGCTCTGGAATTCAGGAACTCCAGTTTCCGATTTCTCGAGGAACTCCTTTGTGTTGTTCTCGTCGAACTTGCTTCAAGACGTGGAGAGGAGGGGTCTTTTGTCAATTAAGTTTCAAAATTAAAGCGGAAAATTTGCTCCTACCTATAGATGAAAATATTTCATCCGGAAGTCTGAGAAAAATATTTCACACCATTGTTTCCCTAGACCACACCAGCTAGAGGAGACAGAAACGCACGAAATCTACGGTATTATTTAAAAGATTAGTGCCGTTAGATTAGTGAGGCCTGAGTATATTATTTATGAAATCGGTTTAGGTTATGACCAAGCGGAGAAACAATATCGGAGCGCAAGAGTGACGATATCCCAAACTCAAACTCGCAGAACACCAAACTTAAATCATATTTAACGAGTTTCACGTGGATTGCTAGCACAACCTACAATTTATGATTATCTACAAAAGCCGCATAAAAAAGCATACTAAGCCAAAACTACAGATGACCCAAAGGAGCAGAAACATAGCTGGAAGTAAGTCGTGTTCTCAGGCCCACATTTTTCATCTTACTTTGTACATTGTGGATATTGCGAATAATCGGAAATTTACTTGTCAGAACTACGGTTTTAGAATATAACTCAAAGGATTAAATAAGTATCCTCGAAATTACTTCATTTAATAGAACTTTCTGATTATTCGCCCTATTCTTATATGAGAAACAAGGCGGTGGACACTAGTTCAAGATGCCGGTGCTTTTTGTTTATTCTTGCACTTCCTTGTGTAATTTTTCCCTCGGTCCACCGGTCGTGCCATAGTCTAAACTTTGTCCGGACTTTATCGCTATGCCACTTACGCTAACCGCCTCAAGACCGAAAAGTTTGCCCAGTTGTCGATCCCGGGCCGCCCGAGGCGAGGGAAATTTCTTCGGGCCCCTCCGACGCCGAGCCTCCTTTCATTAAGCGAATTGGACGAGTCCCACTTGATTATGCCGAGAGAAACGTGGCCCATATTATTCTCGGATTAATTACAACCCGCGTCCAAGGAGGCGTTGACTCGGCCGCACACTTTGGACGTATAAAAAAACTAAAGTAATTTTATGACAACCAAAATATTCTGAGACACGGTGCATTTTGCACAAAACGAGTGGAGGAACACAGCGCTGAACAACAACAGCGGAAAACTGACACTGATACGAATATATTTATTGGAATAAATTACACAACAATACTTAGTAATAATCAAAGACGCCGAAATTAATCAATATATTATAGGCGATAAAAACTTCTTCTGTGCACATATTATCTACAAAATGTGCGGATTGTACACAAATACGAGACATTAAATATATACTTAGTACGAAAGATTCTCATCCAAATTAGTTTGTTTTGTAATGATCTTAAGAAGCATCATAAATCTCTTTGTATACGGTGACTTGAATTCGAGAATGATATTATTAATATTAATTATAATGGTTAAATATCAGATTGCACGTATAACAGTGTAATTTAATGTTAAATATTCTGTCCACGGAAATGAGTGTATTTGTTCAGACCGCTATCAAATTTCTACGCTGGGCAGGAGGGCCGTGGCCTGCTGTATAATTCAGGGGCCCAATGAAAGTCGGGACACAATATCGCCGGCGGAATTCGGATCGAATACTTGGAAAACGGTTGATTTCTATACTGGGAAGCCGCCGTCCCTGTGACTTTCCCCTCTTACCTTTGTTCTAATATTTATTTTGTCGATACAGTCCGAGGGAAGAAGAAGCGGTGGAGGGTTGCAGGAGGAGGAAATGGAAAAATGGATGACATCCTCGGAAATGTAGAAGTGGTACCGTGATGGGCCCCACTTTACCAATGCCCGGGGTAAATATCATGAAGGAGCGGGGGCCACAGTGGCCCCCCTGGGGCTCACCCCCGAAACCCCCTTCACCCGGCCCCCGGACCCTGTCCGTCCGGCCCCGTATTATATTACAAACATGGCACCGCCCCCGGTGGACGCCCCTGCACCGCACAACTCACACAGCACCCTGATAGCCCCAGGAAGGACAATAAAAGGGAGAGGTCCCGGATTGAATAAGTTACAATACGGCGTTCAATTATTAATTTTCCGTTGTACGTATTAAATCCCCGTCTAATTTTACTCTTTTCAATCCGGGCACGATCCGACCGTAAAGCAAATTTGGGAGCGCGCGCCGCGTAGACAGTCTAGGCTCGGGAACGGCCGAATTAATTATTCGTAGCCGTCCTAGAGTGTGGCTTCTCGACCGCTTCAGAATACAAGGGGACGTCCAATCTCAGTGCTCCTACTCGGTTTCGGCCGATCCGAATATAAGACCCATTTTACGTACTTACGTGTCGGAATGTCATTGTTCATGTGATATTCCGAGGTTTCTGTCTCAGCCGCATTGTTCACCTATTCTAGGTTCAAAAGCACCGAAAAGTCTTCCACGGCGGGCTCTAACCACTGTGCTGTACAAATCTAGCTTTACAAGACATCTTCTAAATGGGTTGGGGGGCAGTTTATAAAAGGCATACAATCGGACTTCGGCGAGTTCGTGGCACGGTTAAACAAAATTTTGAACAATCGGTACGAGCACGTATTGGGGGGCTAAGCTCAACCCCCCCTCGTCGAGCGGGCTTAATCACAGGATCGGAAATAAAGGGTGCTTTGTAGGGATGTGAAGGGAGGGCATAGCTGAAGTGGGGGGGGGCGCATAGTGGGGCCCGCGGATGCGTGGAATTGCTGGCGTTCCCGCGTTCTGGGCGCCAGCTAGCTCGGCACTGGCACGGCCGAACGCAGCCTCGGCCCCGGGGCATAGTTGGCCCCCGGTTGGCGTTTTGTGTACTCGGTTAGGGCGTGCGGGGCCTCCTCCTCGCGATGTGTCGGCCGCCCACTTGGAGGCGGCCGCCGCCGGGGATACGCCGAATTCTTGGTCGCTAACTTGACCGTCGCCTCCGAACCTTCGCTCCGTTTCAACTATTCTGCTTTGGAATCGGCCACCGATGCGACAATACGAACTGAGAGTTTAAGCGCCAATTTGGGTTATTTAATGGGATTATTTACATAGTTCTGCCAGGCACTAATAATAACCGAGGAAACGCTACTGAAGATGGCGAAAAACCGAAATCGATGTAGCGTAACGAGAAATCAACCGTATTGATTATGCAATCGAAAACGATCTGATATATTGACTTTAAACGAATATTATATCGATGTTTGTCTAGTGTACTGATCTTATTTCAGCCTGAGTCAATAATTTAATTCATGAAACAACTAATAAATAAGCTGAATTATTCATATGTGAGGACACCCCCGATTTTTTTAATTAATGTGGTACGGCTGTAATGTAATGCTCGGGCCGTACAAAGGCCGTCAGAATTATTATCCGTAGGGAATAACGAGGGGAACATAGTAAACGATTTTTTCGGCTATATCCAGAACGAGTGTCGTGTCGGCTTTTTGGGTCAAATAACACTATCTGGCCGTATTTATATCCAATAAAATGTAGTTTTATGTGCCGACCCAAGGGCCAGAAGTCACGCTTTTTTTTATTATATTCCCCACCTCCATAACTCATATTTCCGAGCAATATATAACCTCCGAATTATTTCCCGCCGATATTTGAGACAGCGGTCCGCATTAGGAGATGTATCTCGCAGTAAAATATAATGCGGGATATATAAGATAATTTTATCTACATACAGTAACGAGAAAATAAATTACGGACATTGCATGCAAAGACATTTAATTTATAAACTAATAAACGGAAAAAGAAGTTGTAACAAAACAAATCAGATACATTGGTTATTGGTTATCAAGAATACACTGCAAAATAGAACATTTCTATTATAGAATTGAGATTTTTTGGCGGAGCATCTTTTATGAGTAAGATATTTTAGCCCATATTATGGAGAACTATGTTCTCTTCGAACTAGGTTTAATAAAATAGGCGCCAATACAGTATTTTCCCAATGTTCAATTTGTGATTTTAAATTTACAGTTTTGAAAATTCTGATAAAAAACCACCCGGTCGA
This sequence comes from Lethocerus indicus, assembly GCA_019843655.1. Lineage (NCBI taxonomy): Eukaryota > Metazoa > Arthropoda > Insecta > Hemiptera > Belostomatidae > Lethocerus > Lethocerus indicus. The sequence continues at coordinate 11,315,869 of JACDQD010000007.1, read as the reverse complement.
ATAAGCGGAAAACTAGATATAACTCGACCGGCCGTTATAAAAACAGCATTAATTTCAAATCCTATCAGCGTGACACAATCTGTTGCGGGTGGATGGTGGCTCGGGGGGGAGGGGACAGGAAAACGTTCGTACGTAAATGGAATTTTAAATACCGGGCGAATATTTGTTTTCTCCGCCGTTTTAACTCCGACTGGCTTTTTGAGACCAGTTGTGGAGGCGTGGGTTCGAATTTAGGTTCTGGCGGGGCTCTTCCGAGCCATTGATTCCCCCGCTCCCCCCCCCGCCTCCTTCACCCCCTCAGCGAAAATAAAATAAAGACGTAGAGCATAGTGGAATAGAGACGGGGATAGAGTGCCTAGGGGAGTGGGAGAGAGAGATAGAGAGGGTGGGTGGGAGGGAGGGAGTCGCGGAACACGGTACAGTGAATAGTGGAGCGAAAACGGCATTTATTTCCCCATAATGCGACTAGGGGCCCGCACCAATTGAACTGCCCCGCGCCACTCTACCCGCCGGCACCACTTTGATTCTGTTTTAATTTCGAGGCCACTCATTCGTCCTTTTTTTTATACCGCCTTTGGTACAGATAAACTATCGGCTGAAGTATGCCGAAGCGTGGTGGTAAAGCGTATAAAATATGGACATGTTTGTGATTTCTCCCTTATGTATATAATTTGAGCATTGTAATGATAATATTCTAATTGATATTTATTCGTTTCATTAATTTCGATCCACGGCTGACCTCGATCGATATTGTTTATTAGCTCGAGACATTTTTGAGGCGCCGCGCAATTGCTTAATTACAGGTCCGGGCGGTATTCTCACAGTCCTCAGTATTAAATATATTCGGTTAAAGAAATTTTTGATGTTTATGAGGTCGAATCGAATTAGGCGAAAGGTTCCTGCACGAAGTCATATCTAGAGTTAATACTGTTAATGACGCTGGATAGTGTGTATAGTTTTAATGATGAGAGCACTCGCTCGTCCTTCTGGCCCTTGTCGGAGTTTAATAAAAATCAGTCCTTAAGTAATGATGCCGAAGAGATTTTTAAAATATGACAGCGAAGGTTGATAAGTATAAGCCGCACAATACATTGTATTATCCTAACTGTCGTGTGACAAATTAAAGCCTATGAATTGGCCATTATCTGGGCCAAGGATTGAAACCGCTGTTCATAGGAATCCGATTTCGATCGGGACCGCTCGAATCCCGCCGTGTCCGGGCATCGATCGGCGTACAAAATCCGGACGAGGTCGGCCGAAACAAAAGGTGGGGGCGTCCGGATTTATTAATATTAGATGGTGACCGGGCGGGGAGGTGTTGATACAGGTGCCGACTTGACGGGCAGGCATTGTCGCCTACATTGTCCCCTACAATAGGGGCCATATTTGTCGCCCCCCTCCCTGAACCCACCTAAAATGTGGCTCCGAAACTCTCAAAATCTATTCCGGGACGGTTCGACTTTCTCCTTCCCCGCCGGCCCGGGGTGAAGGGCGCTCCCCTAATTCGATTCATCAGTGGAATGGGATTAACTCCTAACGTCTGGGGCGTGACGGGGGGGGCAGCTTAACCCTGTAATAATTTCGTGGGCCCGCATTGTCGTTCGGTTTTGATTCTCTTGTTGACGGCGGAGAAAAGGGACCGCGTCACGAGAGGCCTGGATTTGCTCCACCTCTCCCACTTGTTTCCACGCTGAAAACAGTATTCTGACCAAATATAAATATGTGAAACTTTCGAGTCCGTTCTGGACACAATTATTCCAATAATTCATATAACAATAAGAACGTCTTTCGTTCCTTAAGGAGTGAATATTGAGAGAGCCGCCGTATAAGGTAACATGCACACAATATAATCCAGGAATTATTGTGAAATGTGACGATTATCGTTTATTTTGCTAAGAGTATATTAGTATTATCAATTATTTTACACAAAAAGTAGCAGTTTTAAAGGACGTTCAATTTGTTCGTAACAAAAGGGATATCGTGCGGACTCAACCGAAGAGAGGAAACCAGGAGTAGAGGTTCCCCTTTGCGCCCAACAATGAAATAAATGCGTTCCTTTGTTGCTGAAAACGTTAGCGTTTACGAGACGTACGGGGCCCGTTTTACTTACTGGGGGGTATATATATAAGGAATACCCACAAAGGGGTGGTTATCGGTTGCCGGAAAACGGTCGAAAAAATAATCGCGGTCGAGTCCCGTGGAAGGCGTGTAGATATTTCCGCTCAATCTGGTCCTTTCGTGCCGCCCGGTGAAATATCAGCGGCCCTGCCCTGTCCTGCAGCGCCGGCTAAAAGACACCGCCAACCACAAACCACCAAACCAATCGCTCCACGACGAAACCCCTTTATTACGGAACCCTCTCCCCATATATATATATAATATATTTATTATGTATATCCCAAACAGCCAAAAAAATACACCTCGATCGGATATTGTAAATGGTCCAATAAAATCAGGAACAATTTACAGCACATTCACGTTTACAATATGATTCATTCTCAAGCAGTGTCCCAAAATCTGAGTTAGCGGATTGTCGAAATGGTTGTCCGGTGGAAGAGCGAATTTTCAATTTTAGAACAATAAAACGGTTCGCGGTTAGAGAATTTCGAATTCCAGCGGTATACCTAAAGCTCTCTCGGTCCCCCTTATTTCCCGGGATAAGTCAATCCCGCGAAAGTATTTATTCTGTCTCGAATTCAAATCCCCGTTGGCCTGCGTCGGCTCCTCCGGCATAAACGTGAATTAATTTCCTCGCTCCCGTTTAAACTCGTCTGATTACTTTAAATCCCGTAACGAGGGTTTGCGGCAGGCTGGGTAGCGGCGGAGGGTAGCAACGCCCAGGGGGACGGAAGGAAAATAACGCTTTTAATCAGGCAGACCCGGCGTTCTAATGTAGTGTCGACTTATCTCCCTCATAGCAAACTCTTCCCCATCCCCCGCTCTCAAATTCTCTCTATGCATTTCTTTTCGGAACTCCCCGATTCTCTTTGCCTCTCTCGGCGCCGACCCAAGTCCCAGTTTCCCTCTCGGGGTACTTGAGACTCTTTAAGTTATATTAGGTTTTTATCAGTGGTCCGCACTTGTGAGAGAGCGCTTAAGCCTGAAGCACCGTCGACCATTTAACAACCTTCCGGCCCCGGAGAGAGAAACCCGCGCTAATTTCTCTAACCGGTTGCCGCAAACCGACCCCACCGCCCGGCGGAACAACCCCCCCCGACCATCTCTACAATAATATCATTCCGTAATACGATTTACCAGGTTCTACGAAGCGTGGTGGAAAAACAAGTTTAAAAAAAGGAGTAGAACACTTACAGGTAAATCGGGCTTATTTAGTGAAATAAAAATAACCCACCAGACAGAAAGCCAATTTTGCGGTCCCTGACTTTCATATAACTTTCCTTATTCAATTCGACAGGTAATACGTTTTAGAGTTGCGTCCTGCCAGTATCATTTTATAAATAATATTTAATTTTTTACCTATAAACGAAATTTTATGGGAAAATAATTTTTGAAAAAATAAGTTTATCTCGAGCGGTTGTATGACAGCACTATCCGCACAAATCTTTTTTGTCATTCACCGACAGCGCTGAAATCATTTAAATAAGTTATTGAGGTTTCAGAGACGATCATGTAAGAACCTTTTCAGTGGACTTTCCTTGTCCTTCTCCCAAGATAGAATAACAATAAGGCACAATAGTTGTTGAGATAATAAGGGCGCAATTATATACTTATATAATGGTCACTTTGTCAGTTTTATCGGGTCTTGTCAGTTGTCCCTTTTGCCATCTTATGCATTAATAAATAATTCCTTGGAATATCACGATATAATATTTACGTTATGAGTGCCGTATAGACTGTTAAAGGAGTTTTCAAAACGACAGCTGGATCGGCCATCGGGTAATAAAGAAAGGGTGATTAATCAAGGCGTCTCGGTCTTAATTAATTAAGAGTCGCGCCATTTTAAAGACAAGATAAACTAACTTGGCTTCCAGATTTAGACACACGAAAACAAATTTAGATTTTATCGCAACGTGTAACAATAATTAATAGTTAATAGCTAATATTTTATTTTTAATTATATTAAATACACAAGCACAGTTATTTATACATGATGTTAGCTTAATTTGAAGTATAAATAGATGTGAATTCCATTCATTCATATTACATACCCGCGGATATATAATTGCATAGACATATTTGGATTGATGTGGTCTTAATGGGACCAAAAGATTGACAATTTCATTCAAAGCGCTTAATTTCATTTATATCCCCCCAAAATAAATTACGTTAATGAAATTGCTATTAGGATTACGTCTGTTCTTCAAATCCTGTCTTTATTATTAAAATTATCATTAATTCGTCTTTTGAAAACGCCAAATAAGTAAGAGCGACGGGATTACTGGAGCACTATTCTATTGGACGTACTTGTAATTAATAAGTTGTCATGATGATAAAATAAATAATTTAACAATGTTTATGATTCAAGAAAAGTTTTGCATTTTATAATTTTATTTGTATAAAATATTTGTGTAGTTGTGGCGTAAAGATCTAGATGGTAACGTTCCTGCAGTACCATCGGAAAATGCATATCAAATATTTATCCACTCCGAATTAGTGGTCAGAGAACCGACTTTTTTCCTTCCCTTTTGGGTCGGTCGTTCGAATGCAAATAAAGTAAAATAGGAAATAGATAGTCGGAGGGGGATCGCAATAAAAAAGCTTTGCTCTATTTCCAGCGAACATTGGAAGTGACGCGGTAGCGGACCACAAACGTCATAAGATAAGCTCGCCTCTGAATTATTGTTGCACTTATTTTCAAGAGAGGGATAGAGAGAGGGGGAGGGAGAAAAATAGGGAGAGAGAGGGAGAAATAAAAGGAGGAAAAAATATTCCAGTTCCACCTAATTTTTAAACCCGATCCATTCCCCGATGAGTCCTGATCAATTTTCCTTTTGTGAGTGACTTGTGTCCCGTGAGTCCAAATATCTTTACGATATCTTTCCTTTCTATAACGTAAAACGCTCAAGTTAAAAGGACGCTGTTCGTCCTTCGCAATATGGTTATCCACGATCGGGGCTAAATATCGGACGAAGGGAGCAGTTCATTTGCAGAGCAGGAAACATACGCTGACTTTTGCCGGCTAACCGAATCGAGGGAAAATTTATCGTGTACCGGTCTCCCGCCAGCCTGGACTCGTGCATTAGTCATCGTTAATTGGTGATGGGGAAGGCTCTCTAGTCCGGAATTCTCGCGGCGTTCAGCCCGGATGGAAACTCCTCGTCCCGACATAATAATAGGCTCTCATTGTGTTCAACAGGTTCGTTAGCTGGACCCGGGGGTTCGGTTCACTCTCAAAATATTGACTCCACCGATATATAAACACGGGGAAAATAACGACTGTGGGGGGAGGGAGAGGGGAAGCCTCAGCCACTACCTGCCGCCGGACGTCTAAATTAGTTAATTATACAAATCAAAGCCGGTGACAATGGGACCCGAGTTGAGGCCGGACCCTCCGTTTTTTCTATTATGAATGTCCGTGGTTATTCCTAAAGCCGATTAATGACTAAACAATAAGCTTCTCGAAGCCAACCTTTGTACAGGCCGAAATCGAATTCGTCGTATTCCTCATATATAATAATATTTCATACGATACCTGCTGCGGGATCCCAGCGGGTTTGGATTCATTCCTACAATGTGTTTGAACGTAGCGTATTTTCATCAATGCTAAGCCAGGTATTACCGGGAACTCCAATTAGAAACTTCCATTAATCGGATTCAATCGGAAACCGCGATTCAATGTGACCCTAAAGCTAGCCAATGCGAGTTGTCTGTCTATTGGTCTCAATATTATCTCGTTTTTAAGGCCTCGTTCTAAGCCTGGCCTGCTTTGACTCTTCACCCTATTCAGTACTATTCTGTTAGTAAACTGTCGCTATTGACGCATATGTACTGGCGAGTGTATATATATATATATATATATATATATATATATATATATATATATGTAATTTGGAATACCTGTTTGGGGGTCTGCGAGCGTTTGGCATTTTTACCATATTTTAGCTTATGGTCAAGATTATTTACTTGATTATGCTCATTTAAAGATTCGAGTAAAGTGAAAACAGACAACCGTTTCAATATGTCTATCGCACAAGGCAATTCGGATCGGAAAGGTCGAGTCTAACATTTGAATTGACTAAACTGGTATTCAAATAGCCATATAGATGCATGAATAGGGGCAGAATTTATATTTTCTAAATGATGGGTTTAATAATCTTAGCTCGGTGTAATAATGAGCGGCCCAATTAAACATAGAAGGTGGAATTGTCAATAATTCACTGTATACACAATGACCGTATTTATTGTGGGATGCCGTTTTTCTCCCGCCGGGATACAAATCCCTCCTTATTGCGAGCGAAGGTGTAATTAATATAATTTATTGCTCTCTGCATCTCTGTTTTATTGGGGTTGGCCCGCCGCTATCGACGTCCTATCTGTCTCTCTCTTTCCTGCACGAACACTAACACTATATATTCTCTCTCTTCCTCTCTCTGTTCCCCTCTATATTGATCTTGATTATTCCTATGCCCCATTATAACCTGGGTCATCCAGACACAGATACATTTTTCGCATGTGTCATATGTGATGTTGCCATAAAAGTTTTTTTTAAAAAATCCATATTTTTAAAATATTATTTATATATAATAACAAAAATATTTGAAGTTCCCAGTAAATGATATTCCAACCATTAATAGTTTCAATGAAAAACATTAAAATATTTATTGCAATATAATCTATTGCAGCGCTCACGGTTTCGACCTATTTAATTATTTCATGCGATGGATTTAGGTTCGGGACCGAGTTCAACGTTAACGTCATAGTTGCCATCTCATATAGCACGTGTTGGGCATCCGACAGATGGGATCAATTTTCCATCTGGCTGAAAACGAGGCTCGCAACTACTTGCCGGCCGTCCCCGATTTACTACAAGCCCGACCGGCTAATCATCAAAATGAAATTAGGTCGTGCGGTATAATTAAGCGATAATTAGGCGGTATTAAGGAAATCGGGGACCGGTGTGATTCAGGAATTATCATTCCTAAACAAACAGCAGGAAAAAAATATTTTTCTCAAATGATTATTATTTGAGGTGCTACTCAAACAATCAATCGAACCAACGCTTATATTAACATGTACATCGCCAGTTTTTACGCTCGAATGTCGATTCCACTCTGCTCGCGTTCACGTTGGGGGTGGGTCCAGGAAACGAATTTCCGAAAACTGGCCGGGGACGCGTTAGGTCTGCCCGACTGTACCGCGCCTACTTTCACTAAATGGGAGGCGATGAGGGAGGGAGGGAGGAGAGAGAGAGGGAGGGAGGAGAGAGAGGGAGGAGAGAGAGAGAGAGAGAGAGAAAACATAGAGAAGAAAATGAACGGGTGAAGATTGGAGAGAGAGAAAGAGACATAAAGAGACAGAAAGAGAGAGAGAGTGAGAGAGGGGCGGCGGAGAAGAGTGCGGAGGCGGCAGATGTGCCCGACAGTTACCGTCGTGAAGCCCCTGTCTCCAAAATATACGATTTTTATATATTGTTTTTCAGTTTTTTATTTATTCCTATCGCCAATTTTTCTTGGTACGGCTTTATCAATAACTCCGGAACGAAAAATGGTCGGCGTTATAACAGACAGGAGTATACGAGTTCTATTGGGCGTCCTTACTTACGCTATTTTGATGTGCCAGATTTTTTCCATTTAAAAAACACTAAATGACGTTGGATTTTATTAAAGGAAATATCATTACTATCTAATCTAATGAATGTACTTTTCCCTTTCTTCATGTCAACTGAAATTCGTAATATTAGAAAACTTTTGTCCGTATCTATAGTGGCTTGGCGTAAATGCATTCGATTATCGGCCGACCAAATAGGCAGCTGGAGACAGAAAACATAATTACTCGATTTTTTAGACGGCGAACTAATTACATTAATAATAGACAACTGGCCTCGGTGAGATAGATAGCGCCTGAAAGCGGGAAACCTTGGTTTGATTCAATTCTGCAATTAAAAAGGACGACACCGGAGGTTCCACCGGTGGGATTTTCAAGTAAAATGTTTACTTACAAAGTGGGTTTGGGTGGGGATCGATCCCACCCTCCACCCCCCTCAAGAAGCTGGCGCCAATCCAACCGCTAATTCCGAACATGCGTTCTTCGGGACGCTCTTCGCCCGGAACAATAAAATTAAGTCGAGAAACTGTTCTTGAGCGGGGAAGGGGCCGCGTAAACAAACCCCCAACCACTACTGCCACCGCACTCCGGTGATATTTTCATTTTCTTCTCTTATATTATTATGCGGAGGGTTTTCGGAATCAGTACCTTCCAAACAGTATTTTCAATCATGGACAGTAAGAACTTTGCTCTCCTGAAGGATTAGTTCTCGAATTTTCGAGAAGATATTTCAGTGTATGACGTGATACATTAATGAGGAGATCTCCTTCACGTATACTCGGCTAAATCAATAAATAAACAGTGTCCGTTGAGCCTTTATAAGCCATTATGGTAAAAGAATCTAAGATTTATTTTAATGCGTTGACTTATAGGACGTAAACTAACAAAATCAACAGTGATTTTGTTGAAATAATTTCTGATATGTATTTAATAGTATGTCATTTTACGAAATATTTTTAGTTATTTCATATTACTAAATATATGGGTGTGCGATAACAGACAACTAAACCTTATAGAATAATATCGCAAGCAACAATTTGGAATGCCGCATAAATTGATGGTAGTTGAATCGAACGATTAGAATGAAATTAAGCTTGCAAGAAATGTTAATGTCGAAGCGGGCGGTTGAACTTTGGGTTCAAATTGGGTTCAGCAGGTTCGTGCAATATCCGTGGCATGATAACTGTTCAATCTAAAGGCACTCCAAACTATTCCTCTCTCCAGTTCCGGCTCCCTTATCTATTATCCACTCCAGTCCCAAGTTTAAAATTAATCAAAACCAAATTTTCATCCACTGTCAACTTTATTTTCACTGTGGACACACAACAGGGCAATCTACCTGACAGGGAAGACCCAACCCTCCGGGTAATGCGAGGCTGGCCCGGGCACCCATTAACGTCAGTTTTCTCGGAAATCACGCCAGCGGAGTGCCACTTCTCCCAACAAGAGTAAAAGCTATCACCTATCATTACGATAATAATAAACCATGGTTCTTTGGATTGCCGAAAGTATTAAGAAAAACTGTCTATTACAAATTGTCCTACCTTTATCAATTACAGCTACTTACTGTCATCAAAGCTCTATCGTAGTTAAGAATTAATAACCATTTTTTAATAGCAGGGAAAAAATCTTTTCCGCTCGTTGGTTTGTCTCGTTGGGTTCGGTTCGCCTCCATCTTCAGTAGATTTTACGTAACAAAATATCGAAAATACCTAGCAAAATAACAAACCAGTGAGTTGACTCAAAAGATCGAAGGACGATTGTATTCCAAGCTAGGTTTACAAATTAATTTAATAACTGAAGATAGTATGATAAGGTTGCTAGGATAATATTAAGCTTGGAAGTTTATTTAAACGGCAATGCGAGGAATGGAAACCGGTGAAGAGCCGGTTAGAAACTCGAGGGAATTAGGTAACACCTTGTGAGTAAATAAGAAGTCATAGCCAGTTTATTGGCCATTACAAACGTAGTGCCTAGTATCTGTTCCTCACCGGTAAGTGTAATAAAAGAAGCATTACCGTTAAATGACTGTAACCAAAGAAAGGGGAAAGCGCGTCTTAAGGAGGTTTAGGAGAGTGGCCAGTGAGGAGCAGTCAGCCAACCCGGTCATTTAGATTCAACCAGTGTCCTTTCACTTAGATCCTCCGGTAACGGCTTCCTAATGAATTTTCCTTAATTACTTTTAAATAAACTCCTAATAAAAAGCTCAATTCATTAATCCTAACGCTGCGAATAATACTCGAGGGTTCGAGCAATAATAAATAAAATAATGTGTCCGATTTTCTTCAAATTATTCTTTATTTGGAAACCAGATACGGGGTGGTCGAAGAATAAAATCATCATTGACTTGAGATGGAGCAGTTAAGGCTCTTGACCGAATACTGGCGCTATTATGTTCAGACTGCTAATTCCAACACAATATCATCTGCAGATTGCATTATGTCTATTCGTTGGCAACTTTGGAGCACAGTATTTTACCCGGTTAAATGTAGCCAAAAAAGTAACCCCTCCTCCTCTAGTGTCAGCTTTCTGCACACATATCTATAGGAAGGACCTGGGAACACAACCAGAAAAGTTGGAATGAACTGAAATGACCGCAATGACTTCTCCATGGACAGATTATTAGGCGAACAAATACAGGGCCTGAATCCCTGTTTAACGATGCTTCCGATTCCTGGATTCTCCCAAGAAAGATAAGAAAAACAAAGTTCGCCTAGAAAAATTGATTCCGATTTCCGTTCTGTAAGATTACACGTAGCAATACTTGAAGTCGTGCAGCATAACATCTTAGGCAAGTTCAGTCGGAGATGTGCATGAATCTCGTTACACCGATATTCGTAATGACGAGATTTTACCTGTAGTGCAATATTAGGTATAAGCCGGTGTAGCACTGGACCGCAAGACCAAACAGTGGACAAGACGGTACTGGAGTGGAGACAGATCGGCGGGCTTTAATTGGGCGGAGGGAGGGAGCGAGTAGGGGTTGTTGTCGGGGGCGGTGGTGGGGGCGGTAGTGGCGGGAGGGTGGGAGGGGGGCGGCGCCTCGGCTTCCACCCCAGCCGCCGCTCAGTGCTCACCGACGCTCGGATCTCTTCGTATCTCCCCATTCTGTAGGCTCTTCGCCGCCCCCGCCGTCTTCGTCGTAGTCGCCACTGTAGCCGCCGCCGCCGCCGCCACCGCCTCCGCCGCCCCCGCGTCGTATGCTCCGCGACCCGACCCACGCGCGTTACAATCCGGCCCAGCCAACAGCCATTTATTATAACCAGGAGACGCACCTCCCGACCGAGGATTATACCGGGTAATTAATCTTATTCCAGAAAAAAGAGAGGAGATAAAAAAAGGAAACAAAATAAAGGGACGGCAAAATATTCCGCGGAACTGTTTGTTAAAATTGACAGATTTCCACGGATGTATACTTTGACGGATTTTTATTATAGGACTCGGTTTATCAGTCAGTGTTCCAGGAACTGCTGAAGGGGAGTTGAAGAAGATTTTTATGTAAACGTCTTCGGTAGTGTTAAGAGTGACTCGTAGTTCAAATTTTTGTTCGACTCAAATTGTGCCAATTACTCAATTATGTTCAAATTTTCTGACAGTGAACCGTGTTAGGGCGTTCTACAAATGAACTATCATTATTTTTAAAATGTCGCAAGTATATTATCGAAATTGACATTTCTTTCATTTCTCTATTAGGAGCTGATATTTTGTTCTCGATAGTTCTAGAGCTATCGAAATAATTTACGAATGGAATGTAAAAAATTTTACTGTGGTGTGTAAGGGGGGGATATTGTCAGTAATTTTACTGGGGACTATAAATTATATTTATTACTGCAATTATTGCTCGGGGAATTAACATCAGTACAAAAACGTACTTTTTTTGTTGGATCCAGCCTACAGTATTATCGCTCGCTACAAATCTTTCTCTCACGTACTGCAATTTCTATTGGGATTACAGAGCGGGCCTCTCGATTCTCCCCGAAACCCGATAGTCCGAATCCAACTGTATATTTCGTTTTCTGTTTTTATTTTTTGTTTTATTCCTCGAAAATAAATCTCGGGGCCGTACCGGAACAGCTATATATTTATTGTGTTCATTTGGCGGTCATAATTTGGCCCACGCGATGTTCTGCCCAGGTTTTATTCGGTAGCGTTGGAAAGCGTTTCGAGGCCGGACTCGGTTGATACAGAGTACCGAATTCAGGTGCGGGTAACTTAGCTGATTGAATCTTCATTTCAGCATTGGATTTACTATTTTGTAGCACACAAGTAGAATACAAATGTATGCTTTGAAGTACTATACTAAAATCTGATAATCAGAGTTGTACCCCTTTTGATGCTGTATTGAAGTGAGTGATTTGCGTTGAGGGGTCGCGTTCCGTAGAATTATATATTATTTATTTCTTACTTTGGATTTCGGAATCGAGCTCAGCTCCCCGATACCGAGGTGAAAATTGTAACAGTCCTAAGTGCGAAAGCTGATAGTTTGTTTTCACCAAATATTCAAAGCAACTGTTATGACTTTCATAATAGACATTTGAATTTAAAACTAGTTCCTTCGCCGTCCGTCCATTGTGAATTTATCGTGTCCATTTCCTCGGCCGACAGCCGGGTATTTTGCATATTGTCGATCGGAGGTGGAGGAGGAGGGCCTGTAATTATTTTCGGATTCAATTAATGCCGGTAAATTTTAACCGGGTTTTCGGCCGGGTAGCAGAAGTTTTCGACGGGAACAGTTTTTGTTTTAAGTTGACTGAGAAGGTCGAAGGCGTAAGTGTATCCACGGGGTAAGTTCACACTTTGAAAGTGTTATGGGGGGTAAAGCCGCCAGGGTCTGGAATATTATCGCCCCTATGGTATTCTCTAAACTCTCGCTTGTTTGCTCCACGACTGGATCAGATTTGGCTTTTTTACCTTCGAAGGTTGAATCCGATAAAGGATTTAGATTTTGTTGAATTATTGTTATTCCTTTTATATACCGTACGATGACGGTAATATTTGACTGTGTATTTGTGCAGTAATAGATAATATCGATGCAGGAATAGAATAATCGGGTTCTACCCGTAATCGGAAATTCTACCGTCATTATTCAATAAATATACTAACTTTAAAATACTGTTTCTATATCGTTAAATCATAAAAAGAACCAACACGTACTTTTTATAGCACAAAGATCCAAAAATTTACCATCACTGGAGGGACGGCGATTCGTGTCCGCTCGCCAGATCGATGTCGGCTTCTAGTTATCGTAAGTCGGCTGTCGATGAAGCATCCTGTCATCAGTTTGGCTGAACGTTTACTTTTGGCGTGTCTCACGCATTATGCAATGCACGGAAGGGGGACGCGGCGGGGAGATCTTTAGTATAAACATCTTCAAATCGTATCTGAGCGTAGCAGAATTCATTGGAACACCACCGCAATTTATTAAACCTCCGTTTTCGAACTAACCTATAAATGGCCGCAAATCGGCCGTGTTGACCTTTTCCTAGGCCGGTTTCTGCTGCACGCCATCATCAAACCTTCGAAGAAGGTGAAACAATTTATTCTGAAACTGAATTTAAGATTATTCTGTTCATTTAAATATCTGTCGGGCAGAAACACCGTAAAGAACGATTCATTTATTATATTATCTATTTGTTTTGCCATTGTGATGAGGGAAACGCGGTGGACGAGGGAGGGCCGAGAATCCTCGGTGTAGACCAAAGGTCAATGTTAGGAGTTAGAGGTTCACTGTAAAAAGCATAAATCTCCTGGTCTTCATTATAAGGCTGGCTTTAGATTTTGAGGAGTTGTCTGTTCTTTAAAAACAAATTTTGTACCGAAGGAGGATAATAGAATGAGATTAATTTTCACTGGTAGACCGAAAAATCGGCTGGTTAGTCCCAAGCGATGGGAGTTTCTTGCCGCGACAGCGCCGCCTATAACCGTTTCGCAGTGACCCTTCTACTAGCCACTTCCTCGCATTAACTTTATTACCCCGCCAATTCGCTGACATCAGTGGGGAGGGAGGGGTCTGAATTACTGTTCCCCTCTCAGGGCAGGAAACGGGCCGAAAAAAAAACCCTAGTCTAATGCCGGATATTTCGGGAATTTGCCGACTAATTAAGTCGAGTCGATTCGTAAGAAAAGGCCGCAATAATAGTTATCATGTTTGCGTTGCTTCGAAGAGCTTCTAAAAAGTGTCCCCGGTGGGCTTCCGGGTATGGCTTCATCGGGAAATCCGGAGTTTTAATTTTATTCAGATCGTTGTCATTTCCAATTCAGGTTTGCGAACAACGGAAACTTTCCGAGTTGCCTCGGCACTCCCCAGTCGAAAGGGCTAGCCCGAGGATCGATTCCCGCCGCTGAATTAGAAACGAGTCAATCCGGAAATCCGAACAGACTTCAGTCGCCTGATGGACGTCGGTGCGCCGAAGTTTCGGATGTTTCCTGTAGCGCGAGTGGGAGAAGTTATTTTTTCGTTTTTCTCCGCGGCCAGCTCACAAACCGGTCTATTTTGCAAAGGCCGTTTCGACCAAGTTATCGAGAGTCGGACAGAAGCTGTGCGGCACTATTGTTCGAGTCTGTACAATTGCTCGACCGGGCTGTAGTTTCCTGTCGATTAGCAGTTCCTCTTTGTTCCCCGACTTAATTACTTGAAACGCGGCTCGTAACCTCCCCCTCTCACTCCCTCACTCCCACCGCCACCCCCTCAACTCGTCAACCGCATTCCCTTTAATACGGCATTATGGGCATTGTGAAAACTGCCCTTTCACGGGCATCGTGAAAATATTTCAAGTGCCAATAGTCGAAATTTCCTCCAAGAGGAGAGGCCCCTCTAATTTAAGTAATTCTTAAGTTGTTTAACTAACTAATTAATCTAAACTGGTTTTGGCTTCTCGCTACCGTCAGGGGTCACGGACGTGTACGGGGAATCACACTAGTCTATTACAATGACTGACACAATTTATTTATTGACTGGATAGCTTGTGACAGTAATCTCCTCAGCGTTGCCTGATGCCACTCACTCGAATGTGTTCTCGAAAATATGAACGCTCTGAAAGGATTCAGGAGTGGTTTTTCCGCCGACTCAAATCGTACATCGGAAAGGATCTGGGTTGAAAAAACTCGCGATGTTGAGTTCTCTTTCTCTCGGTCTGCGTCGTCCTGTACTCTCATCTTAGGAACATTTATTCTTCCTTTTGCTTCTTCATCATATTTTGTTACCCAATAGAAAAATACAGGCGTGTGTATCTCCTCTAAAACGATTTTCCACTTGTTCGATTGAAGTATACACAACATGCTCGCTGAACAAATGGTTACCGGACGAGGGTATTGCCTGTGTACGAGTGAACGCATGTCAATTTGAAAGCGTTACAAGGGACGAGGGGCGCGGAATGTTATTACCAGTCCGATCCGCTATCTCCCCCTCGCTTGTTCGGTTTCGGCTTTTCGCCGTCATCGGTAGTGGTCGGTTAGGGTTCGTTTGATAGATTGATGTATCAGAAGCGTGCGCCAGTTGTTCACGGGTCAACCTGTCAACATCATTGGTGTTACTAGTTGCCACTATTGAAAATGTGAACCCGTTCATTAGTAAATTGAATCAGAGATCGATCTATAATGCGGATATCTGTAGCAGTGTGTAGAAATACTGAATACGTAGGTACTTCGGCTGTCGATGAAGCACCAAGGGATAAATTTAATGATTATAATAAATGTAATATATGCATTAAAACTATACCTGTATTACTGAAATAATGCTACTGACAATAGCCATGCCGGTATGTTTGAAACCAACCATAAGTATGATGGCAGGAAATCGCATTCAAAACCTCCACTGAACAAGTTAAATTTATTTTTTAGTATTTTAAATCTGAATGCGGTATTTCATAAATCTGATGTCTTCATGTATCTAAATACTACTTAAAGTTGTTGTCCAGTCCCAACGAATAATAAATTCGAAATATTTTTCCCTGTAATTTTATTTTCTCCCGATATCGACAGTTTTGGCCGAAGTTCGAACTACGCTGACCGCCAATTAGCGGCGGCAGTGGGTAGAGGGGGCGGTGTGCAGAAAGAAAGAAAATTATTTCACTCGTTGAATTTATTGAACAAACATTGCAAAAACAAAATATCTCGGTGGCCGGAAATCTGGGTACGGTTTTCGACTTCGGAACCCGGGGAGTTTTGAACAATTCCACAACTTCTAAAAACTTGTGAGTTGTGAACTTTATTTATGCAGAGTTAATATTGGGAAAACTTCTCGATGATTCTGGCTCCAACTTGAAGCTCCCCCCCCGAATGCGCGTTTCTGTGTATTCGCGGAGGGAGTCAAGTAAAGCCTCTCTACCCACCATTTAACCTAACATTGCGTAAATGCTTTACTATCGGAACTATTACGAACTGACGATGGCGAAATAACGAAACCGCGGTTGACGATGAGCTTGTGAAGGAAATTATAATAAAACAAATTAAATGAAAACACAGTTTCGACATTCTGCTAATTATATATTTCCCTTTGGAAGTTTAGTAAATTCATATTAAAACGCTCGATGACAAAGGTATTACCTATTTAAATAGATTTGCCAATACAGTCTGTATATAATTAAGTTGAATCGACTAAGCGCGTAAATGAATGGCCGGCGCGGCATATTAAATTCGTAGTCTAGTCATTATGTACACATTTAGCGGGCAAATAATTTATCCCATTATTGGCATTGATTTTTCCCCCTCATGAATTAGATAGACCCATCGCTATATTCCATTGTCCGAGAGTATATTTAAATTGGATTAATTTAGCCATCGGATCCCGGTTCTGTTACTTCAGTACGATTGAATTTCGAGAAAATTATTTGACGAATTGTAGTACACCCAAAGGACATTGTAAGGCCGGTTTGTCAACCTATTAAGCCCCGACATGAATTACGTCACGATTGAAATCCGGCACTTTTACACTTTTTTACAAGACTCGGTAAACAGATAAGAATTTCTTTTCAGACTTTGTAGTTACACTTTTCCAACGAAACCTATACCGGATTCCTATAGTTGGATTTTTTAATTTGGAATGCAAATTAGTATTTTATGCTCTGATAAGTGGAAAGGAGAAGTTTTAAAACCTGTTGAGCTGCATCAACTTTATTATGAGAGATTTATATTACAACGCGGAATGGCTGTTGCAAGGATTACATCGCTATTACATCTCATTTTCTGTTACTCATTCTTAAATTTTTATAATTTGTAGTTGTTTAATTGTTATAATTCAACAACTGCGTTGCACGGAAATTTTTTCCTTTATTATTTTCCCCAATTATAATACTTTACTGTTCAATAACAAAATCGCACTAATTAAATAGAGGGTAATTCAAAACCATCCCAAAACATTTTAAATACCTTAAATTAATTTACCCTAAAGCTATGTTGGGCTTTTACCAGAATCCTCTTGGAGATTCTTCTTTCACTTATTATTCCACATAGTGATGATGTAATGAATCAATATCTGGACCGGTTTATTAATGCCCGGTGCTTAATAAAGTACAACAGGGACATATTGTAATACAGTAGTGAGGTTATGCTAATGGAGGATGGGCGATTCGACGCCCATGTTTTCCCGGGGGAACCGATTTGGCGAGCGTATTGTGGACCGCTCCACAGGTTCTGTTCTTCACGCGGTTGAAGAAGGAGACCGCCGATGAATAATACAATGTGTCACTCAACTTCTTGCGGTAGTTTTTTGCGGCCGAGCCCTGTATGTGGTTGGTAGTCCAAATTGGGCATCCCCCAAACGGCGACTCCACTCCGAAAAACTCGTACGCCACGAGCGTACGTGTCCCAAATTCGAAGCCGGGACCATAAAATTTGTCTTTATCGAGCAGGCTAATTTGCCTTATTAAAAAGGCTCTCGGCTATACACTGTCGGGGTTATTCTAAACGGTTCTAACGGACCAGTAAACCGCGACAGGATAAAGTTTTGACTTTTTGAACATAAGTGATCTTTGGCATATTCTTCCTGTTTTTTCGAACTGTTCCGACAGAATTCGTATAATTTTTTAAAAAGTTTAGGAATAATTGTGCCGAAGAATAGCAATTAAACGTGTTTGGCGTGTAAACTCTTTTAAAAATAGCCGCTTCCATGACTACACAGAAGCGGGTATATCACTTCCCGGTATTTTATCCTTAGCAACATATATTTCGAAACTAATACAATAACCTGATGAAGATTCCCAATGTTTATAGAACTCATTAGTAATTCATCAAGAGATGCTTCACTATCTGGAGTATAAAGACATTTTTCATTTACATAACCCAGTACACGAGTGGTTAGTAAGAGTAGTGAATTTCTACCCTTGAGGCTCAGAATAATTTTGTATTTTGTTCTTTTTTTTATTCAATCGTTCCGTCGCAGCGTTAGGCAAAAAACGGTTCCTTCCCCTTTCAAAAACGGGTCAGACCCTACTAATAGCCCAATCTGTCGGTGCTTCCATAACGACCTGAAAACATCTGTACACTGCAGTTCACGAACCTATATTAAAAATGTTCTCCCGTTACAAGTTTTTTTTTCTTTCCTTCCCCAGTATTCGGAAAACTACAAACAAATTTAATATGCTGCAAGTTCCCCCGCGTTGAAAAGCTCGGTGCTTTATTATTTAAAAATTAAATCAGCGGTGGCGGGACAGCGCGGGGCTTTAGAAGATTACTTATCGCTTGGGCGAGACACCGAGTCGCATTTTATTTCTGGGAATAAACCAGGGTTCCCGTTGCCGACGCGGCATTAATAATACTTAATAAATACTGCTCACAAAACACTGACTCGGGGGTTCCAGCGAATATAATGGTCGGTTCCCTGAACACAACATTATTCTCCACAGTCATGTGAGAAGTTTCCAACTTCATCGAATGTATGGGATTTCAGTTACTAGAAACAAATACACACAACAACACACACACACACACACTAAGGGTCATTTTTTTATTGAGTGCAGAAGCTATATCCATGACGAAGAATATTGCAATAAATGAAAGTAGAAACATTTTTTGAGTTTGGGTTCAAAGATTATAGAGAATATTCGCCTCCTTCAGCAAAATCGTCAATAAATAATATTATTGTTGTTTCGGGTTATGAAAATCCTATCGAATCTAATGAAGCATCTTCCTGAGGTACAATGCTGACAGGATGCTGTATTAGCGACGTAATACTGACGATGATGTGCCGAAACCGGTTCAGCTCAAGGCAGAAACATTTATATCAAACTAACATCGGCAGAATGGTTATATAAATAAGTTGTCTTATCGCAGCTCCTTTCTTTAGTGTCAACAGAGGTTGTATATTTCGTTGTAATTATGACAAAAGTTAATTCTGTAAATATATTTCTCTTTCCATCCTCTCAATGTCCGTATCTAATGCTGAGTTTTGTCGACCCCAGAACAGACTGTCGCTTTCAACATTTTAGTCACTCTAGTAACTAGAAACGCGGCGCGGGTTGTATTTTCCCCTTAAACGGATTAACGAATGGGGGTACTTCATCAGTTGCCCGGGTTGGGGGTTCATTTGCCGGTGCAACGGTCCATGCTCTGCCCGATTTGCCAGCTTTTTTTTTTGCGCCAACTTCAGGACCGGACTATTGGGGCCGGATTTCGGACGTTTCACCCTGCGGATGGAAAATTCCGCCGAAATACGGTACCACCCGGGATTGTTACGAGGGTTCCTTGCGCCTTTTACCATACTCGTCTTATAATACTCGCGTTTTTCATATTCGCATTATCGTACTCGCGGTATCATACTCGTGTTTTCATACTGCGCTGTCCGGTCTCGCTTGTTTGACCCGACGTAGCGCCGCCATCAGATAGAAGTTAATTTATAATGTCCATTAGGCTATGACGGTACAACAGCATCATGAACACGAAAAACCGGAACCAAGAGTAGAGCTCTCGGACAAATTAGAGAACTCTGTATATACCGTCGGTTGATAAAATTATATCTCTAATGTATTAAACAACCCATTCTAATAACTGAATACATTTAAAGGTGGCTATAGTACAGTCATATTTTTTGTGAATCCCGGCACTTTATCGTACGGATGATATATATTGTCCAGTCCTAATATTCGCATTACTCTGAAAGCAATAGGCGTTGGGACAAGTGCATGCCGCATGATATATGTGACGTGTAGCAATAATAAAAAATAAAAGGTAATCAATAATGCACTGTTAACAAATTCAGTATTTTTATGTTGACGCTGTGGTACTCTTTGTACATTTTTATTTTGTATATAACTTCCGTCAAATGTAAATTAAAAAACGAAAACATGTGTTTTAAAGTTCTAATCTCCCTTTGTAGTACCCGTTATTCTCGTAGAAGTAGTGAGATGGGTTCTATTTTGATCTGAACCGAATAAGAATTCACTTCTCCCACTGTTCTCGGACTCAGAAATTCGGCCTGGGAGTTCGTTTGAAATTTAAAATGGCACGAAAATACCTAACGCGGAACGTCGTACCGTCCGGTATTTTGAACAGGGTTGGAAACAAACTAGGCCGGCGGTGAGCATCTATTCCCGCCTTATGGCCGCACATATTTGTCCGTGAACACATTTTATTTTCGCCGAAGGGTTCGAGAAGAGAGAGAGGGAGGGAGGGAGAGAGAGAGAGAGAGAAAAAGGAAGGCTGTAGGGCCGATATCTGGGTCGCGGCTTACATTCTCCGAATTCACCGGAAAAATGCCAGAGGGGGATCACTCTCATCGATGACGTCTGAAGGAATGTATGAATAAATAAATTGGATCGCTAACTATCATCTTCATCTCGTATTTCGGTTTCCTCAAAATGTTTCGAGGTGTTAAAAAAGACATTTGTCCATTATTCTTCCTCAAATTCCAACACGGAGACGTGTAGTTGTTCGTCTTGAGGTCCCCGAAGGCTTTGAATTTTAATACATTCTTTCGATGTAACATTGAAACATTTGCATGAAACTTTGCCCCGATACTATGAACATTGACCCAGTGTTATTTATATTGTTGTTAACCAGGTTTCTAGAACGGATGAAATGTTTGAAGTTGAAGGGAATAGGCAGGTCCGAAATTGGTTCTGTGTAAACTTGAATTTTTTTTTGTTTCAAGTGTCCCGTCAAAGAACGAAGAGTCCAATATTTGAAGCACGATTAAAGTGCCGGCGTTTGTCGTGGAATTAATTTCGCGAAAACGACGTTTAAGGAAGTAAGCTGTCGGCCCCCCCAGTCGGCAATTACTCGGCTTTATTGCTGTTAGAACGGCCGGTACCGCCAGTAAAATCTTGGCATTTCACCTTCACTTGTTTCGGCAGTTTTTTTCTTATACCGGCCATTCAAGACGCGAAATATTAGAATGTCCAGGTAAATAATTCTTCCCCTTAATAAATAATAGCCTACCCAACCGTTCTTTTTCACAACAGAATCTTGTTTGGAGGCCTGCTTGGATTTCGAATGCCATCACTTGTGCAATGCAATGACACCAATTGTTTCGGGAATCGGTGTGTTATCTTGTTAGCACTTAATTCTTGAATATCATTCTTCAAATCGATGTGTAGAAATTAATAGACTCAAGTTCTATAAAATCTACGATTTAAATATGTTGTATTCTATCGTTAAATAATAATATTAAGGGGTTTATAGATGGTCTTCATTTCCGATTCTAATATTCGAGCGAAGGCCGGTGAACGTTACTCTAAGCGAGCGATTTTCAGTTTGTTATCCTCCATATCTGAAGAAATGCCCCCAAATTGCCACGATATCATCCAGTTTCGCCATCAAGCGGAATCTCACCGCTCCACGAAAGACGTCCTCCCCCTCCACATAATGGACCCCGCAAAAATTGTTGTCCCAACTCCAAAATGATCCCGAATCAATACATGTAAGTAAATACCAACATTAAAAAAGATTGGATTAAACATTATCAACTGGTCGTATTTCATTAAATTGTGCGTCTGGCAAGAGTTTAATTACTTTTAACATAATAAAGAAAAATTCGAAATAAATAAAATGTGTATTACGGTGGAAAGTATTAATAAGCAAGTTAAAAGAGAATTAAATAATTGTTCTGTAGACTATATACTGTTCGTAGACCAAACTGGAACTTAATAAACATAGTAGTGTACTTGGGCGGAATATGAACATAGTGAATACAAATATTTAATAATAAGAAAATTTAATAACACATATGTTTCGTAGGAATAACAATCATAGATATTGAGGGAGGGCGATGAAAGCCATGGTACTTGAATGCTGCTATTTGGTTTGGTTCTTGCTTTCGTGTAGGAACTTCTCCTATAGTTCCGCCATTAAGCGAGCGTTGTCGCCCGGTATAAACCGCTTGCTAGTCCAAATTCAATCCCCCCGCCGTCTTACCCGAATAGCTGCCGCAATCGCAAACAAACGATTGTTTGTTTCAGCCGCTTTATTGGGCGGCTATCGCATTCGAGCGAACGGCATATTTGCCGATGCTAAAAAAAGGAAAAATACTCCTCACATAAACAGTCGGTAATATTACAAATATTGAACATTATTTATTAGTATAAATAAAGAAGAACAGAAGGTGGCAAGAATTTTATTATAAATTTGGCCATGATTTTGAAAGAGATTGAAAACATTCTATAGACAGGACTGCTGGAATATTCAATTCTTATTATTTATCTAATGATGTATATAATTATCTGTTTTTTTTCATTATCTGTTCATTTTGATGATACACTTGTTTCAGATAAATTATAAACGGAAATTGTGTAGCTACTGTTGTAAAAAAAATTGTAGAGCTACCTAAATTTAGAGAAATATTTAAACTGAAATTTGGCGTTAGTAGCGGCTCGACATAGTTTGATTTTTAAAACTTGCTGCGGATACTCTGGAATGTACAATTACATAAAGTCGGAATTAAAAAGAAAAATGGGAAAAACCGACGCCGTGACCCTCTTCGTATTCCATACTGAAATTTAAAAAAATGAAAGGTTAGTGGCTCTGCCAATAAACCTCACAAGGCGACGATGTTCTCCTGACCCGAATCGGCAGATTAAAAATCACACATTGAACCTTTTTTTGTCCTAATATCAAAACATATTTATTACTCGCGCTGGCGGAACTGTAAATGACAAAATTTGTTTGACGAAAAACTGTAAATGAGAACCCGGGTTGATTGGCGCCCGGGTACGAATCCTGGCGGCCCCGAATCGAATATAAACTTCAATTGCAAATGGTGAATTAAAGAGAATTTGGCCTCGTTACCTTCCGGAAGAATTTTTTTTGTCTCTTTTATTGTTACAACTGTAAAATTATACAATAAGCAACATTGATGAAATCACTAGCTACAATAGTCTACAATTAGAGGAGAAACCCACTAGTTTCCCCCCTTTTTTTATTATTATTATTTATTTATTTTTTATTATTTATTTATTTATTAATATTTTATTTAATCATTTAGGTCGCGTGGCCACTTCCTTTTCAGACGTCTGTAAGGAACATTTGGGATGTCGGGAGTGGGTTTGGACTAGTGGATTAGGGTGATGGTGGAGTCGTGAGTGGAAATTACTGTATCGTTGTATGGCGAGGTCACGGACAAACGGGACTTTAAGATCTGTGTGTAGGGTAAGGTTGGAGACATAATAGGGTGCATCGGTTATTTTCCTTAATATTTTGATTGAAGGTGTGGATATTTGTCGGTTTGGCCGAACCCACAGTTCGAGTCCGTATGTCCAGATCGGTTTAAGTACAGTGTTGTACAATGATAATTTGTTGTTTAAGCTTAATTTTGATCTATTGTCTAGTAATCTATATAGTAACTTGTATCGTCTGTTAACTTCCAGTGTTTTTAGTTTTATGTGTGGATTCCATGTCAGTCTTTTGTCTATATAGAGGCCCAGGTATTTTACCTTATCCGGAAGAATTAAATATATAAATAAGAGTTTCGGTGTGTTAGCGATGTGCCGGTTTTGTAAGTGCCGGCGGTTTTGGTATTTCGTGCCTGGGTCTGGTTTCCGTGTGCCCCTCCCCTTCCCCCCATCGCCGCCCCGAAACGGAAAGTGGCGTCTTCTTTATCCGGCTTTAATCGTCCGAGATAGTCGGGCCCAGATTGCCAAATTCGCATTACCGGACCGGGGAAAGGGGCGTTCGTTCCGTGGAAACTCGGTTAAGGGATATATTCGACCCGAAATAAATTGTCACGAATGCAATTTGCCGGCGGTTTTTCTTCCCCTGAAACCTTCAAAGTTTAACCCGAAAAACAAAACCCCCAATTAACCCATTAATTTAAGATACGTCATCGGTGGTTCACTAAAAAAAGCTAAATGTATCGGTTTACACCATTTTTAATAGCGTCCCATCAAGTATAAATGAAGTACTCGAGTCGGTGGGGTATCCCGTCTGCATTGTTGCTGTAGTGGTGTTCTTGAGTGTTAATATTTATTTACAATATGAATCATTCGTTGCGCTCGTACAGTTTTGATTCTCGGACTAGTTTGCGGAATGAGACAATCTATCAATGTTATATAAAATAATTTCGTCTTTAAGAATTGGACCATCATGGATTTAATAAGACCAACATTAAAATAGAGAAAATTAAGACTTAATTGAATCGAGTATTTAATTATTTGCTGTAACGATGATTTTGTCATTTACAGTTCTGCCTGCGCGAGTAATAAATATATTTTCATATTAGGACAAAAAAAGTTTAATGTGTGATTTTTAATCTGCGGATTCGGGTCAGGAGAACATCGCCGCCTTGTGAGGTTTATTGGCAGAGCCACTAACCTTTCATTTTTTTAATTTCAGCATGGTATTCGAAGAGGGTCACGGCGTCGGTTTTTTCCTATTTTTCTTTTTAATTCCGACTTCATGTCATTGTACATTCCAGAGTATCCGCAGCAAGTTTTAAAAATCAACTATAGCAAATAATACAAACAGCGAGTAAAATGTAACACACATATTTTCTGTTTCAACATCGCCTTAGGGTTAAAACCAGTTAAAAGACAAATTTCCAAGAATGTACCCTGTACTCTACCTGAGTAGGGTTCCTTTTGTCTTTCGGCGTTACTCCTTCTAAATAGTCAGGTTAATTATCCGAATTTGTCATTTTATGGCCGGCATTACTTGTTATTTGTCGCAGATATAATAGTATTTTATCGATTCGTTCTTTCTTGAAGAGAGATTCATAAGCTTTCCACCCGACAACATACCTTAATTCCTTATCGGTTTGTTCCAGCCATAACGTCGCTATGTTTTATTTAGACTTCTTTTTTGCTGGATATTCCGTCTGGCGCTGGCGCTAATTCAGGAGGCGCCTCTCGTCCGGTCCGTGCTCCTAATTCCTGGAAGCGGGGACCCGGACTGGACACTCATCGCCATTCCGCGTCCAACCGTTTAACCGTCGTAAAACCGAGCGCCGTTTTAACGGCCCCGTCCCAGTCAATGGGGGCACCGAGTTAACGGCCATTACCGACATTGAAAGATACATTAGGGCTGAAAACAACTGGTTCCGCAGTTTTAAACTTGTTAAACCAATTTTTTCGCCCCCCCCCCGTGACTGAGCCGGGAAATGAATCGGAATAATTACTTATTCTCTGTACAGTAGAATTACTTATTCCCTCATAGAAAACTACACTTTAACCGCGTCGTTCTGTGCTGTATATTTTTAAATTGCTTTTTTTCGTCTAGAACCCTTCCCTGTTTCCGACACGGGTTGCTTCGTTAAATGGAGCCTGAAAAAAATTGATTCGTTCCCGGTTTTTGTTCCGTGCCACTGCATTAATTTAGATACGCCGCAAGTAATACTTTATTTGTCAAACGGAAGAGTGCAGTCTCGAATCGAGCGAATGCGCTGGAATAATTTTGTTTTCAGATATTTATTAAAACAGCCTTTCGGACAGATGATTTTCATACGATATTTGTTCAATACATAGTTCATTAGGCAATCTGTCTTTTATTAAAATTATGCATACAACTTCTCTGGTGCTTGTCCCAGAATGGTCTTATAATTATGCAACATTAAATGTGGCCGTTTTATTTAAAATGGTGTCGACAGTGAATATGCCTTTCGGGGAATAGGATTTGTTTTTAATTGGGCAAAAGTTGAGAGATCATTGGATTTTAGTATTAGTGGCGAATATATCAATTCGTGGCTGTTATAATTCATTATATGGAGTTAAACATGAGGAACCTGACTAATCCTTATCTTGCGTATTGTCATAGTAATAATGTTGCATGCTACGTGTTAACAGCTGACAATCAAACAATTTAACGATGCGTCTTCAACTGCATGTCGGGTCTTGAAACGCATGCATGATTTAGCCGACCCTGTGTTGTCAGGCTCTCTGTTGTGATAGTTGCACTAAACACCCGAAGGAAGCGCTAGCGCTCGGTCTGTTACCCACCCGCCCCCACCTCGGGCTGTTTAAAGCTGATGGGAACGCCGTCCCATTCGCATTAGCCCCTCCGCCTTCGCCTGTTCCGTGTTACAACCCTGCCTCGGTGAACTTACATTTTACCCAAGGCCGTTTAAGCCGATCGAAGCCGAAGCTTTTGTCGCGAATCGGACAGCGAGTTCACGGCTGGGCTCTTAAACTAAGGGAATTAATTGAAAATACGAACTTTTTAGATAATACGCCGTCCTCTTACAATTTACAAACGTGAGGAGGAGCCGAAGACTTAAGAGAGTGGACCTATAAAACCGAATTCTGTTTTATTAACACGATGTTTGACTGTTTAATCGTGGGCGCCATGAAAACAAAATACACGAATCTTCCTTAGTGTTGAACTTGATCTTTATTTACCCCATAGCGATCTCTTCTACTTATGATGTGGGACATTTTGATATTGTCATAATTATTAACGTAAGCTCGTTTCGATTTTGCCCCTCCCCCAACCCCAGTAAAATGATTAATCCATTTATAATGAGCGGTTTTTTTGGTGCATTCTCAAGAAGTTTACGACCGTGAGAATTATGAACATAGCGTCCTTTATACAATAATAAATTTTCGGAACTGTTACATAACGTTCACTCGAACGGTATGAAACCGCGTTTGAACACTGGGGGGCCTTCCACGGTAGTGTTTCACCGGCTATGAAAGCGGTCCTAATGGAGCCGAGTGGAGGCAGTGGCCAAACCGTCGTATTTCATAAAGGGCGGGCCAAATCCCCGGGCGCAATATATTCGGCGGTAGTTCCCTGAAAAGCAGGTCCGGGCCCGGGGATTACGAAATTAAAAGAGGTAGGAGGCGCACAGAGAAAAAAAAAATAATTCCGGCCGAAAAAAAGAAGCAGAAATTCCTGTCGGGGACATTAAAAACGTTGAATTGGAGTGCGGAAAATGACGATGGCGGTGGAGGAGGGCTCATTAGGGGGGGCCAGCGCAGAGCCGAGAGGAGAAGTGTTGCATTTATTCATTACGAGCCCTTCGCCTTAAACACACACACACTCGTTTCGGCACTTCGCAAGTCCACTCCCAAAATATTTAATGGCCTACTTCCCCGCCATCGACGCAAGCCACTAGAATAAATGTTATCGCACCGATACATTGCCAGTTTGGGAGCTCTTTCTTCCTCACATCCAATCCATAAAATCAATAAGAAATCATCTAGGACGTAGAAACGGTCATTGAGAATGTTTAAACTCAACTTCTATCTTTTTTATGATTTTCTAAAACTTTAATTATATCATAACAACATATATAAATTGTTTCGTATCAACCCTATTAGGGAAATTAGCCTTTGTTTTGGTAAACCTAATATAGAGACGGGAGCTACTCGGTGTCACTTGATGGAATTATTACTTCCGGGAATTGAAGGCACGGCCAGAAACCGGATATGAGGCGGAGCCAATTAATGTAACACTATTTTCTGGAGCTACACGAAATGAGCGAATGATTTTTACTTCAGTAATTCAAAACAAGCGCTTGAGGTTTGGAGGCGGCTTCAGTATTTCAGTGTAGGGAAAGTTTTACCGGGTCTAAACAATTCTAAGCGATAATGACTATAATCGGTTATAAATGCTATAAGAAAACTTCCTTTCCTATAAGAAGAATTCCTTTGTTAGAATTTAATACCGGAAGGAATTTATTTGGTTGCTATTTGTTACTAGTGTACTTTAATTGTATTTTAGACTAGTGGTAATAAAACAGTTAAAGGGGCCTCAGGGAGCGTGGAGCGTGCGCCTTGGAACCCGTCCTAAGGGTCGGCGATTCGAGCCTTGTCTTATGCCGTGGTTATGAGTAAGGTATAAGCAAGGGTGGTGATCGACGAAACCAACCTAGATCATTCGAACATTATACTGGCATAACGAGGCTGAAATAGTGCCTCATAGACGCTATATTTTAGCTCACACAGCTAAAAATAATTATTTTAATGTTTTTATCCTGAAGGGGCTGATACACTTTTCCTCAGTGTAAATAAATGTCGTAGACTAGGTATAAATAGGTTTACCGCTTATTTTCGAACAAGGCCAACAACGAATTGTAATTAACTTTGCGCCCATTGAATTAGGGTAATTACTCGGTGTTGGCGGAGTTGGGAGGGTGGCTCCTGGAGTACGCGGCCTCCGGGAGAGGTTTCGGGTTCTCGGGAGGCCCAGAGGGCGGACGGTCGTTGCATTTATTCATTATTTCAGTAGTGCTATACATTATTCTCGTCCCCTCGCCGTCTTCGGTCCATTAGCCCGATGCGGAGCCCCCCCCCGGCCGATTTACAATTCGTCGGCCCAACACCGCCCCGATACTTTTACGGTCAGCTTTATCCCCGGGGCCCCTTATTCTTCTCCCGTTTCTGAATTGGGTATAAGGCACGAATATAGCCTTTATACAACATCCCCCCCTCCCACCAATCTTCCACCGCAGGGATCCTCCGGGCCACTCAAAAACCGGGCCTTTACATGTTGGTAAAACGCAAATTAATAGGCGTCACGAATTCAACAAAATATTCTCCCGCCGTTTCTTATATAAAGTAATATGATGGAATATTTTTTGATACCCCGTACATTCATTTTTTCTCTACCGCAAAACGAAAATATATGTATTTGTTCTTGATGGAAGGGAAAGAATTTCCTTTCGAATTTTTTTTTATTACGTACAATAATATGTTGCGGATTTAAATTACTCTTGGGAATTGTATTGTCTTTGGGGTATATGAATGTACAGTACATGGTTTGCACAATTCTGAATATGTATATTTCCGTACGGTTTAATAAATGCCATCATTTGAGCGTTATGTATACATATATATTTATATTAAGTATAATAAGAAGTAGAAGAAAAGTAATTTTATAGCCAACAAAACCGACGCTAATGTAAAAAGAGCTTAAATTAAAGAACTAATGTAAAAGCATTAGCTGTATTTTGTTTGTAGAAAAACAAAATTGATAATATATTTTTCTGTCCTGTGAACAGGTCCGCTGATGAATAAGTGCGCCTTGAAATGTAACAGTTGTGTGTAAAAACGATTCAAAAGTGCGAGATGGGATATCTCGGACTGGGCTTCGTTCTGGTGGCCGCCCTCTGCACAGCTCACGGTAAGTACACAATTTGAATTCATAACCGTTTTTCATATTTCATATCCGTCCGGGCGGTGAAATGATTCGATTTAATTATTTAAGGCCTTCCGCTAAATGTTGACTCGGGTTTAATACGGGGCTGGATACAGTTTTACTGTTTATAGGGTTTTATGTTTAGCGTTTGTGAAAAGCCTGGAAACGTTGGATTTGTGGTCAATGGGCCACAAATGTATTGAATAAGAACTTGGGTTCTGAACAACATCGGACAACAGAGACTGTCTACCGGATATAGAACGCTTTACATAATTTTTTTTCTCTTTGACCAATTAGAAAAGTACACTGCGGAGAACCCACGAGTTATCCGATTGAAATAATAAATTTACCGAAATTGGCAGAGACAAATAAATAATGTCCGGATTCATAAATACCCCAATAAATATTTGATAATGGCTTTCATTTTTCGTATATTAGTGCAGTTGAAATCATCTTTTGTTAAAAACAAGAAAATTGTTGTTATTAAATGTTACAACTGTATTACTCTTAAGTAAATTAAGTAGGAATATAAATTGGTTCTGTGCGAAGCTGCTAGTTTCGAGAGGCGGGATATGTACGTTCTAATTTCTTATTTTATTGGGCTCTGAAAAGCATATTGTTCTGTTTATCTGTCCGTCCATCAACGCTGGTATATTTGTTCGGTACGGCGGTAAATGATATAAAATCTATCATCCGAACATCGTTCCATTTTTCGTTTTTGTCTCGCCACGTCCGGTTCACATTTCCCTTCTGTAATCCGAATCCGTTAGGCCTGCTCGTTACCCCGATTGAACGGCCCAAGGGCGGATGGCTCGTCATGTGTCCAGATCCTAATTGAATAATCGTTACTTCCCTCCCCCCACCAATTTTAATGAACTCAAAACAGAAAAAAATGCAACGGCTCCATGTGGAGTCTACGACAGAGCCCTTTGTCATGTTGACTGAAGATAATGCGTCATTTTTTCCGAAACATTTTTCCAAAATCACCGTCACCGTCACACAGCTGTCGTGTGCATTCGCGCGCGCATATAACCGAACCGAAATTATCCTTTAGACTTAAATCTCCGAATGCTTTCTGAAATAACAAAAACCTTTAGGCCTCCCAAATGATGGGACGCATACTGGCGACTAAATATGTTCTTGTATAATTGTAGATATTTTTATGTTCTTTGATACAAAATATGTTTCTACAAAAATAAATAAGTAATAATAACGTAATAAGAATCGAGGCACATTTTCGAATATTCTTTTAATTTGGAAGGCTGGCGCTTAAGGGATTCTAATTGATTCCTGATGAGTTGCCGCTCGCTTTCATGAGACCTGCCATTGGTGGCGGATCCTATCAAAGAATTTTCCATTTATTTATTTATTTATTGGGTTTATTCAATGGGAGAGTGAGAGAGAGAGCGTGGAATTGAATTCGCCTAAATTTATTCGAATAGGATTTTAGAAATCGAACTCCTCATTGGTACGATTAACGAGGGCGCAGTTTTGTGGAAACCAAAGTAGCCGTATAACTCATATTTTACTATTTCATTTTCAGTGCTAATCTTTTTACGAATTTACAATTTTACAGTAAAAATCCGATCGAATAATAAATACTCGTTGGAATAATACAACTATTGGAAATTGGGAATAATAATATAAAATTAATAGTTCACACAAGCCGATTGATGTGGAACCTGTTGAACCTCATCGTTCAAACACGATGCCTTGCATTACGTCATGTACTTTGATGGCGAATAGCGGAAGTGCTCAATTTAGAGCCCGACGCACAAATGGCACGGACGAGGCGGAGAGGTTTTATTTTTATCCATTTTTAAACCATTTTTTGTGTAACGCGCAATTCCGCATCACAGAGGGACGCAAACAAAATGTAACATCATTCATACCATGTAATGTTATGAAAAGCTCCCATTTTTGTAACGATGAAAATAAATCCCCTGACTCCACTCGCTGTCTCCTTCTCTTTCAGAAAGTCAATTATTAAATCCTTCTTGAAAATCTTTTTATGTAGTCTTATTATGAGAACAGATCAGGATCAGACGTAATTAGGAATTTTTTTATTTGAGTAGGAATAAGTACAGAAGAGAACAATGGTACGATTTATTTGTACGTTGTATGTAGATAGAATTACATAAAACGGGCATTTATTGTTGGATATTTGTTTACAGTAAGCTAGTATTTAGTTTAGATCCAGAGTTTTGGTTCGGTCCCATGCATTATTAATTTGGGCAGTAAAATTAATTAATTATCTCATCGAGGGTCAATCCTACGTAATTGATATTTGGTTTCATTTCAATTGTGGGAGGTTAGTATCGATTACTGAACCATTGTGGGTAGAATCGGTCTGTATTTTGTTAATATTGTTGCCTTTTTTGTTATTGTGTCGATTTTTACCTTATTTTTACCTTATTATATATATTTCATTCGGAAATTCGGAATTGATTGAATAGTTCCTGCCCCTTGAACGAGATATCAACTTCAATCTACAGTCGCTTTTAACATCTAAAACGGAATGTTACAGGTGAATGTTCAATCTCAATTGTTGCTTATCCTGGACTTATGCTATTTGGACATCCAGTATTCATTTGTATTTATAGAGGCGGTCTTTATTTTTAATTACCATTAATCATCTTTAATTATATTTAATATTTATTAACTTGTGGAGTATTCTGGCTTGAGGCTTTATATTCCTTTTACTTTATATCGTGCAATTAAAATTTACAGTTGATGGAAAATCTACGAATCCGTGTGATTTCGTATCCGGAGTCGGCCTCTTGCGTATTTGAATCGATTACGAGTGGATCTCACATCATTCCAGAACACAAACGAGAACACGATTATGTTATTTATTAGAAAATCACTCGTCAAAGTTCGTTCAGTTCAACCTAACCGCGTTGAGGATCCCCCTGCATAAACCTAATTCCCGTTTTCGTAGCGGGCCCCGCTTCGCACATTGCCGTTAACCCTCCCGCGGCAAATTTCCCTCCCTTTCTCTCTCTCTCTCTCTTTCCCTCCCCTTTACTCATTCACTCTCACGCTCCCTCTCTCTCTCTCCCTGAGGTTGGTGAGAGTTTTAAAGGTGGCCGCCCGTATAAAGGCGGATAAATCCTGATTTTTATCCGGGCCGGGGGCGTAAAGACTTTCAAGTCGAACCGGAAGTCGAGATAAACCGTCGAATATCCGGCGTGTGGCTTCCTCCTTCCCTTACCGACTCCGATAATAAAGATATGCGTCTCTGCGAAATTTTCTCCTTATTTTTTAAAGTTCTAAAACAAAAACGGGGGAACGATCCCAGGCCCCTTTAAACATGTGGTCGCTGTTATATTGTCAGGTTTTTAAGCAAAATTATAACGTATAACTCATAAATATTGATAATATATATTGTTTTTATTATTACGTACAGATTTAAAGAAACTGTTTATATTATCGCTGTTGATGCTATTATAATTATGGCTTGTTTGAATATGCCACTACGTATTTATATATTCAGCTACACGGACATTACAATAAAACACCTGCTCGCAGCCAATAACACCAATAGCGTAAATATTTCGAAATGTTATCTAGCACAATGTTAAAAGTAATCCAGTGGATACATAAATATAAATAATGGCATCGTTCGGGAATATTCAATGCCTCAACCGCTTTCCCGACGAAACAGGCAAAATAACAACGGTGGCCATTAAAATTTACTCAGTTTCGTCCGGAGTTTAGTCGTGTTAGCGTGTCGCGTGACAACCAAAATAAATACCATTGACAATGGAGGGAGGGGTCCAGGTCCGCCTTTCTCAAAAATACGGTTCTGCCTTTAGGGCAGCGCAACCTCGCGTTTAATCCCCGTATTTACCTTGGTGGTAATTCAGAACCCCCTGGCGTGATGGAGGGGCGGCGACGCTGTTAATAAAAGATGATAGCTGCCGGTAAGAAATCGAAAAACGACTTAATCGAATTATCTCACCCGTTTCCGTCGGTTACTGCGGGCACATGAAGTAGATTTGTTGTACCTACTAACAATCGTTTATTGTCGAACAACAGATCTGTTTTTGGTCCCGCCGATAACTATTCCCAATTACACCTTTTATCTATTTAATATTCCCGCCTATCTAATTTTATGCTAGACTCTGTAAAATAAAAAGTGCAGTGATAGTGAATAATGATACTTATGAACGGTATCAGAGGTAAAAGGTGGTTTCGTGGGACTTTTCATGTAGTCTTGTTTCCGGAAATTATATTGCATCGATGATATATAGCATGGCTAGGAGTACACCTACGATATGCTCTCATCGGGAGACAACGCGTCCGTACTTTTTCGGATCGGTGCTCCAGCTCCAGGGGGGAGTGGGCGGGTGGTTGATTGAAGGAGGGTGGTGCCATTTTATTGGAACGATAAGCGGAGGTTTATTGTGGTGGTGGGGCGGCGGTGCTTGGGGCCGGGCCCTGCGTGCCCCCGCCCCCTCACCGCGGATCTTGTTTAATTAAAGCAATTAAACCGCGGGGAGGATTGAGCCGACAGCGCGCAACCAGAGCAATTGGGAATGTTCAATGTGATTAAAGGCACGCCGTGATTGAATTTGGAGGTGGTAATCCTCTTATAATAGTGGGTGGACGATTATTTCGACTAACCGCCACCACCGCCCGCCGGATGAGAGCGTTAATCGTATAAGAATTTCATTCGGTATAACGCCACATATTCGTAGAGTTCTTTATTCGTAGAATATCCGCGTGACGGATAAGCGGATAGAATTTATAAAATTGAATCTGACGGAATTGATTTTGAATTTAACCCGTAGCCGAATTCGCACATGCTTGGGTTTCCTATGCATTGTGTTAAGTTCAATGACATGGCTTACTTTCTTTATCTCTATGAAGTTACCGGCCACAGAAATGGACTTATACCCACCGCTTCCCGAGCGCTAGAATAAGCTCTTGGCAGTATTAAATGGCCTGTAAAAAATAGGAAATTAGTTCCTCACGAATTTGATTAATCGAGTATGAAATTCTGAGAATGGGAATCCTACGAAATTATTTCAGTGATGATTCACTCGAAATTCGTGTTTTGGAATTGAACGAGAGGAAAACATAACTCTGATCCCTAATATGTACCTTTTATTATTCCTTAGATTAGGCGATGATTAAAATAATGAATGGACATAGAACTTCGAACTAATAAAATGCAGCACAATTTTGTTTGTAATTTAGAAATAAGAAACCTTGTATTTTAAAGAGGCATTCATTAAATATAACGAAGAAACGGCAGTTAGGAATTATAGAATTAGATGTGACGGCGGTAAAAACAGAAGGACGGGGCAGTCGGATGCTAGGCCCGAGTAACACATCCGTCAGGAGGGTTAGTATCAAAGGCGCCGTGCTCATTGACCGGTTGTCGGGGATGCCCCCAATTGAAAAATTACACATATGGACGTTGTTACATTAGATATTGAAATATTTTTTAAATACCATTGTTCTTTCAATCTTCTCCGCTGGGCTGTATAACCTTCCTATATTCCTATATCTAATGTGAGTTTCAAATATCCGCGTGTTCAAAACGCCTACACTGGATGTAATTTTTTTACATCCGATTTCCCCGGCGTTAAAAACTCCCCCGAGCGCATTTAACTGTGAGCCCTGTGGTGAGGGGGGGGTTGGAAATATTTGGGGTTGAGGGCGGGGACGGCGACGCTTAGCCGCATGAAAATTTAACAGGCCAAATTATCGCCACGCAGATGAACATGGCCAGCACCGAGTGAAGGGAGGATAGGGGTGCTGACGAGAGAGAGAGAGAGGGGAGTGACAGAGAGGGAAAGAGGGGTGAGGTTGCGCAATATGGCGCCACAACGGCCGCGGTATGCTCTCGTACCGAATACCAGCCCGGACGCTAGCAAATGAGCTCAACCTGAAGTTCAGTTTATGCAACTGATTGAAACGGGCTTATACAGATTTCTGCCCCAACCTCATCGACTTTTGAAGTTTCCCTAAAGGATGAATCACACTTTCGGCCTACGCAAAAAGCCGCAGAACACGAAGCAGAGCTCGGTAAATACCAATGAGGTGTCCATTCAAGCCATTTACGCCAGCCCCCGTTCAGCAGTCGCAGTATATTTTCAAAGTCTAGCGCCCACGAAGATTTACAGGCGGGGGGGTTCGATAAAGCGCTTATGGAGGCCCCAGCCTATCGCGTTAATACTGCAAATTGTTTTATATACAGGTATCGCTTGAACAGTCGGCGCCCCTCTGTCTTCTGTTTTGGGAACGCTACAAAGCTTTCGGTTATTCCAATTGTTTCCCCTCACCCGATGTAAACTTTTTGGAGCGCATCCATCCATCCTAAACATATAGTATGCTTACTAGAGGTATAATTCTCCGGACGCGGTTTCAGTTTAAATATCGACTAAATGTTGTCAAAGGCGAGACTAATGGGACATCTGCCTAGCCTAGGAAGTCGTGTAAAGCAGAATAAATCAATAGATAAAACCGTTAATATGTTTAAACGTGCCAGTCTTGCTCTTTTGTTTTATAAAACGGCCCGACTATAAAAATTCTAAGGTAGGGTACCAACCATTACGAGTTGTTTATTATTATTTTTGTGCCCTGTACTTTACAACTAATCAGCGAGATACCACTCAATTTTGTTCCTTTACCGTGTTGTAGTTTCTTAACACTCAATTATGATTTATGAAGAAAGCAATGTGCTTACTTTCTGACGGTTCATAATATTAATCACTATTTATTAGAAATATTAGTGATTCGGGAATTCGGTTGTGGGGTCGCTTTTGGGTGACGAGGGATGGAAAGGTCGAAGGGTTTTAATGGAGAGACCTTTTTGTTCCAATTGTTAACCTTTTGAAATATCCAATTCAAATAGCGAGCGCGTAAATGTGACTCATTTCCTCTTTAAAACAAATGGGAATGTTTGTACTGTGCTAGCCGGGCTTTGTCCCTCATTCGATGGTACGCGGACAAGGGGCTCTACTGTGGGCCATACACCGATTGTAAACGTTGCAATTTGCCTTCCCTAAGTTTCAAATATCAGTACCTGTACTGATATATGTAACTGACGGAGATAATTAATTCGAACGATATATTATTTATACCCCCGTGTTATCGTGCTGGAAGAATCACTAAAGAGACGTAAGTGGTATGTAACTATAAAGTTGTGCCGCATTTATTCTTTTAACTATAAAGGTTGATAGTGAAATAAATAAAAAGAAATTTTCTATCTCATTACCCATTGTTTATTAGATCCAGGAATAGATCGTATGAGGCTTTCCCGACCCAGTGAAGTAGTACTAAGTAGGTGCTATAAAGTACTTCAGTGCTGAGGTAAAATAATTATATATTATTTTGTTGAATTTTAACACTTCCCAAGTTTCTATTTTTGGGTTAGACCAGCTTCTCGCCTTCGTATGTAATTTGCGCACTATTTAACTCCGTTATATCGGATTACTGGGATGCTCCGTTGGTGCCCGAATTGTTCATTCTTCTCCTATGAAATCTACATCCAGTTTTATTAAGGTAATTAAGCACACAGACTTTCCAGCAGTTAATCAGTTTTGCACAATCCGCATATTGGGCTGCTCGGCCTATTTGAGCACTCTATATTCCATAAATTTAAACGTATATTTGTTCGGACAGTGTGTTATGGGCGGAGCGGCCCCCATCCCCCGCCCCAGCAGTTGGCCCCATTTAGGTTGTGCAGGAACTCCGCCGCCCAGTAATGGGCCGGTAATTAATTCTCAGTTAACTCCGCTCTGAGTTCAAATATCGTCCAGTAATCGAACTACGCGTCCGGGGTCCCCGTCTAACTAGTGAAGGAATAAAAATTCGCAGAATTATTCGGCGCTGTGCAGTCCTGTTTCCAACGTTTCCTCGCGCTGAGTTATGTAATTGTTATTTGATTTTACTAGCGGTAACATCCCGTGTAAAATAGGTTTAATAATAGAGCCACTGTAACTAAACGCGAGCAGGATTGCTATTGACACCAATCGAAAATATTATATAATAATGTGTTTTATCAATCGTTAGGACCTAGGGTATACTGAATATCTGTAATTCGTTCCATAAAGTTACTATCATTAAGGGATTGCTACTGACGACTTTACAAATTAAATCAGAATAGATATTTGTCCAATAAAAAGAATGTATTCCAAACAGTGACAAACATTAAGATTATGGACATTCGTTTCAATAAAATCCTATTCGCTTAATTTAACTGAGCTGTAGAATAATTTGACAGCCCCTTCGGTACAGAAAATATGTATATTTTGAAATTCAAATAATCAAACCTAATTTATATTACCGAGGGCGGTATTTTGAAAATGCTCGGGCGTTGTTATTAATTTAAAATTTTAATACCAATATACATGTTGCCCGCAAGAGGAGAGGAAATTCGCGTTATTTCAACAACTTATTATATTTCTTTCGAATTAAAATTAAGATTTAGCCAGGAAGAATGGGGGGGGCCCTGTTAAGATGGAGAGGGGAAGGTAATGTCGACAAATGACCAAATCCTTCTCCGGGCGAGGGCCCAATTACACGGCCAAGCGGATTAAAACGGCGGCGGGGGTGGGGGCGGAATTATTCAGACAAATTCTCAACGCTAGAATTTATTTGCCCTCGTAGTTTATTATTGGCCCAATTCCTTAAGGAGCGCTTTTCCTCGGCTCGCCGACCGCCTGATTTGTCGGGGGAAGTTGGAGGGAAAAAAAGGAAACGCGAAACGAAATAGAAATAAAATTATAGAAGAAAAAAGTACTAAAATAAAAACATCGCCCCCCCCCTCACCCGGCTGGAATTAATATTTCGGCGGTACTCGCCTGATTTTTCCGGGGCTTTAATCGACATATTTCATGATTAGCGTAATTTTCATCGCTGTATACATTTCGAAAATTTGAATAATGACCGGCGGGTGTGGGCCACTGTTTCTAAGTGGGTTTCGAAACTGAACAGAGTGAGATGTAATCCACTCGGTGTAATTTAAGACGAGTTACTTCTGAACTAAATGGGCCGTTTTATGAATTTATTTAGACGGTACTTAACCTCTCTGTCGTTGTGTTCTGAGCGTAAAACACTCTACATGGTGTCATGATCAAATGCAGTCAATGATTTTTTGCATTTAGGGTATCTATTAAATACTAAAATTATAAAGGAAACAATACGAACCGACAGGGCAGAATATGGAGGGTATGAATTCTAGACTAGTACACTGTTCTCATCGTTTCTTGCGAAATACATGAAGCATTCAATATTTCCAGTTTTCTACCATTTTTAATAATATTTCATTTATAAAATAGAAAATGGTGTTATATAATCAGGGAACATTACTATTACTTTCATAAATACGTAATATAAAATTACGTAAAAATGTACAATGGAAGCTGTAATTGCTAATTTTATTGGCAAGGACCGCCATTCAGATCGGTGGAACACAAATATAAATCGCGTGCGACGTTACCGTTCCCATACTATAACTATACTACTATACTATATACTATAACTATACTATAAAGTTCCCATAATTGAATCAATCTGGCGGAAAAACACTTTCAACAAAATAATTAGTCAGTTTGCGATGTCTGTTGGCGCCCGCCGCTAGCCGATTACGATCCGAAATAGTTCCATAATGTTTTGGACAAATTTATCCAGCCTCCATCCCCCCAGGGGGGACCCCCGGCAGATTGAGGGAGGGGGAAGGAAGAGTTCAAATTCCCAACTCAAATATTTGCCCTGTGCTCTCTTATTGCACCAATCGGGAGTGGGCCCCCACTTGGGGGGTTTGGGGGAAACTACCTTACTGCATTGAAATACCTATTTCCAACCGGTTATTAGCTCCTCACAGCTTTCGCGTTAAGTCATCGTGTTATACCCCTGCCGCTTTTATATATACCCTGTGTTGTGTCTGTATAGAACAGACATGAGAGTTAAATTTTTGTATAGGAAAAATTGACCTATTGATAAAATGTTTTCGCTCTAGGCCTCTCCAACTTGGCAGTCGTATAATGCATAGTTATTAGAACACATTTATGTTTTGAATTCCATTAAAACGTGGACATTAATAATTAACACGATGTAAAAAATCGGGTGGAGGATGTATATATTGCAGGATTCTCTACCCCGATACTTTATGTCCCATTTTAGGGTAAAATAGCCGGTACTAAAAAAAAAACGAACGGTTTTACCTTTAAATAAAATACGACACAAGATAAACAAGAATATATTAGGCCCAATCTAAATGCCCCTCGGCCCTTTAATGTCGTCATTAGATAACGGGCAACAGATAGAAGAAATGCGCGTAGATTTGTCTTGTATGGGCTCCATTTCCTCCCCTATATAATCTACATTCAGTCTAATTTAAAGCCCGTAATTATTATTTCCACGATAGATTGGATTTTGAACAGCATGATTATGAATTACATTCTTGAAATCACAAATATATTTACGTATACACTATAAAAAACCGTTGAAATATCGTTTATGGTCTCTTCCATTTATTTATATAGATTGTCAATCGCGGATAAAACATATCCACCTTACCCGACATGAAAGACTCGTTATAACATTATTCGTCTATTTCAAATTAGAAAAATGAATCAATCCTATCCTAAATAGGTTTAGGATTATCTGGAGGCCATACGGTGTTTATGTAAAACAATTTCTAAACTTTTCCTCCGTACTCGCTCCGGCGACTTTCAAACGACACAAATTACAGTTTCAAGTTCAATATTGTCCAGATAGTTTTTAATGTAGACCGAATGAGCAAATATAATTAAGAGAAGCAGTATAGTGCTTTTAATTCCGCCAGCGACTGTTCCACTGTATGCTCTGTAGTGCAGCAACTACTCAGAAAACGCAATTTCAAATAATTTCCACCGAGTTATTTCTCCCGCGCTTTTTTCTACTTAAGCTAACACAGTTTCCTGATCATATTTTTCCAGAATCTAGGTCAAAATCTTGTTTAAGACAGAGAATGTAGTAGACAGAATGTGAAATTACCGTAATTTAAAATGAAGAGAAGCATAAATGGAATATGATGTTTATCTGGTAACTCAAATTTTTTTTAATATTACTGTTATTTAATAATATTAAATTATTTGACGCAGATTTGTAGTTCTCGCTCAGGGATCGAGCCCAGTATAATTTACTGGGACTGGGTATTGTTTTTATTTTGTTCGAGCGTTGGTTTTTTTAAAAATCCTATTGCTTATTGCTTGCCCACTCCAGTACAGAGGGACCAAATACTCTACTATCGATAGAGTTATAATTAAATATACCATGTTTTTCAAATATTAGGGGATTTTCAAAACATGTTCACCATAACATTACAACGGCTAGACATACCCGCTGAATTCCTCAGAGTTCAGAGCATATTTTTTTAATTCTGAAAGCTCAAGTTTAGTGTACTGGAAGTTAGACCATGGCAGTAGTTGTCTATTTATTAAGGAAACATTCCTATTATTCATTTATTATTACGACGCGTAGAGAAATGCAAATCGTCCAGAATATAATTGAGAGTTAAGACGCACGGAAATTGTGAATGTACACTTCGTACGAGGGGGCCGTGTGGGGGGGCCCTAAGTTTTTCTCAATTTTCCTCCAAGGTATTAGCAGAGTCCACTATATATTATTGAGACCACACACACACACACACACACACACGCACGCACGCACGCGTACACACCCTCAAACGTAGGGCGGAGTTGGTTGGAATAGTTGTTAATGGCGGAGTTAGGACGTAATTAGGACGGTGCGGAACCGCCCCCGCCCCCGCCCCCGCTCCACCACCCGGCCTCCCTTCCACTACCACTTAATAACGATAACAATGATACATGGGAGGCGGCCGGATACTTTGGACCTCTTCCCAGTCGGCACGCCGCTTCCCACACTACACATAAGGTACACCCCCTCCGCCCTATCTCAATTATGGCACATACGTGCCTTACTCTCTCTTTCCTTTTCCATCTCCCTCTCTCTCCCTCTCCCTCACCCTCTCTCCCTCTCCCTCACCCTCTCTCCACCTCCCTCCCCACCCCCTACTCGCAATTTGGTCCTATACACGTGGTAATAAGTTGGAATAAGTTGGTGGGTGGGCCAAAAAAAAGGGGAAAATTCTTTCGCGACCAGAATATCGTACACTCGGTCTATAAATATCAGTAAGCCTTAATTACTACTGTACAATGAACGGACACTATCGACAAAAGCAATGAATTTAAAGTTCAGTTAGTGGACGTTACAATTTTTAATTGTTGGTGTAACTATCATTTTATACTTAATATGAGATTATTAGCGGCTTCGGTTTCTCTAAAACATAAAGCAAGAACAATCATCTATAATATATACTTTAATTTCTACAATTGGCTGGGAGATGTTAACAGTTACTGAATTCTTTCCCCGAAGAATATAATATTTATTTACGTGAATGTTCCTTTTTTAAGAAATACTAGACTTTACTCCAAGTTTACTCGCATATAAGCGTTCAATTACAAATGTTTATGTTCGGTACCCAAGATTGAGAGAAATATTCTCTGGCAGAAATCTATTCCTTATTTTCTGTTGACGTTCCATGCTACTTTGAAAAAACAGGAAAGAGTCAGCCGGCCAGTTATGTAAGGTTCTAACCTTGATCGAATGTCAGCGCCGTTCTTCATTGTACCCTCTCGACCCGCACAACTCCGACGTATTGTCGGCGGCGTAGCCCGAATCTCGACGGAATTTTATTTTGCCTTCCGCTCGAACCGAGAGGATTAAAAGTTGACTTCCTGCGGACCGCAACTTTGTTCGCTCGGTTGTGCCGCAGCCGGGCGGAGTGAAGAAGGCAAAGGAAAAAAGTTATAAATCCCAATTGAGTGCTATTCTTATCAGGCGAACGTTCGGACGAATATAATACGAGAATTGCTGCCTCGAATAAATGTATTTTGCTCTTCTTTGCTAAATCAGTTCTCAAACTTATTTTGTCTTCTTTTGCGGCAACCTGAATTCATTTAGTTTACAGTAAAAATATTTTTAAATATTACCTATATTTGGGTATAAATAATCCCTAACTGCTGTGTATGCTTGCCCCACCCTTTACTTTATCTAGTGTAAATGCACTAGAAGTTCCATTGATAATTCAATTTAGCAGTAGGTCTAATTTCTCAAATTACCCGCGAGAATACATTCCTTAAATCATATAGAAATGTATTATCTAACTTTCGATGATTTTATTTTCGATGGACCTGATGTTATTAATTTTGAGCGATATCATTATAAATAAATGACTGTCACTGTGGATATGTCTGTGGTGTCGACGAATTCGGTATGATTACCTAACGAGCGGCCTGGGCCGATGCATTTCACCCCTGGATAAATAAAAAGCTAATATGAGGAGCCGTCCTCGAGCCTCTGCGGAACTGTCATTTCGCCGAATGCAATATGCACAAGGGAATGGGTAGGGATGGAGAAGGGTGAGGGGACCCACAGGTACATCCACGGTATATATCGGATGGTATAATGAATTCTAAATCAGAGCCCTGGAAATAGGCTCCTCGATGCGGCGTACCCGTTGAAAATTCGATACTTCCGCTAAAGATGTTTCCGGAAATGCCCCGACGGAAATTTGTCGGAATATTCTGGAGATGTATGAAGAGAAATTTCGAAAATCACGAGAAAAATAGTGGACGGAGGCCGACAGACAATTAAAATGTTTAGATAGTTTGAAAAATTCATATGCTTTATTTATACACGAACATATAATAAGCATATACGTAGGGAGTTTATTATTTGTAAGAGGTTATATTGAGAGCTAATTGACATGATTGCAAATTCGTTGAGACTTGTTTTTATCATGTATTCGAAGCGGTGCTCTACGCTGCTAACGCGTGGTGTTATAATGAACTTAACGCTGTTTGAAATATCAATTTCAAGTTGCAAACATGGATTCGGTGAAATCCTAACTACGCGCTAATATCAAATTAGGTTGGAACAAATTTAATGCTATTAAGGCTATCACAGATGTTTACGGTGAAAATGCACCGATGAAGGCCACTCATTATGAATGGATTAATCGGTTTACTGTTGGGGAGAACATCAAAGGCTTTGTCAAACTTTTTGAACGCCCCTCGACTATAACAATTGTTCTATTAAGTGTCCTCTTGACGGTGATGAGTATGTTGATTGCAAACATTCATTCATCTAAATGTCAAGTGAAATCGAATTTGACCGTAGTCGAAGGAAAGTGTGTCTGCAGGAGATTTCACAAGTAAACCGCAATATCTGAGTGTCTGATAGCTGATGGGGCAACATAAATAAGGCACGGAGCGCAGTAATACAAGAATAAAAATATTATTTTCTAAATGATGTACCATCATTGTATCGCAAGATTAATGCAATCATAAAAGAGAAAATTTTATTTACTGCTCTTGGCCTCCTTACCACATTTTCGTTTCCTGTCAGTGACTGAAGGTTTTAAACACATTGAAAATAACAAAAACAACTCTTATTTATAACAGTGGAAAAACTCGACCGGATCTGGGTGCTGGACGTGTGATCCAAGAGTTGGATGTCATAGAAGTGTACTGTCGACATAATGAGAGCGGGTTCTGGGTATGTAGCAATTGGCGGAGGATAATTGAAGCTGTCGTACCGAATGTATGTAGTACTTACACAGATCGGCTGTCGGTGAATTTACTCCGTAATTGAGGGTGAGTGACAATTCAGACGGGATGATTGTGTCCAAGCACCAAGTACCACATTAGCAACGGAACGCTACTGCTCACTAATATGGCGATAATCAGAAACAGATTTAGTCCAGAACCAGAAGACGGTGGGAAGTTTCTGCACGCGGTACATATATTAATTGACTAATTTGAGGGATTAGAGAGTTCAAATTTCCGAGGAGACATTTACGGAAATTCAAAAGTATGACGTCAGTAGGTAATACTTAAATTTGTTCCGATTAGAAATCGGGCTACTGATTATTTTCCAAATAAAGTGCGCCAACACGACCTGCCATGAAGATCGTCACGAAACATCGGTAATGCGCTGTGTTGGCCAAACCTGTGGGATCCCCCCAATACGGCGTGAGGTTCGGCCGGGTTATTTGAGTTTTAACAGGCTTTGTTAATTCATGGAAGTGAGATAGAGGGGTCAATTAATGACTGTTTAATTGCTAGAAATGCTCTGAACTTCGTTATCATTAAAAAGTATATGGGTGCGAGGGGGAGCGAAAACCCGCTCGCTAAATGAGATAAATCTGGGCCCTCGCCCCTACCGAATACCACTGAAAATGGAATGATTTTATACAGGCTTTTAAAAATTGCTTCGATTCATTTTCTACTTTTTGAAATTGTATTAAATTTCAACAACCGCGTTCCAAATGCCCCTTTGATTATCGCGACGGAATAAAGCAATTTAAACCCCGGTGTAATGAAATTGTG
Organism: Lethocerus indicus; assembly: GCA_019843655.1. Lineage (NCBI taxonomy): Eukaryota > Metazoa > Arthropoda > Insecta > Hemiptera > Belostomatidae > Lethocerus > Lethocerus indicus. The sequence goes on along the minus strand of JACDQD010000007.1, from coordinate 11,271,233 downwards.
ACGTTTCTTCTTATTACTTCTTGGATGTACTATGAACGGCGGTCTTTACATTTATACGAGGTTCTTATTCAATGCGAGAGTCTTTCACGCTTTAAATGTGATACAATTAAGTGTTGATCGATTATGAATCCAAAATAATTTAAGTATTCTATTTTTTAATGATTTAAATATGATCAACACTGCGCTGTAAAATATTACTCTGGAATTCTACTAAGAGGAATCTACTTACCGTGCGACAGGTTATCCCGTTTTCCTGCCCTAACTAGAACGAGGCGATGGTTCCATTAATAGTTCCATTAATAACTATTTTAGACTTAATTAATATAGTTGCCATATGTCAGGTATCATAACAGCGGCCCATAGAAAGAGAGAGGGAGAGAGAGAGAGAGAGAGAGAGAGAGAGAGAGAGAGAGAGAGAGAGAGAGAAAGAGAGAGAGTATGAAATATTGCAAAGTGCCACTTTATCTGCCGCCATTTCTCCGGTGGTACAGCGCGCCCCTCGGTGCTAGTGTCTTAGGAAAGCTCGAACATACAAAAAAGGAAGTTAAATAGATATCCTCGGGAGGTCGGGAAGTAAAACTGAATAAAGCGGTAAGCGGAGAATCTCGCGGCGCTGGGTCCTTTTTTTCAGCCGCGGGCGGCCTCTCACGTGTCCCCGACCGGCCCGGCATACAAATTCCCCTCATTTGAGCGGTGGCTCCGCTTTTTGGCCTCCTTTATCCTATTTTTCCCGGTTTTTTAGTTTTTCCTTTTTTTTTAATTTTATTTTCCCCAGGCCCGCTAAAGCGCGACCTCGTAATGTGTGTCTTTATATTCCCCGACCCCGAATATTAGGCGGATTAAAATTTGGCCCGGGAATGAGGAAATTCAGAAGTTCCATTTTACCCTTTTCCCCTTTTGCCGCGAATTAATCCCGGTATTTTCGGTAAACGGAGTCAAATTTAAAATCGGAATTTCGTAGCTCCACTCTCCAGGATTCTTAGGCCTCTGCAGTGCACTTATTCCAGCGCTCATAAAAATTAACCCAGTTGTATGATCTCATTCGTATGAAATATCTGATTCGTCAGATTTTATATTACGATTTCCCTGCGGGATGAATAAATTAATTTGTCTTATTCAAAGCTTAGACAGATAGGGAAATACTGATAGACGAGGTATCGGTATTGGATAACTTCTTGGCTTCGATTAAACATAACCTACAGATATGAGTTCCCGTCAATACTTAGAAGATGGCAAGAAATTGATTGAATTGATTACTTCATATATATCCTTCCTCTTATTTTCCTTCTTATTTAAACCGGCCGCTCGGTTGATATTTTTTTTGTAAAAATAAAATATAAATGAGTTGGTCCCAAAGCTTCTTATCCTTCGGGACGGCATGTCGTGGTCATGACAGCCGCTTCCGCCTCAAATCCCCCTCCCGCTCACCGAATTTCAATCAGATCGGCCGGTATTGAGCGGGACGGGACCGCTCGTATCCCGACCGGATACGAATAGGCCGCCGACGAGACAGGAACGCTAAGCGCTCCCTTTAAGTATCATAACGCGATCGGGTAACTATCCTCAGATGCAGGGGACTCTATCCGAATTTAGTTTATCCCAGAACCCACTAGTTATTGAGACGGCCGAATGACAGTTATTAGCCTCTTTTGAATTCTTTTAAAAAATGCGAATTCGGAAATATAGCAAACGGTTGAGAAAAATAAGTACGGAAGTTAATAAGTCAATTGAGCTATCTTCAAAATATTAGCATTTTAGAAATAATCGTTTCTCCTCAAGTGTACTTTATGCTACGCGTAGAAAGTTTGGGATAAAACGCCTAAAGGTTCGGGGCCTAGGTTTCTTGTGGGGAATTGTCTCGGCCAATTTTTTAGCCCGGCACACCTCGAGTTTTATCCAGTTAGCCGGTATACGGACGACGAAGCGATTCCCGAAGTTGGGGAGGGAAGGGGGCGTTTTTCACGGAAACTACGACGACGAGAAAGTAGAGAGAGAGAGAGAGAGATCGCTTATCGGACAAATTGAAGGACGCGGGATTAACTAATTAAGCAGGGAGGGTGGGGGCCGGGTCGATCCCTCACCGTTTAGAAGTTTTATTCGTCGGTGGCTGCTTTTCCGAGCGGTGGCTCCAGTCCGAAGCGCGGCGGCCCGGCCCGCTTAGTCAGCTTATTATCGGCACCGGGGTTAAAATATGGCCCCGGGGACAGAGAAAAGGATATCTGGAAGCAATTTAGAGCCGTGAGACCCCCACCGTGATTAATACCGCGGCGAGAGAGGACTTGGGTTAATTAGGAGGCCGCCCCCGCACCCGTCGGCCTCATCCGGCACCCCAATATAGTCCGCATATTTCCGTCGGCCGTTAGTCGAGGCCCAATTTACCCCCGCCCCAACCCCCAGCTTCACCTTTTGTAGTGGTGTTGTAACCCCCGACCATCACCCCTCCAGCCACACCAAAACCTCATTCCTTTTGTGCAAAACTATAAACGGATATTCGTCGCCGGGAAATGAGACAGACTCCCGTTTAATTAACTACCGACGAAAGAACCTTCACTATTTATGTTATTTGGTACTATGTTCTACTAAAGTTGAAGAATCTTAACGTTTTGTAAGTAATAATGCTGAAACCGATTCGCTTCTTGCCTCAACTTTGTTTTGTACGCATAGGACATTTTCATTATATAGTGGTATATATAGAATTGATTATACTTCTCAATGTCTTATAGTTAATTTCGCTGCTTTAAGCTTTATTAACAATTCATTTTAGCTGGATATAGTTGAACGGCCCCAGGTTTTAATGATTAATACGCGCGTTCCGTTCCTGTTTTCGAGCCGCCAAATTGCCCTAACCGTTTAACAAAATGCCTCGGTATATGATTTCCGACTTACAATTGTTAGCGGGCTTTGAATTTCAGTTTCCGGCCAACTGGGGTAAGCGATCGGTCTGGGCCGGCATTGTGACCGGTGAGCCGGCTTCGTTCGGTCTAAAATTGATCGGTCCGGATTGTCAACGCCGAGTGTGGGCTCGCCGGCACCGGTTTGCCGGTGGCAGCTAAACACGACCGAAATACACTCCTACTAACAGTTGACAGGTCCTCGTTATGGCTAATTCGAGCCACTTTGTTATGAGCCATTCGGCGAGCGATTAGGATCATGACCGAACAATAATATTTTGTGTCCGAACAAGAAAATTCGTATTGATCGTAGACAACGAAGTTAATACAAATAACCGTTTGATTAGTTCCATAGTAGAACAAAGGTTAACCACAATTGCGCCTTTGTATAATAACTCTAGCGGTGTCGAATAACCGAATACCGCGAGAATAAAATTCCTCGAATTTGGCAATCATCACCCTCACAACAGATTCTGTTCTGGGAATTCGGCTCTAGATTGTACAACCTTACGATCATTAGTGAAAATATAAGCAGTTTGGTATAAAATAAATACATATATATTGATTCAGACTTACATCGCGGTTCTCGAGGACACCCAAGAAATTTATCCCTGCGAATTCTTGGAGCGGTATACGGAAACTGTAGTCGTTTTCACCGATTTCTACAAAGGGCCGAGGAGTTCGAGGAGCAGAACCGGTTAGGGAAAAAGCATAAAAGTTTTTCTTTTTTTAAATCCTCGGGAAGTGTCGCTTTACAGTAAAGGGACGGATAATATGAAAGGAGCGGAGCGGAGAGGGAAAACAAAGGGGGAAAATGGGAAAGGCGGATTAAAGTGTTCTTCTTTCTTGGCGTGGTCCCACTGGAAAGAGGTCTCAAAACAAATTAATCGGGGGTGTAACACAAGTTCAATTTAAAACCGATTAGACGCCCCCGCCCTCCTACTACAGGTAAAAGCCGATTGTTTCCGATAATTCCAGGACCGTCCTATTTCTAATTGGGGGACACAACTTATTGAAATAGATTTTTTACCCCCTTTTTCTTCAATTCATTCTTATTTCGCGTCTTCCTTAAATCGGATTATACTGTAGACTTAGCGATTGTTGCTTTGCCGCTTTAAAGGTGCAAGTTATAGTGTTTTCCCACCTTCATTATATAAAAATAGTCTCTGACCTTTGGCTTAAAAGTAGTCTCTTTATTCGGACGGGGCCCTGTGTATCTTTTGTCAGTGGCATATTGCAAAACCTAAGTTTCGCATTAAACAGGTTTCGACTTTACACCACCATCATTACTACTAAGTGTATATAAACCGCCACGGATAATGTAATTGGGTGGTTCGATTCCAGCTATGATTGTAAAAAAAGTTGTGAATAAACTCTCATTGAAATGTACGGGTGTTCGTGTCTCTTTCTTTTCTTGGTCTTACTAATAATTACAACGATCACAAGAAAGAACTAAAACGCCCACTCCATCCAGTCATATACAGTTTGAACATGAAATTTTGAGTAAAGGAAAGCAACGTCCGTTTCGCTTAATATCCATTCTCCTGACTCGTCAACCCGAAAATTTTACAATGGAGATAACAGTTATATTTTTTGTCGATTTTTAAGTCGGGCCTGTGAAATGGACTCTCAGCTGTTTTTAACGAGGACTTTGAAGTGAAGGCATTCAAACATCTGGTTTAATTAGAGAAAAGCATAAAAAAAGGATGTTTTCCAGTTTAGCATACGGTCGTTTATAAGTTGTTAGCGGTTGAATAATTTAGCGGGGCGCTGGACGAAGATAAACTTGTACGGCACTGGCGATACTAACCGGCACGACCAAAGCGTATTGCGGGCGTAGTATTGCCGCGTATTCCAAATAGGATTTTTTTACTTGGTACAAATATTGTGCAGATAACAATTTATACTTTATACGCGCTTTACATATTTTGATATTATATGCCAATTTATGGATATTGTCGTTTATATTGTAGAAGTCATTAGCGCTCATTTCTGCTGAATCGTACGATGTTTAGACAATTCATATTATCTAAAAATGCATAAAAAAATAGTTTCGCATTACTTAATGACATTATTTCGTTACGTGCTCTGTATTTAGTGAAAACTAAAGTCAGAGGTCGAATGTTTTACAAGGGTGTAAATTCGGCTGGAACTGTTTGGACAGTCAGTAAGAGGAGTTGAGTGGAGGGAGTTGGGGCTGTTCTCCAAGTCGGTTCTCCCTTCTGGGTGGCATTTGTGGAAGCGACTGGAAGGAGGAAGCGCGGGCCTCGGAAAACGAATGGGTCCGCTCCCATTTGCAGAGCGGAACGGAAAGACGTTCGGTCCGAGCGGGCCAGTGGCCATCAATCAGGTTGGCTTGCGGAGAGTTACCACCGGCCTAGGCCTCCACTGTCGTTAGACCTCGCGGGGACACATCCCTCTTGGAAAACTCCGAACACTCGATACACTCGTTTCGAGATTAACTCCCCTACCATTTGGACCGCGGACAGGATTTAGTGGCATCGCTCTCTCAATAGTCCCTTTCGTGTCCGCGACTTCTTCTTTTTCTTCTTCCTTTGTTTTTCCACCCGACGTCCTTTCCCAGTTTCCACTCCTGTCCCTGTTAATGTATTGGGGTCCTGGGAGAATTCTGAGTTCGTTTTAAACGTTCCTAACTAAAAAGGACTCGCACTTGAATTGTTTACAGGAAGCACAGGTTTCTATCTGCTCACGGCAGTTTATTCATGGTACTAATATAGTAAATGCATTTCGGCAGTCCCCAATTACTTTTCCCGGTCGATTAACGCCGATTTGGTTCGGCCCTGGGTGTTACCCCGACGATTCACAACGATCACCGGGACTTCCAGACTTGGTGTTCTCATGTTTCTTTTCGGCTGAGGAGCCGGTGAATAACATTTCATGAACTATTCACAGCTCGACACCCCACCCCGGAATTGCCACCCGATTGGGCCCGACCTTCCCATCTGTCCCTTTCTTTGCCTTCCGGCCATCATTTATATTGTTATTGGGGTCAAAATAAACAGAATACGGAAATACAAAGACAAACCGAATCAGTCACCGAGTAATCTGAAAAATGGCGGGCGGAAGAAATGTTTTTGCGTGGCTATGTTCGAGAAAAAAACAGCCGGATACGAACCCATTTTTGTTAAATATTAAATACTTGTCCGCTTACCAAAAACCAAAAAGAATGTTTAAATATATTATTAGAATACAAAATTAAATAAAATGAAATTTAATAGGACACATTTAAAAAACGTTAGATTAAGTACTAGAAATAATGAATAGCATTCTGTTGCCTGTATCCTATAATATTAAAAAAATAAGTCGAAAAAGAGGTAAAAGACAAATTAATTAATTTGGTTTATATTAATGTGAATTATATCCATTAATACTAATTTGATAATAGAAATTCCGGGTAAAAGTGAATTACTTTCGTTAACGCTATCGTTAGATTTAATTTTCGGCATGAAACACAATTCTTTTGCTCCTGTATCAAGTACATGGTTTTCGTACTGTACGGAAACGAGCTCTAGAGCAGCAACTAAGTCCCCAGCCTGCTTTGTCGGACAAGCGCTAATCAACGGCGTCGCGTTTTTTCCCCCTCCAAGGGAAAACAATTTGCATTTGACAAGTTTTTAACTTCGAAACCGTTTACCGCTTCGCCCTTGCCGCGTGGCCCCGTTCTCAATTTGTGTCGGGCGTTTTTCATTTACTCCATTTTGCTATTATTTTTTCAGCAATAAATAATTATTAATTCGTTTAGGAGAAATTGCTCGCGGAAAACATTTCGCTTAAAAAAAATTAAACCCCCGTTCCCGGCCCCTTGCCAATCCTCCGCCTGTCGATATTTGTAGAATAAACAACGCCAAAAAGTTCCAAAATTACCGGCGTAATTAAGTTTGAACTGAGCACGGGAAGTCTTAAAACTAAATTCATTAGGGGCCGGGGCCGGCGGTAAACGTTTGTTATGATCCCATATTATTTGCTCCGAATTTCTCCCCTCAGCCGTTTTGATGCTCACTTCAACGAACGCTTCACTGCTACTCTAATGGGACAACGGATATCTTCCCATCGTTAATTGATTGAATTTCGATGTACAGGCGAAAAATGGATGAGTTGAAAGTACATTCGCAAAAATATACCGTTCCATTTCCTCGTGCAGCTTATTTGGAAACCGAGAGGTATAAACCGGTGTTGGTTATTTTATTAATCTCGTTACCTTTTCAATTAATTAAAACTTCTCCCCGTGTTTTATAATAGATCATCAATATATAATCTGTTCATTATTTCATACTACTAATCAGTCTATATTTTTTTACTAAAATGGTTTCATCTTCTCATTTCATCAGTTTTTGCGATTATTGCCACTACTATTCCATTATACTATTGAGCCCAATAACACTTTCTCCGTTAGACGAATCCTCTGTTGCATTTTGTCAGTTTATCCACTTTTGTTAGTGTACATAATTGAAATCAGCGGTAAATGTATATTAATTTGATTCCAGGCACGGATTTAATCCCCGAGAGAACTTAAACTTCAAGGTTTAACAGCTTTACTTAGCGGTTGGAGGGGGGCATCGAATTTTAAATTATTCGCAAACTTCCTAATAATGGTTTTTTTCCTGTTCCCGCCCCCCCTCCGTAATAAGGTTGGGGCATTAGCCGAGTAATAACAGGGTAGTTTATATGACAATAAAGCATCGCATAATACCGTTTAGGGCGAGGAGCCTAAAGTAGCACCGCCCGGGGAGTTGACAAGATAAAAGGAAACTTTTAATGAAATCGTCAACCTAATTTCGTTTGCCCCGTGTTCCGATTATCACGTGTCGCATCTCACTCTCTCATCCCCCCTCTCCCTCGCCCTCTTTCTCTCTCTCTCTCTCGGTCTCGTTCCATTCTCCTTCTCTGTTCCTGTCCAACTTTTCCACTTATTCAAGTTTTATTTGACGTATAAAGACTCTTCCCAACCACGGACCTTCTATTGACTTAATTGGCACCGAGTTTCCCCGCATTGGAAAGGAGATTAATTCAATAAAATATTTACATCCAGTATTGTTTAAAATGGATGTTCATACAATTACTTCTTTCTTTAAGCTATGAGCGAACGCTCGGTGTGACTATATAGATTTATATTTAGGTGTGTAATTTGACTGATATTAGAAGTAGGTCAACTACCATAAAATAAATAACCCGTCAGATAGTATCTTAAGATTTTAATCGTCAGTGAAGAATAGTAGTAAGTAGAGTATTTTGGGTAGCTATTTCGTCCACTCCGTGCTTTATTTCATTCCTTCAAAATAATCTCTATGCAGGCTCTCCGGTATTCATGGGGGGGCCCCCGTGTGTCCGCCGCTCATCAAGCTTTTATTAGGGTCGGGGCCCGTTTAAATTCTCCCGCGTCTAAAAACTAATTTAAACACCCCCTCTGCTGGCGCCCTCGTCCCACGGTCGGCGGCGGCTAGACTTTATTGCTTCAATTTAAAAGGAATAAAGAGCCGGACTCGGGGATTTATTCTGACGCGGGTGTGGGAGCGGGGGCAGGGGGTAATAGCGCGATAAAACATTGACGAAATGATTCAGTAGGATCCGGCTCTCCTGCTATCTTCCCTCTCTGTCCCACTCGCGGGTTTTGGCCCCGCGTCGGACAGAGACGGCGATAGATAGCGGAGAAAGATCTCCGTTTTTCTCTCTCGGCTCAAGTAGTCGTGGATTTATCGCCCGGTCTGGTGTCGACGGCCCCCCACCCCCACTCCCTCACCAATCCTCCGTCGTCCACTAACTTCGTTAATAAATTTCCAAGCACCCCCCTCCTACAGGTTTTCAGCTTAGAGTTAAATAAAAAAATATATATATATATATATATTCATGAGAGAAACTCAAAAATGACAGACACAGTATAATTTACAAATGATGAACTCATTTTCACGCATACAATACATTTATTATTATTATGCGAACATAAATAACTTCTAAGCATTTTTTTCAACGGCATAATAAAGATTCATAAAGATATTAAAATATCTACATTGTTATTATTATTTAATTATTTTCGTATGAAATTTTTTTGGTCTGAATACGTGTAATCACTTCTAATATTGTCATATATATATATATATATATATATATATATATATATATATATACATATTTTATTAATTTCTTATTGAAAATCGGTCCATGAGTGTTCAATTTTGTATTTTGTTGATTGGCGACGTGAATTTTGTATTTTTTTCGGCTTGATTTCTGAAAGGGGCCGCTGGCAACGCGAAAGATCGCAGGCAACGTCCGCCGAACCGGGTAGTCTGTTGATTTGAGACGGACCAATTATAAGCCGGAGTTGATTTTACGGTGCCGGAACAATCCCGGCTGTTAATCGAGAACGAATCGGCCGGAAAACAACGAAGAATCGTTCGTATTTATCTGGGCAGAATTATTGACGAATCGATACAGCAACCCACGATAATGGCGGAATAAAGTCAGTAGGCCGCGAGATCACATATACTGCAATTATATTACAAACGTACCACCTATTTTCATTTTCCGGTTATCGGACCTTTATAATATTCCTATTTATTGGTCACTGCTTTTTAAATGACAGATCTGGAGGATTTTGAACTCTGCAAGGATAAATCCAATAAGGTTTAGGTATAATATTAACTGGTGTTAACCTTACAATCTGGGTGTGTTTTATTATGTATTTAATATCATTACATCATATTATCTTTAATGCTAATAAATATTATTTATATATGTATATATTTCACAGATAGCAACGGGAAGTGGCTAAGAAACGTTATTTGTTTGACTATCGATCCCTCGGTCGGGGCAGAAATATAAAGTATATCGTGGAGCGCGGACTAAGTAGACCTCCTGACAAACGGCAATCGCTAACGTCGGAGACCCATCTAATAAAATTATTACGGCCCTTTTCCGAAACCGCCTCGGCTACTTTATATCCCGGCCTAATACAATTCGAATACGGAGGGGAGGCAGGCAATAAAACTGAAATGATTCACAATTCCTGGAGTTTTCATTCCTTATTCCAGTCCTGGAGCGGGCCCGTCCGGCCCCTTCATTTGGCCGGGACGCTAAAGTTGTTTATTCCGTAATATTCCCGAATTTAAATAAATTACACATTTTATAATGTCCTCACTTTTCATCATACTTGTCTCTCGCGGGGCTGTGAGGTTTCGAACCTGGAGGACAATTAAAATAATCACTGTCTTAGTCGAGATGTGGTACATGCTAAGAATATTATACGCGGAATGGGCAGGGAATTTATGGCGGAGGAGAACCTAAGGGGCAAAGCAGGCATACATCTATATTTTTTGATTTTCTATCCTCGGATAATTTCGGTATTTTGCTTATTTTATTTAGTTATTCAGTCACTGGGCGGAAATGAGCAGCGTGCAATTGTAATTTTATGGTTAGACTGTCTGTATTTAAGAGCGGCCGGTCGAACAGGTGAGGTTGATGGTGGAAGTGGCGGGGGCTGAGGGCTCGCGTGCCTTCCGGCCCTAAGACATCAGACCCCCTCCTCCTCCCCACCATTAGCATTATAACGTCGTTGGCGGCCTCCGCTTCCTTCTTATTTCTTCTTTAACCTTTTTCCGTTCCCCTTTCTTTTTTTTGTATCCCCCCTCCCCTTTTCCGAGACGGAGAGAAGTCAGTCTTTTGAAAACCAGAAACGAAAGGAGTTCTTAAATAGACAAATCGATACAGGAATAGCTTCATTCGGCCGTATAGTGCATTTCTACTCGTTTGTCGAGTACTGAGCACGGTCTTACCCGCCGCGTACACATTCACGGATTCAATTATAAGGTTGTTGAGAGATTCGCTAAAATTTCTAGCCCTAATTTAATGACGTTCGCGGAACATTTCTAGAGCATTAATTATGTTACAATTTCAGCTTGAAACAAGGCGCTCTTCTCTTCATCGGAATTCCTAAAACTGCCCGTAATTGATGTCTGTACTGTGGAAATAAATTATTACGTACTACAGTGTAATATAGATTTAAATTGTAAATATAATTAATTAATAAATTATTTATGAAGGTGTGGAAATTTTTCCACTCCTTTATAAATAACTACTCGGTGGAGAAGTAAGTTTATGAAAAGGGAATTGGGTACAGTCCGCATTTGAAGGAATTATTAGAAATTCTCAATACGAAGGGTTGTAGAATGACATGTATTTTAGATTATACGTCTCGAGTAATGATGTATTGAAATGTTTTGGGTGGGGTATAAAATTGAGAGCTGGCGTCAAATTAAAACGGGAGTTTCCGGTGAAATTGGTTCGTGTCGATAAAAATTTTATTTCAAATCAATCAACAGCTTTCAACCGCAACTTCTCTCCAACAAGTTTTCGTAATTCAATTTTGGGCCGAAACAAACGGAAATCTGGGTCGTAAAAGGGTGAAAAATCGGTGCCGGTCTTGAGTGAATCAATATAAAAATGTTGAGCCTGTGTGCGGGACCCGGCCGGGGGTCACGCGAAAGTAGACGGCCCGACCAAGTGAAGTGGCGGCTGGTACCATTACCATTTCAATTCTACTCAACGGAAATGATCCCCCATTATTGATCCGAGCTCCCATCACTGGGGATACACACCGCACCGCCCCCGGATACGTCGCTTTTCCTGTCGCCCGTAACCTCTTCCATTGTACGACCCGTCCCAGCTGCTTCGAGTTCCAGCGCTTATATGGAAATGGGGGGCTACGCTGTATTTCACGCCGGGTCTTGAGCTTTTATAAAAAAAAAATCCCGGTCGTGTAACATTCCCCGCTAAGTGGCTTCGTATTTCAACATTTGAACATAACCTACTTAACATCAGCGGAACACGTATCATGTTCTGTGTACCACATTGGTATTCAATTCGAAATCACCGTTACGTCTAAATTATCGTATGATTTTTTACACCTGAGATTGCACCTGTCGTGATTTTCCTCATGATTCTACTAATATTCTAGAAATGTATCACAGTTGACACTAGTACCTACGACGCTTGAACTACTATACTGTTTTATAGCTCTTCTGACTTGCTTCCTAATTCTAGGTCTAAATATGACCTGTAGCGCTCGTGTTGGTGCTCACCGTCCTCAACGCGTCCACACAAGTAAAAGGCTTCCCCAAGTTCGACACCGAGGACGGGGCAGCGTAAAAAAAAATCATCGCTTTTTTCGTCATCATCCCCTCCTTCATTAATGTTAATAGCTTCATTAATGGCCGTCCCAACCCCAATGGTCCATCCCTCCCCTAGGAGAGTTGGCTTAGAGAGGAGGGACGATTGTCGGAAGAGAGAGAGAGAGAGAGAGAGAGAGAGAGAGAGAGAGAGAGTGTATCAGAGGAGGAAATAATATCAAAGGGCGGGGGTGAGGCCGTCGGATTCCCGTTTATTTATTTTTTTGCCCTTGCTAGGAGGGCTCGGGGATTTTAATGTAAAGCAACTATTGTCCCGGCCCGAGTTAATTACGCTCTCGGCGAGCTTTGTATTTCAGCAATGGGTCAGATGTTTCTTTGCCTTACTGCGAATAGCAAATAATTTAATTTATGACTGTACGGCTCTCATCCGACCTTTACTGCCGGACTCTTAATATCTCACGCTTGTAACGAATAAATATAGCGCGTATAATCAAGAATTGTAGCCTCTTCTATAATGTTATTACTGTCGATTCCTAGCATTATTTTATATTTATTTTAATTTCTTACTCTACTGTCGCCTGTTCTTATGTACTTGGAATGAGGCGTGATATATGGAAAAATTGAATGAATCGTCCCGTTTATTTTCGCGGGATCTCTGAATTCGCAAACGCTTCGTTTAAACAGTATACAAATTATTAATTATGTAATATACATGATATTGTTATTTGCAGAAATAATTATCTTGCAGAAATATTAAATTTAATTTGTACTCCATTTCTTTCATCAATAGAGCGCAACATTATCCTGAAAACATTTTTTTAAGTGTTATGAAATTTTATTTTCTATAGATCAGTCAAGCACCGAGCGGAGTGATATCACGCTACTACTATCCACATAAAACTTCTTATTTTGATCGGCTTATAATTGTAATAATTTTTATTAGTTGCATTTTATATAGCACACGCTTTGGCTATGACGGTGTAATTCGTCGAGATAAATAACGAACCATTTCGGGAAAGTTCGTCGGCGGGTCAATTACGGCCAGAAAGTAAAACTACATGTTGTGTAGCGGCAACGAAATATTATTACCGCGTCGAGGGCAATAATTAAGTGGCTCTCTGGTACAGTACAGGGTACGTTTCTGGTCTGGCGAGTCGATTCTTCAAAGGGGCGGAATCAAATATTGAATTGGAGAGAGCTGGCGGCGAGGTCTCGCTACGATAATTTGCAATTAAACGCCGGCAAACAGAGCACACCGCCGTCCACCCCCGGCCGGCAAGGCAAATATCCTGTTTGTCTTCTCCTCCCTCTTACTGGACTGTGTAATGACCGGCGGTGTATGCGTGGCCGCATCCTCCCCCACTCGCCCCCGCTCATTACATGTATCATGACTAGGTCCATTCTGGGTCATATCTCCGTCGGCCATCAAGAGGGGGGCAGCCCAGCTACTCTGTCCCTACTGACCGGGGATGAGAAACAAAATTGCAAAAGTGATGATATTGGAAACCCCCGCTAATCCTGTGTATAAACAATGTAATCGTAAATAGATATTCTCCCACATTGGAATTCGAATTTACGAAGGAATATAAGTGTGTATATGGAGGTTTATGGGTACCCGAATTTGAATGTTGGTGCTGGAGAAAATTGAAATTATCTCAAAATGTTTTTAACCAATGAAGCTAAAGTATCAAATAAAAGGTATCGTGTTTATTAACGATTATTAATTACAACCGAGGATATAAGCGAAATTCGATAGATTCCTTTCTCGGAACTGCACGTGTGGAAGTGCTCCAAAAATTGAGGTCTTACCGGGATTGGAGGCTTATGCGGACCGCCGACTAACGAGGTCTCTGTATTGTCGAACCGCCTTCGGAGGGTGGCCGCCACCCCTTAAGCCGGCACAACGTAGTTAGCAGTGGGGTGCGCGCCTGTTTTGCAGGTGGGTGCCGCGTTGAAAGAGACCCGGGCCGGCCTGTGCGGTCGCCGTACGGGCTAATCACGTGCCACCACCCACCCTTCGCCCCCGGCTTCTGCCCAAACCCAAAAAGGGAATCGCTAATGCGGTTAAATGCTTCGCATTGGAACGTTCGGTCCCGGTCAAACGTATTATACCGTCGTAAGCGGGGTTCAAAGTCCACAACGATCGTTCCCCCACGAACGATGAATTGGGCCCTATACGCATACCATGTCCTGATTCTGTCGGTATATGGATTTTATATATATATATATATATATATATAAATTTTAATGAGCCGTTTGATTTATTTATAATGTAGTACTTTTTTGATCTCGGTATTAACCCTGGAATCAATACATAATAAATTATGGTATTTATAAAACTTTTAATTACCTTGAGTTTTGTAAAAGTGCTAGTCCACTAATCTTCTGAGATAATTCCATTTGGTAAAATTAAATTATACGAAATATAACTAACGAAGCCAAATTTCGTGTTATTTGTTACTCTCGATTACACAAGATGTGGTCAAACAGTCAATTGTGTTTTGAAACTTTTATTAATCCTTTACCTAGGGTAAAGTCGCCTAAATATAGAGCCCGAGTTGTTTTATAGAATGGGGTTTTCGGAAATTGTTAAACCCGAGGATAAATAACTCGCTTTACTATTATATTCGAAAATTTAAATTCGAGATAAAACGGAGCCGGTTCGCATGTCCCGACATTCGATTCCACTTAGCGTAAACTCCCCGGAGAGCCGTCCCCGCGGTTTATCGACAACCGGGCAGGGCGATTTAAATAATCCATATTAATCGACTAAATAAATTTCATTTTTCGACGGGTCAAATTTGTGTCCGGCTGAAATAATTTTTATCCCGCCCTGTTTAGAATTATTCGCGTGCAGTACGTACCGAAGGGCGGGCCATTATGATAGACCGCAATTAGTCTGTCTAGACCGGAGGCCGGTTAGGAAACCTGCAAGACGATGCCGTTGATTATATAGGTTTGGTCGTGGTTTAAACTGCTGGCCCTGTAATCTCTAAGCTTTCATGCACAGGGGCCCCCTACTGGCGCTCTGTCACGCTCCCCTACAGATTCAGCTTTCGTTTCTACACTCCGCTTATACGTCCGCAGGAAGTATCTTATATCGGTTCCCCGAGATTTATACCTCGGATAACCATACATATAGAGAGAGCTCTGCGAAATGCTTGTATTTATTTATAATAAATATACACGCGACTCCATCCCTTGTTAGTTCTATCGCATTGCTGAAATAATAATTCCGAAGTAGTGTCAACATTCGGTATCGAACGTATCGTGTACCTTCGTGCAACTGGTCGTGCACTTTGTGAAAAAGGAACAAACAGTTAGCCACAAAAATAATACTGAACATTTTCTCCCGTTGACGGCAATTGACCGGGTTTCGGATTATTATCACCGTAGGATCTGGATCACATGGTTCTCAACTAACAGGTTTACCTTTTCTGAGTGGATTTGTTTTTCTAATACGCCTTAACAGGAAGATGATTCAGGAAAGACCACTGATGATGGCGGAAAGTTAGACCAAAGATACTTGGGAAGACGAGAGGTTGCGAGACATATTTTTTCGAACATTTGTCTAATACATAAACGTGGATATTATTTACGTCAGTCGATACATATTCCATTTATAAAAATGAGACTTCAATTTAATTTGCAATTTGAATTGACCTGTAATTTTTGTAAGCAATCGAAATAGAAAAGGAAACTCATCTATAATTGAACGAATTATTTTTTCTCTTATATTTGTGGTCGATTCATCACTGCTGAAATGGAAGCCATTCAATTAGGAAAATTTATTAAAACAATAGTTCATTTATCGGGCAACGGAATTGCAATTAGGGGGTTTCAGCAATCAGCACGGTCAATTCGAACGATATTTCGCAACCGAACCATTCCTAGAAGTACGATATTGTCCGGTGAGGTCGTTTATTCCCTGCCTTCCCACTCATTGCACCCGTCATCGAACTATCAGGGCGGATATGTACGAGGGGAATTTTGGGAAATTATTTGTTCTAGCCTATCTGAGTGTGTGCTTGTGGGGCCATAGCCCATTGTTGCCTCTATTGGCCGGAACGGCGGTTTCGGGCTGCCGGCGGCGGTTCATCGAGTGGGGCCTCAGACAGGAGTGGCTCCCGACCCGCTATTAGTTATTAAATTATGTTTAATTAAATTCGTCTCCCGTTTCCACCGACGATATTATGCCACTCGAATTTTGACATCCGATTCCGCAGCTAGAATTTCATTCCTCGTCCAATAATTGAAGAAGATTATTGAGTAAGTATCGGTGGAGGGTGGATGCATCAAGAAAATACCCTTGACTAGGCACTTTATTTGATAAATAGCTGTGCTACGTGGCTCGGTACGTTTTCAGACTATTTAACCTAGTATTGATCTATACAAATTATTCCTACAAAAAATTTCGTTTATATTTCTTGATGGTAATGTTGTCAGAGGGGAATGCACGGTTTATAAATATGCATGGTTTTTGATATATTCAAAAAATGTTCCAATAAATTATTAATTTTTATATTCTAATTGTCTGAACTTCAAAGGGCTTACCAGCGGTATAGTGTGTGAAATGTAAATGACATTCCTTTTTACTCTTGTATTATTAATTGCTATGATTATTTTATCGTCTTATTATATTCTTATTGTATTTAGTTTTATTGTCTAATTTCCTCGGCAATGATCTTTAGTACGGCAAGCGTGTAAATAGGCTTGTCTGTCTGAATTCTCTTTTCCGGGCAAGGGGCAGGCCGGCCCCTATCGTGCAACGGAACAACAACGGTTATCAACAATCTGTTTTCCTGTTCTGTGTTTTCCTCCTGTTTAATTGAGGCCGACTATTCAGACTGGAAGTTGTGTAAGGGTAATGATCTGTTCATCCCGAGCGTTCGCCTCTCAAACCTGGACATTTGATTTTTCCGTTCAACCGCTTACACGACAATTCATCATTCGTGGCCCGGTTTATTTATTACCTCACGAGTTAGAATGTTTCCAGTTATGCGTCTTCATTTCCAACAGATTTCTATTCGTCCTTTTAATTTCTGTAATTTAAAAATATTATAATAATATTTCGTTAAACATACATATAAGTGTACCAGTGTAGAACAATTCCTTACGTTTTCTTTCTTATTTCCTTATCTTTTCAAGTCTATCTTTGATCGTATTAATTTTTGTAAGCAACGTTTCCATTTTTAGCCGTTTATAAACAGACAACACGCCAATTTGGATGTATTTGTATGAAATCGATTCGATATAATTTCAACATTTTTTTTACCGTTTCCAGTATCAACAGAGTAAGACCGTCTCTCCTTATATCCGAGTGGGAAGGAGAAGGAGGATAGACGTGATGGAAACCCGAGTAAATCCGGGGCCTCGCGTGCTTCCTCCGCCCTGACGTATATATTCGATCCTCAATACACGGATTCGTGATACGCGATATACGTTGCAAAGCGCGGCGGTAATATATATCCCTGTCGTTCACTTCGAAGCAATCGGTGCTCTCCCCAACCACCATTGACTTCGGACGCAACTTGGAAAGTTTAAAGCACTTGTTGTCCATTAATAATCCCGACTGCAGCCTGGTAATAAAGTACACCGTCAGAGTGCGGTTTGCCCGGTCATCAATATCGACTTCTCTTCGATATTTATTGAAGAAGAAATTTTATTCCGATTCATTCTACATTATATATTCATGTTTCCAATGCATATAAATAACCTACTCAGAGATATTACATTTGAATCATTCGTGAATGAGAGTTCCGAGTGACGCTTATGATAAATTATTTATAATTAAAAGAATTATATATAATTATTGTTTTTTATTTCTCGGCTTCTATTAATTGTAATTAAAATTTGCCCGGAGTAGACTTAAAAATAATTAATTAAAAAACCATAATAATATTCAAAACGCCCTTTATGTTTCTTATTACCAAAGGTTTTGTTTTGCTCGGAACTGGGGAAAAGAACAGTTCCACAATTTCGGGGAAAGCCCGACGCGAACCGCCTCCAGCATCGACCCGTCGATGGAAATTAATGGCAGTTTTCAAATATAGCCATTTTCTCCCGCCTCGGCCTGTTTGGGCCTCGGTTGTCCTCGTCGTCATCATCATTGCCGAGGGCCATCATCATTATACGGTTGCCAAAAATCGATCCTCCCAGTCCCGCCCACGGGCGTGCACACGCCGGCACACTAACCGAAGAATAAGAAGGAACGTGGGAAGTAGGGGAGGGGCCTTGGCTGTAGACAAGGTGAAACCGGTGTGATATACCTTCCCACCCCACACTTCCACGTTTCCTTTCGCGAGTTATATTTTATGAAGACAAATTGTTTTCGTTCGCCCTCTCTCTCCATTCTCTTTCGGTATCTCCCTCCGTCTCTCTCTCTTACGCGCCCTCCGTCCTTCTCTACGTCGCACCGACGTGAAATTAATGCAATTTTGTTTTCTATCCTCCCTTAAAGTTTCCCAGAAATAAATTGTCGGTATTGATTTTCTGGAAGGGGGGGGGAGGCGCTTTCATAGTCTAAATTTTTGATTGAGGTCCGCCTTATAACCCTCAGGCTTCGACACGGTACCCTGCCCTGTCCACTGTCTCTAAATAATACGTCGTCCTTCTCTGTTATTTGTCGGCTTACCCAAGTCCGGAAACCGATTCAGTAGGCATTCTAAATAGCATACAGTTATAATTTAGTGCGAGTTTTTCATTAATAAAATAGAATACCGCTGTTTATTCCGTACCTTATCTACTATATGCCCCCTACGTCATTTAATAAATTACTCTTTTAACCCTATTACAATATATATTGTAATATGGTGTATATGTGTAAATTCGAAAAATAATCCCAATATTGATAGAACGTGAATCTCTGATACGCAATTTATGGAGACGTCAATCAAATGTAGAACACCGTCTTGATTTTCTAAACAACCACGAAATGGTTGTTCGCTAACTGAACGACTTATATGTGAGACTCCATAATTAGGATACATGCCTACGTCGGCAACGAACGTGCCGTGATTTCGGCCGGGATCTAAATCCTCGAGTTACCCTTCGCACTCGACAGCAGTGAAAACGCGAGCCCCACCCCACTCCCCGGCGGTCCTCCAAAGTTTTTATTCCGTGTGTTTTATAGGGTCCGTGTTAATGACTAGAGCTATGAATATATTTCATAAAACTTTTTATAACCCCGGGCCAACTTCCCCTAGATACCTTTACGGAACGCACAGTCCAGCGCTCGGGTAAATATGGATGTTTCCCATACCCGATACGAGGACTAGGGAGTTTTGAAATTTTCTGAATATATTTTTTGATTTGTTTATAAACGATTACCATTGGCCGCACTTGTAGCCCAACCACATCTATCTGTTGTGTCTGGGTTCTAGTTTGGTGGTATATACCTTACGATGAATCCGTTTTTATAAGTGTGCTTGTATAAGTGCAAGTGTGTTTGTATAAGTCCGTATTGAATTTACAGATTAATCGGGAGTGAAGTTCAGGCTTGCATAGGGGGCGGGGGGACTTATCGGATAACTGTTTAACGATGATGAGGCCGACGGACTAATCGGGTGGGTGACTGGGCGTAATGGCCGCTCACATTAACTGCCATCAGCGGTTGTCATCGGCTTCCCAACCAATTAAGACCGGACAAAGACTGGGCCGGACTAACGAGAATTCCCCCAGTTATGAATTTCCTCGATCTCGAATCCTCGATGGCTCGAGAGTACAGAACGCCGTAGAGGTCGGAGGAGAACTTTCCAGACGACAACCCGAATGTTGGAAAGTGAGCAGGTTCTAATACTGTTGTAATCACTGGAAAAAACGATCATAATATGTATGATAAAATGTAAGATATAGGTTTGGTTGTTGGCTTAGGAATAGAATTATAGTACTATCAGGACCTTCAATAAAGGTCTTATTCTAGACTGGCTTCGGTTTCTTCCTACTCTCTGTATTATTCAGTCAGTAAAAGGTTTAATAAAAAGTAAGTAAATAATGACAGTATTAGAAATAACAGTCTTCTGACGCTTAATAACAGTCAAAATACCCCTTCTTCACAATAAACGTTGTTAATTAAGATATTCAGTCTCATATTCACGCTACAGAAACATCTGCTGTTATCCTCCCATTTTTTGCTTATAAATTATTCTGAGCGACAGATTTGTTTTTTCTATAGTTAAAATTTAACTTCAGAACCTTTCCAGTGGCGGGGAATAAATTTTGTTTTTTAAAAACACCCACAGTGTCGGCTCTCCTGTAACTCTCAGCGTCGGCCAAACGACGTTAACCGGTCCCCTGGCGGTGCGATACCCGTATTTCATTGTGACGCTTCGCGGATGAAAAATAATCCTCTCCCCCCTTTAGCGGCCTCTTTTCCCGCTCCAGCGTATATCAGGCCCGCGTTGAAAATTCGACCCTCCCACCACCACCCCCGCCCCCGTCCCCTTCGCACGACCGGGTTAATTCTTCCTGCTACGAACAGGAGGCGGTAATAAAATATATTTTATCCCCGTCGGTGGAGGGGCGGGAGGGTCTCTTATGCGTCTAAAAAACCGACGTGGCCGGTCAGAAAAAAAAATAAAACCGGGTTAATATTCCTTCAACGCGGGTTTCGGACATTAGAGTTTATTCGCTTGAACCACTAGTGAAAGACCTCCCGGGGTCGGACTGGAGTGCAGCCCCACTCGGCCGTTTTTATTGCCGCTAGATCCAGGTGCTCCGCTCCTCATTTCAATTTATTTATTGCTTTCCGACCGATTCTACTTTTTTTTTACTCCCGGTCCAATATTTTCCTTTATTATTCCCCAGCCCGTTTTTTAACGCCGCATCCCTCATCCCTCGGGTTATTATTGAAATTTCTTTTTATTGCCCAGATTATTCGGTAACTCCGCTCAATTATCCCAGCTCGAATAACCGAATACGGGGCTTCGATTTAACGACAATCGTCGTAAAATCTTAATTTGTTAGACCCTGTGGAACAACCGTTCGGGTAAAATACGACAACTGAATAGTTTCAATTTCAGTTATTAAATAATGAGTAATAAATGTTGGTAAGGAATGAGTCTTCTCTCTGCGCGTCCCTCATTTTTAATCATATAATCTTATGGACGCATCGTTTATATGATATGAGTTTAAATGGAAGCAAAATTTAATGCGATAAAACGTTTTCATGACGCTGTTGACAAGTTTACAAGCGAGGAGTGTAAACAGAACTTCGTAATTCGTACACCAGAGCCATCCCCATCGTATTGTTCTACAGTTAATTGGAGTGACAGAATAACATCGTCATATTGTAAATCTATGTATTTAATGGCGCATCATGATTTGAGCTAGTCCCAGAACAGAAGCTTTGCCATGTCGTAGATGGAATACTGGTTAGTGTGAACGGGGAAACAAAATTAAATATAAAGGACTCGTTATTTTTAAAAAACGGTTTAGTAATTTCACTGAAATTTATTTATAATACTCGGAAAAAGGTATTTTGTTTGCTTACTTCTTAGGTGGTCAGTTTGGGATTGAATAAAACCGAAATTCCAACATTGAATTAATATAATTCAATGTGTATTAGAATTGAATTTAATTCTGGAATTTAATTAATGTAATTTTATATTAATACTTTACTTATTACGTAATATTAATAAGAAATATCATGCAACCCATAATCACTACATTAAATGCGGAACATGAAATATAAAGGCTTCGAGAAATTAAGTGTGAAGACTTCGGGAGCTTATAACGTTTCTAAAGGACCCTTCGGTTTTGGTTCGCTTTGGTGAACATCACAAAAAACGGTCCAACAACAACAAGGGCAAAATCAGTGTAATGCAATACACGGCATATTACTGTGAGAAATCTATTTGATAGCTTGTAAATAACTGACAGGTTCATGGAAGCACAGGAATGTTAACATTGTGATACATGAGATTCGCTCGATGGATTCTCATGAGTAACGTATTCATAGGAAAAAAAACAGATTTACTTTGGTTTCTTTATGTTTACATTCCTGTCCTTCTATGAATTTGCCAGTTGTTCTTCTTTCAAACGAATTGCTTACAATAATATGGAATGTATTAATCCCTGCACACTCATTTATTGGAGTTTTTTGTGATGTTCTCCAAAACGAAGGAAAAACGAGAACGGTTCCAAAGGATATTTTCATAGTTTTACAATCCCTTATACTACTCTCCCGAAGTCTTGACATTTCATATTAGGACCCCCACTATATTACTAATTAGTTGTTTAATTACTCTATTTTTGTCGTAGTTTTTTTTATTTTTGGTTGTTCTTTATTTCTTCAAAGCGTTTTTGCTTAAGTCAAGTCTTTTACTCAATCTGTTTGTAGAGGAGTATATCGAATTTTCTATATCATTTATAAAATAGTATATTTTCGTGGGCATAACATAAATAATGTTACTTGTCTTGTAACATAATTGACTTCATACACCCAAAAATAACATGTCATAGTTTTTCACTCCGCCTACACGCTTCCCTGGAGTATATCGATCGGCGCATACGTTAAATCGCTGCGAGCGAAAGTTCATTAATTGTAGCGGTGTCAGGAAATCTGCGAACGTGTCCGGGAAACGAGAGGTCCCGGGGGCGTAATTAAAACGTATCGGTCTCGTTATATTAATCGTTTCCTCGATTTAAGCCGGGTCTTCCCACCCCAACCTCATTCGGATGTAAATCCCTCCCCCGGCCACGTGAAGGGAGAGCCGGGTCATTTGTCAGCAGCGTGACTCTGCCGTGCTCTGTGGCGTGCCATCCTCACGCTGGCAAATACATGAATTATGGCCGGTCTCAGTCTCCTACCCCACAATGGGGCTCTTCCACCGTCGGATCCAGATCGCTCCCGACGCCCACAATGCCCCCTCGACCGCATTTTTCCCTGTTCAACTTCGAGAGGGCGCCTTAATCCGGGCGTCGTCGAAAGGGAAAACACTCGTGGGCGGCCCAACGTTATAAAACGAACGTCGGGATTATTCTCGCTCCGTTAGGTGTGTTTTCTTCGATTTTGTTGTTTCCTACAAATTTATTGTTTGGAAATGAACGGAATAGGCAATAGATAAGTAGTAGATAATATGGATGACTGATTAAAGATTATTCATTTATTACCTCATTTATATTCATAGTATACTGTTTACATGAATCCAGTATATTAATATAGAACCGCATTTACAGTTAATAGTTGGTGTGTGCAAGAAGACATCTCAAACGGCCCGGTTTAAAGGGTTTTTCTTTAAAATTTTAAATAAACCCCTTCCGGGGAATGAGAATATCGTGCCGGGCCACATCCCCGGGCTAGTTTTTAATACTGGCGTACAATGGACGGCGTGCATATTGTCCGATATTGCTATATTGAGAAGGCGTCTAATAGTATGGTGAACATGCTCGTCCCCGGCCCCCCTTTAGCCACGGTCACAAATAACCGGGCGGGGAGGGCGCACAATGGCGGTGGGAGCAGGTGCCAACAAGTGTCTTTCGAAAAAGTGCCAACTTTGCCTGGGCCCAACCTTGCACCAGACCCGAACCCGCGCGCCCCATATTGAACGGGGATTATACAGGCCGTCCTGAAACCAGCCAAAGCCGCAATTAGTAGCACAGCGGACATTATCTGGGGTGAGGTGTAACAATTTATATTATTCGATACTTAGAAGTTAATAGTGACACGGGTTCAGTAACCGCGAGAGCTCCCTATGTTTCGTCACTAAATTAGGGAAGCACCTAGGCATGCCGCCGGTTGTCATAATAATTATATACACATATTCTGTACACTCTTATAAAATGTAAGAATAAACCTAATCGAATGAACTCGAAATAATTAATTGATTGATTTTCTATCGAAATTGCGAATACCGATTCATATTTTCGTATAATTCGTGTCCCCGATGGTGTTCCTCCGCTCATGGTTTTGGCCCCAAGTTTCTTTTAATTCAGAGTGATCCGTTAACTTCGGTTAATTCAGTTGGCGAACCGCAGCCTATTATGGATCGGGTTTCACTTGTAAAGTTGGGTCCACTTATTAGCTCAGATTTATAGCCGAGTTCGTCTTAATCAGGAAATATGGAAGTTGGCGCCCGAGTTCATTAGCGCGATCGGTCTAGGCCGAAAGTTGTGAAGACTCCTCGGCCCGAAGGAACCACCTCCTCCCACCAACCCCCCTTCACAACTCTTCAGAACCTCTCGGTTCGGTACATCTAGTTAAATACCGACGAGAGTTTAGTATCGGATACTGTAGGTAGGGGGGCGTGGAAATTTAATTATGAAGGATAAATTACCCGAAATTTCAAACTGAATTGTTGACGAAATAAATAGGTCAGTATGTTATTTCTTTTCGCGGCAGAATAGGAGGATTAATATTTTTATTTATTGCTTCTCTTGCAGATATTTTAATTTTAAAAGGAATCGATGAAGCCAGAGCAGTATTTCTTAATAAGGGGATTAGACTGGATAGAATTCTGATCTATTGTTTAAAATTTAAAAAACTATTGTGTGTGTGTATAATACTTACTATGAATTCCGTTCCATCAATAAATTCGAGGACGAAATGCAATATTCATATTAAATATATAGCTATATCAAAGAATAAACATGTATTAAAATATTGTCTAAAAGTTAAATTTAATTGTTTAATAATGGTAGTTATTTATATACGGTAATTTTAATAATTGTATTACTTAATTAATTGAATGAATTAATTATAGCTTTTCAATTTTGCGTAAATTAATGTACAAAGGGCGGGATTTAATATACTGCGAATTTCCCATTTAAGGCGGGGATATTTGTCGCCGCATTAATTTTGAATTAAATTAATTGAATTTATAATTCAAATCGGGTTTTCACAACTTCTGTCTTGAAAGTGTCCACCTCCCATCCAATCGAAATGTGAAATGGATATGTAGGCCTTACTGACAAAATACCCAGTGTTTTTTCTTCTAGTGTTTCATTTCGCAGACAAGCGGGTAATATTTAAATAGTGCCATTTTTTTAATATGTTATATCGCTCTAGTGTAAGGTGAACTAATAATTTTAGGGGTTCGGTGTATAGTCCAAACAACATTGGGGTATCACCGTATCCGTTGCCTTTTTTAAGATACGTCCCACAGAAGTGCGTGACAGTGTGAAGCATTTTTTCTTCAACTGAGGGATATTATGTTCCCTCTTGGGGGTTAAATACGGACTAATACCGGCTCTAAACAACCCTTCGGTAACCGGGTGGTACCCCAGGAAATATTCAGAGGGGGACACTTACCGTTAGAAATAATACGAATAGCCGCAATTTTCCCGGCCGATATTAAACTGTAGAAGACGCGGGCGCGTATCATTTATATCCACCCCCACCCACCCCGTTCAGCCCTCCCGGCGTCGTTCTCCATATTATTTATTGAAATAATAAAAGTGGGCATAAACGCCGTCTGAGTAGTGGGGCGCCCCTCGGAGCGCGTGGACACGGGGACGATATAAGAGCCCATCTCGCATGCAGATGGAAGGCTCTGCAGTTTACTGCAGTCATAATTTCTCGGAGCGTGAATTAAACCGTTACACGGACGTTCTAGGAGTTATCGCGAGAGCCCTTACATTATTCGTGTGAACTGACAATACAGGAAATACGAGCCGCCTTCTAATATATCTAATACTGCGTTATAGGGATGGGACTTGCAGAGGAGTCGACTATATAGCCAACCCAAGGTTTTCGAATTATTTATTGCTCATATTCAATTTATTTCTCCTGTCCGTTGCGACAAATCTAATTCGTGCTTAGGTCCTTTGACAAAGCATTTGGCTTACTCATGTTATTGTCGTGGTACTCGTTATTCAACGTAATCCACAAGAGAGAAAAACCCAGTTTCACTATCTTTTTCATCAGCAGTAGGAAATGTATACGTTCGCCCTAATTAAAAGGTAAATATAAATTACGCAGTATAATTTACCTATTATTCTACGACCGTAGGTAATATTTCAAACAAAATATCAGTAGTGAAATTCATCACTTTTGTTGTGGGAAAGCGATGAAATTTAATCAGGATACCAAATGGTAAGGCGAGGGTATAGACCGAATTGGTGCCCAGTGTGCCAGAGGTAAAGGTGTATATTGTGAAGAGGTCGGGCTGGCTGTGTATATAGGAGTCCATTGAGGGAACAGCCTCCGAAAGGCGGATCACAATTCCGGCTCCTATTGTGATTCCGATGCGATTCCTCTACCCCCCTATCTCTATCTCACCCCCGGCCACCTCTATCTCTATCTTTCTCGCTCCTTCGTTACTCACTATCCCCTCGTCCCTATCGTGGGGTCGGCGTCGCCTATTCCCCTTTTTTCTTCGAGGAGCGCCGAGACGGGTTTTCTTCGATTCCGGTCTACAATAGTGTCGGGACGCTGTGAAAGGGGGGGGGGCGGGATCGCTATTCGCTTTAATTCGGGCCTGCGGCACTTCCAAGAAAAGACCTGAGGAAACGAGACACTATTAGTTAAAAGACACTCAAAGGTGGGCCCGCGGTTGATTCCATGTCATAAACACACTGAGTCCTTCCTTTGTGCTGTAATTTTTCCCATTAATAAATACAATCTTTTCATTTTAAGATAAGCTATGTCTCGCCGCCAGCGTGAATAATAACGAAATAAAAAAGATTTTTTCGAGAATATTTTTTTTGTGAATATTATTTGCAGTGAAATTGTTTATAGGGCAGAAAAGGGACGATGATGGCTAACTGTTAATTAATACCGTAGTATTTATTGTAGCTTCTTATCTTTTATGAATCTGAGTAAGCTAAGAATAAAGGTTTGTATTAGTCTAAAATAGAAACACGAATTAGAACAGGAGTTACAACTCTTGTGTTTGCATGCACTCTCGAGGACCAAGAGTAAATTTAAAATCCACTTTGAGGTGCATGAATATAAGTAAAATTTGGGATGAAATAATGAAGTAAGGTTTGTTTATCGGCCATCTTGACTGCCGCTACAAATTTTCCTGTCGGATAAGAAATTAAAAATTTATAGACGATCCAGAAAAATATGAATGGAAGTTAAGGCCGAATATGGGATTGGGACTTTTCTCAGTGGAAAAAGACCGGATTCGATTCTAATACAGTTTTCTGAAGGCAAATCGGATCAAATGCAAATAGGGGTGGCTGTGAATGAACTAAAAGTATGGACCGACTGTTTCGAAGTTCTTGGACTTTCTGAATGAGAAATTCCTTAAACTCAGTAAATATCCACCGGAAATATGTATGAAACGAATTCCAAATTCCAAGAAGATTTAAGTTATCTTTAGTTCACTCGTTTTAACGAAAGTATAATTATTATTGCGTATTTCTATATTAGTAAATATGTAGAAAATTTTTAGCTAAAGACCGGTGGCAAATCCGCGTGACATTTCCCAGTTTACAGTTATTTATACTTTAAAAACATTCATAACGGGACAGCTCTCGTGAATGAATGAAAGATATTTCAGTGGGTAACCGCGTGCTTCGAATATCATTCCGTCTCTTCGTTCGTTCAACGAAATAACAGCGACGTGACAACGATTTTACTGTCATTGGACAAGTAACAGAGTGACAGAATCGCAAGACTATAGGCAAATGTTTGGCCTGTTTCATAAAAAACCTGAAATGTGATGATGTGAAAATTGTTTCCTGATTTTGAAATGGAATGCGTAGATGGGGATTAAAACATCCATTGGCTGCGGAGTGATCGCAAAACGTTTTCAAAATCCCTCCCCTATTTATAATGTCGATTCTATTTTAAATCCACCGATCTCCAACCACGGCGGCCCTGTTGTCTTTCCGAATTTTCCATTATGGCCGAGGCTACCGACTGAAAGCTTTCAGATGTCCATGTTACCTAGGATAAATACTGGATTTTATTCCCCGTCCCGATTGGTTTTTATTTAAAAAATCAAAAGCCAACGGTTAAGCTTCTCTCCTTTTCCGACTGATTATTAGGAACATGCCGTAATTTTGGATGGCCCCTCTTCCGATCGTTTAATAGACCCAATCAGCGGGAGATTAAAATATCGAATTCGATTTATTCGAAACTTCGCGAAATCTTAAATATCACCTAATGTTTTGTTCAGGTTAGAAATTGAATGGCTTTATTTTTGAGAAATATACATGAAGTATTCCAATACAATGAATATATTAATGGCTGTTGGTTTTTGCGCATTACGGTGAACCCAAGGTATACGCGCACCCGGTAATTTATCTGATACTGTTCAAATTGAACGAAATTAAAAAAAATCTTCGCACTGGTGACATTAATATTTGATTAGTGTTACATATCGGCCTACATTTATCGCTTCGTTCCGGTTGTTTTTTTCATCGAACTTTCCCCCTCAACTTTTGTGCCACCGGTCCGGAGTTCTCGGTCCCAATAAATATTCTACAGTCTATTTATGATAATCATGTTCCGGTCTTTATTCTGTGTAGGGTGGCGACACCTGGGAGGCGCGTGCTCCCCCGCCGTTATGGCGCCCGAGCCTTCCTTCTTTTCCTTCCTTCTTCGGTCTTGTAACAGTTGGCCGGCACCGCGCAAGTGTGCGTGCGTGCACCCCTGTACGAGTGCGTGTGCGTGGGTCTGACTGCAGGGTGGGGGAGGGGTGAAGCACGGCCGGATGCGGGCGAGTCCCTTTATAAAATAAGAGATGGAAAATGCGCCCAGTTAATAAATCTCAGTCTCTGTCTCCTTCTATTTATTCATTTCCATGAGGGCCCTTAACCTGTTGCGGCCCGGTGGTTTACTCCAATCGTAAATTTATTGCGTGCTATTTATTTGTGGGAAAATACTTTTTTGGATCTGAAATTAATACCAAATGAGATTTGCGGGCTGATATTGAAAAAAAATAACAAATTCGAATGAATAATTAAAACAATAATAACAACAACACAACAACAATAATATGTAATAATATGTATCAATAATATGTAATAATATTTAACACTAATGTGTATCTTTAAATTTGGGAGAAGGGCTTTAAAGGCAAAAGGCATTTTGCTGTCAGAGAAGGACGAATCTGCTATTGCGTCGCTTTCAAATTCACTTGTGCAGTTTTTAACTGTTGAAATTGTTCAACACGTTGCCTCATTTATTCAATTGTTCTCTTGTCGAGTGAATTTGAACGCTAAAGCCAATATTCCGACCCATAGAATAATACGAGATTTTAAACGCTCCGCCCGCCCTTCATTTTAATTCCGCCGTCAATAAACTTCGTGTAAACTAAATTTGGTTATACTTCACTATTAGCGGCCCTCGCTCTCGTTAACCCGACCGGAGGCCGTTCGTTTTATTTGCGACTTCCATTAAATTTATTGCCGATCGTTCGCCGTTATCTCATTTCTCCGCTGTTACGCGCCCGGTGGTTCCCTTAAAGATTTTTTACGATTCCTTGTCATTTTAGACTGCCGGAATGAAGCCCTAAGTATTATATTTGAACTTTAAAGATTGGCTGGTACAATATTTTGTTTCATACATAAATACGACGTTATGAAATTTTTCTTCAAACCTCTTGGACACGTGCACTATTTACAGAGTGAAATCGAACGTAACC
Organism: Lethocerus indicus; assembly: GCA_019843655.1. NCBI lineage: Eukaryota > Metazoa > Arthropoda > Insecta > Hemiptera > Belostomatidae > Lethocerus > Lethocerus indicus. Next base: position 11,241,665 of record JACDQD010000007.1, on the reverse strand, counting down.
CGTAGTCGGAAAATTTTCGGCGTTAATTATTCTCCCAGTGTCTATCAAAATTATTAATGAATTAATATTCTAATTTTTAAAATGCTATATTGTTTTCAAGGTGTCAGGGATATTATAACATTCTCAAATTGAATTAGAAACTTATTTATGTTAGCCTTTTGGGAATGGACAGTTAGAAAGCCTTAAAATAACGCGTGTACGTCATTATACATATGAAAAACCTGAGGGTGCAATCTTTTTGCATAATGAGATAATGGTCAATCTTTTAATCATAGTGCGGAATTCTTGTTGGGGATAATTCAACAGCTGAAAACGGGACCTAAGGGCACCGAGAAGAAGGTGAATAGGGTTCTAAAGGGTGTCGGGAGTAGTGACAGAGCCATGAATATTTCAGAGAGTAGAGCAGTGAGTGGGGCCTTGGGAGGCGGTGCGGGTATAGAAGCGGTGCCGGCCCTCAATATTGATACCCACTCCAGTCGGGGCAAACTGCCATAATCTTATTACTCGGCTGGGAGGCTAACCGGCCTAATAGGGCTAACCGCATCTCTTGTCCAATCATAATCGCCCACGCACCGGCCGCCCGTCCTCTGAGCCCGGTTGCAATTGGCCGGCCAATAATGGTGATTATCTTCCAAGTTGTGAAGACTGGAATCGCTCTCTTCAGTCTGGAAGACTGGATCACCTTGGAAGGTGATCTCTATTCCAAGTCGAGGCTTTTAGATGATATCAGCGTATCGCCGAAAAGTGTTTCCATCGCCGCAACTAAGACCGAGACGTATCCGGTAGTAGGACAATTTTCGGCGTTTTCATTTTCCCGGTATCTATCAAAATTTTTAATGATATTTTTAATATAATACATTTTCAAGATGTCTGGGATATGATCAGCTTATTCTCCAGTTGAATGAGAAACTACATTTGAATTGTCATACTACAAAATAGTAGTAAAGTTTATTAAGTGGAAATAAAGTATAAAATAACTGATTAAGAACAAAATTCTTATTAATAAAAGGCGTTCGGAATCCCCCCCAATACAATTTTATAAACTTAGGCAGTAAGGAGTAAAATCAAAATATAAAGAACACATAAATATTTAATGGATTATGCAATGGAAAATTTATATTCTCATTATCTGACTTTAAATAGTGGGAAACAATTCGCCAACGACACTAGCCGTCAATAGTGTAGTGAATACATTCAAAGGCACAGACTCTCTCGGTAGCCGGTCATTGCTGCAATTGAAATAAATGATGAGAAAAATGCCAGTATCGATTGTTCCGGTGTGTAAAATTCCGCTAGCGGCGTATAGCTGTTTTGGCGGACGCCTGTTAAACAGGTTTATTTAGCATTTCTCCTGCAGCATTTGGGCTTCCTGGGCTCTCTGTTGAGGTTTTCCGCTCTCGCTTTCCCTCCGGTCGTTTTCTCACTCTATCCCCTCTCCCTCACCCTCTCCCTCTCCCACTCCCCTCTCTTCTGGGCCGTTCGGCCGTTTTTTTTTCTTGTTTTCTTTTTTTCCCGAGGCCCCGGCTCCCGTACCGTTTGAATTTTTTAAAAAGGAGGCCCTCACCACCGTAAAAACCGGAAAAGCCTGTAAATCCTCGGCAGATTTTCGCCGCGGAACTCTAATTTTTATTTTAGATGGCCGTCGGTGAGGTTATTTCCTGCTCTTTTTTAGTGTACGAATCTCCTTTTTTTTTAATTGAATTTTATTTTATTCCCTAAAATCTACATCGGTAACACTAATGCCACCGGATAAGATGGTGGCGGATAAATGGAGTCGGAGTGCACAAAGCGCTCCCGAGGACCGTGTCCAAAGTTCAAGAGTGTTTTATTAAAAGGAGAAAAATCTGATCTTAAATAACACGATCTCCGCTGAAAGTTAGTCTCGGAAAAAAGGAAAGACGCCCACAGCAACAAAACTTATGTATTTACGCGAACCTACTTTATCCCTTTATTGCAAACCTTCAAATCTATTAAAAAGAGTTCTGGTAAAGGGTACTGGCAACTATACGGTTACAATGTCTCGAATATTATCGGATTGTTGTGTACAACAGAATATTTATCTTATTGCTCCCTGCGGTTATTAAATTAATTCGGAGTAATATTTTTTGGGGTATTTAATAAATAATCTGGGAATAAAACCTCGGGAGTAAGAAAAATTAATTGAATCCACCTTGTGTTTAGTCCGCCGGTTCTTTCCGCTTATTAGTCCTCGGAATGTTTAAACTGGGCTTAAGTACCGGAGTGAAGGGGTGGGGGCTCTCAAATCGTCGCCCTACTCGCCCCCCCCCCCCGCCGCTCGGGAAATTGGATTGAATTCATATTCTTAATCCACCCGCCGGAAAACCATATTATGGTAATTCGGAACCGCCGTCTTCTCCGCGATGGTTGGTGGGGGGCGGGAACGGGGGTGAATCTGGGCCGGGTAGTTCGTTCGGGGGCGAAACAAACGGACTTAATTTAGCCGCAGAGACTTGGGTCTTGGGTGGAGGCGGCTAATTCCCCCCCGCCCCCGTGAGTTTTCTCCCTTTAACCGCCCCCGCCCCCACCTCAACGAATAATTCAGACCGCCTCCTCCTTCGTCCACGGACTTAGCAACAGTTTTCAGTCACTTATAAAACGCAATCAACTCCCGTATTTAAAGCAGGGGGGCTGAGACCCTCAGCCCCCTCCCCCCCTTTTGCAGTGTCCTTTCTGAAGTATGATTTTAATTCGGCGGGTAGACTTAAGCCTGTCCCATTGAAATCAGTTTTGTATTCAACGAATTAGGGAATCCCAGTCCGGTGTTAATTGAGTTGTTGTCCAGCGTTTCAACACCGCCCTTTTAGTCTATTTGTCTCAATCTTTGTTTATTATTTTAATTTTTTCCATGATTTTATTGGAATATATGTCAAGCCTCCGTCTCCGCCAAAGACCTTTCGGTAAACAGCGCAATTTCTGGTGTTTGGGTTCACTAGGTGGGTCACAATTCCCACCATTATAATGTGTGAAAAACAAAAATATGTTACAACCTGTTTTCATTTCGCGGATTTATATCTCTATAAGATTCCATAATTGTTTCTATTTCTTGGCCTTTTAACAAGCCATTATTGGCATTTTCTGAGTTCTTTCGGCCACATTTATTCAGATTTTTCCCGTTGACGAAATTTTAACATAAATTAAGAGTATTTCCTTCTTTATGGACTTAAGCGGATGTGGACATAAGCCATCGAAATGAGTTTCAATAAAATTAAGGAATCCCGGTGGTTTTAATTTGAGTTTTAATAATGTACCGTCCATTTATCAGTACCTTTCATATTTCATTTATAAATATTTTTTATCCGCCGGAGAAATTTTTTGGAGGCTTTCGATTGATATTTTCACAGAATATGTTCGCTGAAGTCTCATTTTAAAGCGGCTTAAAATATCAGTCAGTGGGAGCCACAATATTCTGAAACTAATAAAACTTGAGGTATTCACCTTCATACCTCATAATACATACAACATGATGTTGAATGTTGTTGCAATAAAGGAGGAAAAGGAGGATGTTTGTGCCGCAATAAACATTTACGGGGGTAATCAGACAAACGAGCGGACAAAATGTGTCCCTCTAACCGACCGCGGAAACTGCTATGGCTGGCGCGGGCGGCAATGGGAATAATCCCGTGTAAATTAACCGGAAACGGTGCGGTCTGAATTATTTCAAAGATGGAGCAATAACGACTATTGCTAATATCACTGGGGTATAAATCTGGCGCAATAACACACGCGGACACGCGTTCGCCCACTTCAATTTACGCCCTTCCAACCTGTTAGTAGAATTAAGACGGACTTAGCCAGCGGCGGGGGCGGCGGTGTCGCTACCAACTTGGCTTATACGAGATATAACCAATTAAACTTAGCGCCGCCAAGCCACCCTCAGGATTCAAGTTGGCGGGGTTCGTAAACTGTCTGCGTAACTGTGGGGCCTGTGCAATGCGCCCCATGCGATGCATCTCCCCGTCATAACCCCCAGATTTATATGCAGTTACAGGCGGAAGCAATTTACCCAGCTGACTCAACTCGGTTTATTTAAACGGCCAATTAAAACGGGACGTCTGCACTATTATTTTCCTTGGCTTATCGAGGAAGATACCCTTATTGTCACTGAAATGCTCTAATATCCGGATGAAACTAAAAGAAATGTAACAATGACATATATGTATTCATTTATTGCACCATCAAAATATTTCCATATTCTATACAGGAAGCCGACAATTTATTGTTATTCTATATTATTTTTAAAATATTATGAGCTTAAGACCTTCCAGTTGTTGAGTATACAAAAATGCGACTGAAATGATTTGTCCGTAGTGTATTTCCTGCTTGTACGGAGTTTTATCGAACAGAAGATATTCGTTATGAAATCGCTGTTAATCTCAGACCGTATAGCTCAGATTCTAGGGACCTCCAATACAGTATATAATGGCTACCAGTTCACGGCAATAATTATCCTTCATTGTTAGGAAATGGTTCGTTTTAAAAATATTTTCAGACTAAAATGAACGGCTGCTATTAGATTACCCGAATCCTCATTCAAATGGCCGTATTCGGCGCTATTTCACAGATACTTCCGCCTTTGGGGTCGCATCGGGCTGTGTGTAAAACGGAGCCAAAAGGAAATACGGACAGCGCAACGAAATTACCGGCAGGCTAGGCGCCGGATAAATACGTCCGTTTGAATCCCACCTATGGGGCGCATCCATCCATCTCATCGTTTTCCTGAATATGAATAAATTCATAAAAAGACGAACCATACTAAAAATAGAATGAAATAAATGCCGATACCGGAATTCGCCAGTGAGCCTATCGACATCCGTTTCGCATGAAACTGCTTGGATATTTTTTATTCTGAGTTATAAATAAATAGTTTCACTGTAAACTGTACCCTCTGCTCAAATGGAGGGACACCCCCTCCTAGATCTGGTTCGCGCGTGTTTGCACTTTGAAGTAGTCATAATTTATTCAGCTATGAATCCGCTAGAGTGGAAAACATCCGATATCCGGTAGGAAATTTTACTGTCACGCTTCGTGCATTTACTTACATGTGCATTGGTTACTAGAATATGTGAATAACTGTGAATTTTGTCATTTGAAAAACGTTATAATTTTATGCAGTATCGGAAAGTGGTACAAGCATTTTCAGGCTTACCCAGCCTCCCCATAGCGTCAGAAATAAACAGTATTTATTTGAGGGTGTACAGATAAATTGTGCAGTAGCAATGTATCCACTTTAAGTGAATAAAAGAATGGTCATTTTTTACATAAATATAATTTGCCCATCTAATCCAAGCATAATGATATTTGCGTCCATAGACAGCGTAACGTTTACCGGTCAAAGCTGACGGCGTGACCGGGCGGCAATCCCGCATTACAGTGTCGTCGCCCGGGCTTAGTGTCAGGAACGCCGTAATTCTAACCCTAGCTTCAATCTGCGTACCATTACATTATAATCTGGCGGCAATTAATTATGCTATTGAGAACTCAGGAAATAATTTTATTTCAATACAATCAGCGAGCGCGGCAACGCCTAAATGGTTTTTTCGAAGGGTAAAAATATGGGCAATTTTTTTGATTCAATAATTTCAGACAAATTGATAAAGTTGTATAGAAGTTCTATATTTATGATATTATCCAATTTATTGCTCGATTAACTTTATTTCGTCGTAATCCGGGTTAGATGCTGCGGGAGGGTCGTGAAATGGAAGCTGATTCCAACTATATCTAAGTATAGATAAGTTATATATAAGTATATAAGGTATTAGTGCGAATTGCAATTTGTGCAATTTGTATTATTGCTACAAAAATCGACTCCGATAAACGGAAACGAATTAATTATTTACAATTAATTAACTGACCCAGAACTGGATCTTCAACGATTCGTGTTACTCGGTACGATTAATATTTTAGGTAGTCCAGATCAAGATATAAATTATTGCTACTTCAGAATAACGAATTCATATTTTAAAGATTACGGCAATTTTTCGTTTATTCGATATTTCCGTCTCATGCTATAGTCATTAGAATTTTAAAGAATTATATATATTTATATATTATAATATATAAATAAGATTTAAATATTGTATTATTAAATATTATTATATTAAATATGAATTATATAAATAAGAATTATATATATATATATATATATTTGTGAACGTCCTTCGACCATGGCCACTTTCCAAATTCTATCTCCTTAGCGTCATTTCACCACTCTATTTTAAAACAAACTTATTTATATTTACAAATACAGTAACAGTCGACAGTGCTGTATTGATGCCCTCTCGGCAACCGACATGCCGAGATACGGCCGATAGTATACTACACACGATGGCGAAGGTTTAGCAACAAGGCGAAACAAGCGAGTTTTAGGCAGAAAACCGCACCGAATTTTGTTTTTATTAACAATAAATAACGTTTATTCCATCCGATTTATAACTGAACACATGAGGCCGGGGTCCGATGGGAAATAATGACATTTTCGTTGGGCGCCCCCAAATTTTAATTAGGCAGACCGCAGGGCTAATGTCAAGTGGTGAGCCCCAGGGACGAAGGGGGCGATTTTTCCCCAACCGCCGCTAATTTGGAGCCGGCATTAATATGACCGGGGCCCTTGTAGGTCGCTAGTCGTCCACCCCTACAGCGGTATGATTATTATTATTATTATTGGGGGGCTCGAGGGGGAGCGAATAGAGGTTATAATTTATATATAGGCCCCAGAGAGCGGGAGGGAAAGAGAGGGAGGGATAGCGAGAATAAAGGAGACCGAGAGAGAGAGAGCGCCCCCTATGACGACATTTTCGACAGAACACGGTCGACTCCCGCCCCCCTAATTTTGTACGGTAATATGTTGGTCACGGTACCGTAGTGACCCCGGCCCGTTTGTTCGTTTTAACCCGAAGTTTAAATTACATGCGAAACACTCGAACACGGTTGAACCACCCACAACCCGTTTGGGAATTAGAGTGAAACCGAATATTTTATAGTTTCCCGAAAAATCAAACCGCCCGCCGGTTCCGCGATGAAACCAATCTGTAAAAACGAGTCAGCGAAATGGTGGGCGCGGATGCGGTAAATTGATTCGCCGTGACCGATTCATCTGTCGCCCTTCCCGAAAAATTCATATTCGAGAACATTTTTATTCGAGTAGACGAATTAACGGTCCGGATTTTATTTTTAAATTTTTTCGATGAACGAACATCGATGTTCCAGTTTCTGACGCTTCACCGGCGTCACTAATATAATGATAGGTGGTGGGAAGCTGAAAAACGCGGTACAGCATAAAACCAATGCTGATGGCGCGAGATCACAAGAGTGAAGAAAGTTTAGTCAATATTGTGCAAAAGAAAAAACAAGCCTTACTGATACTTATTTAAATATTTGTACAGTCAGAAGTGCAGTCCTGTTTCGTTCACTCAATTTATCGCCCTCTTATAGGATTCGTCGTCCCCATTTTAAAATAAACTGAATGAAATGCTTTACAAATGGTAAAATAAACAATTTGTAATGAAATTTTCCATACTTTATTTACTTTTGGTTTAATTATTTTTCTCGTTATTTATATTTATTCATGGGGCATGTAGGTGTGAGCTATCATGCGAACCTTGGATTAATTATTTATTCGAAATCAAGAAACTTATAAATTTCATAAAAAATACATTAATGTAATCGGGGAAATAGGGAAACAGCGAGTGAAAGAACAATACGTTTATACAGACTAGCCATTCTATTAATTAAGAAAATGACATCGATGACTTGCAAGTTTCAACAATACAAACGTTGTTTTATAAGACAACTGATCTCGACTGAGGAATTGATCATTTTTGTGCCACCAGCAACCAATCAGCCAGCCAGCCGAGTCTGGCTTTTCCCCTCCGAGAAGTCCCGAGGCTTTCGAGAAAGTTCATCAAAACTTGTTCCCTTCCGCCAAGTTCGGTCTTCTTTCCCCGCGCTATCCAAATTATGCTCCCGGTATTATCTTCGACGCGAAGTCTCCTCTCATGCAGGATTTCTCTTTTCAGTGTCTCCAACGTATATAGCGGATTCGGTGGGTTAGTAGTAATTATCGGCTGCTTGTTGTTTGCGAAACTAATAATAATAGTAAGCGTCCTCGATTCATCCACCCTTCCAATAATCATAGATGTGTTAACGACCTTCAGCCTAGTCTGAAATTTAATAGATAAACGGGGTTTGGTGATACAAATGAAAAATTTAGAAATTAACCTATCAATCAACATCCTGTAACACCTTTTCTTGGAATCGAAGAAAGGTATCCCTAACGAAGATTCGTGGGAAGAAACCAACGTCTGAGGAACCAGGCAGTATTTGGTGCACAACTTTCACTCAAAAAATGCCTTCTTAATAATTTTATTTTGACGAAAGAATTGCGCGGCTTTCGCCCAGGGTATTGCGTGCTGTTAGAGCTCAACGGGGATTAACAGAAAATAATCACCGTGTAATGGTAGAAGTTGGGTGTGCCGATTTCGAAAATCCATTGTCCGAGCGAAATCCCCGCCGAGTGTTGAAATGTGGCGGGGGACATAAGTCGGTGTTGTGTTGGGGTGTGCGAGGGCCGGTCGGCTGTCACCGCTCTCTCGTTCCGTATTCTATTCACGCCCTCTCATAAATCTTTGTCGCATTTTTGCGGTCTCGCCTGCGCCGCCCACAATGCCCCTCCAAGAATTAATTCCGAAAAAGGGATTTCCCCCCTCGCCTACGCACCGCCACGCGAGTGGACTGCTCGCAGACCGCCGAATTTCCATTTTAATTTATTTCTCCGCGTCCTCACACCGCCCCGTAGCGCCCCTTCCCTAAATGGTTTCGATTGTCGGTTACGCTGCGTTGAGGGGAAGGGACTAACATCTCCAGACACGGTAATGCGGATTTATCGGTAGAAGGAAACTTTATGGAAACTGCCTCTTAACTTAATAAATGCCAGCATACTTCGTGGCCACGATAATTCCATCGCTCTCAGTTTCCACTAGACTTTTAGACCGGTGTCCGGTCATTTTAGGCTCAATAATCAGTCATCAATCAGTTTTTCTTTTCCCGGTCGATTACTTACCGGCCCGAGCTCCGGTAGTAATATAGTGGGGTAGTTTGAGTCTAACGAGTGTACAGGAGTTTAGCGGCTCCTCTCGAGATCAATTGAAGTTGGTAATTGAATGAAAATTTAGCGGTTAAAACGGGCCGGCGTAAAGTCGTATCTTCAGTCCATTAACACGAGCTGAGGTTTTCGCTCCTCGCCGTTATCAGTAGGTTTCCCGAAACTGTTATTCGGTGACGCATAGGTGCCATTCATTAGACTCGATTACGAGGCACATATCTTTTTATCCTATTCGTTTACAGGCTTGAAGTCCAAATGTAAATTACAATTGGACAGATAAAAGAAATTTTAATATTTTTTAAAATTATTATATCGATTATTCCATCCAAAGTAATGGGGCAAGTGTTCGGCATTAAAGAGGCCGGTCCACGTCGGGTCAGGAACGCACTCGATTTTAATTCTAGCTATAACAGGCAGAAAGAGAAAATTACAGTGGAAAAAAACAGAAATCATCATCGTTAAAAGTTCATCGGATTTCATTTGATTTTGTATGTGTGTGTGTGGGGGGGTGGAGGGCCATCAGAGGCCGAGAGAGCGGGGACACAGCCGGGGGAAGGTTTGGCCGCCCCCCTCCACCCGCTCCCGCCAAACTTTTTCAACTCATTTTTAACTTTGAGGGCCGACATCTGGGATTGAAACAAAATTTGCCTGGGCCCGGGAGCCGACCGAAAACCGAACTTCGGTCCGTGTAATGAATGAGGCGGATCGAAATCGAGGGGCACTGCAAAGGGCCCTCCTCGGCATATTCGCGGCCCTCTCATCTAATCTATTATATGTAGGCCGCCACCAGTTTTTGGACCCCGCAAATAACTACAGGATTTGTTCTCCGTGTATTCGCTTTTGTTGATTTAAGAATCCTCAACACAGCGTTTAATTGTACCGCCGGTAAAAATCAAACCCACTTGCAGATGTTCACTTAACATTTAATTCAACAGAAACTAAATTTACATTATCAAATATCAGTAAATTTATTTCTATAATATTTTTAATTTCCATTACATTCTACAGTGTACATTGTACACTACTCGTTTACAGAAATTGATAAGTTAAAATTTTGTTTTAGCTAATATCGGATTAAGTGTTTAAGAATTGAATTAAGATTAAGCTCCTCATAATTTCCTGAAAAAAGCTCTGAAAATAGGTTAGAAAAATGTTCAATTTCAGATTCAACAGTATTGCAATATTAGGTGGAGGGTGAGATCTTCCGTGTCTGACATCCTGCTCCCCATTTGGCCCCTATAGAATATCGTAAACGTTAATTAAGTTCAATGATGATATTTGACTCGAGAGCAAACGCGTCACACACAGACGTCCACACTCGGAGGTATCAAAGCGGACGCGTTTTATGCAGCGGGTTAATTTCCTTTTGTGTATACAACGTGTGAATTTCCAGTGGTAATGCAGACTAACTAAGCCACTCCGATTAAATCTCTCCCGGCTATATGTTCAGTGTATATCTCTCTCTCTCGCTCTCTCCCCCTCTCTCTCACAAAACCTAATAATAATAATAATAATAATCAGTGAGACCCGAACTGGCCACACATAAAAGGCATAAATGAGTCCCTCTGTAAAATATAGTACCCTTATAACGTTAGTTCGCAAAAAACATTTCAAAATAAATGTGTTACTTGAAGTGATTGTTGATAGTTAAGATATCTTAAATATTGACAGGAACCATTAGAGTACGGAACAAAGCGAAACAATTTATAATTTTGTTAATTCATTATTTGTTAGTTTATTTACTGTTGCTACTACACACATCATTGCTGTCATTAAAATACTGCTGTTGCTACATCATCCAAATCAAACTGAATTTTACTGCAAATTATTGCGGCAATGTTATTCCTCCCATTAACCCGTTACAACTTCTGGCGGGATGCTAAAGATGACGGCGACAAATCTACACTTCTCAAGATAGCATGAGACCAAATAATAGAGTGACTATACGGCGGCAATAAATTGCATAAACGGGGGAATCAAATATGAATGACCCGCAGAGGGTATTAGGTCCTGGGCACATACCTCGGGGCAAGCGATCCCAGCCACCCGGCACACATAAACCATGGATTATACATGGAATAAATACACACCCACTCCAAAACACCACACATTCATATATTATGAGCATACACAGTAAAACTCAGGCTTGCGGAGAAAGACCAAACCAAAATAAGTCATAAAACATAAAAATGACAAAAACATGAGGCGAAAGTAAACAAAATTAACTCAAAGCTACAAAACAAACTAGTTTTATCGATAAAACTGAACTACATAAGCATACAAAAAACCAAGTTGGTTTAAACGAGTCAAACTCAAGACAAAATAAACAAAGCTCAGGCTAAAATAATCAAAATTAACAAGCGATAAGTGCAACCCACAATGTCTCGAAAAATCTTGGAGGCAAAGGCTCTGAGGTTATATTACGTTTAGTAGGGCTAGAGTCAAAGGGCTTAAATAAAAGCCGGACAACGGGAATATCCCCGCCGGGAATAGACTCAATCGTAAACACATTTTTAGACCAATAAAAAATGTATTTACCCGTGAAGTCGGGTTCAAATATTTCCAGTCGAAAAGAGGCGACGGTGGGCGAGGGGTTAGACGGGGGGGGAGGGAAGAAAAATAGAATTTTCTCCGCGGGAGCGATTTCCCGGGGGACTCAATTTTTGCTCCTTGGGTCGAGGTCTGGGATAAATCCCCTCCACCCCTTCGCCTCCCGCCTACCACCAGCGTTAAGAAGTTTCCAAATGCCAATTCGTCTCTCTCTTAACACTCGTGTCTACGCTGGGGGGCCCGGCTCTCCTATCTCGGGCCCCGATGAATATTCTTCGAGTGGGGCGGCCCAGAAATTGGATGAAACGAGCCGTGCGACGGCACTTTGACTGATGCCCGACTGCCGCCTCTTTATCTCGCCCGCACATTCCCCTGCCCCCCCCCCGCCCCGCCCAACACTAAATCAAATGTCGCCCACGACAAAGGGCTCCTCCATTGACGAGAACTATACACAGACGATACCTGCCGCATATACATATACGTACGTATATTTTATTTTTCCATCGTCCCCGCTTCGGATCTTCTCAGTCCCACCTTGCAACTGCATCGGCCCTATCATGCCTCCAATATGCAGCGCACGCTCAAATAGATTATTTCGTTTATTCCGTGCGTTCGCAATATTAGTTTTTATTTCGTCGGATTTCACGGCTACCGGGTTCGTTTCACTATAATAAGAACGGCAACCTGTTGCGGGACTATAATTTACACGAATTGCTCTGATTTCAAATTAAGCGGCAATTTATAGCGAGGATGGTCAGTTACTTTTATTATCACGCTCCCACATTTGCAATTATGTGGGCTGCCTCATTTTCCCTTTAATTCGAAATTCCGATGAACGGAACCAAGTCCTCTACCTAGTTGTTACCGGAAGTGACTGGAAAAGCCCCCCTCCTGGATAACCTGTCGACATCGACTAAGTAGTATATCACTGAGCAGTTTCCGAGTAGGTGTGTTCACCTAGGGCAAGATTAACGTCCTAACTGCAAATTTGCACCTCATTTACTCGGAACTCTCTTCTTGGCCGCATTAAATTTTAATTCATAGGGACATTTAGGCGGTGGGAGGCGAGAAGGGCGTTACAGTGATGCGGTCGGATAGGTTGAATCTGGAGTGTAGATTGTCCACCAGAATTGGCTTGGAGACAGTAGCCCAAGGCCGTGTTAATATCCAGCCGCAACGTAAATCTGAGGACGGCCCGACATAATGCCGCACAAACACATCCACCTCTTCAATTTACGCCCTCCCAACCTGTTAGTACAATTAACTTAGCCGGGGCGTCGCTAACTTGGCTTATACGAGATATAACCAATTAAACTTACCGCCGGCTGTAGGTCCTATATCTCAGCCGCACACGGAGACCCTCCGACCCCTTACCTGTCGCCTATACATTCGCCGCTACCTTCCAGTTAACATCTCGACTCCTACTTGGGGCCTTCCGAGCGTCACATCGTTTTGATATGCTAATAGCGGACGGCTACAAAAGTATTAACATTAAAAACAATTAATTTAAAGTCATATCCAGTGGTATGAGAAGAATTTTAAGAGGGCGAAAATAATCTTATATATATGTATTTCCCCAGAAACGTAATGGTTCTGAAGGCTATCGAAAGCCTTTTCCGACGTTCGACGCGTAGATAAATTAAAAATCAATATGGTAGCAGAGGCAACTCATTCCAGTTTCCTGGTTCGATTCCAGTGAAATCACTTGTGCTGGTGAGCATTATAGACATTATCTATACATTTTCCTGGTACTTGGAGGCCTAAAAAACTGCACGTTATAATATACTATTTCTAGAAGCCGTCGGATCGGAGCTTACTTTCTTGCACAGACGCCGTCTGTAGGACAATTAGTCACAATCCGGGGAAGCCGAAACTAGTGATACTAGTGAGTCGTTTTTACTCGGGAAGTGAGTCTACAAATTGTAGTGTCCCAGGGAGAAGATTTAGAAGTAAGACACCTGAAGATTCAGTGCCCAAGCAATTCCGAGAAAAAACCTCTCCCAAATGCCAACAAATCCAGTTAAGGAATAACGAAAAAATACCCCCTTTTTAATCTCATGGGATATTCATTTCGTTCAATGAATAAAGAAGAATAATAATTCCGACGAAATTTAATTTGTACGTTCCTAAAGTGTAATATATTCGTAATAAATGGGGTGACATTAGTGCTAGTTGACCCGTGGCTTCAGGTCAGTTTAGGACGTAAGACGGATTTTATTGCACCGCTGAAATCTGGTTGTTCCATAGCGTTGCTATTTTACAATTAAGAACTCCGCGGCGCCAACTCGATCCGCTGCTAGGGGGAGAGATATGACCAATTAAACTGGGTCCGCGCTTGCCGGCCTGTTCCTACTTGCCAGTATACATTCTTAGTATACGGCCCCGAGTGCGGCTATAAGCCGCAGATTTATTAGCAGTTACTACCGGCCAGATAACATGCAGCTCCGGCCTTGCACAATACGGCTAATGCAGCGAGCGGATTTAATACCGTCTGCAGTCTAGCCAGAGGACAATTAAATTCAACTTCCCCGAGGATTTAATATACACCGCTGGATATAATCTACAGAACAATTTCGACTGTACTTCCCCGCAGATTATGATACATATGCCAATTATTAACAAACATAACTGTATACACAATACTATATCACATTAAATAGAAAATAATGTTTATTGGGGAAAAAGAGGAAGCATTGTATCCAGTCGGAGTAGTGGTGCCGGCTTCCGATGAAAAATTGTGACATCCACACTCCAATATTAATACCGAAATAACAGAAATGGAAATGGCTAAAGTGTGAAATTTTAAACGATGAAATAAATAAAAATATTGGAGTTCCCCTAAAAATGCATTATTTTGCTGTCGTGAAAGTATTAAAAATTCATATGTTCTCCAGAAATCTCTTTCTGGGCTATGACAAGCGGATGGTTTTTCAACAAATTAGCAACGGAACGCACGGCGGGAGAAAATTTGACAGCAAATTGTGTCTCTCCAAATAAATAAAAATGGGAGGTATTTCCTCATCCAGTTCAGCATCCTGTGCGTCGTTCGCCGCGGCATGAATTTAATTTAAATTAATAAATAGATGACGACGGATGATTTACTTAAAACTGTATTATAAGTGTATTTGTTTTTAAGATAAGATGAATATGAGATTTGATGAACATGAGGATGCCTCGGAGCGCCCTTGCATGCTATGAAAACTGAAGCACTGAATCTCCGCCAATCGCAGTAAACGTTTATCATAAAGGATAATGACAATGAAACGGTATTAGGAGGAGCGACATGTGTCTTATCGGACGGTAAGTAATTGTCAGAGCCTGTATTTAAGGACACGAGGATTCGCGTGAGCTCTCCCTCTTTTCCAGCCATTGCCAGAAGTTATTGGACGGGTAATTGCGAGCTGAAGTCCATTAATTTGTTTGTGTTAATTAATATGTACCGACAGTAACGTCGATAAGAGAGAGTGCACATATTTATTTATAGAGTTCTGTTCTACAATTATAATTGATGATACCATTGGCATAGCTTATTCTATCGGATTAATGAAAATAACACGGTACATTTCAATTTCAAATTTGCTGATGAATAAAGAATTTCCTCGTCGACAGGCCTCGATTCAAGGTCCGATTTTAGGTATTGTGTTGTCTCCGATAAGGTAGGTCAAGTTATTTAAAAGTTTTTACCTTTTATGTATACACAAAAAGGAAAATAACAAAACGCGGTAGCTTAAAACAAACGCAGCGAGGAATATATTAAACAATACATTCATTGTATACTAAACGTGACCCAAATTCATCCGTCTCGAAACTGCATAATTCTCAAAGTACCCCAAGACCAGACCTCTCGCTAATTACGGCTTCCAATTTCGGAGCCCCGGCCGGGAATTGTTTCTCCTCCGGGGGGAATTATCAAAAAGCGTTAATCAGCCGGCTCCTCTGCCATTTTGAAGTCCGAGATGGAGTTTTGAGAGTCCGGGCGTTTCGCTATTAGACGAGGTAGAGACAAAGGGACGCCCCCGCCCCTCTAGGAATGTATTTCGGACGGTCTTTCTTAGAATTAACTCCCTGCCACCTGTCTCTCTCTCTCTCTCTCTCTCTCTCTCTCTCTCTCTCTCTCTCTCTCTCTCTCTCTCTCTCTCTGCCGGCCACTGAACAAAGCCAACACGGCCCACCTTCCCTTAAGGTCCGATACACTCGAAAACACAACGCAGCCCCGTGGATATTGGAGTCAGCTTCCCCAGCATTTTCGGATGAATGGATCGAGGAGAATCCCACATTTGCCCTGTCTTGGAGAACAACCGCCATCGGCCTTTTTATCATAAAATCAGGATATTAAGACGCGATATATCATTTGGGGTCACAACAAAAGGGTCACAGTATTGGTGTACGGGGACCTCTCTGAGGATGGAAGGACACCCCGGGAGCTGGCATTGAATATCCTTTAAATGTGTATTCTTCAGATGTGTGGTAGCGAGACACAGCCATTAGGATTAAAGAGCGGCCATAGGTGAGTCGTAGGATAGAAGTGAATGAATTAAAAAATACCTGTTGATTATATGCCCCAGAATACTAAGGACTGTATGCAGAGTAAATGTTCGTATATATCCCACGTTAAGAAACGTTTCCTGTTCCAATTTTTCGACGTACTTTTACTTCTACCATGCAGAATATTGTAAAAAGCTAGGTTACTGATTTTCAATCTAAAAATTTTCCCCGTCTCGATACGAGAGCACTTTATAAAAGAGTTCCTTTGTAAAAGACGAGAGTTTCCTTAGTAAAATAACACGTGTAACTTCAGGGTGCCTAGTTTATCAATTCGGTATTTATTTTTAGTTTTATCTTATTTAAGATGTCGGAGTAAAGTAAAAATAAATTAAATCACTCGGCAGGGGTAACGGGCAATTTCTTTGAAATAATAAAGAACGATCGGCGTAGTAAGAAGCTGGAAATTGAAGAAATCATTCCGGAGGAATAGTATATATCCAATAAGCGTTTTTCCGACATTTTAATTTCGGACGCTGTCTGCGACTCGACGGTATGAAAACGACCGCCCTCTCTGAAAATTGGCAATATATTTTTCATCAAAGCAAATATTGTATAATTCAGTTTTAAGCAAACGCCCACCCCCGTCGGACCGATTGGAGGTATTTCACGAGGTCGCCTTTATCTTCAGAGGAGACTCAGAAGAGAAGGGGATGAAGAAGAAGAAGAGAACCGGGTACTGAAGCGGATTGAAACGAGTTAAATCGGGCCTCCCTCCACGACCATCTCCTCTTTCTTCACCAGTAATGAAATTCTTCGACAAAGTGTTTAACTCTCCGTATTTGAAGGAGCCGAGCGGGCGGGGGGCCATTAAATTTATTGAAAAAAAAGTTTTTCACTTATACAGGATTGGTCTTGTATCCGAAAGGAGAGCCGGGGGCTCTCAAAGGGAGAGAAGTAGTTCGGTTTTCCTTAGCCGTGCGCGGCTCTGAAGGCGGGACTGACTGGACGGGGGAGGCGGAGAGATAGAACCCCAGTGAACTTCTTACAAAAGGACGCCCGGGCTACTTCTCTCTACAAGACCGTATCGGTTAGAACACAGATAGTGGGGCTTATTTTCTCGCCCCGAAAGAAGGATACTTTTCGAGTAATAAACTCCAAATTTTTATTTAATCGGTACGATTCCCGGCAAAGCGAACGAAGAAAAAGCGAATTTGTATCTTCATTTAGAATTCTCCCGCCTCTGTAGTTTTTATTCTTCAGCCACTTGAAATCAAGCTACAAAATGAAATTACGAATATATATCCAGTTACAGTTAAATTATTTACAAAATAATTTCTTGAAAAAAGTCGCAAAATGATGGGTAAAAATTACGAAGGAAATAACCACAAACCTGTACATTAGGCAAACGAAATTCTAAACAAAGATTATAGATTTTATAGTATTCGGAACATGGTGGAAACTTAACATAACGACGTATATCGACGTATTCGCGTCAATAAATTCTCCCTTATGCGCGTATATACAAACAAGCCTGTGCCTTGATGTATAGGAGGCCTTATAACTTCGTGGCTTCCGTTTTGCATAATAGGACACCGTGGTTTAGGCCACGAAAAACGCGAAGGCTGCGGGAGCGGTAGCGGGGCGGTTCTTTCGTTTGATTTCGCCCTACCTTTTGGCTGAGGCGCCTGGAGGAAAATTCCGGTGAGCACACGTGAGGCGGCCGGAAAAATGGGCCCAGCGTCAAAGGGGGACTGTACTATCATTAACGGTTTGGGGGCGGTGGCGGCGGCGGCGGCGGCGGCGGTGGCGGCTTTTGAACGGCGGTAATGGTGGGGCCCACCGTATCGGCTGCCGACCTCTACCGTTGAAATTGCGCCCGCACTCTCTCTCTCTCTCTCTCTCTCTCTCTCTCTCTCTCTCTCTCTCTCTCTCTCTCTCTCTCTCTCTCTCTCTCTCAAGAACAAAGACCTACCGCCCTCCTTTGTTTTTCCCCTCACCGAGGAGGCACCGCCGTACCCGCTAATGGGCTAAAAGTCTTCCCCGCCACTACGCCTTCCTTGGCCCGTTTCCCTGCGATTCGGGACTAAAAAAAATTTCCAAAGAATAAGTCACGCTCAATTGTATAATCTTCTAAATCGAATTAAACTCCTCTACTCCGAACCGGCGTTTTCATGCCCTTTCTTCCTTCTTACCTGCCTTAGAATTTCTGTTCTCCATATCAAAAATTATATTACGGGAATTGAAGTCACTAAATAGGAGAGTGGAGGCGGAAGTAAATAATAATATCATTGACAGCCGAAATCGGATTTTTATTAAACTAAAATACCATAAAAATACACGCGGAAGGTATAAACTGTTTATTTTCATTTATGTTCGTATATTTGAGTTGTTGTTTTTCTGACTGCACGCGAATTGTTTTATAAATACAAGATACTAAAAATATTTACTAAGAATTCTACTAAAGATGACATGACCGTGTGTTATCCAATTAAAAAAGCGGAAAGTAAATCTGTACGCTTCGGAGGTTTTCCCCTGGTCGGGGCGATCCCGAATGGAACGAAAAATTGAAATTGTCAGAGACCCCGACACCAAAATAATTTTCAGCTAATCTCCAATATCTAGGCTCTCCCCTCCGTTTAGTAGGGCCGAACGATCGGTAATACCCGATGCGAAAACGTCGGCGGTGACAATGTTGTGTGACTGTGTTGGGCGGGGTGGCTGTGGTCCCCATTTAATCTGGCGGCCGGTCCGTGGAGCACGACGTAGTCACTATTGACACTCAAACACTCGGCCTCTCCCTTTCATTTAACCCTCCATCTCTCCATCCCTCCATCCCCTCGTAGCCTCCATCCCGCACAATCCACAATTCGACGTCTGCCGCGGAGGGCTCCAATATCCCGCCCCCCGCCGCGGTAATACTCTCCCTGCCCTGGGGCGATAACGGATAGAACGAAAAATTGGAATCGTCGGATACTACGAAGTATTTAATTCCGTGCTTTTCTTTGTTTCCCAGACCATAGGTCACTCTTCAATACTTTTCAGTGTCTGAAGGTATTCAAAGAGAAAATATTGTTAACATTTGCCACAATCTGATGGCCCCTTCATGGGTTCTTGAGGTAACAATGCCAGCATCTATTTCGCAACTTCGGTCGTTTAAACATATCCCTTTGAACTTATTGCGTTAAAACGTTTAAACGGTTTTTGCATACACAATATAACAGTAACCGAGTCCTCTTGTGTCGAATACAAAAAACGCTTTACCAGGTACAATATTCATTGTGGTCTGGAAACGATTCCGGCACTACATATTCCGGCCGACGCGGGAAACCCACGCCTTAATGAAAATTTAATCTAAATGGCCTTAATAATCTCTTTTGAATACCGCTTAATACGGCTCATATCTGTTGGCGCTTGTGGAAGCTCGTACGGTCGGTCCTACAGGCCGACGATATTAATATCACTCTATTTGGTGCTGGCCCCGGTAACCGGCCGTTAGGAAGCTGCCTTTTAATCGTAATGTCGTCGTAAAACAGTAATAAAGACCCGATATCTTTTTTTCTCATCCCGCTCTCGGTCCAATACCGCCTACTCGCAACCAACCGCCACGGGCTCGGTTTTCAATTATGTCCGAGATTAGCAGCCGGGCGATTGAGGACGCGGGAAATTTTCGAAAAAAATAAAATAAAGGCGGTAGAATATTCTAGTACACGTAATTGAAAAGTTTCAAACGGACCGGTTAATCCCCGGCCCTTACTGCCATTTCGGCCGTATCGGGGATTGAATATATTTCTGACAATATTTGCCCGTTTTATCGATATTGCTCTGGTCAACGCATTAGCGCAGTAAATTTCTCTTTATTGTAGTGTTTCCAATATTAAATTTCATACAATTTTGTGCTCTTCGTTGGAGAACTTAGAAGGTACACTAGGATATGAAAATGATTGACTTCAAACGAAAGGTGTTGTGCTGCCAGATGTTTAAACGTGAACGGAGGAGGCGTTTAAAATAAAATTTGAAATATATGGATAAAATTCTCTTTCTGTAGAATTTTTCAAAGAGTAAAACAACGGTACAAGTGTAATCCAATTTCTACTTCCTTCTACTTCTTCGTCTCTTTATTTTCCTGCATAATATATAGAATATATATTTCTCAAAGACGACCTTCCACTCGATCAATCACAGCATCAAAATATTCATCAACTTTATTATTTATTTTTCTTCGTATTCTCCTGTCGTCGAGTATCAGTATGTAGTTATCTAACTTTGACTCCAGTAGGTTTGGGCAAGTCGACAAGTCTACAGACAGGTTTTTATCACACACGTTCTTGGCCGTGATAAAGGCTGAGGCGACCGAATTGGGAGTCGAAAATTTTGACTCGCAATTAAAACGGCGGTCCTTTTGTCTGTTGACGCGGCCCGAATAACAATACGGGTATTGCGCGTTTCGAATTTCATTTCGGCGCCCGCTCTCACCCTCCCAATCGAATTTCGACTCCCGGCCTAAATCTGATTAGCGCAATTTCAGGGCGCCCGCCGTGCGCTCGCAACTCTCCACACGGTCCTCCCAACACCGCATTCCCTTTATTGAATCCGGTTCCAAATTCCGCATTCATTTAGACCACCCCCGGCGTGATATTTTATTAATTCCCGGAATTACCGGCGATTAACCGGCGCCCACCGGTTCACCCCCTTAACCGTTGGACACAATCACATCTTGAACTGAACAAAATTTAAAGTTTCCTCAGTCAATAAAAACGAATACTATTTCGTGTCATTTGAATGTAGTACAGGTGGGTCAGATCACTCTATTCAAAATTCTCTGCTTACTCCACTATCGTTATACCAAAACAAGTTGAGAAAATTGCGAGCAATTTGCGTAAGAATAATGTTTCGATAGTTAGAAGCTCGCATCACTTCTCTCTCGCTTCTTGTTTTATTTAAAATCAGTAACAGTAATGTTCTCTGGCTGTTGACGGAGAAACCTATAAGTTTTAATGGGGTAAGCCTGCCGGACGATCGAATGGATACGCTTCGAATATTTATCTCCGGTAAGGTATAATATTTCTTGAGATTGCTTTCGAATATTTTTCGAAACTGAGCCATCACTCATAGCCATCGCCTTTGGCTTGCATTGGCGTTCGCAGTATTTCAATTGGAAGAAATGTAATAATAATTTAAAATAAGGCAGACGCCGGGTCTCTTCCGCTTACTTTGAGTGGGCTTTGTTGCAGGCTTCCTTTGAACTTTATTTATTCTATCAGCGAGAGTCCTATCGGGTATTCCGACAGTTCGTAGGTCTAAAATTGAATATCGGCAAATTTCCTTTTGTAAGTACCCATCTGCTAGGCGTTGCTAGGCTTTGCACACGATCTAAACGGTCCCAGCCAGAAATTTCAAAACTTAACTATGGGTTTACATGATAACCCCATACGCGTCGCATAGCAACTCAAATCTAGAAAGGATCAAATTAAATGCATTTTTAAATTTTACGTATCATAACATTGTCCTTTTACTCATAATTATGTCTATACATGAAATCGATGCTGTGTTTCCAGATCGCAGGACGTCCACGAAGAAACTCTAATACTACATATTAATGTATGAAACTAATTGTGAAATTCCAGTGAAACGTCTCAAAAATCGTGAAAGTTTTGTTCCTAAAATCATAAGGTAAAATAAAAGTTGCAAACAATTTTAAAAGAGTTCTGCAACTTCGCCATAAGTAAAAGATCCGAAGCGATCCACTTCGAGTTATAATTTTGACTAAATACGGATGAATATTGCATGAAATTCCATCGGGGAATTTTATAAAACGAACCGCTTTTAATCTTCAAGTTTTTTGTAACCGTGCAGCGATCAAACCAAACCGGTCGGATGTAAAAACCGGGCCTATATCTTTATTAAATTCCCGTTCCCAGCCGAGAACTTGAGCGTCGTAAATACTTTTACTGCTTGCCTTCTTTACTATTATTTACCTCGGGTTATAAAAAGAGTAAAAAGAAAAACCGTAAAATAATAAGCTCGGTGTTATTTATATATATTTTAATAATTTCATCGGCTTATCGGTTTATACATTTGACGTTCTTTATTTGCGACAAATAAAATATTTGGTCTATTGTATCTTTTTACCACTAATTACTTTTGGTGAAGGGGTGCAATTCTTATACCTCATTTGATGTACCAGTCCCTGATCGATAAACAAAAGCGTCACTGGCTACTGCTACAACTCATCGATAGATGATAGTAGATTAGTCGGTAGAGCGGAGATAGGTAGATTTCCCCTGTAGATTACTACAAAATATGTACTTTCCGTTAGTTGATTGTGGTTCAATTGTAGGATGGACTACACCCACAGTTCTTAAGCGTAATGGACGGCAGTCTCATATGTAAGGGTTGGCTGGCTGATGATCTCAGGTTGGATCAATGCGGTGGCATCGCTTGAACCGGGCTATTTGTTCAAACCGACGGGGCCCGGTCACGCTATCTTCAGGAAATTGTGGCCGATAAGAGCCCATTATCAGGTCTTAGACCCTCCCCGCCACGCTCCTTGTCATCATTTTCTCTTTCTCTTCATTCTTCCCGCACACGCCGCAGCTATTCTCTCTCTTTACGCCGCCGTATCAACCGCCGACCCGTACTGTGGTTAAACCGATCGGCCAGCTATCCACTCTCTCGGAGAATATTTAAAAAAAAATTCTAGATTGGATTTCAAAAATTCAGATCGAAATTGCGACACGAATGTCAGAATGGAATTTAAAATTGGCGGTTTGAATACGGTCGGTCGCATTGTAGCCGGTCGAATAAAATTATACCCCTAATGCGGGATAGTTGAGAACGGTATGTTGACAGTAGCCGAAACAGTGGAAATTAAACAGGAAAGGAGCTGTTCCCTTGTACCAAAACGGGATATTGATTACACACACGTGCGATGGCTAATATTAGCTTTAGTCTCGGACTGTTGGCCAACACAATAATCCAATAGGAACTCGAATGAGATCGACCACAAATAGGAAATTCATACGAAATTCAAAAACTTATTTTAAAATTGAAACATTACTTTGCAAGTGCGCCTGGGCGAATAACCAAACTGTATAGTTTTGATATTCTCTCATACACTTATTTTTTTATAAGAGGGACGGTTTAAACTTTCTTAAAATCATGAAGGCCAAAATGTGATACATAAAATTAGCATATATGGCAGTTGACTACTTAACACTACACACGCTAGGAGGCCTTCATCACGGTTTCACCGTAATGATGTCTTAAACATTTATTATTATTATCGAACATCACGTTAATATAATTAGGAGCCGCCATTATCATAACTATTTATTCGGGTTTTAGTACGATTTTTAGACCGCGACTCGTTCTCCCCGGCCAAAGCCTGACTTTAAGTTAAAATTAAATAGGTCGGCCGCGTATAGGGGGAGGGGGGCCGATCCACAATCCCGTTTAATAGCCCGTGTAAACTGCCATTCCAGGGGGAGGCCGGCGGCTCTGGCTCTCTTATGGCCGCCCGCCTCTCAGGGCTCGGTACAGTAATAAACTACGCCCTGTGGAGGATTTTCTCTGCCGCCCGCCCGTCGTTCGGGCCCACTAAAATCCGTTGGGGCGTCGTCAGAGCCCGGATTTTTGATTTCCTCCCCATACTCTCGGTAGTATGGGATTTACACGTTTAAGGGATCGGCCTTTCAGGCTAGTCGATAACTCTGGCTGGACGCTGTGGAACCGGTATTTTCAACACCTCTCAGCTGAGGGAATTCATGTATTTATCTTTAGCTTGTTTATCCCATAATGTACTGACAATATGGCATCTTAATTATTTACTCTTCATTTTTAGCTGCCATGGAAACCAGAGTGGTGTATTCAATTTAGGGACGGTAGAATTCACAATTTTTATGTCGTAAACTTTACAGTGACATAGATTATATTAGTTTAAGTTTCACCACGGTTTGGAATATCATTTATGAATTTAATGATGTATTACTGATGAATGCTAGAGTTGATTGCGCCGGTGTATTTTAAAATAATTTAAATATTGAACATTGAATGTTTATAAATCAGCTTTAGTGCACAATTTCGATCAAGCGTACTGTTTATTGTTCAAACAATTTGAAAATGAATCCCACGCCCCCAAAAAGTACGCAATACCTGTTCGGTATCGGGGCTCCAATCTGCGGTCAGACCTCGGGGAGGGACTAAGGACAACCGAATTTCCCATTGGAGTCCCTGTCAAGTTTCGGTCAGGGATGGGGGCGTGCCAGACTTAGGGGGAAATTCGTTAGGCCGGGGGACAGTTGGCAAGAACAATATTTGCCCACTTGAGTAGTTTAAGGGACAACCGACCCTTCCCGAGAGCTCTGCTTTTAGTTTACCGCTGAATAATCTGCCTTCCCTGATAATGGTTCTATTACTCCGCTCACTGTATAATCATCGCCAGAATGGCGCTCCAGAGTCAGTTAATAAAGAAATAACGTTATTCGCTTTATTTTTTTTCAATTTTGTTAATTCAAATTTACAATATTATTATAGGGGATATTTAATTTTATTATACGGAAATTATTTTTTATTGACGTAATTAATTGTAATATGTTAATGATTAAAGAGCACACTAATATTTTTTGTGATCAATTACACGCAATTGGTTACCACATTTATATACTGTACAAATAATATGTAGATCAATTTTCTTCGTTTTTCTGCTCTGTGATTACATACTTCTCGTCATTCGTCTATGCATCGTAGTGCACATACGTATGCACCATTGTTACTGCAATTTTTTAATTGTCTCGTGGAGTAATTGCACGATTGTTCACGAAGTGTTTTATTTACAACAGGATAAAGAGTATTCGGATTTCATAAATGGACCATTACTAGCGGCGAAATGTATGTTGAAACACCCGAAACTTTAATTATGCATATCTGATGATGACCGGCTTGAAAACGTTCCCGTCTGGGAACAGATCTGATTCTGGCTACGCATTAAATGTCAACTTTTCGACTCCGCAAGGGAGTTTAGCGCCCGGTATTCACGGCCATTGGACAATTCGGCATTGAGGCGATAAAAACCGGCTCTTTTTCTCCAATTCGGGGAAAAGCGGCGGGGGCGGGATGAAAAACGCGGCCGTGTTCAGTGGAGCGGCCCTGTTCACGGGCCCCATTTTCCACCCCGAAATTTAATGCCCCCGAAATATATATAATTTATTCGACTCGAAGACTACTCGAGTAAGAGAGAGAGAGGAGAGAGAGAAAAGCCGGAGGCCGAGAGGTTAAAAATACGAAGAAAGTGAGGTATTCATAATGGGCCACAATATGAAACCCGGTGAACGACGAGCGGTAAATAGGGTTAACAGTGGTTCTGTGCCGGGGAATCGGGCTAGAGGTGGGGGAGGAGAGAGAAATAAATAGGGAAGCGGCGGGGACCAGACGGAGAGGGCAAGAAAAGCGGGCCCATGAAAAATTACCGGCCGGGAAATCCAAGCGGAGCTCCGCCCGTGGAAAAAAAAGTTAAAAGAATAGACAGCCATAAGGCATAATTCTGGGAGTTCGCTTTTATGCTCCTCTCACCTCGCCTTATTCCAACATCCCGGAAATGTAGCCTTAAAATTCAACGAGGTAAAATTGGCAGTCTTCAACACACGACTGGGGCATAGGAATTTAGTGACACGAGCTTTTATTCACGGTTTGTTGCATATTGCACCAGCTGTTACGCAGTTGCATTATTATAAGTGTAAACTTAATTTTGTTTACGGGAATTGTATGAATATCTGCTTGAGCTGTTAATGCGAAGACGATATTTTCGGAATACATAATACACGCCATATACGATATTTCATATCGTATGTACGATCGAAGAAATCTTTCCCGTTATTACAATTTAATTAATTCCCCAAATACTGATAGGTCCCTTTCGCGTTTCCCAATTTCTGTAAAACGAACGGCGGATTTGGTAATGTGTGTTGACGCGGGACGGGGGTCGGAGGGTGGAAGCGGAGGTCGGCGGTTTCGGCTAGTTTAAGGGTCGTAACCCTTTCAGCCTAATTATTGCTCCCATTAAGCCCCAAATATACGATCATTTGTTTATGGGGTTTTTAATGGGGGCCAGCCCTCGCCCGGCCAATTACATCCGGCCTGGCTACCTAGCGGCCCCCTACATACCTACCCTCTCTGTTCATCGAATTTTTGAACCCCCCCCCGTGTTCCTGTCTTTCGAATTCGGTCGCTCTGCCATTCGGAAAAGTTGATTAGCTCCTCCGTTTAATTGCGCCGAATTATAATTACTGCGCACCGGCAATAACCAGTAGAACTCTATTGGTTACAATATCGCCCATGATCAAGATTGAGTTAATCTCAATTTCTACTTTTATGTCAGTGTATCGATTTTGAAACAACACTCAGAGGAGTCACAAGACTGACGATATCGTCACCAGAACTAAAAAAAGGCGTAATAAGATTTCGGGAGGCAGGAAAGGTTCTAGGAAAGCAGGTATACCACCAAGTGATGGGAACTGTACTGTGGGGATCGATTAGGTCTCCTCTTCCGAAGAAGTGAGTCGTGCGATGGGGAGGAAGTAGTCGGGTGGGAAGGGAGGAGGGGGGGAAGAAAAAAAGGAATGGATAAAATAAGAAGAAATTTGTTATCTGAGCCGTCCGAGCGGAACTGAATCGAGTTTTTCTCCGGGTCTCGTTCTTCCTGTTATAAATCTCGGGGGTTAAACCTTTGGGCTCGCACTCGAATACTTTATCTGATTGATAGGGCCCGGCTCCGGTTATGTCCGGGGGGCCTATCTCCCCCCTCCCAGAGGCCACGTTTTTACGGCCGCGCTTCCCCGTTTTAGAGCTCTCAATTTTTACCTCCTCAATATTTCCCTCTCTTCCCCAATCCGAGTGTCCGAGGTGTACCGGTCCCGGAGTGGAGACCACAGTAGGGTACTCTTCGTGCTGGGACGAGTAGAATCGATTCTGTATTAAATAAATCTATTTTTTTTTATAATGCTTCTAAATGTACAGCCGCCAAATATCAGAGGAACGCATGATAGACTTTGTTTGCCTATCGCCGGCCAGAAATAGTTCCGACGAAGGTTATACGAAGAGTTACACCACATATCCAAAGCAAATCTCACCCTATATTCTTTGTACACGGGACGCAATATAGTCAGATTTTCTCGGGATTTAAGATTGCCTTAAGTCTATATTGGGTGGATTTGAGCCGCAGAGTGTCAACTAGAACATTTGCCGATGTCCAGGCGGGCGCGGGGCAATATGGGGAATACAGACTCCAAATTAAAAAGAGTAAATCTGCAAGTTTTGAAGACCTCAATGGGCGGATAATGGCTGAAGTCTTAGACGTGAAATGACCGTCGGGAGGGAGGGGTTTATGGGAGGTGAGTGAGTCACCCCCGGCCGGCATATTGTACATAGACGGGAGAAAATAATCCCTCCGAGGAGGGTGGAGAGGGCACTGATCTCTTCCGGAGTGTATGACTCGCTGAAATTCCCCCTCCAACTTCTTCATCTTTTACAGTCATTATGTTCACCGCGATAGAAGTCATCGATTCGGCTGTTATTTCGAAGCTGGGGCTAAATATTTTTCCCCCTTCAGAATTAAGCGACATTAGGCTCACATTGTATGGGGGAAAGGTTAATCCATCAGCGGCCGAGGGAGGCATGTCTGCTGTGGAGAATGACTCGTAAGGGAGAAATGTCTAATGAAGTATGACTTGTCTGAACTCAGGGCCACAAACCCTCGCAATGAATTGTTCTCTAATGATTTTCAATATAACTGATGTTAGATTATTGGTAAACTATGTAAAAGTTCTAATGTCATCTAACGTCAGTTGTATTAAACGTCGTTAGGGAATGAAAAAAAATGTTTTTGAGAATCGTTAGCCAAGAAAATATTTGTTTTCTCTAATGAGGTTCAATGCAACTGTCGTTAATAAAAATAATAACGATAATCATCAGAATGAGTTTTGAGTGTGATTAAAAAATGCACATTGGGACAAAAGAATGGTTCGCTGCAACGGAATCCATGAATTCGATTTCACGGCCGATTTATTTCTACAATTTCGTAATGGAAGCCAATTTTCGCGTTCAATACACTCCTAGGTGGGGCTTCCCGCAGGGCGCAAACGAGCTCCCTCCTCGACCATGATCCCGGAGCCCGTCGGCCAAGGTTATCCGTTTTTTTTAAATCGAACTTAATTTATTTCTCGCCTTAAAAGCGTGGTGGGGAGCCTTTTACAAGGCAACAGGACACTATATTTATTGCGTACGGACGCCGGGATGATCCATCACGGGATAGGGAAGACAGGGTGGAAGCAGGGCGGGTTGGGGGTTGGGCGGACAGTGACGGAGAAGAAACCGGAAGGGGATGAAAGATGGGGAATCCGATCCGGGGGTGCAGGAGTCGCCCGGGCGGACACACCCCTCAAACTTATACGTGGGGTGAGATTATCCGCGAGGGTAGCTTCCTACAATTTTTTTCTTCATACTCCCTCGTGGAGAGACTCAATAGGGGGGAAATTTCGATGGAGCATGATCCGTGTTAATGTCGTTCAATTCATGCATTTCATACTTAATTTATTTTATAATAGCTGTCAGTCCATTGAGAACGTGTTGGGTGGTAGTACGCATTATTCCCTAGGACCAATAAATCCGAATTCTCCAATATGGGGACGGGAACTAAGTGGTTACTAAGGAGTTAATGATTTATGTTTGAGAGGTTGCACAGATATGCTCCTGATAATGAGTAATCCCGAATAATGATACTGGTGAAACGAGTATCCCTCTGTAGGGGGGACACCCGCTAAATTCTTGATTATTTTATGTTAACAAATGCTTCTAAATATCTAAACTTGTAATTTTAAACAAATAATTACTAATTTATTTCTTGAAATGACTAATTCATTTTGTTTCCATTTCAGGTATCTAATTTGGACAATACTTCTTCTGAATCACCACCTATCATATTTAATTACGTGACTGATGACACTGTACCAGTAAGTGCTGTTAGATCTATTAAATCTGCGTACCCGACTCAACAATGCTCCGGACGACAGACGGCTCAGAGTAATTGACTCACGGCCGAGGCGTTTTAGAGCAGGTTTTAATTTACCGCTCGGTTAATTGGAGGCGGCAGATTTACCGATTTTCCTGCGGCCGAACGAGAACTACCGAGTCCTTCTTTCCGGCCCCCGCCATCCTTTCTGGTTGTGGGGGGAGGGGAGGGGAAGATTTTCAATTTAATGAACTGTAAAAATTGGAAAACTTTGTTCCTTTCCACCAGTGTATTTGTTGCAGCGAGGAAGTAAGGTAGGGAGGGTAGAGGGGAGTAAGGAGGCATTTAGTCCTCCGGGGGGCTGAAGGAAGTCCTTTCTTCGGGTATAATTCCGAGTGCAATCTGCTCCAGCGGGGGTCGGATAAGGGGAGGTTGGGGGCGGATTTCTCCTAATGTCCTCAAAAGAGAGTTGGGAGGAAGGCCGCTTGAGTTTGAGTTTGGGAGTTGAGTCACCCCCTCCCTCCCCCTAGCCCAGACACCAGGAAAATTAAAATAATTGGATGCGGGGGAAGGTTCGAGGAAATTTGTTTTTCATCCACCCAACCGTTTTTGGGGACCAGATTTGGCCCAAGGAGGGAGATCGGTACGGTACTTCGGGTCGATATGGTATCGTTCGGTAGCGACAGTTATGATACACACCGCGTTGGGTGTGTTTGTTTAATATAAACTTCGAATTGGAAAAATACTTCTTCTGAATGAGACATGAAAGTAACCGAAATACTCGAAAGTTTCGAAAAGTGTTCGGAATTTATAGGGAAATGCTTAGACGTAATTATTTGTTGTAGTGATCTAAAATTTTTGTCGCTAGTAAGTTATGCTCATATCTTTTGCTGAGAAAGTGCATGAGTCCATGATTTATTATTGAAATTAATTCCGGTAATTCCCAGAACTGTTTGTCGGGACCAGAAAATGTAAGTTTTAAGTTAAATTTGAAACAGGGTGGCAAATTGAACGGCTTTCGACGGGAGTACGGTTATCCGAATAAAAACCTTATAAAATAAGTTATTAAAATATATCTTAACACAAGAAAAAATAAAATTTTATCTGTGCGGTACCTTCTGTTGCGTAAAGATATAAATTTCCGGCCGAACAAGTAAGTATAAGCCTCTCTTAAGATGGCAATTAAATTCCGCTGTATGACGGCGCTAATACTAAAACCCGCATAACGCGTATTGCCGAATTGCAGATCTGCAGCGCCGTACTCGTCGTCCATAATTCAACCCCGCGCGTACTAGTAGTTGGAGGGCATTGTGTACATTTCGCCGTGTAATTACGCCAATAATCACGGTGGGAACGAAGTTATTTTTTTTCAAATAAGGTCCCAAATGAGGCCAAATAATATGGCGTCAGTCGTAAAACGAAATTAGTCGTAAACCGGACCCGAAAAATATGCCAGTAGGGTTGAATATCCCTTTGTTACTATTATTTCCTCCAGTTTTTTTCCCATCGATCGGTACAACAGATTTTAATTTTCGTTCTCAAAACTGGAACAATTATTGGAACATTATGGTATCAAATATTATTTTCTATTATTGTCTTCCATTGTTGAGCATTTAAACGAAAAATGTCAATTAAAATGAACTGTGACTCACACTAGGATTGAATATATAATGTGTTTATAAAGAATTTTCAACAAATAAAGTATATGTAGTAATAATGTATGAGTGAAATCATTAAGTACTAATCACAGAACTATTAAGGCGTAATGTTCCATACTTGAGCGTAATTGCGTCATCGTTATAACTCAGTCATAACATGTGTCACTAAGGCCAATAAGGCGGCAATTGTCAATGGAATTGTGCCCTAAGAATTTAGCGTGTGTAGGATTTGTACTTGTATTTCGGAAATATGCGATGGTTTTTAGTTGACGGTAAATTTGGGATTTAAAAAATTGTAGCCACTCTATGGATCACGACAGATTCTAGACGTAACAATATTATTTTTTCTACTCATATTTGTCAGCGAATTCGCACAAGTTATGCCTGTAATAACAGAATGTAATTAAAGAAATGTATGCTCGCAACGGAATCACTGATACGCTTAGCAGAACAAAGTTTAATTTCACCACTGAATACAAGTCCGGAAATGGAACTCGCGAGTTAATCAAATCAAAACAAAAACAGTGGACACAGTTTGAAAACTTTTGGTCTCTGGAGTTTGCCCGGAATCCTGAGCTTTCTAAATTTGCCATCTAAATTTCCGGAGGAATTTTGTTCGAACATTGTCGACCGATTCTGTTCGGAATTGGCACAATAAACTGTTCCATATTCACATGAAACAACAGTGTTGGCGATCTTTGCGCGTGCAAAAGATAACACGTACAACAATTTAACTGGTGCGTGGACGATTTACAGATTCGATTATTTTTTCTAATATATAATTCATGGATGGGATATCCAGACTCTTAACTTTATATTCAATTTTTTTTAACACATCGAACGATCCATAAATAATATTTCGGAATTTTTGGCGCGCTCACATAAATAGGTTCACCGCCCACATAGATTCTACTCAAATATCAAGTAAATCACAAATTACATACGCGGTTAATTTGACTTATTCATCATATATCATCATTATTGCGATCTTCTGTGTCCACTCGCTGATTCGGTCTTCTGTTCGACCGGTTTCTGATTGTCGCCGTCTTCAGCGGCCAAATCCGCGTTTTGATACCTCGAATCTTTAACCAAAGTAGTTTTCTATTAAAACAGATACATTAAAAACGTTGTGTGAGAAAAAGTGACTTCCGTACACTTTAAAAGAAAATTCGAGTAATATTTCACGAAGAGTACGAACAAAGGATGGACATTTGGCACCCGCACGGTTTTTGAAATCAGGGCATCCTAACAAGTGATGAATGTTGTAGGTTGAATGTAACGCAGCGATGGCAACAGAGAACCGTCATGGACAGGAATCAATCGTAAATTATTAGGCGGTAGACTGTTTCCTACAGTGAAGGACTTTGCGGAGGCTTTGTGGGATGTTGGCAGCTCGGGTCTTGCGCCGGGTCCGCAGGGATTTCTCCGAGAGATTGTCCTCCGCCCCCGCTGACTGGGGGCGGGTGAGCTGGCTGAAATTTGAGGAAAAGGGATCGTGTGACGGCCGTCGGGCGCCCCGCATTAGCCGAGAACCAACCCCCCCAACCCCAACCAGTTTCGTTTTGTCAGATCCCCGGACATTAATGGATGTCCTCTCTCTCTCCGCTCCTCCACGTCCCCCCATATCCTCCCCCGACCACCACCACACCACCGACGGTAGATTGTTTCCGGTTTCATTATTGCCCGGCTCCGTTTGTCACTTTTTCTTAATTTAATTTCATTCCTCCGGCCCCGCGACAGGCCATACTCGGACGGCTGAAGGAAGGCGACGGGCGTTAACTGAACGTGTTACCCGAATTTTACAATAAGTTCGGGGTAAAGTATACCGGATGGTTAGTATACAAATATTCCGTTTACTTCTTCTGGTAAGCGGATTATTCTTAACCGTATTATATTATGAAGTACAATAAAAGGGCAGCAAATATTTCAAGAAGCTAAATGTCAAGTATGAGTTTGATAACAAAGCCATTTTGCACCTTACCTGTATCCTATAATATATTTATCAGATTGTTCCGGTTTCATCGCGCTACACTGTTATGAAAGCGACACTATTCGGCAGATTCACGGAGGCGACTAACTAACTGTGTATTTTGTCGCAGATAGGGGCTCTGTTTTTGCATCTCCACTTCCGTTTGTAGCCCCCCGATCCCGTCCGATATTCCACCTCCGCTCGCTTATTTGGCCTCTAGCAGCGTTATTATACCGACTACTATATCGTGAAGTCCGGTTCTCAATTAGGCGCCCTGTGATCATCGACTGGACCATCAGTAATGGCTTTTCAATATCACGTGTACCCGTTCCTCATGCCTTTACACCTACCTGGAGTCACCTATTCCCCTTGCGGTGGGTCAGAGGCGAAGCCCAAAGCGCACAGACTTCATAGAGATTCACTGGCGGTGTAGTCCCTCGGTGATTGGAGAATAGCTTATGCCGCTATCAGAAACGGGATCGGTAGATTTAAAAAGATTAAACCCATTAATCGCTATCTAAAGTAGACGCTGTTCTTACTGAGGTCTAAAATAGTTTTAGTTGCCGTAGGTAATGAACCGTACATGAATATAACCGGCACGTCATAATGTTCTATTGGTGCATAACAAATTATTGATGAAATGAGTGATGATAGTCTATAGTAACTAATAAACACTCGGCGGCTCTAGCATTGAGGTCCTAATATGAAATATCTTACTCATTTCATGACTTTCCGTCATACACTCCCGTCATTCTGTGAATGTAAAACCCGGTCTAGAATACCGTTGGAGTGGAGACCATACCAAACTTTCGTCGACCCCCGAGCAATTACCTCAATAAAATATTTATTCCCGAAAGTCTCATACGGGACCGCGCGGTGACACGCGCCAACATCAAATGCGCCCCCACGGGTGTTTATAATTTAAATATTCCCTGTGAACTTCCGCGACCCGAAACCGATGCATGGCAAAGAAGGGGCGTACTGTGCCGTCCCCTCGGCCACTTTCTCTCACCGACAGGGGCAAAAAACACCCGATGAAATTAAAAACACGCTCCGTGAAAGTGGGGAATCTCTCCTAGGGCAAGGTCTGATTAAATTAAATCCACGCGACCTTTTACGAAAGCGTTGAAAAACGCCTCGGCGGGAGTGTAGCTTGTACGATGTCCGGTTGGAATGGGAGGGAAGCATTTGGCTAAATGTCGGCGAGGACGTTGGCCAGGCTAGGGGCATTTTGGATCCCCGATGCACGTTTCAGTGACATTTGATAGACGAAAGGGCGAGTGATATATCAGCTGCCAAGAATCTCACGTGCATAGCCATTTAATACTTCCGTTAAACGAATTTAGCGATATCAAATTATTAATTCGTATAAATATTTATTTATTTGGGCGCAATCAAAATGTTTACAAAAAGAAGAAATAGGGAAAATGAGCACTAATTGCTTGCCAATATTTTCTACCATCTGCGCTATTTGGCCACCACTCAAGACTTCCTTATTTTTATTAGTCTTTATTAGTATTATAGTGAGACACCGTGTCCTTAATCACCTTCTTGGATCGTCGTCCGGTACATTCAAACGCGAGTTCCAATTGGACTCAAATTATGGCAGACCGATTTCTGGCCAAATCCCGCTTGAGAGCGGTGGGCCTGGAACTAGAAAATTTAATAAATTCTTTCTTTTGGGCAGGCGAAGGAGGAAAAAAAGAAGGAGCGGCGCGTTTATTTGCTTTGTTTTCCCCCGGGGATTCTTCTTTCATTCTTCGGCCGCAATCATCCCCCACCACCCCCTCTCCATCTCAGTGTCCCACTAAGCTGAGTGATTCCATCCCCTAGATGCCTTCAAGGAAAGCTCCCTCCCTTTCACAATGACTGTCAGACCTTGGTCTTCGTCCTTAACTCGCATTTTCCTTTGTGTATATACCTGTATATATATATATATATATATATATATATATATATATATGTACATAGAAAGTCCGGGGTCTAATGTCGCCGACTTGAGTGGAGCGGTAGATTGATTTTTGGTAGTGGTGAAATGATTCCCTTATGTGAGGACGAACAAAAGCCACCCCCTCCACGCTGCCCCTCGCCTTGGGAGCTATCCAGGTTCTAAGGGCGGCCCATTGTCAAGAACCGATAGACACAACCGGAGATGGAGAAAGGGCTTAGCGAAACAAACTTGAATCGCGCTAACCCGTTTACTGCCACCCTCCCTCCCTCCCACTTTTGCCGTCCCTCCCTCACCCTTCGACCTTTGATACGGGGTTCTACTCTTCAATATAGGTGAAGAATAACCTGTTGCAAAATACGCAGACATCTGGAAAGTCAGTATTGGACGCGGGTATTATACAGGATGATGAAATTATCAATCAAAACCGATAGCGGTTCCAGATATTCGCTGTGTTCAATCATTCAGCTGATAAGTTTCGATCCTTTGTCCTCCGGATTACGACCCTTGGTACTCGTGCAACATCATTAAAATTATAATTGAAGGGAGCTTAAACTACGCTCATTTAACTCTTATTATTCTACTTTTAAATAAATTTAATTGCTTTCTATATTCTATGCCTAATTGTCTAGAATAGTTGGAAGAAAAGGTGCAAATGGTATATAACGGCTTATAGCTGAGTTTCTGACTGCCTTCTTTTCACCGACGACTTTAGGAACTTGTTAAAACAGCGAATATTTATAATGTTAAGTGCGAATATTTCACAGAATCAATTAACGACCCCAAATAAGAAATCTTAAAACGAATTATTTTGCGAGGAAATAAAAATTGAAAATGTATTCATAAAATAACACGCCGGTATTTACAAGGCACGTACTAACAATACCGCGATGCTCAAATAAAACGTGATGCTAAATTAATTTAGTCCATGATTTTCTATTTTGACCTCCGGCATTAAACTTGCATGAAACCACGTCTAAGGCTTAAAATGTTTCTCCCTCATTGTTTGACAATAATTACCATTTGTAAAACTGCGAACTACCTTACCCCGATGTCTTATCCTGTCCACGCTGACGCTGCATTGTTAATAGGAGATAATATCAAAGCAGGAGAAATATTCAAAACTTTGTCCGCATCCCTCGAAAAAATTAATTACTTAGTAAAATATAATTATTTATAATACCACCTATAATAATGGGAAAATTATGTAGGTTCCATTTTCGAATGGGTTATTCGATACCGGTTAAGAAACAGTACTGTCAAGGTATTAAGATGTTAATGTGACGTGACACCAGAAGTATTTCTGGTAGTAATATTGTTTATTGTATTTTGTCTATTTAAAATACTAATACAAAATTTATCACCTAATAAAGAAATTATTATTTAGATTAAAATCTAAGGTTCAAAGCTCCTGTCCACTTGGCTCAGGTCTAGGCAACTGAGAAATTTAACGTTTCAGTGATCGCATACTAATTTTTTCACACGGGCAAGAGAGGAAAATCTCGTAAACGGATCTTGGCAACGATCGTTGACCGTGAACCCGTTCTGGGAAGATGCGAAGCTCGTAAATTGTTTTTAGTGGCCGGTTTTCAAATTTGCGTCGCCGGTGAATGGGCCGAAAATGGGGCCGTCATCGGGGCCCGGTCGGTCTAAATTCAAAGCGGCCCACTCCGAGACCTCCTCGGCACCAGTTTTATCTGTTCTCGAGTCGTCGCCGAGGAGATATTTATTGGCGCGTGGCGGTCCGAATTTTTCCGGCCCCCCCCGTTCGGCCGGCCCTTATATTATCGGTTTGCTATCTCCGTTTCCTACGGTCCCATACAAGTGTATGATATATCGGCCCCTATGTTATTTCCCGCATTAAATGAGAGATTTATTAACAGAATAAATGTTAAAATATATCTCCGCTCAAGAGTGTTAGCAGAGTTTCCCTCTGGAAACACTATCCGGGACGAATGTTTTGAACTAAGCTAGGGTTTGGCAATTATCCCCATTTGAAAGCATTTGATTTGGGACATATAATACGTCTTTCTTTGTAATACGTGTAATAATAATAACTGCGTTTATAAAGGCAAGTACTTCAACCCTTCCTTAGAAAAACCAAAACAACAGAAATCACAAAGAACCGAAAGCTGTTCGTTAGAACATCCCCCATCTTTTGAATTATATTCAGAATATACTCCGTTATTTTTTGAATTATTTGTTAATAAAATATCTATTCAGGATTATACTATCCTGCCCGCCTCAACCGAGCCCACCGGCATAATCCCTGTTGCTCTAATCCGGGGTTGGTCTGCTTCCCCGGCTAATCTGTTGTCCCAAGCAGGTCCGCTTCCATTTTCGGCTGATGTATTTAAAACCCGTACAGGTTCCCCGGCCCCACTCGAGTTAATGGGCCCCGTGTTATGTTTCCTACCGGCAGGCAGTACTCAATTCGCCCCGTGGGGAAGGGCTTCACGTTTTAGACCGTAAAAATTGGAGATTACGCTGTTTCCGATTACAGAACCGAATATATTATACATATATATATATGCCTCCACTCACCTCTTCTACTTTTCGCCATTGACACTATAATACACTGGGTCATTAGTTGTCCGCACATATAAATCTCAAAAATACTTTTCTCTTTAGGAAGGTCTTCTATATCTATTTTGATACCTGTTTATAACTTATTTTATATCTACCGAAACAATTCAATTAATTTCTGGTAAATTTTACTTACATTAAGAAAGGTTCACTAGCAAATGATTTAACGAACCGTCTACTTCAATCGTAGGATTTTGCGAAGAGTAATGTTTTGATAGTTCTTTTTTTCTAGGTAGACATTTTTCTGGTAGTTTTTTTACAAGTTTATCTGTTTTTCTTCGCAAGCCGGATATTTTCTCGGTTATAGAATGGTATCAGCATGGGCTGATCCCGATTCCGGAATCGTTTCTACTTTGAAATCTTCAAGGATGATATGACGAATTTCGTTTTCCCATATCGGTTCCATCCGGCCGAAACCGGCCCATCGGAGTCCATTCTTGGGGCAGGGAATTGTCGTTGCCAGTGTGGACAAACGTAGGGGTGGACTCGGTCGCCCAAGGCTCTGTGATGGAGAGGGGCCGGGGCCGGGGCCGCCTCCCTCACCACTCACCCTACAACCAGGACCATACTCCGATTGACTACCGCAGTAAAGAACAGCGGAGGAAACTTGGGAAACGAATCTCGGATTAAATTGGAAACTTACTGAAATGCCTGGATTGTCAACGAAATTAAATAATATAAAAAGGAGAGAGTGGACAATTCCAATGCTTAAAATCCACCACAACTACAAATGAAAAATTGATGGATGTATTATATATTTTAATTTTATGGATTAACCGTATAAATTGAGTTTTTCTGCCGATGAGTTAGGAAGGCAACAACAATTTTATATTAGCTTAAGACGTAGAATTATTTCTTGAATGTACCCATGTATACTTCTGAACGCTTGACTGAAACCTTTGATTTCTCATTTAAACAATAGCCTTATACAATGCAGACAAAAATAATTGGTATCACTATATATTATTAATAAATAAATAGTGGGTAAATCCCTACATAATTAAAATTCATAATATACCATTCCGGGAAAACTACGGGCTAACTTTGTGGGCAAGCATAACTGAAACTAAAAAGAGGACCTTCACTGAGGAGGGCCGTAAAGGCGGCGACTGTTCCCCTTAGCAATAGTATTTTCGCATAAAAGAAGGTCCCTCCCTCGGAGATAAAGGATCGCCGCGAACACGATCGGAAGGGGATGGTGGACCCGGCGTCGGACTGTCTGTGTCCCCCTCCCCCATTCACAATCCACCGCTACACAAATGCACTTACTAGTTTTACGAACCTCTCCCTCCCACAATGAAAGAGGGATTCCTTCAAATTCCCTCATTGTATTTTCGCTCGGGGTAGACTTTCCTTTTCCGACTCAGCAAAAGCTACGATAACTAATGCCGGGAGGAGGGAGTGGATATTGTCTTCGAGGTGGCTGGATCCCCTGTGTATATATATCGCGGCCCGAAAAATAATTCTTCAACATTACTTTCAGTGACAAGTGTAACTCAGTTTGGGAACACTGTTGACCGAGTATGAGAGAAACAAGCGGAAATGTATGAAATTTCATAAATTTTACAACTTTAACATGTTGGGAGAACATACTGAATGTCAGAATGCTATAATTATATATAATTATGGGGCTGGAATGAATATTGCTCGGTTGAAATTAAAAAAAAAACACTGGGCAACGCTGTTGATAAAATATTCTCACCTCGGACGAAGAGACCGCGAAGTTGGTAATTTTCCATCCGGCGTTTCAACTAATTCAACCAACGAAAGTTCTTTTTCCGTAGACGTATGAATCCGCCTTCATTAATAATTTGCGGGGCTGTCGCTGAGTTTTGGACGTGACGGATTGTAATATCCAGCGTTCGGACGGAGCGTCCGGACTTTCCGACGCTTCATTAGTCGACCATTGTTCTACCGTTTTTTTTTTCACATCTGTTTCCGCGGCCCGCCTCAAAACAAAGAATAATCGCATTCCGACGGCCATTCTTATGTATAAAAGAACGGTGCGAATTTTTGAATTCGGATAATTCGGCGGGGAATTGGATTTGCCGAAAACGCGTGGTTGCCTCCAAGGGCATCGGGATCGAAAACGCCAATCGTAAGTTTGTATTATAGTAGAATAATAATATATTTGAAATTTTTAAATCTTTGTACCTTTTCGTAATCTTACTAATACTGCAAAAAGGAAAATTACTAAATGTCAGAGATCATCTAGAATAAAATTCCTTGTATCTTGAATGGGCCATACATAAAGACTATTATGAGCATAAAAAATCCGAATATGTTGTTATTTAATTGCCTATATGTTATATATTACTATAAATTATTAGGTAGTAGTTCATTTCTGTATAGTCCGTATTACATCGAATTACTGTTTTATACGTCGCTCCAAGCATTCGTTTTCATTTTGAATAGATATACGAGAGTGACGGTTTTAGTCTTATTCCGTTCCCAGTGTTATAGTGGCAATATAATTCATACGGAAATAAAATCCAGTTTAATTTAATGGTACAACGGCCTAAAATAAGGGCGCTTGGAAGCCGGGGGCGGTTAAAATAGACGAATAACGATTTGCCGACGGCCGGATATTTCAACGGCCGCTATTCAAATTTTATTCATTCGATTCCACGGCACTGTGGAGGGGGCGGGGGCGGCTCCGCGACCAATATTGACAGTGAACGCCCTCTGTCTGTCCCCGCCAAAAAAATGTATGCTCGCCAGTGCGTTTTACGGAATATTAATTATCGGAATGCCGATGGTCAGCGGTTGATTGTTTCCGGCGGCCGATTGATTGTTTCCTCCCTACACAACACACACACACACATCGTAACATTTGGCCGAAAATCCGGACCGAATTTTCTGCCGGCAAGTGTTTTATAGCGATTAAATATTCCCAGAATTATTTTCGCGGTCAATAAAAATATCACCAACGCTTTAATGATCCAGGATTGGGCGACAGGCACACCGCATCTAATATTTTTATTGTATTTGGCAGGGGAATAACTGAAAGAGGAATAATTTTTATTATAACTCAAGTTATACAAAAAGGGACCCTTCTCAGGTAGAGGACAGTTTACGCGCACCTGTCAATATCGGTGACAAAGTCGTTGGACCATCCATGAGGGTAATAACGCCCCCTCAATAACTGTATTTAGCCAAGGACAAGAACAAGGATAAAAGGGAACATATAAAAAGATAAGGAAATACAGGAGGAGACAGTTATGGAGGACACTCTGTTTAGTTTAGTGAACTGTCGTGCTCTGAAGCCAATTTCAGTCTCATTATCCTGATCATCTCGGGCGAAATTTTAATTTCATTCACTTGGCGGCCGCCCGTACTCATCCGGCGTCCTTTGAGGTTAATCACTGGGCTGTTGGGAAACTTGCGTAATGCCCAAATCTTCGGTTGAGGGGAACGGCGGCGTTGGGCTTTGAACCCCCGTTAAACGCCGAAATAGAAAATACAAAGGAGTAAAGGGCTACTAGACCGACATGACACAAAGGTCGGTACGGTTAGCATCAAGAGCGCGGTCCCGTCATGAATTTAAGGCATCCAACGTGATTTAAGGCAATTCACGATCAGATATCGCTGAGATTTAAATTTAATCGTCTCAAAGGCCTGTCAACGAATAAAATCGTTGTGGTTGAAGAAAAATGAATACCTTCCAGATATTTAGCAAAGAGATTAAAATTCACCGGGCACATAAAATTTACAAAACGTAAATGGAATTTTCCTTTATTTCGGGCGCAAGAAGGTTGATTTTCTGACTATTGATTCTGACAGAACATAGCATAAATAACCCAATTAATGTGTATTAATAATCCTTTACTGTATATCATCGGGAAAATATATCGCGTTTTAACTTTGACCGGAATAAGCACAATTTGGAGGGGCTTTTTGGTACACTAGCCGTATTATTGAATTGGAATAATTTGTGAAGGGGCGCCGGCCAATGTGGACCAATTTTAAAATGACTCCCAGGATCGCATTAGCGGCCACCGTCAACGGGCCAGAGCGCCGCGCTCCCCCACGCGCCGTATTTATTCGGGGCCCCATTCAATTTCATTGGAAAGAGAGGTGGCCACGGGGGTTCTAGTCCAATGCAATTTCATTTTATTCATCCGATTCGCCCCCACCCCACCAATATAGCCCAATATTGACACTACCCCTATCCAGCACTGTTCAGCTTTAAAGCAGGTCCTTTTTACAATATTAATTACTCCCATTTGAAACCTCCCGACGCGAGAAGAAATACCTGTAAAGCGAAAAACACGTTACTTTTTCAATAAATCGGTATTCAGATGTACGCTGCCGTTAAATCCCTGAACGTTGAAATAAATTAAACGAGTTATAATATCTCATCGAATTTTAAACCTTTGTGACGATGGGTCGATGTAAACTGGAGTAGTGTATACAATGTGTCCTTGAGCGAAACTTGAAACTTTGCCAATCATATTGTAGGTCACGATGATGTAATTACACTTATACTAAGATTGCCAAACTTTGTTGCTTGTACGATGTATCCATACATACACAGCACGGGCAATTGTCTTACGTTGGGACAGAATGCTAAATAGTGTCTGAGTAAGTAATTGTCATTAAGTAATTTTAATTATGTTATAATTTTTAATTTTTTCCCAGTTAGCTTGAGAGTTAAAGAACATTGGAATTTCTAAATAACACAAGTTGCTGAAACATCGTGGACGAAATTGAATGTCTGGTCGGATAAATAGGCTGGAACTCTGTCTATTGCCGTTCTCTATTTGGATAGAGGAAACGCTAATTCCGACGTTCTCAATTGCCCGAGAGAAAATTAAATAAATTTGGGCCCCAATTTATCGCCGGGGCAAATTGATATATGGGCCGAGTTAGCGGGGTTAGCTCGCCGCGAGGAACGAACCCGGTTAGCATGTAATTTCCAGATGTTCCTTAACCCCCGCCCGCCTCCCTCGCTTCTACCGACGCTACAGAAACTATTGTTAGGGACTGCGGAGGCGCGCCGGCACGCGCACGTACGCAAGCGCGTCCGCTGACATATAGCAGTCGAGTTATATATATATATTTAGGCGCATATCTCGAACTTGTGCATAATGCGCGGGTTGTGCGTAACAGAAGGCGCTCGAATCGCTACACATCATCCGCC
This sequence comes from Lethocerus indicus, assembly GCA_019843655.1. Lineage (NCBI taxonomy): Eukaryota > Metazoa > Arthropoda > Insecta > Hemiptera > Belostomatidae > Lethocerus > Lethocerus indicus. The sequence continues at coordinate 11,199,205 of JACDQD010000007.1, read as the reverse complement.
CATCACCGTTTGAATTATTAATATCAATTGACTTTCAGATAATGTATATTGTCTGCACGAGCGTTAAACACTGCATCAATTCGCGTTGTCTCAAATTCACAATCGATTGAATAGTTTCTAGCCAAATACTGGGAATAGAAACGGGGCGAGTTTGGACATTGAAGATGGCCGCGGTTATCCCGCCGATACGTCCTTAAGGTAGCCGGTATCTAACATGACGTTAGATAACTTAAAACTACTAAATAAAAAGGTTAACAAACAGTACGGGTATAAAAATGTTATGTTATTGTTGGCCAGCTCTGATTTACGACTTTCGCGGTACAAGTTCGGCTAATCGTATGCAAAAATTAGACGGACCCGGTACAGAGAGACTTTCCCGTGCGATTGGGAATTGTGCAGGCTTTCACTGGAGATAGATTGCATGTGTAGGGTGTGTCGGATGTCACGGAGGCTATTGTATTCCCCAGCTGGCGTGATTCTCGTGCAAAATGACAACACCCGGGAAAGCGAACACAACCTTATCTAGCATGTAAGCGTCTATGTTTGAGGATCCCTAACGTCCAAAATACGGCACATTGAAGTACACTAACCACGAAGTTTAAATATACGTAATTTATTTTACGACGTATTTATTTTAACGACACGTTTTAAACTTATTATACTATACCATATTCTCCGCCATGTATAAATATTATAAACTACAGAATTCCCGTGTTGGTTGATTGAGTAAATACTAAATCACTAAGGGTCCCGTAAATTAAATAGATATTTACTATTCCGAATGTTACTGAAAGCCTGACTGGCCAACAGAAACATTTTCTCGCCTGTAACTATTTTGGGGGAATTACTTTTTAATTCCCAGTCGGGGAATGTTTTTCCATCCAAGTATGACGGGGCGCAGTTGTGCAATCTGTTTCCAATTGTGGGGCAGCTCGGGCAAGCTGCGTTCAAGTAACACCGCGCCCTTGATGCTAACCTGCCTGACAGGTGTCATGCTCGGGCCTAGTATCCAACTGCCCCGTCCTTCCGTTTTTACCGTGATCTAATTATGTCGCTGTCACGTCTAATTTTCTAGTTTCTAAGTGTCGTTTCTTCGTTATTGTATTCCTTCTATTGTATTGTCTTCGACGGAGGCTCGTCTAAAATACAACGGCTTATTACATCTCAATTACAAAACGCTGTACTCATTGCGTACTTTCGATTACACGCATTTACATTAATTAATTCTTCATTCTATATTTCTTCTTCTTAGTTCTGCCTTTTAACTTTTGTATAATGAAGGTAATACCTTATAATGATATTAAATTTTAACGTAGGAAACATACTCGTGATCAGAATCGTGCCTTTTTCTCTGGTTCAATTCTAATCCCTCTCATTTAATTATGCTGGTAGTCCAAAAAACGAATATTTTTTCGAGTGGTATTATCTGAACAAATTTCGTGGATTTTGCATTCCCATTAACCAGGAACAACAGGCATCGATTTCTTTTTTCTCCGGACCACCCATAATAATAATAATTGAATGAGATAATTCATTGTTCATATTCATTTATATTTAATTTTAGCGGAATGCAGTTATAACAATAGAACCTCAATATTGTTCACACTTGTCAAAATCCATAAAGTTAAGCATCGTAAAATACCCAGACGTCCAAAACGAAGTTTGTTTAATACCTAATATGTATTATGAATGTAAATTTATGTAAATTTAAATTGAATTTCTGCTTCATTAATCCTCTAGCCCATCTGACACGGTGCAGAGCGCACCGCCATGTTCACTTCTGTTACGTACTTATTTGTTGCATTAATTACTTAAGACTTAAAATATAAATTTTAATTGTCTAATTTTGAAAGACTAGTTAAAAAGTTGGCCGACTTCGCGACCTCCATTCCCTACCCTTTACGCGATCCACTGTCTGCGTCATTTCCTCCCGACGTACTCTCATTAAACTAGCCCCTTTGAGAGCAGAGGCTTCGTTTCTACATTCAAGAACTTTCATATTTAGTGGAGAAATAAACCTGCCAGTCTCAAAGTGGTCAAATAACCAATTTTGCGAGTGGTAATGGCGCGGATGGATAGTCATATGTGGGACTCGAGGTTTGGATGATACAATCCCGCTGACACTCGTAGAATATCTAGAGTTGTTGTAGTGACGCACAATTAAAAAGTTGCGGTCTCAGATAACTTCAAGTATCCTATTCGGGGCGCCGAAGTTACTTCGGTTAAGCTCCAAAATAATCATAACGGAGTATTAACATATCCGAACGGAGGACTTTATTCGAGACTCGTAGTATTCAGGATTGGCCCGATCCTGCAAAAAACGGTGAACGAATTACTTTTGGGCCGTTCGCCAAAATCCTCCGAAATATCCTTTTATTTTTTCCCCTTTTCGGCGGGCCGCACCGAATACGGATGATGACCCGGGGTATATGTTTGATCGGTGCCTACAGATATGATATATCCTTTCCCCGATCCTGTCCAAACACCTTCGGCAAACGTCGCTCTGATTCGAAATTCCCGACGTCCGTGCTTTTTTTCCACCCCCCCTGGTTTATTATTCTATTTTTACGTCTTGTCAGGTCGGCAAATATGGACCCGCACCGACCGATATTCCTCGTGCGGTTTGTTTCCTTTACACGGCCGCCTTATTCAAATCTGCCGCCCTAGTAACTCTTCATCGCCTAAATAAAATCTCATAATCAACATTAAAGGCGAAGAAACGGAAGAAACTTCCAATTCACAGTTCTAATTCTAACCGTTATTCTTAAACGAACTATTATCATTCTCCGCCACCGACGAAAATTGAAATAAGTTGTTATCTTACACGGACACTAAATTACAAATATTTATGTATTATTGTTTCCTTTCCACATTCAATTAGGTCTATAAATTCTCATCAATATGGCTGTGAAAGGCAATGTAAAGTGTCAATACAAAAATGAAATATTTTCCAGAGTTGTCTCAATAAAAGCGGGAATTTGGACTGTGGGCGTGTACTGAGCCGAGAGGACACTCAGGACATCGAAATGCCGTTATTTCAGTATTAGAGTAGATTGATTTTTCTAAAAATCTCAATTTTTAATTATTCTCCCGGCCAACGGTGCCATTCAATGAATTCCAATAGTCAAAATGCTAAGAGAATAAGGAAAATTCTAATAGGAGAATCAAATCAGGGCTCCGAATTAAACGGAGGCCTCCTATCGTCCGAGGAATGTTTAATTATTTGGGCTCAGACAATACAGAGTTCAGAAAACCGTACAGAAATCATTAGGCCTGCGACCGTGCTGTTCCAGAATACCGTTTCAACAGTAAGAAAGCCGAAAATGAACAGCCGAAAGTTCGCTACCTCCGGCAATATCCCATTCAACCGGAGGCTATCGAATGCATATTGAAGAGCCGGCTAAAACGTGAGCCCGCCTTGTTTTCTCGACTCGTTTGTTCGCCTAATATAGCCGAGTATTATTTTGTTTTATAAACAATTTTTATTTTGTAATCATAAACCTCATTAAAACAGAGTACAGAGTCTGATTACACAATGAACAGTGTCCCAAGGTTGGTATTACTTTCGGTAATAATAAATTGTAACCTACAGGTCATACAGATAAATTATAGGTTCCTTTAGTGATAATTAAATGATATATTAATTTAAGTAATGCAGAATTTTGAGTGAAACTAAATGGAGTAGTCTTCTCAAATTTGAAGACATGCGGCATCAACACTGTACCTGAAATAACCCTCACCACCGAAATATTTGCCTTCTTCCGCCTTCTTTATGTATCAAGCGACTAAAAATTGAGCATGACAAGCATAATTGAAGTTGGCAAACACTCAGAGTTCGCAGCTAATATATTCCATAACTAGCTAAAATTTCCGTTTTCTATTTACGGAGTCACGCACACTTCATTTCTCCGTAATGGACGTATTCGACTCTACCTCGCGTTAAGTATAAATGAAACTATTTATTCAAAGCAACTATTATAATACCTCGACCGCCCTAATTTATCGTAAATACTTATTGCTTGGCGTAGGCGCCCGTTTGTTCTAAAACGCCCCGTACATGCGATTCCGAAATCAAGAATATCATAATCGCTTCCGCCATTAATCATTTGCGAGAGGAGCGCGGCGCGCGGTTTAATCTAACGCCGTCTGTTAAATCCGCTAAATAGGTAATGCGGGCTAAGAGACCCGGCTTATCTATATAGTCCGCACTGAATTCCGAGTTTACTAAATGAATTTAAAATCAGTTTCGCTTGGAAATTTACGAAGACTAGGGCAAACAATTTAAAATTGACAAAATTGGCTAGGCCAGATGGTATCGTATAAGTCCTGTGCGAATGAAAAATTATTGACCACAATTTAAATTGATTAAAGAGAAGGTGCGCCGTGTGTGGTTTAAAATAAATGATATTTCTCTCTGTTCTCCAGAGAAAATGATTGATGCTGGAACCGATCTCTGAAATTATAAATAGGGAGGGGCCTCTCCTCTTATTCAAAGCGGCATCCAGCTTTACATCCCCCCCGTCCCCAGGTCATTTTATACCCGCGACAGTTTTAGTTCTCTCAGCAGTTTCCGGGCAGCGAAACTATCATCAATAATAGAGGGGATCATTTAACCCGGCTCTAGGTCGGGTTAACGAGTCTGAAATAAGTCTGGGGAGAAGTACGTGGAGCAGTGAGGGCGGCGTAATTTGCTATTACAATTCATCGGGGGGGAAAGGGAAGGAGGGGGCGGCCCGCCCGCAGCTCCTCCGGGCTAATCTCCTACGAGGAGAACGCCTCCCCTGTTTTAAAGCGGCGGGTCACGAATTATTCATAATTTAAAACGAAACCCGGATTTAAATATAAATCAGGCGCACGCTTCCCGGACGGGAAGGCCGCGAGATAAGAGCCGGCTACTTCCACTACCTGAATGCCGATCGGCAGTTACGCCTTGACAAAATGAGGGAGGGATTCAAACGGGAGCTCAAAGTGACATTGCGCTGTCACTAACAGTGTTGTTAATAATATTAACAACGAGAAGAGAATAATTACTAATATTATTCATAAACTGTACCTTGTCATAAGTCGTAAAAATCTCTAAAGAGAGATCACATGTAGTACACTAGAATATCCTGTTGGTAATTTGAGCGCTAAATTTATGAAGTGATTTATAAATAATGTACGTGAAATTAATTGATTATGAAATTTATTGATTGAAAGAAATGAATATTAAAAAAACTTTCTAGATGCTAGTTTCTATGCCAATGTCGGACTGATAATGAGGACGAGGGTTTCCAATCTAAATTTTCATTGAAAGAGGCTGATGGCTGGATTCCGATCTGGTTGTGGGCGGGGGGCGGTCGACGGGTTAATCGCGGTGTGCGGGCCGCGACCCCGTTTCTCTGTGCCGGGTCTCATACATAAGAGATTACCGTCTCGAAATTACGTTAAGGAATTTCTCGTATGGGGAACCATCAAAGCTGGGCCCGTAGCGCGCCTGGGATCTTATTAAATTTTAAATAAAACCCTCCTCCTCCTCCTCCTCCGTCGCCGCAGCAAGAGTGCCACCCCGAGATATTGTCAATATTTTCATTATATTAAAGGGTTTGAAGCCCGGGAAGCCGTGGTGGATCGTGCCCGACATGCGCGAAAGAAGTAAATATGAGAATTGGGCGAAGCGGAGACTCATTACCGTGAACAACGCGGAGACTGTGCGTAATCAGGTCTTCCCCCGCTCCTATGTTTATACTATCCCGATTCTAGAAATAGAATAAATCAAGCTTTTAAATCGAGGTTTCGGTGCTTTCGTTTCGGTGTATGGCTTTGATTTTTCATTTTGGAATACTAAATATTAAAACTTCGTGTGTTAATTATTAGATTTCGTTTTAGTTACTTCGGCACTTCAGATGTTTTTTGGGCATCCTCACTGCACTGTCCCTGTACTTGGATTTTGTTAATCGGTCTAGTCTTTGTCGGACTATCGGTCAAATATATATTTGATCATACAAGTGGTCACAACTATTAGGTTCTGACATCCAAATATATGGCAGGAAACCTATATGGTATTGTGTATTTATGTGTGTGAAAACTTTAGAAAAGTTTTCCTGTTGATCCAAAATTTATTGAAAAATGTTTATACAGGCGCTATACAATTAGAGGAGCACCTGGAGATCTACAGGTGGAAGTGCGCCCAATGAACTTTAGTTAAGTACATTTCATAGTTAAGCACATTTTTTTATTTTAAACTTACCTTTTTATTTTTATCTTACTATATTAAGTTTTTATTTTTCCATTAAAATTTGCTTTCTCTTTAAATAAAAATTATTAGATATAGCTTAAGGGGCGCTAGCCTTCTGAGTGTGGTGCGGAAATGTACTTAACTCAAGTTCGTTGGTGCACTTGAACCATAAGAAATTGATCTGGGAATTTCAAAGAGCAAGAGGAAAGCAAAGAGCTCAAATTTGCCGGACGATATTTTGCATGAGGTCAGGCGATAATGAGGCGATATCTGTCCTGTGGAGTACGCCAAGCAACTGATTAAATGACCGAGCCTCTCTGAAATACTCAATAATTCCGTCCATTTTACTTAGGGCATTGATCGAATTCGGAGGGGAATAAAGACTGGAATGAAATGGAACAGTGACCCTGGGAGAGGGTTGTGAATACAGGCGAGCGGACTACATTAATTGGTGGGGGTCGGTCTACTCTTGTCGGGTATAGATCAGTTGGGGTCGTTAACGTCACCCTATAAATCCAATTCGCCATAGCCGAGGGCTGCACTCTCGAATATTCGAAAATTGCCTGTGTAAGAATTAAAATCTGGTCAACGCGGATAGAGTCAATTTTGCCAGGATGCCATTTCCGATGGCACTGATTCACTCTAGTTTTTCCGTCCAAATCAAATTTATATGTAACTATAGGTGTAATAAATTCGAGGAGTTGAATATATACGAATAATGACTAGTAAGGCCTTTTAAATATTATCATAAATATTACAAATAAAAATATACTTTAGATTGTATTTCGTTGCTTGATTGAAGTATATCTATAACATTTTAAATATTTATATTGGTTAAAATAATATGAAATATTCCACGAAAACTGAACCCGTTACTGATCACTGAACTCAATCTATTATCCACTCATTTCATTTTAATGCAAAACGAATTATAAGAGCTCGTCGTCAAGAGTAATTATAAAGTCATCATTCTGAAGGATCTCATCATGTTTTATAGAATCCTATACAAATTTCATTCAAACATTTTTAATTTACAATTGAGTTCGGTTATGAATTCGGTAAGATGGCATTATAACTCAATTTACTATCCTTCAATTACAGAACAAAATTCGATCATTTCCCTTAGCTTTTCATGTTCATATTTCATTAATAAGAAAAGGCAACAAACCGTAAGCTCTCAACGGGCAAATTGAAAAACGAATATTAATCACGACTTATACTAAAAATAATTTAGGGCGAAATTAGCCGTCATGAAAATTGCCACTCGTTCTCGTAGGCCAGTTGAGTTGATATTAATCCATTCTGTAATTAGTTGAAATCTGTTCGAGTACACCGCAAAATTTATCGTAGCCCAAAAATACCGTTTCATAATTAGAACTAATTGCCAATTAAAACGAGATTTGATCAGGGCCCAGATGAAAACATCAGTTTTTAATAATACCCGCAAAGATTTGAGTGTTATTTTCCAGTCGGAAAATGAAAACTGTTACATTTTTCAAGGAATAACGGAAAAACAAACATTTCCTGAGAGTTCAAAGTGCGGTTTTGTATTGATTCAAGTATTTAAAGGTATTAGTAAAATTGAACTTAAATTTGTCCGTGAGCATGTCTCATTAACTTATTATATATATATATATATATACACATATATATATATATATATATATATATATATATACATATATATACATACATACATACATACATACACACGTGCAGTATTCAAATATAAATTTGCAGACCGATCAGAATGTCGTCGTGAACGGGTCTGCATTCTGTATTGGGAGCTTTTAACATGATTGTCTTATATCTGGGCTACACAATTCGATTCCTCCCAATGACACGATCCTCCTTCTATGTTCTCCCTTTCCTGTCAAACTACTGTCATTATTGCGTGACGCCACTTTCAAAGGGGCGGCTTTTATTTCTGGACTTTATACCAAGGATGTAGTTGTCTGGGAGTGAACTACTGAGTTTTAATCGTTCATTGGGAGTCTAGTGTAATTCAATTTCACGAAGAAAGAAAAAGAAGGAAAAATATAATTTAATTTATTTGTCAATGGTTCGGTATTCGCTGTACAGAATAATTTTAGTGTGGAGATTTTTGAATTCTTCGTATTTCCAATTATTGAAGCCCAGTTTCCAGAGAACGGAATTTCATTTAACTGGAAGAAATAATTTCTTTTTTTAGAAACATCAGAACAATGTGCGGGAACTTTTATATTTGGCAATATTATCACTGAGAACTTTAATTTTTTAGGTCGGGCACTTGACAGGTCTCGGGTTTACTCCATTTTCAGTAATGAATACCATCCTATGTAATGTGTCACGTTGAATTAAAGAAAGCAAGATTAGTTCGACACGAACACACTTTGAGAATACTGTTAACTGACTGTTTTTTCTACAATGTATGTAATTAATTTTATATATTATATAAAATATATATTTATGTATGCTCTATTTTATGCACTTGATGAATATATGTTTCTCTACCGCTTCTCATATTGAAAAGGAGAGCACTACATATAGTTCGTGGTGGGAGGAGAAGATTTTCGGCATAGTTTTCTCCTAAATTTCACACCTGAACTACCAATCCGGAAAATCGCCAGGAATTCCGACACTCTCAAAATATGTAACAACGGACGTCCGCTACCTCCCCACCGCCTTACGAAGTAAGGGACACCTGCTCGCAGGTATTGGAGATAAAAAAAACGGAAAAAGAAGAGGAGGGGAAGGTACGCGGCCCTCCAACCGCCCCGCCATCACCGCCCCCCCTCGAACTCGGTAATTTCCTTCCGGGGCGGAAAACGTTAAAAACTTTCCCTGACCGAAGGAGGCCCCACCGCCTCTAGATTTCTCGGTTCCGCCTTCCGCCCTGTCGGCCCCCTAATAATGTCATTAAGGAGGGGGTAAAGGATACGGACTGATTACCCTTCAATGCGTTTTTAAATCGCTTGAAATGTTCTAAACGTGGGAAGCTTTATACCGGGAGTAGCTGATTTATAATAACGAAAACCAAATAAAATTAACATGTTTGAATGAATACCAGTTTTGTGGTCCGCCAGGTGCGTTCTTCTGTCTCCTTTCGATGGTTTGGTCTTTTTCTAGACTTATTTCGGCTGACCGCCTTCGTTGGATGCTTCTTTTCTTTTGTATAGCTGCATTAATAGTGCGAATATGGAATCACTTCGCTAGTTTATTATTAATTTTATATTGCGTTCGTTTTTTTTGTCTCCGTATTCTCAACTGCATGCATTTCCTCCAATCGTAAGTGAGGGTTGAATTTTTAATACAATCGGGGAATTAAATATTATTTAATATTTCGCTAAAAAAAAATCTTTTGAATGAAACGACACGAGTGAGACAGTCGAGGAGAGGGTAGCGCGGGAACACCCCTGGTGAACCTCTTTCACCGTTGTTTGAAATAAGCGGGGAGGAATCTAATGGGTGTTCAGGGTAAAGAGTGTGAGTCATGGGGGTGAGGGGTGGGTTCTGTTAAATGCAATTGTCTTGTACTGTTTACGGTCGGGCGGGCCCTTCACTGCTAATCAGATCCGAGCCGCCGGCAAAAACACCTTCGGCCGGACTCGAAAAACATCCGCCTCTGCCTCGTCCTCGCACGACTCGGTTCCACGTTTGACAGTGGCGGTAAAGCTTTATTTCTTCCCAACGCGTTCACTACCCGCATTACAGTTTGCGTAAGCGGCCTAAAGTACATATTCTTAATGGCGCACGCCTCTCAACAGACATTTGTATATAAACCCCGAATGGATAGGGTCTCTACTATAATAACAGGTTCGTTTTCGAACCGGTACTAGATTTCTAGACTTATACCATTGAGAATAAATTTTCTCAACTGGACCTGATTTACTGGACATTATTTAACGCGCCATTAATTAATAATGCGCAATTTACATCGAATATTGTTGTCTGGTTCAAACTGTATAAACGATAATTTACGGGCTGTCCTATTTTCAGTGTATATAAAAGTGTCTAGACTGTGAAAGCATTATGACACCGAACGATCGCTGTGTTCTCGAACGAATCCAAATATTTCCGCTTACAACTCGACTTGGCCCGACATTCAGGTCCGGAACCGTCGCTCCGATGAAATATCGGAATTCGGCGAGGGAATAACTTATTCCGGAGGAAAAGCGAAAAAAAACGGGCGTAACGACGACTGTATTCCCCAAATAATGTCGTTTGAACGGGGGCGATTGCCCCAGACGTAGACCGTTAGAGTAATGAATACATTTCATGTGCGGGGGGCGGCGCCACTGCTGATGGGCTTTTCATAGGGACATTTATGAGTTATGGGGTAAAGCTCGTGGGGGCGGCGGGAGTTCCACCCGGCATAAAGTTTTAAGCATCGAACCCTGCAGTGAAAAAAAACCATAGGACATGAAACCGCTTGTAGTATTCCGAGTCTCCCCTCCCAGCCGCCGACATCGTTGTAAAACGTTTGAAGAAGGATGGGCCGCCAGCTCCTGAATAAACAAAGAGGGATCGTTAAAACTAAAGGGGGGAAGAAGGCCGTCTTGCACGGTGCGGGGGGAGGGTGAAATTAATAGTCGCTGAACGAGCTGGAGAGGCCGAAAATCGAATTTCTCTTCGTTTGAACGAGTTCGAAACGCCCCTCTAATGGGGGCTCTCTAATGCCTCCCTGTCTACTCATATCATCCTCTCCGATGAACACATATCTTTTCGCAAACAATTTGTCGCGAATTAAATTTTTTTGTTGACGTAATTTGTCTATGACGAGCATTCGATTCACCAAATAATCGTACCACACACGTTCAATTCTTTAATTTCGTTGCCTACTCTATATAATATAAGGATTCTTATAAATTTAGATCGGAAAGGTATCAATTCTTTGTTTTTAAATTTACGTATTTATTGAAAATAAATATGTAAATCGATAATATTTACAATAGTCTCAAACACGATTGTTCCGTGTGTAGGTATTGCAGTGAAAACAAATTCTTGTGTCAGATTGGGATCCAAGGGGGGGATAGGGGGTTGACACCTCTAGTAAAATGGGGGGTTGACAGAGACACGGGACCGGGCTCTCCTCCACTGCGGCCAAATGTAGCGTTAACCGAGTCGCGAGTCAATTCGATAACCTTCCGGCGGCCGCCCTCCTCCCATGACGCCGCCAGTTACCATATTGGCGATAACATTCCTGGTCGGGGCGCATATTTGCATGTAAACAAGCATATAATACGGGACGATGGCGGGGCCGTCGAGGGCCCACGGCTAGGAGGCCGTGTCGGGCATAATTGCGGGCCGACAATTAGTCCGGGCCCGGCCAATAATGGGCCCGCCGACCCGCCCCCTCGCAAACATCACTATACTATAGTAATTGTTGCTCCTGTGAGTGATTTAATTGCCGGTCATTGTCAACGCCGGGCGGCGGGCTTCTGGCCGGGTGCTCCCTCGCGACGCCCCGGGGTTAATTAGCGTGGTTAATGAAGCCGATGAATTATGAACCGTGAACAGAGTGATATAGAGGATTAGAGCCGATCGTCCGAGTACGATGACCGCTGGCTGGTGCGTGTTGCAGTGACGGTTGAGGGGACGTCGCGAACCCACACTGGAATGTTATTATTAAAAGCATATTTCCATTGACATAATTTAGGAGTTGGATACACTATTTTCACTAGAGTTAGAATGGTGCTACAAATGTTTGCGAAAACATCTTATTTCAACCAAACTCCCTAAAAACTAGTAATGTTAAATATTATGATTTTTAAATCGGAGAGTTGGTGTTAATCAATAATAAATGTTTATTAAAGTTTACGGGTAAGGAATTTCATGCTAAGCAATTTAATTAATTAACGACACGCGCGATACCAGTTACGCGTTTAATATTTTTTTTTTTTAATTTCCCCGATATTAAATTTCAAGCGTCATTTACATACACATCACGCGTCCTCGAAAACAGTTATATAATTAACCGGAGGGGGCCGGGGGGACGTCGGTTTTGACGGTACTTTTTCAAACGGAAAATTTCATACTCACTCGTAATTATCAGAAAACGCACTTTTCAATTTGGGGAAAGTTTGGTCCGAAGTTGGGCCGACCGGCGGGGGACCGCTTACGGTTTTAAATTTACCAAACCCAACTTTGAAGTCGCCCCCTCCCTCCACCCGGTTGATGAACCTTTATGAATATCGTATTAATCGCGTCGCTGTCCAATTCGCCCCAATTAAGCGGCCCCCAAACGCTCAAAGACCCGCCTCGCTTACCATCCAGCCAACTTCAGTTTCGCATTTTCACTGTTTCAACGCGTTGTTTTACTGCTTAACATAAACCTGGACAGATTTAATACAGCAATTCCTATTATTAAGCATACCGTCAAATGTAACTCACAGATATTTGTAATGCTTAATGTTATTTAATAGAGAAATGCAATTGTATTTATAGAATGACTCATTTTTTTTTAATTTCGCAGGTACAGTTCCACAGTATCGGGAATATTTATTTTATAACTTTTGATTGGCGCCCTTCCGAAACAAACATAAAGTGGGCTAAACAATTTCATCCGGACGATATGATTTTTCTGTCTCCCCTAAGCTTAAATTATTTCAGTGATCTCACCGTATTTCAACACACTGTAAATACCCCAAAACATTTCCTTTTTTTGATTTTCCGTTAGTTTTCTTGTCAATCACTTACTGTACCGTAAAAATGGTCTCCCTTTTAATCAGTGGTCCCAGGGTAGCAGATAGGATATCGATAGAACGAAACAATAATAAACGGAATTAATTTAATCATTTTTGCAGACGGTAGTGGTTGACTATACGCTCTCCAGCGTCTAACATATCCGGTTCCGGCAGGGGAAAGGGTGCTGTGGAATTGGCCTTTGTGGAAGGGGAGGGATAAAAAAACCATAAATTTTTCATCGGATTTAATAAATCATGTCTGGGCGGTGCCTCCCCCCTCGCCCCTTCCGACCCGCCTACCTTTATATTTTCCTCTCTATTTATTTCTTTTTTTTCGGTTCCCCCGCCTACCGCTACCGGCCGCCACTTCCTCATAACCTGGCACTGTTCGTCGGATACTTGTGTTCAAAGTTGGTGTGTCTATAGAGGGCCGCTCGGCGGTACGGGTATAATACAGGCCGTTGGGAGTGGCGCTGAGCTATCAATCAAAACTTCGTCCCCCCGGCCCGACAACTCCTTCATTCCACTGTGCGGCGTCAATGACGCGGTTATACTTCATTGTTGTGGTAATGGCCCGGGCCCGAGGAGGGATGCCGGACAATGCCGCGCTGAAAATAAATCAGCGTATTTACACGGCCGTGAAAAATTTTCTCGGGACCGCCTGAAAAGTCGAGACGCGGCTTTAGAAGCCGATAGGAAAACGGTTTATTCCTCGACCCTGGCCGCGTCCCGCTAAATAATTACTATCGGCCTATTTTATTTTCTATCCGACCTCGCTATTCGACCCGTTCAAATGCGGTAGATACACTTATTCCTATTTTCGGTTTCCACTATTCCTTCTTAGGCTAGACCGGTCAAAAAATTGATTAAAATAATTACGGACGGGTCGAATAAAGGTTAATATATTTTCGCGAGCGCCATGAAGTATTAATTCCCATTCCGTCTCCATACTAATAACACTAAAGATTGGACTATCAAGCGGGTAAAGTGGGCGGACCGTTTGTCGTCTCCTACAGTGGAACGGGACCAATTATAGAGTGGGAATTAATCCGCGTTGCTCGGTAGGCGGGCGGGCAGATTGAGAACGCCTTTAAACTGTAGGAAGCGACTCTATTCAGACAAAGCCCACGCTAAAAGCAGCTCACTGCTTCCCGTTTCCCGTTACGGCCTTATAACTTTATTTGCCCCATCATCGTGCAAGACGATTTCAATTCCATTTTAAGATATATTCTAGTTCAGGATAAATAGTGTCCCAGTGTTGATTCGGCGCCCCTTTTTCCCAGAATCAGGAATTCATTCGACTTATTAACTACGAAGCGATATTTTTTTATATCTGGGATTAATTGCGATTTCTGATGTTATTTCTACCTGGAATTTTGAAACACGGGGCAATTTGGAATTCTCAGAATATAATCCATTTAGAAATTTGTGTTGTGATATTTTAATAGAAAAAAAGGAAACAACTATAATTCTAACGTGGATTATACATGCGTTTAACCTTGGCGCATTGAGATCACTAAAAATATCGGTATCGGTTCTCGAGCCCATTTAACCGTGACCGAGGGCTGAGTAAGAGTGGCGGAAAATAAAAATAAAATAAAATTTAATTATTTGGAACCGTCATCATGAATATCAAATAATTTCAGACGGCACGGAAAAATGGAATGGAAAGCAAACTTAATTACCGTGAAACGGATTGAAATGTAAACTGGAGAGGGATCCGAGGAGATTTTTTTTTCTCCAGTTAAGCGAAATTTTCAATTATTTAAAATTTCCTGAGGTCAACGGTTTTGATTTCTCCAACGTTGTTCGACCTACGGTATGGAAGTTATTAGTTAATATGATCCCGATTCTGAATGTAATTGTACAACTTACAATCGTGACACTTATTTAAATGGTTAATGCATAGTTAGGAATAGAGGAGTTCGTGTGAATTACAACTTCTCAGTAGTTTTATCTCTCAGGTAGCAATTGCGAACACAAGCTAACCAAAACATTTGTTCAGGCAATAGGTTCGGTGAGGAAATAAATTTCTTAATTTATATTTTGTATTATTCAAATAACGCAAACGCACACTCACAAACGAAGCACTCAAATTTTTATTTTCTCGTGTTTAGGTTAACCATATCTAAAAATAAATTATTTCAAATAATATAATTAGAAATAAACAAAGTAGTATTAAATATCTAAATACTTATTGAAGAAATTTGAAATCCTTTTCTGCAACCTTAATGCTCTAAACAGTTTAAATTGTGGAGAATTAATAAGAAAGAGAAAAAAGAAAAATAGAAATAAATAGGACGAAATTTTGCCCAATTATTTACATTTAGTCAAGCAAGAATCCTGCTAGCTAATAACAATGGCTCAAGAGACAAAAAGGGAACGGTCCATTTAAATTACCAATTAAAACAAAATGAAGAATAAAACATGACAAGCTAAATAATGATAAATGACAGCGATGACGGTCTTTATTGAAAAATAAAAACTATGTCATACTATTCATTGTTCAATACTTTTTCTTTTTCACTAGGAGTGGGGCTTGGAAAATGATCATTGACATCAACTCATCCGCGTATGGATATTGCTAATGTCTGAAGAGTTACTGAAAGGGTAGTGAATGGGCCAGATGAGAAGAGGGGAAAAGGAGCTATAAATTCCCTCGGCCCGCAGAACAACTCTGAGCCTCGTTCTACGCATTCCGCCCCAAGTAGTAATTCGGACGATAAAACAGAGAAAAAACAAAGAGAAAACGGGCTGAATAATGATAAACAACGCGAAATCTCGTCCCATTTCTCTTTTCAGTCTTGGTAGCCGTTGCATTGGGCGGCGCGGTGCAATGAATTCAGACGCCCCATTCTTCATTCAGAGGGCTGGTGGGGGAGGGAAACGATCATTTTTCATATCCTCGCCCCTTCTTATATACCTATATACGCCCTAAGACACAGAGGCGCACACACAGATAGGTGTATGTATGCAGCCCAATAGTCGGGATGAGAGACGGGCCCTGGAGGTGGGGGATATTGTTTATAACACGTGTTGGCTCCGGCCGGGAAAAGTCGGGGGGTAGGTTTTTCTTCTCGCTTTCCCTTTGATAATACCGTCGGAAGATGCCCTCTCACGGTCCCGAGTCTATTTCGCCGTCTCTCTCTCTCTCTCTCCCCCCTCTCTCTCTCTCCCTCTCTCTCTCTCGGGCTCGTTCCGTTCCCATCTGGCTCCGGCTCGGTAGCTATCCTCGCTCTGTTTCCCCGGCGGTGTCTCCGTCTTGACGCCGTCTCATTTGCACCGGCAAAAAGGTCGCCTCAGCCGAGCCCGTTGTCAGTTATTTCCAGCCGAGTCTCCGCAGGCTATATAGAAACAACGGGCTACGAAAAAGTACATAAAAGACATCTCGTTTATTTCCGCTTAATTTACCGCAATTTTTTAAATTTAATTTTAAATATGTTACGCTCATCCTATATTTAATTAGCCGATTTAAAATCGCTGTATATAATACCGTTCGATTTTTCTACTCCGCTAATCAATTCGGCCCACGTTCCAACCGTAAATTTCAGATAATAGTCCATTAAATTAAGAAAAAATTACAGTCAAACATGTATACTAGACATTCATTTCATAACTTTGCCCGAGGTGCTGTATTAATCATCAACGGGCGATTAACTGTCTCCTACGGGGGGGGATTTTCGTGTCCTATTAAAATTACCCCCGTCCCGGCAATGGCGGAAGGAGTGGAAAGAGGGAACGGAGGAGCGAGAGAGGGGAAGAGAAAACGGAGAGTACACGGGTTTAGAGACGCTAACCGCATTTCAAATATTAATTTCTGGTTGAAGATCAAACGGAATTCCCAAGTTACATTGTTTGTGAATATGTCACTGTTCCCAGAACACCGCTAGGTTTTCACGCCGCGATAGCATATATACGATTGCTTATGTATACACAGTGTACAACGTGCGTTGAGAACAGGAATTCTCCAATTCTGTCCTCTGATTCCGTTTTCTGTTATATGTATATTTTAATAGTATTATATACACTCGGTGAAACAATCTTGATTAAGAATGTCACCATGTTGATCTTTATACTGAATGATGTGCACGTTTTTCTGATTAATATTATTCAATAGTAAATGATAGATGAGAAAGATGTTCTATTTTGAAAGCTGTTGTCCGATTTGTGAGGTCAATCGTGTTCGTCAGTCTTAACCTTAAGTGGTTAATCGTCTTAGTGGAATTTACAATGTGACCTCTAATTTTGATTACGGGAAGAATAATTCATCAGTAAAAGACATAAATTTCCTTCAACGTAATTAACACGTGTTGAAATAAATATATGTTAGGTTAGGTTGGAAAATGTTTTATTTTGTCTTCACGAGCCAAATTTGTACTGTAAAACGGTTTTATCAAATCGTAATATTGCGTTTCTAATAACTTAAGTGGTCAGTATTTTTTTTCGTATTATTTGCCGATATTGACTAATACCGTGTATTGAATTTCGGTCGCGCCAGCTTAAATAATTCGAAACGACCGGAGTGTCTATATTTTATTGGCAAGTGGGAGGGTTAAATTCACCGGCTTGGCGTTAGAAAAAAACCGCTTTTGAGCGTGGATGTATTTAAGGCGGACGAGGTGTAGTGTCCCTCCTCCGATTGGGTGTTGAGAGGGCGGAGTATGTGGTATGTGTGCGCGATAGAGGGTGAAGCGGTCGGTATTAGGCGGCGGCGGAGGCGGAGGCGGAGGCGGCTGGCTTCTCCACCTGTATAAATTGAGCCCGGCTAGCCGAGCCGTTCATGACCCTCCTCATAAAAGACACCCCCTAACGCCATAGCCCCGTCCTCGGCTCCTTCAACAACTTTAAGCTTCCGCCGCCCACTGACTTAACAACTTACCCTGTTTTTTTTTTTTTTTTTTTTTTTTCAACGGCCCTCTTTTTATGTCGGGGTCGTCGCCGGGAAAAATCGCTTGGGCGATAAAAATCGAGGTTTAGTGTGTGGTGTGTTTGGGGTTGTTTTTTTACGGGGGATAGTCGCGGCGATGTCCATTTTGAAACCGGCTAACGTTTAGTTTTACGGGCAGAAGTCCGTCGGGAATTTACTGGATATTTCTACTGTCCGGCTTTCTCCTACACTGTTGGAAGCAACCTTCACACTGCCAATCAAATGTGTCCATTTTTTTCACGGATTGATTACCGTATTTATATAAACAGAACATCGAATATAGTAGTTCTCGTGTTACATATCGAGATAAGTTCACTTATTATCCTATATTGACAGCTTGAGTCACTGACAGACAGTTCTAGAATTTCGTTTCATACAAAATACTTTTTGCCTTTTTGTCACGAGCAGCAACACACAAGTGTTTGCACAAACTGTGTAAAATCAATTAGCGAGGTATCGACACGGATTTCTTTTAAAATATACTCTTCCGAAAAAATACGAAGAACGAAATGTGAAGAGTGCTGCAACGTAACCTGAAGGTTTTTAAAAGTTTGCGGTATATATTTGAAAGATCAAAATTAATACGCTGGTGCTCACTTTGCTACCTTTTTCATTGTATTCGCATTGCAGTGGAATGAAAAAATGTACTGCTTCTAACTCAAGAAAATTATGTAAGGATCTTAAATTCACTCATGATATTTCCGGAATTAAATATTTATTTTTAAGATATCGTACCAGGAAGCAATGTTGACTTTCATCCAGAGACTGTTTCTCCGTTTTGCCAATGGGTTTTGACAACTGGGCGCAGCCAAATAGGCATTTGTTATTATTGCGTCACGGTCGGATTTAACGCTAAATGGGGGAGAAACGTCAGCCGTGGACTGAATATCGGTGCGATAAGGAGGGCGATATCTATTTTAACTGCCTGCGGACGATAATTACGTTAACGAGTGTCGGTAATTGGTGTTTACCGGGGGGGTTTGTGGGAGGGCATGTGGCAAACGCGTTAATTCCCCCCCCGTCTGAAAGCCCAAACCCCCCGATTGTCCGATATTGACACTCGTCCCTTCCACAGACTTCAATCGAATCTAGTACACAAATATTCGAGACGAAAGACCCGTCCATTAACAACGTAATGGGCGAATCAAAATAAGTATCGATTGTTTTCATTTTTGGCTCATGAGTGTATTGGAACGGGTTTTGACAGATTTTATATAAACTGTAATTATACAACTATTTAGTTCGTGATTAGTTCATTACTTTTTAATGTAGTATCTTACTACTTACTATTACTATTAATATATGTCTATCTCTAGGAAAACGGCTTTTTAATGCATAAATTACGCGACTAGTGACAATCATATCTTCGATAATTCCAGTAACCACCGCAGACCGCTGTATAACCCCTTTAATATTAATAAAATTTGAAATGTTTTATTTGATATACTAAACCTGTGATAATTGATTGCCTCCCCCCACAAAGTTTGAACAATGTATCGGTTGAATCGATGAACATTATTCCAATTTCAAATAATTCTACACTGAGTCATTATTGTAACGTTGGATGAATATGTATTGTAAGGTAGAATGGCGTGAAATAGCCCTATTGTCGTTAAGCCATACAGCCACCCCCTTCCGATTAACGGGGACCGTGAAAATACAGGTATCGATTTAATGGCGCCGCGGTGGGAAGGGGTGTTTTCGAAAGGGGGTTCAATCTTTTCAAAATCCATCAAGGCTGGCGGATTGTCACCGAGTCCAATTTGTAGCCTCCCCCCAGATATTAATTATCGCGTTGTGAGCCCGTGAACGTTGATGGGGGAGGGGTTGTTTATGTTTCGCCGTCGTCGGCGGGGGGCCCCGTTGGAGCCCAACGCACCCACTCTATATCCGGACATCATCAATAAGTTTTATTGAAGGGGGTGCCCTGGTACACGTGTCGCGCTCCAACCCGACCCCCCCCCCCTATCCACTGTCGGCTACAACCGGTGTTCGGGCCCACTCACTCACGGTCTCTCCTATCGGCCGTCACCAATTTATCGCCCCTAATTACTTTTTTCGTGACGATTCGGGGGTGTGGGGGTCGGCAGCTAAAAGTCGGGTGGGGGAAAAAAAAACTGCAGTCGCCGTTTTCACACCCTGTAAACTCGACGGCCTCGATCTATCACTATATAAACCGTCGTTTCTTCTGTTCACGTTCCATATATTAGGTCTTTCGCTACGCTGTACGCGGATTTATTGATTTGCGCAGCAGTTTTTCGAAAGATGTGCTAATAACACTAGACAACTTCTGGTACCGTATCGTACTATTAAAATAGACCGTTGAATGAGCACACTGACCTCTACGTCGTTGAATTATGTAAACTGCGGAATACATAATGCGTCAATCCGTCCGTTGATCGGGATTCTTCCCAATGCTCGGTATTGAGGTAGAAAATTCAAACAATAAACTATCGTTATTTAAATTCCCATATATAATGAGGCAGAGGTAAAATTCGCGAGTTTTATCAATGAACCTACTAACGCTAATTTATTATTATGAAATATAAGGTAATGAGTGCCGTTACTGAACGTTATTAGATGCGAGTAATGAGGTCAGGAGTGGCAGCCCAATGAAACAATATAATATCCGGTGGAAAAGAGTAGAAATGAACAGTACTCGGAAATTTGTTTCATAAAAGGACTGACGCAATTTATGAGTTTATAGGGCTCTTAAGTATGTTTATTACCTCGTTCATAGTAAAATGCTAGAAAATCCTGTTGTCCGGCTACAAAATAATAAATGTCTAGCTCTTAAATTCACGAGTAAAATAAACGGATACTATTATTTCGATGAATAATCTCCTATTCTCAAATAGCTTCCATTACAGTTAACGAAAGAGTTCTATGAAGACGGCGTTCCCCGCATCGAAACCGTCCGAATGTAAAACCCCGCACTACCGTAAAAAATTGTTTGGGGGGGAGGTGGCACATGAGGGACGGGAGGCGTCCCGGCTAATCAGCCCTATTGAAACCAGCCGTTTCAACAGCGTCCATCCCCCTCACCCTTCCTTTCCGCTCTATTGCCTGTCACACTTCCAAAATAAAAGGGGGCCAGGAAAAACAGGTTGGGGGAGGAGGAGGAAGGGGCATGAAGGTCGGTGACAAAAAAAGAATGAGGAGAAACAGGAGGTGTAGGTGGAGGAACTGAGCCGGTTATTATACGGGCCGTGGACAGGACAAAAACGGGAGCTACTTAGGTTGACGCGTCTCCCTTTGTATTAGGCGGGACATTGTCTCGTCGGCCCTCCTAGGCCGGCATTCCCCGAGATTGCGTTATCTCGGTCCGAGTGGCGGGGATTTCTCCAATCCCCGCCCCCGCCTTCACTCGAAATGAACCCGCGTCCATTAGAGGCAGCCACTACGCGCCTTCGACTCCTCTCTGTCACTCCGATCGTCTTTCGATTCTATCGATAGCGCCCGCAGTTTCTCCTAAAAGAGCCTATTCTGCTCCCAATTTCTGTCCGATCGGGGATCCCAATTGTTTGTATCAGACTCGATAGCCAATTACCTCCGCTGCGTCAAAACTCAAATATAAATTGCGCCAATAAAAATATAGCGGTAGAAAAAAGTACCTGTGTGTAATAGGTAATGATTACACTCGTAACTTCCCTCGCCTTCGAGATAGCCCACCTGTAACAGGCGGGAGCTCGATATTACATCCTATCAATTCCAAGGTTCATATCCTAAATGAACTGTTTAGCACTAGAGACCCCGTATCAGGTTATGAACACACCAGGCTGGGGAGTGATCTCACCTTACCTGCTGATTGCCAAGTGGGAAATGTTTAAAGGGATCGGGCCGCCACGAAACCGGTCGGGATGCAGTTCCTCTGGCACGCTTTATTATCGGTTCTGATTGTAAAAATTGGGGACATATGGGACCAAGTACTTCACGAAATATAATGCGTATTTAATAAATCCGTCCGAATCTACCGCCAAACCAGAAACTATGAGACGATGCCGCCGTTTGAACTTCCGTCCCAACTCGGATATGGCGTTGAACGGGCTGAGGATACCGGGGCCAAATTGAAATATCCCACTCCGTGGAGGTCACCCCACAGTGACGGGGAAAATATATACGGCGCGAAAAAGGGTGCCCCCTTGGGCGAAGGGCGGGGGGGGGAGACAGCGAAAAAATATCCTTACTCCGAGTAGAACGGGAGGGAAATTCGGTCGCTGGGGGCGGAGTGGCGGGGGCGGCGACACCTGCATTGATGGATATTGCTCGATACAGTCTAGCCCCTTGGATTGGAGCCACCGCCTTACAGATATTAAAAACAGTCGCCGAATAACAACGTTTCTATTTATTTTCTCGGGTCGTCACCCGACTGTTCATTTCTCCGTTAAACGACGCCCAATATTGATAAAGATATATAAACCGGCGAAGACCTCGGGGTCCTTCAAAAGGAAGGCTGAGAAATTGCTCAAAAATTATTTGGTGTTCCACGATGAAAGCCCCATGCAAATATATATAAAATCCAGTAAACCAGACTTCACAGTATAGTGATTCCTTATTAGTGGGGGTATTAGCGCTCCTGAGAACGAGTAGTTGAACTTATATAGAAATGGGTCAAGGAAGGAATAATTACAATTACAAATTCATGTTGCATCTTTGTATTATTGTGGACCGAATGTAGAAATAGATACACAGTTCACAGACGGTCGTTTCAGTTTCGGCATAATTACGACTCTGGATAGGACAGTCTCCGATAGGAGATTTCACAGAACATTATAAACTGTGAATTTAATTCGGAAGAAAAAGTTGAGTTCTATTAGTTCGACATTCCCCTCAGGGTTTCGTAGGAATCAAGCTCGTCCCCAGCATCTCTTAAACCTTGACCAAATGGAATTAATTATGCTATTTGAATATTTTACTCAGATTGTATTCTAAATATAGACTGGGCGTAATGTTACCCGGAGCGTGGTCGATGTCGATGTTGAAGGTGCGAGATGAATTCAGATGAGCTCCGAGAGGAAGGAAGTAAATCTTTGCAAAGAAACGCACCCGCCTGGATAATAATTTACGGGCTCAGTGCAAACTGAGACTGATTCATTGTTATTCCGACAGACGCCTTGGCAGTGACTCATTTCTATTTTGACAACTGCCTTAAACTAAAACGCGTTATCTCGATTCAATGAAGTACAAATTCCACTTTAATGCCCGAATTCTATCCAACGCCAAACTTCTCAACGACCGTAACTGCCGTCTTAAGAGTGGCGTTCGGTAATTGCGATCGGAATTATGCTCTTATTTCAGCAATACGAGTGTTTATATTTCAGCATATTAGCGAAAGCAATGAAGTCCCTGTGTGACAGTAAAATCTGGGAAATAATGTCTGCTTCAATTATACCAAAACGAACAACGCAAAAATATATCTGAAATCATTGTTTGAGTGATAACTATTTCAATATAATTGTGTATTATACGCACATTATATTAATTGATTTTTACTACTAACAAAATATTCTTGTCATAATTTACTAACAATAAATATTGTCTGCCTATGCACTTCACGATATTAATACATCTAACTGACGACATCGTAAATTAACAGACAATTTCAATGTTACCAAGTACTGTTTTTTGTATGCTGTAAAATGTGTATACATTGTCTCTTCAGTAATTCAAATTATTATAAATACTTGAACATGAAATTCCAAAAATTAATGTTCAAAGGGAGTACTGAGTCATCGATTTTCAGCGTCATTACCGACAGTAGAATTCAGGGGGAAGTGTTGGCGGAACCGTGAAAGTGTAGTGAGGGGCGCCCGCTCGGAATGCCGGGGGAGAATGATGCGAAGAATGGAAGGTGAAGACGAACCGTGGGGTGGAGGCGAAAATGATGAATGGCAGACGTGTGTATAAGTCCGTAATAGAATGTGGAATTTTCGATTCCTCGCCTTCGAGGAATTCGGGACGACGGGCCGATAGTCCCACCGAGAGGAGAAACGAGGAGGGAGACAGGGAGAGAGAGAGAGGGAGGGAGAGAGAGGGTGAGAGAGTTTATAGGTGTGAGAGAGATAGAGCAAGAGAACTATTTCTACTCAGTTGCTATTACCACGGTATTCTGTCGACTAACAAACCTCGGTTGAGATTGGTTTCGACACAAGTAGAGAAACGATTAAACCAAAAATTTGAATGCAAGGATAAGTCATGTACAAATATTTTATTATACGCTACGTGTGCGAATCGTGAAGTAAGTTATTATTAATATCTATTCATATATTTGTCCCAAATAATAATTCAAGAATTCGATTTTACTTTATTTCAAAGGATACTTCATAGAACGCAGAAGTCTCGCATTTGTAAATCAACTAAATTAATAACATTAACTTCAGCAACTTTTCTTAATAACTTGGTAATTCTACTGAGTAAAATCTGTATTTCTGAATTTACGTGGTCATATTATTCACAATCAACGCTCATTCTAGGAATGCAAGCATCCATTCATTTTTAAGACATACTTGAAGTAATTTCGTCTCTATGGTGTCCGGAACTTATAAATCGGTGAAAAAAGGAGACCTCAAAAATCCATAGGCCGAAGGATGAAGGGACACCAAAGAAGTGTTTCAACTTGTTTGATTAGAATTTAAATGGGGGCCCTTCGGAAGGCAATCTAAATTTAAATTCCGCGATTTCCCGGTGAGTGAGCTGGGGCGGGGGTGGAGGCCGACGGCGACGGGGGTTCTTTCTCGACGGGGCTATCTACCGCCGTGGCGGCCGCACCGCCCACGATTTACGAGTCCTCCGGGAGTCTTTATAACGGGGTGGGGGACGGGGGCGTCCGGGAAAACCCAATTTGTCATTGGGCCTGCCAAAACCCAGTGCTAATTCTAATTTTTCACATAAAAAGGAGGGGAAAAACGGGAAAGGAAAGGGGAAAAGGGAGCGAGAAGTATTCGTAGTTCGGGCTCGGAAAGCGGAAAAAAACATTACGAATGGGTCCGACCTTACTGCGGTATCGCCCGCGGCCAGAACAGAAAACCGTGTTATATCTAAAACTGTTCTTGATTCTCATAGCAGTACGTTAGCCGAATATTTTCATCATTCATAATAAATTAATAATAACAAAATATCTTGTACAATCTTCGGGGTAGGCAACGGTACCCTTCTACGTAGGGCTATTGATAATAGATATATAAATATACGACGGCAAATCAATCAACAATAAAAGTTAGTTACTGTACAGCCACTGACAGTTTTGGCAGGATGTTTCTGTACCACCCGAAATAAGTTGGACTATATTATCGACAGCATGGTGAAAAGCCTATGGTTGATCGTAAGTTTGCGATTAACAACAATTAAGGTTGCAATTTGCGAATTTTTAACAATTAGCTTAAATACCTGCATATACCTGCTTTCAGGCCTATCTGTATCTATATCTCCGATTTATTTGTATTCAACTACTCTGTTTGCACAGTATGAGCCAAATATGTTTAACCTCTACGGTATTCGGGCCGAATGAGAATTCATGAAATTCATTAATTTCGAATTTACCCGGAGATTCATACTCTACTAAATTATTCATTTAGTCTGTTGCTTTGGGAGCGCAAAAGCCGGGGGAAATCTGCCCGGATCCAGCGGAAGGAAAATAGAAGAGTTGCCGTAAGGTGCCCGAAATCGATCACTCGTCCTCCGCTATGTCGGCTCATCGATCAAGTCGACGTTCAACCGTCGTCCTACCAGAAGAAACACCGACCGAGTGAACTCCTCTACCAGCGTCGATACTCAACAATTTATTCGACGGATACAGAGCAGTCGTTAAATATCTGATTGCCCGAAATAACTCAAGCATCTCTTTTTAAGGCAATACAATACCTAAAACGGCTATACCCGTTATTATTAGATTAAAATGGTTTTCACGTTCGGCAATACACGCACACACACAGTTTACTAAAAATTAATTCAAACGCCCTGGGGCTATTTTGTTTACGATTGAATTCCTTTGTGAATTTATTTTTGAAACATACGATTGTTATCAACAAAAAAAAGTTTATGAGGTGTCTAGAAAATTATTAGTTACGTGCCCATCAGATTTTTACGAATAACTTCTAATAACGTAGGTTGTAGTTTCTAGGTCCCGTTTTGTACTTTCCCAACAGCGGGAGATTTTAATTCCTATCTCGACCTCTAATAAGTCCTAAAACAAAGAAATTTCATTGATAACTCCCACGTATTTACAGGTGCAGCGTTGGCGGTTAAAATTGTTTTCGTTCGGACATTCGGCCCCGTTCCTTTTTCCCTTGGACGCGGATCGGATTCCAATCAAAATCTAATCAGCGTTCGTGACACTCGAAACGTGAAATTTGGTTTTACCCAGCGATTATTGGATACCGCTCGAACGGGTACACAGGCCCTCATCCCGGCGGCTTCCTACCGTAATTGGGTTTTCGATGTTCCTACTTTCGTCCTCTTAATGGGCGGCAGTTTCCTACAAAAATACAGAGCATCGTCTATTCAGATCTTTGTAAATGAGGTGCGCAGTTACACTGTAATTCTAAACCACATTATCCACCCGTCAAGTCGCCTGTATCCTGCTTTTAGAGGGAACAATATTTTTATAACAAAATGTATGCGAATATCACAATTATTTGCCATAAATCGCCAGAGATTGATTATTTATAACGTAAATATTCTAATAGTTTGATTAATGAAAATAAGTTGATTTGTTCAATTACGCATGTTTGTTGATAGTTCGCATGCATTATTCATATTGTAAATAAAAAAATGTTTGAATGATTCTGAATATGTGATTATCCGCAATTATTATTAGGAATATCCCATCCGTTATTCGGAATGTGAGGGATTTGAAAATGCAGATGGTAGGACGACATTCGGCAGGAACCGTGTCCGAAATGGAATATTCTTATTTAAACAGTTTTCAGGGCGCTTTCTGTTGGTTCTGTTCCCATGAATGGAACTAATCGAATCATTTCACTCCGACCGTCACCTGTCTGATTGATGACGGAAAAACCCGTAGTAAATGTAGCCCTTTGACAAAACGAGGTCACTGTTCATTACGGCCGAGTGATCATAAAAGGGGATATACGTTTATTTTACCGGATCCTTTTCGAGTTTAATTCCTTCTTCCCAGATATTAGCAAATTCATTGTCTTCGTGGTGTCCAGCCGAATGGATCAGATCCACTGCAGTTTTTCAAGATTTTTTTTTAAATAACGATCTATTTTTGGAATTTCAAGGTGTTTTAGAACTGCGGAGGACGCAAGTCCAAAACTTGTTCAAGTTATTAATAGTGCTGAAAATTTGATAAGACCAATCCCGGTGGGCTAGTTAGGGTCTCACTTCCCAGTCGGCTACGGAGGCTTTCCTCGGTTGGCGACGATATTAAAACATAATTAAATATTTCTCCCGGTTGATAAATTCGTCTGTAAATTACCGACGAAAATACTTGAGCCAACAAAATATTCGTTCGGAGGAAGACACGGGGCAATAAATAAACTGTGAGTCCACCCCTCTTCTGCAAAACCTACCCCCTATACATAATTCCTTTGAAGAGCAACCGGATGATTTACGGCGACGTGGGAGCGAGAGAGAGAGTGGGATCGAGTGGGTCGGTAGGAACTTCATTAATATGGACTAACTCGCGAGTGGTGGCTTCGGGCGGTGTGCGGGGGCGTGGGGGGTGGGAGGCGAGTTAATTTAGGAGTGGGGTAAATTTTAACATTTTAAATTTATCCGTCGGGAATCCTGGCAATAGTTTACGGAGCAGTTTGTCAGCGCCAGCAGGAACAAACGGAGAGCGGAAGGAAAGAACTTGCTCTTTCCAGAATAAGTTTCATTTTTCAAACTCTCCAACGCCTCGATCTCAGTTCACCTTCAGCCTTCATTGAAATCCTCACGTCCGAGTGGAGTGAAATGATTCATCTTTCCTATTTTATTACGAGACTCAAGAACTTTCAAAAAACAAATATTTTTTTGGAATATCGAACGCTTTTATTATAAATCGGTGTTGGCGGATGGAGGAGAAATGTGTTCAGAAGATATTTAAAAATAAAAACGACACGCAATAATGATAAAGGTAGAAATTATTTCTATAAACATTTCAGTGCAATGCTGTTATTGAGTTCCTCACATTTAATTCATTGAACTTTGCAGTTCAAGGTGTCTATAAGGGGTATATATAAATATACGTAAATACAGCACTCTAAAAGAAATTAAGAAGGTAAGTCTATACCTTCTAGCCGCTTACAAGTATGTAAAACACAACAGAAAAAACGGCGTTGGCAATTTATACTTTATTACACAGCTGGTTAATCCTCTGAAAATGCGGCGTTGAGCTTCCGCTGTGGGCCATGTCAAAATTCGCTTTGTTACACTATGTCACGTTTCGTTGGGGCGTCACGTTGGTTTCCCTTCGGGCAAAAAGCTTAGGTGAACTCGGCCGGCGGTTTTATTCCCTCGGCAATCCTCCAATTGCAGGTTGTAAAATATGATAATAAGATGTTGATAAAAATAAAAAACACGACAGAAAGAAATCAGTGTACACGGCCAAATCGGCTCTGGGGTATACGTTATTACTTAGCGACACGCGAAGACAGCGTCATCGGCATCAAGTTATCGATTCGGCAACCTTCTAATTGATTCGCTTTCTTCAAATGATTTTTTTAACTGCTCACGTTTGGGATATGCCATCAGCAATGTACTATTTACGCGTTAACGTGTTTTTCACAAATATTGATTATCACGTGACATTAAGGTGTGTATGACTCTTGTGTCTGTTCTGATCAAGAAGCTATTCCGGACCCAAATCACTTAAGAATTCGAAATTCTTACAGAATTTACAGAATTTACAGAATTTACAGAATTTACAGAATTTACAGAATTTACAGAATTTACAGAATTTACAGAATTTACAGAATTTACAGAATTTACAGAATTTACAGAATTTACAGAATTTACAGAATTTACAGAATTTACAGAATTTACAGAATTTACAGAATTTACAGAATTTACAGAATTTACAGAATTTACAGAATTTACAGAATTTACAGAATTTACAGAATTTACAGAATTTACAGAATTTACAGAATTTACAGAATTTACAGAATTTACAGAATTTACAGAATTTACAGAATTTACAGAATTTACAGAATTTACAGAATTTACAGAATTTACAGAATTTACAGAATTTACAGAATTTACAGAATTTACAGAATTTACAGAATTTACAGAATTTACAGAATTTACAGAATTTACAGAATTTACAGAATTTACAGAATTTACAGAATTTACAGAATTTACAGAATTTACAGAATTTACAGAATTTACAGAATTTACAGAATTTACAGAATTTACAGAATTTACAGAATTTACAGAATTTACAGAATTTACAGAATTTACAGAATTTTCTTACAGAATGTGCCTGAGTAAACTACTATCATATTCAATTATTTAGTAATTATTAACTCCAGCTTCTCGATCAGGTCAGTCTTGCCTATTCGCCGCTTTCTTACTATTCGCCAAAGATCTCTGTTGGCCTAAGCACAATGTAGTACCCGTGAAAGTGATGAGCGTTTATAAATTACCAGCAATATACAAAATTTTGATATTGACAAATTGCACTAATTTTAGTCCCCATCACGCTTCCAATATTCGTTCCATTACTCAGATTGAATTCTGTTTACCGGCAGATACGCGACGCGACGCAAAAGGCGTGCGGGGGAATGTCTGGAGTGAATTTTTCAGCCAGCAGTCACGTAGTTTCTCAACCCCGAGCAGGTCGCCCGCTTTGATGCCATTAAGGCATTACCTTAGGAATAGGGACAGCTATTTTAGTAGACATATTTCGCGTCAGTTCCTTGATCCAGATATAGTTTAGGGGGCATATATATACACACATACATATATATATATTATAAACCACGTGGCGAATAAAAATATGCTATTTTTAAACTGCGTTTTTTATCCACGGTTTCGTGGAAGGTTAGAAACAAAACTTTTTTGTCCCTCCCCTCACTGGGAAAAGTGTCGACGCCAGATTTTCTTCTACAAGAGCCGCCCGCCGACAGAGGAGGGAGGAAAAAACTGCGATAAATCGGTCTGTTATTTGAGTTTGCGGTGGGCCGGCCGATATTATTAGCCGGAGCCAAGGTCGACTGTTATCGGGTGTATTTTGCCACCCCCGCACAGCCGGCGATTCGGTCGCCGATTGATGCTTGCCCATTAATCTCGGCCCCATTATTTCCGTTATTTGCCTTCTGCTGGAAACCGGCACCGTATCTCGTTTCGAATCGATTTCGCGCTCGAGTGGCCAAAGAGCGGGACCGAAAAAAAAATTACAATGTAACATCATCGTCCGCTCTCAACGACCGTCCGGTCCCAACCCGGACCGGTTTCGGTCCCGCACCGTCGTCAGTTGCATCCCTCAGGCAACAGTAGCCTTGCACCTATCCTAATATCGGATAGAAAATAATGTTGATTTCTCGTTTAAATCGGGGATCTGATTTAGCCGTAAAATGCGGTCCTTGAGGGTTAGGAATATCATCGTAATATAACGTATCTTCAAATGAATGGTTCCCTTTTATCCTTATAATACAAAATTATTCTATTGAAAAAAATACTGTCGTATTGTACCAAATAATACGCTTATAATAAAAAAATATAATAATATTAATTTAAAAAATTATTAGTTTTTTCTATTTGTTCTTTATAATAATTGCAAAATTTATGTTTAATGGAATGGTCACATGAAAAGAAATTTCGATTTTTTGCTAAAAATAAAATGTTAAAATAATGTTGAAAAAATTATTTGTAATTCCTGTAAGACTATACTGTGCTATACTACCGTATTTTAATATTATGAACACGAGTTAGAAAATGCAGGTTCTTTCCGTTTCGACAATGTATTCGCCGGTAATATTTCTTCCGGCTAATAATCGGGGCACATTTTAACATCGACGTATATCCATTCTGGACGGACCGTCCATTTCGCTGTTTAGTGCTCGGCGTGTGTTTAGCAGTCAATGGTACGGGGCCCGTATTATGATATGTGTCTGCTGGCAATTGAGCGGGCGACCGATGCCTGCCTATTAGTCATGCGCTATATAGATACGTTTTCAACGTTCAAACGCCGCCGCCAGCCTCTCAATTTCTCTACCTTTACCGCCATGACGACTCAGGGTAAAAAAGCAAAACGGGCGGACGGTACTAAATCCCAAGCAATTATCGATGAGAGGACATGAGCAGTTCTTGTTTTGAGTCGCTCATTTCAGATTTTCCTACCCCAATCGACCGTTCAAACGGCGAGATCAAGAAAAATCCGTCAATAATATATTGTGATACAAACACTAGTAACGCAGTATGTATAGAACTAGTAACTATTACAGTACTAGGAACTATAGTAACGAATGGCCTGCCCGGCACGAAAAAATTACCATGTTTGTAGTCTTGTAGTGACAGTGATGAACATTTTACAACAAACTTCCTACTTAAGACGGTATGGAGTGGAGGCATACCAGGGGTGAAAGCACTTAAAACTGTTCTTTAATGAGTATTCCGTCGAAGAGTTTATTCCCAATTTTGATTGGAAGCAACCCTAGCGTCTTTCGTCGAGGGTCAAATATTCGGGAATTGGGGATTTAAATTTTCAATTTTGCCACCTTTCAAGTTTAGGGCGTGCTGAGGGCGGAGGTGGAATAACGATTGGGGGTCGGGCTCGATCCCCGTTCACCTTCTTCTTGCTCCTCATGTTTTAAAAACCTCCCCTTCCTTCCATCTATCACGTATATCCTCGGTCTAATGAATGCAAATTTTCTTTTCCCGTACGCTCGGGTGTTTACCCGGCTATCCGGGTGCCGAACAATCGCCCTCAGAGGATTATGGAAATCGAGTAGGCGCCTCCCCCGCTCTCTCGCCCTGAGATAAAAAAAAGAGCTAGTGTTAACATTCACCACTTTGAATGGGCCGGTAGTCGGCCCCATCAGGTTCTTTATTTGCCGAATAAGCGCGTCGGCCGATGAAATATAAGCTGCAGTGTTGCGTATTGTTGCGATATTTCGTTAGCTCTGCTAAACCGCAATCTACCCGAAGAGCCCTTACTTTGATTTTACACATTGCAGTCGTTTAAATGTGGGCTTCAAATCCTACATTAGTATGCATCCCTGTTTTATGATTCAGTGCTTTAAGAGTTTTTATACAGCAGGTTTTTTCACTCCATCTTTTTATGTCTGTAGTTCTGCTCTTTCAGCCTTTATTGAATTCTACATACCTTAAGTAGAGAGAATACAAGAGTAAGTAGAGACAGAGTTTATTCTCCCCACTCAAATTTTCTTTCTCCGTACTAATTTCAGTACTTCTCTAAGCAAACAAGCTTTTTTGAATTTTTGATTCCTTATTAAGCGTGTTCAATATTGCAGTATAATGTGAACGTTATTTCATTTCGGACACCTCATGTTATTAATAGCTTCCCTGCGCAATAATAGTATTAAAGGTCAAACTAGAAGCGACTGCGAAATGAAACATTAACATATGCAACAAAGCATAAAAAAACATATGCACAGCTATGGCGATGATACTCATCGTGTGAAACCCGACGCGTTGATTCTACAAACTAGGGAGGAAAAAAGGGTAAAAGGCCGCAATGAATTACACAGTATCGCGACGCATGCATCAAGGGGGTTGTCGCACGGACCGGTGAAATGATACACGCGGTGTGCGTTAGCAGATTAGATCGGGAAAGGGAAGAGCAGTGGCTGGCCAGAGGGAGGGGGATGATGACTTATTAGGAGACGGGCGAGGGAACACCCCGATAAACCTCCCCCATGATTAACGAGTTTATTTCCCTTTGCCGCGCGAAGAAGGAGTGTCTCCTCCCCTACCGTATTTCCTCGGGTCCCGGGTGGTAAACATCCCCGGGCTATGGGCCGGCGGCTAAATTTAATATAGAGTCGTCAGCGCCGCCGCAACCCCGTGCCCAGGAAACGCTGGATGACACTGAGGAATTAGGCCGTGGGGGAGGGTTTAACGTGTCTACCATCGCCGTCCCCGCAGCCCCGTTCTCGGGGGGAAAAAACCGCCCATTATGTCGAGGGTAGAGAAATTGATGATTTCGCCGTGTTAATGAGGAAACCGTTAGACGGCTGTTCGAATTTTCGGTAAACCGAAATTTGAGATATATCCGGCGGAAGCGGTGTCGCGTGTGATACGAAACAACCTGTCAGTAATTATCAAATAATATTGACGCTCTGATGACGGTGAATGTTGACAAATACTGTCAAAGTATTTTTTCGTTTTTGTGTGGTCTACAATGGTTTCGGGCTCACATATCCGTCGTTAGGAGCTGGTAGTTTATAAACAATTACATGCTTTGTACTCTGTTCTAGAAATTATATGAGAACTAATGGGATACAATTAGTATGTACCAGTTTCTTTTAAAGTTTGCATACATGTAACTCACTCTGTAAGATACCGACGGGATAATCCACATAAGAAAATTTCAATAATATACAAAATAAATGTAATTGATAAGAATGCAAATAAGCTGTTATATGGACCGAATAATTCTGTTTAAGGAAAAAAGTCAATGGTAAATATTGGAACGAAATTATTTATAAGTAAACTAAAGTCGTAGGTAATTTAGACACTACCAGAAGAATGTTTGAGATGACAGAAAACCAGAAAAAGTGAACACAGCTGTTCTAACACACCATGTGTTATTAAAACCTATTTTCGTTTATATTTGAATAACATAAATTTTAATCGTGCAGATGCAGTAATAATTCCGTCAATTAGTGAAACTAAGTGGAATCCAGTCCGGGCTCTCTCTCATTTCCCACCGTGTTGTCTATTATCTCCGGTTGGGTAAATAGACATAAATTAAAAGCTCTAATGGTCATAACCGGATAAACAACCGTAATTAATTAGCTTTTTAAATAATTGTTATCGAATAAATTTAATTGTTGAAAGGAAACAAGTTATTTCGACTAAGAATATCCGGTTGTGGACCGATCGGAATATTTGTTTCGGGGGCCGTACTGGGAAGTTGTGTCTGTAGTGTCTCTCCCCTTTCCTTGGCGGAAGTACATTTGAAGTCTGAGTGGCGCGAGGCTCAAATAATTGTGGGGCGCGTGACCGCAATATCTGAACGGGCAAAAACCCGACCCGAGCTTAGTTTTCTGGCAGGGCCGAGACGGGAGTTCTCCAGTAGAAGCGTCTCCTCGTGTCGCTAACTCTCTTGCCCCGGGGCTATAATGTTACGCCGCTCCTCCCTCTCTCTCTCTCTCTCCTACTTCGCTCAGGGATAATGCACAAACGCGAGACCGGCAGGTTAACCTAGCGCCTCCGTAAGGAGACCCTTTATTCGTCCGCCACGGGAGCTAATTGAATTCAGCCGGCGCTTCATCATAATTCACAGTTGATTGAATGGCTCAGTCCGACCGACGGATTTATAGACAGATTCATTTCAGTGATGATTGGTTATGATTGGTCATTTATTTATCTCTCGCTGACCAAAGCCGAAGTTTCCGGCTGAGAAATTCGGTCCTGGAATCGTGAACTAGTTCTGAATTGACCGTAGCAATCGGACTTAATACGCATAATAAATTCAGATATCTCATGGCCCAATGCTTGATACGACGATGACCATTGAGTGATACTATAGTATAGCGATATATAGTATACTATACGCTCACTAATCGTAATCTATTAAATTTGGAATGCTCTCAGCCTTGGATTGCTCTCACCTGTTAAATCAATCGCTGCTTCCCTGCTTTCATTAATAATGAGAATCTCGTCACCTCTATCGGATAATGCCGGTCTTAATCCTACAATTTATGCAGTAGCGGTAAGTAACTAATTACCGAAGTCAATTCTATAGACTGTTCCGGTTGCTGAACTCGTTCTCAATCCTAATTTTCAATAATTCAATAATTTATTCCGACTGCCACCGGGATTTTCCGGTGAATTAACTGATGGCCATGTAATTACATCACTTAATAATTTAAACGATGTTATCCATGCGATAACGAACTAATAATATCAATCGGTAAACCCTATACAAGCCGGGTGTGTTTATTATATAAATTAACTTCTAATGGCAAATAAATTAGTTGGGATTTACGAGTGGAACCTTATGTAATAAAGGGTTTTCCATCCAGATAAGATTAGGGACTAAAAAACTACAGGAAATTGGTAATTCGGCTTTTATATATTATCGTGGGCCACTTTCTATCCTAATTGCACATAAGGTTGGCCAATATGAAGGAGCCCACTGTGAGGAATGCGATTATGGCGATGACGAAGCAGCAGAGGTATAATCCGAACTTGCACCATTGGGCCAAGCTCCTGCCGGCCTTTCGTTCTTCGGTGTCCGTTTCTTCGCCTCCCTCGACGTCGGCGGTCCTCTTCCCCTTTGCCCTTCCCCCTTTCTTTTTCTTCTTCGACTTTTTCACCATCGCGGACGCTGCCGAAGACGACACGTCCCCTCCTTCCCCCTCGGTCACCGGTACTTCTTCCCCTTTAATCAGGTTGATATCTTCAGCGGCGGGGCTCTGTCCGCCGGAAGACCCGAATGGGAGAAAACTCCGTACTTTCGACAATGCCAGTTTTACAGAGGCCTATTATTTCGGAGAAGATTTTAGAAAACAGCGACGAAGACAATGCATTGAATTAAAAAATGAAAAATATATATTTGTCACTATGGTGTTATTATTTTTTAAAATTTTATCGCGTTGCGCTTTATGCATTATGAGTTACTCAGCTCTTAGTCACGTGCCTCACGACCATTCTATTTCACCGTAAATATTTCACCAAATGATTGGTATTGATAATGAGGACTAAAATCGCTCAATAGATGATATTCCAAAACTTTACCGATCCCAGAGGAAATACCTTAATCGTTTTATTCGCTATTAAATTCTCAATGTTCGATAAAATATTTTAAACGAGATCTCGGGGGTGTTGCATATTTATCGGGTTGCACTCGATGTTTCCGATTATCGCCGCCGGGCCGACACTCTTTCTCCAACCGATTGTCGTGTAATTGGCTATCACCGACTAATCAGTAACTGGGAGGCGCCAGCCCTGATAGGATACATAATTGGCAATCAACATTCGTAACCACATTCGATGCATATACGACGACGCCTCTAGCAAAAAAGGCGATGGCATAAATTTTATATTCAATCTGTTTTACTGGTTTGGAATCGTTGTACTGTCTTCTTCCGACATTAGAATCTTATACACGCATTTATACTTTAATAGTTATTATACATTACTTAAACACTTTTTACCTTTCGTAAACTGTCAAATACTACATTTCACTGCGTAGCCAACCTGAAATCCTCTTGGGTTAGGTCTAATTTTTGCCGCATAGCTAAAGTTCTAATTGCGAAATTTACTTTGGTCAACCCGCCATTAGACGGGGAAAATCTGACCCGGTTCGCTTAGTTCTCAGTACGCTGATATTTTCTAGGTATGCGGCTGACAGGGGACCTACCCCTTGAATTGGCGGATATTGTACAAGCGGGTATTTTTCCTTATACCATTTCCTTATTCGTAGGGATTCTATGAATAGAAAACCTTTTAAGCATTCGGGATATTCAACCTACCGATCAATTAGACCGAGGGAAGGTGGCCCGGGAAAAGAGGGACAATGGAAAAGCGGGAAAGGATGGACGGAGGGCTAATCCCTCGGGAACAGGCTCGCTCCTTTAATCCCGGACGGTTGAGGCGCCTCCGCCTCTAGCCAGACTGATGGAAATTCTCCCGCATAATTACCTACAGGG
Source organism: Lethocerus indicus (assembly GCA_019843655.1). Lineage (NCBI taxonomy): Eukaryota > Metazoa > Arthropoda > Insecta > Hemiptera > Belostomatidae > Lethocerus > Lethocerus indicus. The sequence goes on along the minus strand of JACDQD010000007.1, from coordinate 11,162,611 downwards.
GCCGAGACTCAACCTAGGCGGTCCCTTTCTCAAATCAAAGTGGACTAATTAGAACTCGAGCATTTTTTGTTTTTGTTTTTTCATCCACTGATTTTATTATATTTCCACCCCTATCACTTCCAATCTTTCACTTTTTTTAATGTAGATAAAGGATTTTCCCGCTTCTGTGCGTTCTTATCTCGTTCAACACTTCTAATCTATGATGATGAGTCACAACAGATATGGTGTATTTTTCCGGCCCCGAAACACAAAAATTGTGTAGATTTTTTAAATTCTAAGTTATGGGACTCAGAAAACTGTCATCTTAAAATGTATATTATCAACAAAGTTTTTGATAAATATATTTATTTACTTATAGCAAATATAGACTCAGTACTATAATCCTCAACGTAATAATCTCGTTAGCAACATATTTTACATATTCACGATGAAACGCACTTATATGGTTTCATATTTTCATTTATACGAATACCATTATATTTATTACCATCGGTATTAATATAAAAGCGAAATTAAATTTCAATGGAGTTATCTACAATTGCATAACCGAGAGACTGAAATAACTCATTTCGTTTATGAATGTGTTACAATGGAAATTTCATTTATAACCAACATTTGTTGCAACAAAATTTCATTTATATATTGAATTCGTTGAGTGTAAAGCGTTGTGATTCCTATCGGGATTGATATACCAACAATAAGCGACATGGATTTCAGGTACTATTTTGGTTGAATGTGATCATTATCACGTTCTGTATTGTAATTCCAGTATTCTGGAATACATCCAGTTTTTCATGTATGATAGATTGCGACTAGCATAATTTGATTATTTATTTTATAGTAACATCCAACTTAATCTTCTAAACATAAAGTTAAAAAAATCAACAAATTATTCCCAGATAAATATCAAAAATTTGTCAAAGTTATTTTATTTTGTTAACCACACTTTCTCCCCTCCGCTGATGACATGACTTTTATTTTAAACCCCTGAAATTATTTGAGGCCAATAAATGGCATACCAATGTATAGAAAATTATAATGCAGGGCGAATATTGCACAAGAGTGCAATACAAATTTTTGTGGTCAGGCAGAGTTATTACCTTATAAATATGGCAAAAATGGCGGTAAAATGTTTTCCGAGGTTATTAAAAACCCTACGCGGATTGTATCGTAAATAATTTCACTCAATGATACTCCGCACGATAGTACCGTGGTACTATCACCGGTAAGTATCAAATTGAGCTTTTAATGTATAAAAGAACTCTGTGGCATCGAAATGCGTATGAAAGGGGCAGCTCGGCGGCTCAAAACTTTAAACCTAAATTATAGGCGTGTCCCATATCTGATGTCAACCTCAGGGCACCCAGTCCGCTATGGAAAACCGAATGTACGCATTTGAGGCAGTACCGGTCTTTGATAGGGTATACGGCAATAAAAATACTTTCTTTTTTTCCAAACTGTTCCTATTTCCGTGTTTCTTAATGGCAGAATTTCCTTTTCTTTGAAGTCTCATTTACCGTGGTTGATGGCAGTTAAGAATTTACGATTCGCCACCGGCCGGCGTTTACTTCTTCTAAAAAGGTTCTGCCACTTTTACGCCTCCCTTTTTCGCGGGGAAATAAATGTTTTCTTTTTTATTTGCGGCTTAAACTACTATTGAATTGGATATAACTAACGGCAAAGGTCTTGGCTATGAATATTCAACAGTTTTCCAACTCAGCGTGTCTTTCCCAGGCCGTGCCTGTAGTTACCGCCCGTATATTATCCGCGAATTTACCCGTCAAAGGGCCCTCCTCCTAATGTATTCGTCTAAATGTTTCGCCCGTCATCCATCCGCGTCTCAATAATAGCGCTAATATTTCAGGTCTCAATTCTGACACGGTCGCACTTACGCAATACATGATGAATATTTTTACTAGCTGTTATGAAAATTATACCTAAAAATTAATTGAATTACAATTTATTTTTATTACTTATTCAAATACTTAAACCAGCTTATCCCAATGTTTGCCACAGACTGTTGCTATCCAAGTTACATTATTATCTAATAGACACAATAGATTATGATAATGCAAAATTGAATTATTTGTACTTTTTAAAATTATCGTAAAGATGCAGTCATCACACCTCTTTTATAGATAACTCAAAGCCCACAAGAACTTCAACTAGAGCTTTTAATCGATCACCGGCAGCTTAAAATGTTGACTGTGCTAATTACTTCCTCCGTGGCCCCATATCTCGCCTGCCCGAGTTTGTAACACCCGTGTTTACATTAAGAGGGTGGAAAGTGTTTAAGCGATTCATAGATTAGTCAACTTTGAAACATTATAACGTGCCCACTTTTTTCTTTTTAAATGCAGCAGCCCGCTTTATAACGAGTCCAACTTCTTGAGTGAATATTCAATTTGATCAAGATTCTATTTTTTGCATTATTAATGAACGAGGGGGTTGGGCGAGGAGGGCTCGTAATCAGATTTCATGGGGCAGGTATATTGTTAACTTTGTAAGCAGTCGCGTTTTAGCAATTAATGTCGGTAAAAGCCGCCCCCTACCCAACAGTTTTCACCTGATATATTTGACCCATTTTAGGGCGTTCCGAGGTTTTTTCGTTTTATTCTTAATAAATATGAATTTATTTTTGCCAGAACTGCGACAGAGTTCGGGACAGCTCATTCATAGGCGGCATTTCATCCGTGAGTGTATCGCTGTAACAGTCTATTGACACTGCTAACAGAGCGCTTCGATATGCGTAAATATTGCATTGCATTACTGATGGAATTTTACTGGCGATAATCAAATATAGAAGAGAGAATACGGGGACTAGCAAGAGCGATGATTTGGAAAAAGGCATTACCGTAGCGAACGTGTAAAAATTACCAAGTGAATTCGAAATATTTTTCGGTCCAGATGTTTAAGAAAGTCATCCAAATGAAATAATATCGAGTCCGTCTCCCAGTTTTTAAATGTGACCGGTGCACTTGCAAGCGAGCCTTCATCCCTATAAATGTCGTAACCGCGGTCCATAAAATTCGAAATACAATCCGCTTGTTTTCGGATTCGAGGTGCGCTCAAATCGTGGGCCGGGTGGCTATTGTTTTTGACGTATTGACGCGCGGACGTCAGAGCCTGTCGCAGATTTACGCTCTCCCTCGGACTTTTTCATCGGGGGAGGATATCCGATTTCAATTCTACGCCGAGAGGAATTTCGCCGGCGTGTCGTATTTCCGCTTTTCGGAGTATTCGCCGTTTTAACCGCGCCGTATTAAACAAAAATTAATATCACATGGCCCAATGCTGTTTTCTGCCTACAGGACGCCGAATACGGGGCGGACTGCCGCAAGCTTAATCGATACGCTGTTGCTTTTCGCTTTTATAACTATACGGTTGAAACTCGAATTTGTTCCGCCGTACGTACCGATAGGAGGATGTGGTTGATGGTTGGGGGGGGGGTTTCGGCCGGCATCAAAATACAAATTATCGTCGGTGGGAAGATTAACGTGGGCGGGCATTAACGGGGAGATCAGTAGACAATCGACTCGAACAAATCGCGCCGTAAATCCTAGAAAGTTATTTATCGCCGGGTTATTTGCGCTTGCGCTCGGGGGCGAGCGTGCGGGCGAACTCCCATCAATAAGGGGTCGCGGGGGCCCGACCAGCGCCCGCTTAGGTTTGGCTTTAGACCAAATGTTATCAGTTCTTATGGAGCCCTCCCCCGCCCCGTCACTCCCATACCGCTTTTCGGGCTCCAACGAATTACCCTTTCCGCCGAGAGGGGGAGATCATGGGGGCTTCCATATTGCCACCGCGACCCGACATTACGGAACCCGGCCAATAAAACAAACGGCTATTATATTTTTCTTCCCGCAGTCCATAATTCTGTCATACTCCGATCCTACCTTTTGGTCATCTATTTTCTTTTCGCTGCATAGCTCTTTTATCTCGAGTAGTGAACAAAAGTTAAATTATTCTATGATCGACTATAACGGGAGACGATTAAGAAATTATGGTTCATTGAACGCATGTATAAATCCCATCAAGAAGGCCGGAATATCAACCTCTCTTATTAGCGCCGATGTTTGATCGCACAGAAAAGTCTATCCCCTTCTAAGGGTAGAAACCAACGGGCCATTGGACTTCAGATTGTTCAAAATCACTTGATAGAGGGTTGAATCGGGTTATGAACCTCGGTCCATGAAGCATCCTGTTGCCAATTACCTCAAAAGGCCGGAAAGTTTATCTTAATATACGCATAGATCTTCTACGCGAGGTATGGGATAATAAAGATTATTCTAAATTGTTGATTCGGTGCCTAATTTCATCAACTTTCATATTAACTGGAAAACGTTCGCGGAGATTCCACCGAATTTTCCTCCTCGTCGAACAGCCGTCCGTTAATTGGGTTATGAGTTCAGGCAAGAGCGTCTCAGGCTTCGGTGCCATCCTTTGGCTAGGATCCGGGGACGATTTCTTAAAATAATATTAAATAGAATATTAAAGTCTATAAATAGAATATTAAAGTCTCATTTTCCTCGAGGCGAAAGGTTTATCCTCGGCGACAATGATAATTATTAAGTTCTGACGCGGGGCAAAGGGAGACCGGGAGGTATGGCGATGGGAGCGGGGCGGATTGCTGCAATATTTCAGTCTCAACTCCCTTTTCTATATTTAAAGCGATGCCGAGAGGAACAGGGGGAGCGGTAATGAAACTTTACACATTTAAGACTCGTCGGAGTTAAACGAGCGGGGTAAAAATTAAGGAGAAAGGGATGCCGGGAGGCTTCCACTCTTATTAGATATTCGGAACAATTTCAACCTCCCACCTAATGTAGTATCGCGGCCCTATTCAAACAGGCCCCACAACAGTGCTTGTAGCGTTACACCTCTTTGTAAAGCACAATAATTATAAAACGGTTGAACCCTCGCGTGAAGATCTTTTGGAAATGGAAAAGAGTCAACCACGATCCAAAGATGGGTCCAGAGTATGCTCCAATGTCTCTTTAATTTATTTTTGAATAAATATTTGTTGACCTCCTAAATATATATATATTTATATGCATTTGCAACATTAATTGCATATTGAATAGGCCTAGACGCCGCCTATTCACATTTCAAAACAAGTAAATAGTTTGAGAGAGGTCTTCTGCGTTCTGGGGAAGTATATTCTCGAAAACTAGGGAGGTTTTGCAAAAATATAAGAAAGCGTTGTTTTTTCGAGCTTTTTCAATTAAAATCCACGCTAAATGCAAACCGCCGAACGACCAAAATACATTTTCCTTGCTTAAAGCAAAGTAAATATAAATTCTTGATTAAATCCTGGTCTTATATTCGTGTCACAGCCGCAATTTTATGAACATCAATTAGAAAACGTCTCTCAGCTGATTTAATTGACCCTCTTCATTTTGAGCCCGTTAATTGAATGGGCCACATTTCCCAATTGCATGCGACCTGCGTATCCTAAATCTGAAAAAATTAATTTTCCCTACCAATTGAGGCATTTTTAGAAAGTTTCATAGAAAAGACCGTACGAAGGTTAACAACATATAGTCAACTTCTTATCTCGTGTTGTCCTCATTGTTAGCTCATTTATCTGAATTCAATGGTTCAGAAGTGAGCGTACATTTTTGAGCGGATTTAATACATTTGTGATAATTATGGGATGGCGCCTATGCCCCGATTAAATTGTCTCGCTTCCAAAGTAGAAGTTGAACGGCAGGCTCATCCTCCCATTTTGTCTTGCAATCCCCCAACTGGCATTCATCCCCCGGCTGTCTCAAATTAAATTCCTTTCCACCTGCTCATATCTGCCTGAGAAAAGGCTCGTATCTTTGTTCAACCGCTTTTCCACTCAGAGAAACGTCCACTACAGAGGTTATTCGAGTTCGACCCAACATCATCACCCTTCTGTATTGGGTTCTGAACATCGCAAGTAATACACTCTGCCGTCGTTTATTTTAGATTTCTTCGATAGTTCCCTTACAGTGTTCTCTCTGAACTTAAATTGCGGTTTAAAGAAGTGACTAATCAATTAACATAATAGGGTATGTATTTGTGGTAAATACCTTTCCCTCTAACTGAAGTTGGTTTGATATCATATATGTCATACATGTATCCTTTCGTTATCCTCCTTTCAATGTTTTGGCCAAACTATTAACTGTGTTTTATGCCTGGGGGAGAAACCCCAAAAGACGATAAAGGAAAATACCCCTGGGTTTAAATCATGTAGTTTCCTCCAGAAAGGGTGTCCTCTTTTCAACTCCCTTAAGCTATTCGACAAAAGTGGATTCCCGAGTATTTGTCTAGCAATGATATATATATATATATATATATATATATATATATATATATAGATAGATACATTGAATAGGAGCTAGGAGGATCTGAGAGAAAGTAATTCCCGGGCGCGCTCCATTAAGGCCGATCGTCGTATTGGCAGCGGCCCGGCTAGTAATGGAGAACATTGGGCAAACGGAAAACAGAAACAGGGAGAACAAAAATAAAAAGCAGTAATAACAATAAATTAACGAGGTTCCGACCTCCGGTTGGGCCCTTGATATTATCGGCGCCTACTCTTATTTCACAACCTCTAAACGGTACGTTATTGGTTGCATGGCGTTTTGCGCTCTGTTTTTTAGGCCGCCGTCTCTCCTGTCGAGAGCATTTCCAGGACATTGGCTTTATTTCGTGGTTCTCTCCTTACACATTTTTTATACTTCAGCCGAAGCAGATTGTTAGCGTGTTTTAAATTAATTTGGACCGTACCAACTTTCTTTTAATAGTAATGCTGTACAGGGAACAATAAAACGAATAAAGTGGTAATAATAATTTGAGTTCCTTATTTACAATGGACAGGTCTCAATTGACTAATAATGTTATATAAATAATGTTTATAAAAATTCTTGTTTATATTACCGAGAATCAGTAATGGTCTTTGAGGGCGTTGAAAAAAAGAGCCCCTCCATCCATGAATTGTCCGGACGTAAATCGAGAATCACAATGAAGTAGTGGGTCGTTTTATGGCGGTGGAGGGGGGAAATTTAAATCTTAAATAGCCGATCTCATGGTTTATTTAGTGGTTTCCAATCGTCGTAGGCATTACTGGGAGCCGGGAAACTCAGAAAAGGGCGGAAAGGGTAATGTTACTAACGATGATTGCTAATAGACCTCATTCAACTGTAGATTGGTAGTGGCTGAAGGGGTCGGGAGCGAACCGAGAAGGAAGGGTTCATTTTATTTAAATTAATCACTCTCTGTGTTGGTGGGCAGGCTCAATTTAAGTCTCCCCCCTCTGCTGTCGTCTCATCCGCCACCTAGAGAGAGATGGAGGGAGAAGGAGCGAGAGAGGGTGAGACGGAGCGAGGGAGGGAGAGCCTCCGCCTTCCTCCTTATACTTAATTACCCCTCAAATTGCACCCTTCTCTCTATATACCCTCGGTCCACCCTCCCTTCATTCGCTGCTTCTTCCCTCCTTAATACTTTCCCATCCCTCACACCACTTGGCAATTTTTACAAATGAAGAGAACCCGAGGAAAGTTCTTATTTTAAGAAGTAAATTATCGGAGGGGCGTTGCGTGTTGAAAAAAAGTTAGCGAATGACGAAATTAGTTCCATGTATATTTGGCAAAAAAGTACAGACTTCGATTCCACTAACTTATTCATCCGCATTGAACTACATTATACCTGTTTATCGGATCCAACATAGTACCTAATTACCGTAATTGCTTAGTTATTGATTCAAATAAGCACGTGTAATCAATCATTTTACTGAAAAAGACTACGTTTATAAAGGTAGATAAATCAACTACAGTATTTTAAGTATTAAATTGAGGAAAATAACTGCGAATAATTGTTTATGCTCTCCGAAATTGTACGGTTAGTAATATCTTACTTTAACGTAAACCAGAGAAATGATTTATTAAGATATTTTAACTGAGATATATAGCGGGATTTTATTCAGAATTTACGTTTGTCCGCCGCAATATTTCTAGTGGTACTATTGAAATCTTCGCCTGAAATATGACTTAAGTACTGATTTGCTTTCTCCAAGTAGCCTCTAGTAGTAGTGCTCTATACGTGCCCATCAATAAAAGGACAAAGCAAAATATATAGAATTATATTTACTCGTTAAGGGGGAAATATTAAGATGATCTCAGTATAAAAACAATCGTAATATTTATAGCTGTTTTTGAGTTCAGGGATACATTCTGTTACTGCAATCGTATTCATTAAAATTACCCAGAATATTAAAATTCCTTGTTTATTAATTCAATTGGAAACATTATTCCATTTTCCAAGAATACAACTTAAGTATATCAATTTAGGCTTCATTCAGGAAGAGAGAGAGAGAGAGAGAGCGGTGTCATCTTGAAATATTGGCGGGCATTAGGGCCCATCTTGATGCGCTAAATGTCCCCTCGTTTGTTGTTGTCTTTCCCGGTTTTGATTAGCCCTCCTTTGCTTTTAGACAATCCTCGGCCGGCCCTATAATTATTATGGACGACCGAGAAGAAGAAAAGGACAAAGCTTACATTTATTAGTCTCCTAATTGAATCCCTTTTATCCCAAACGACAATTGTTAATTCAACCCTCCTCCAGAGGTTCTTCCTTTTATAACACCGCTTTATATAAACGACTGCACCAGATAAGTAAAGGATTCGTCGGCCCAATTTCGGATACCTTCATGGTGGTCACTGTTACAGAATTCAGCTATATACAATTCAATATCCTAAAAACACACATGTGCGCACTAAGTGCAAGTTCTTGTAAGATGCATCATCCATGATTTTACATTGGAAGCTATACTTCTTTCGCCTTATCGCCATATACGCATTTATACAGTTACGAAGCATCCTTGTGTACTGTAAAACAATAGGTAACGAAAGATGAATAGTGTAATCAAGGTGTCTGTTTACAGACGAGGTAAACAGACAGCAAGCGACCTGAAAGTTTACAAAACCATACTAAACCGCCTTACTGGCTTACCGAGTCTGGCTGGATAAGCCGACATAAATAAGATACAAAGGTTCCAAAACATGATTCTACTTAAGATAATCCGTGCCCCTGCTTATGTTTCGATCCCCATCAAAACCTCAACCTCCCATTAGTTAAAGGTGTTATACGAGCTCCCTTCTAGATGTTTCATGCTATCTCAATCGGTACGACGTTCAAAATTCATTACCTTCCTATCCGCAAGGTCGAGCTTAATTAAAATGAAAGATGGTAAAGAGTGCATATTCAGGGTCTGCGAATTTAAATTCGTTAATTCGATAACTTAAACGTATAGTGAAAATAAGTGGGAGGAGAGCAACCAATTTCGAGTTGTCACTCGAGAATTATTAAGGAGGATATTTCTTGGGTCCCACCTCGTCGCTGGGATTAACAACTACGGCCCAAATGTTACTTTTCCGTGCTCGGGCCTCTCACGCCATACCTATCACGTTTATGAGAAAATTTCATTTGTGTGTTCTCTGTACCATTCCCCGTTCACCGAGGGACCGTAAAAATGAGCTCCTTTACTTTAAAAAAAACAATAGAGATCGCTCGGTGTCTGCTCTATGTAAATATTTCGTCTCATTTTACAGGTCGGCGGATTCGAAATGTGGACAACAGCCTGCAGTCGTCAGTTGAGGAATTCAACAACGGTGAGTTGAGAATACTTTGAATTTACGTTAATCCTTTATTCATTATAGGGGTTCTTTATAAGATAATAAGTGATATTAGGGTAAGTAGACTAAATAAATTTCTAATATGCAATGGGAATACAATGACTGAAACACTTACGAGAGAGCGCCATTTCACCAGAAAACTTTCCGGTCCCTCCATCATCATCGGATGGTCGAAAACCGTCATCGCAGTCGTTTTAAAAAGGCCTCAACTGTCTCCTCTTTTTCCTTTTTTTCCGGGATAAACTCTAGACCGAGACCGAGTGTCGGATTTAAATGGTTAGAGGACTGTTCCCCCACAGCCGCCGCCAATAGCCAGAGATTGGCCCCACCTAACCCACTGCGTCCCTCTCACACTCCCCGTCTTTTTTCATCCCTATCTATCTGTATCTCACTTTCTCTCGCCCCTTCCCCTCTCTCCCTATCCCTCTCTCTCTCACACTCTTGCCGGCTTCTCCCTCTTCAAACAAGGACTTGTTTGCACAAGTCCCCCCCTTCCCAACAACCGTTTTCTCTTTTTTAGCCCCACTGTTTTCTTTTTGAGGTTAAATCTTAGATAGATTTTCCGGTGTATCGGAGTGATTTATCATTTTGAACAAATGTCCTGTTAAGTGAATACGAAAAGACCATACATTAATAACGCTCATATAACAAAAATAATAATACGGCATATGTCGGTTATATATGTGCTAGTCTGTCAGTACTGTCACTGATAATAATAGTCAACATATAACCAAACTATATAATTGCTTCACCCTAATTTCATATGCGTATTTTTATGCATTTAATAAGAAGAATAATTACAGACTTTTTCACATTAAGAACAGTTCGACTATCGTATATTTTATGAGTAACAATAATTTAATCATGATTTTAATCATTCCGGTTCCATAAAAAATAAATATTCCTCAAATTAAAAATTCAATCATTAAAATATTAAGGTGGTATTCGTAGGTTTGAAAATATTCTAGGAACTTATGCCGAACCCTCTGTGTAGGCCTGGAAACAAGGAGGGAAGAATTGGGTTTAACCGCAGCAACGTATTTTGGAAGTCATAACGGCGAATAATTTCGAGAGATGTACAAAACTAACGCGAATACCGCCACGGACATGAAGGAAGAGAGGCGAAACTAGGAGGGGGAAAAAAACAGGAGAGGGTATTCCGGTAGAATAATTTTTTAACAGGGCGGGCCGACCGAGCGGAGAGGCAGCGGAAACCCGGGCGCGCGTCGTTATGCCCCGACAAACACGATTATGGAAAACAATTCCGTATTCCGGTGGGGGCGCGTGTGCGGGTTTACCTCTACGCGTGAGAGTGTCTAGCGGATAGCCGGCCGGGGGCGGCTTGAACACAATTGGCCGAGGGCCAGGGGGCCCCCGCCACCGCCGCATGGGATGCACAAACACGGATAAAGAACGCTACGACAACCCATTACAGGCTCGGGTCGGCAAAAACAAGACATATTCACCGCCTCTCCTCTTTTTCGATTTACCTTTTTTTGCCTCGTATCGCGACCCTAGTTAAGAGGGACCGATTGCTTTGGATCGTCCATTCCGTGAATCAGTAACAGGTGAGAGGTAGGAAAAAGAATTTAAGATACCGTATTCACCCTGGGTATAAGCAATATGCTATCTGTATTGTATACTTGAATGCTCCAATTTAATACGTGATAAAAACGGTAATTAATTGCCGCATATCCCAGGCATATTCTCTTCCTAAGAAGGGGTAGCCTTATAACTGAAATTTGTCGGTAATAATTTATGAAAAAACTTTCATGTAAAATACATAAGAAGTCCTGCCAGCCGGCATATATTAAGGAAATACGGAAGGCGTCTGTGGTCGAGTGTGGCAGAGCTCGAGTTGAGTAGGGCCAAAACCCGATTTCAGCAAACGATAATGTTAATTCAGTTTCTATTTTGAGTGCGACTGGAACTGAACTTCTGAGAATAAGATATAATAACAGTTGTGGGGCACAAAAAGTAGTATAGGAAATAAAGGAAGGCAGGAGGAAGTATACTTCCTCATCAATCATTATATAATTTTAATGGAGATAATGCAGACAAAAGGATTTATTATAGAAATAATTTTTTTTCACAAGTGACAAAAATTCGGAACGAGTTGATGCGACCCTGGGACAGTAGAATGAACCGCGGCGTTCACTCTAATGGCGTTAAAGCCGACACTTTTAATTGGCGGTTGACAAAGCGGGTCATCCGGGCCGTGGATGAAGGGGCCCCGTTGTCTCTCCTCGTCAACGCTGTTTTTTTTTGTTGTGCGAGGGGCGGAGGAGGAGGCGGAGGAGGAGGAGTAGCCCGATAATATCTGGGAGGCAACAAAGCGGCAAGCACAATGGCCCCTGCCCCTGCCAACCAGCACCAACTTGGCCCCTAAATTACGACCGTTTTTGGAACAATTTGTAACACTCGGGGCTCTCGCCCCGGGCCACGGCTCCCGTGTTTTTAACTTAATAAGCTTTTCAACGCGATAAGACAGGGGTGGAACCCCTGTTTTCCTCCGAATCTTCCCGTCCGAGGGCTGCTAATACCATACAGAGCCAATTTTTTATAATATATTTGGCACAAATTTGAAAAAACGTAAATTCTGTATCTCATTTATTGTTTCAAAAATAATCTTTAAAATGTATATCGTAGCTGTATCTGTTGGTTGGTCCGCGACTGATTAGAATATGATCACTTGGTGCGATTTTCAGTTTCTTTATTTGCTTTGAACTTCACAATTGTCTAGAAAATTTCATATTGTACACTGAGGTACACTCGTATCTTACATGTTGTTAACATTTATATTAACATATTACTACCAAAATGCTACAAACAACGACGAAAGGCCTAAACCTGGTTATTATAGCTTAAGATCAAAAAAGTTACTGTGTATAGAAAATTAAAATGCCACTCTAAATTAGTTGATATCCAATTAAGTTTGACTGGTCTCTCATTTCCCTGGCCAGTTTATTAATCTCGAGGATCAAACGAGACACCAAAGATTTTAATTTTAAATGATAAGTTGAAAATCGAAATCGGAGACCCAGCACTTTTTTTCTGCCTAATAACCTGGCTTATACTTTTATGTACTTATTCTTTTACTTATTAAGAAATAGTTTATTAAAGATTCGAAAAAACCAACTAAAGGGATATTTTTCCATATTTGGAGAACGTTTAATATTAACGCAATTTAAGTTTATTTAGGGGGAAATTATTATCCTTTTTGGATTATCTGCCGGATTAAAACTTGCGTAGCTCTGCAGGATGACATTAAGGTTCTTCCAAGTTGTAAAACTGGAATTACTAACAGTGTATTTTATTGAACCTTTATGTCTTCATTAATGGAAGCCCATTCGTGTACTTTCGCGCGATCCAAACTTTCACAATAACATCGCTGCAAAATTTAACTCCTACGTTGTAATAAATAGTTTAAAAGCGGACGTGAAAATACCCCTTTAATATTCCCGACAAATAATCCGCCTTTATAATATTAGGGAGCGTACAGTGCCCACATGCTTAATGGAAACTTGCCTTTCTGAATTGGTTTTCAGTATGGGACGGACAGATTCAATTATAATAGAAGCATCGTTGACAGACATGAATTAAGACGCAAAAATATTACCATGATATTAAACTAGTTCCACCCTTTTCGAGAAAATATTGTATTATTTCTCATTTGCCTGTTACTAAGGCCATTGGCGGAGCCTATAAAGTGAAACGGGACAGAAAAATTGCGCACAAAATAACTTTTATCGTAACTACCAAATTTATAAAATAATCAGGCTATAAAAAAAGGCCTTAACTCTGTAAATAAAAGTAAAATATAAAGGCCTGCGATCCAGAACTATTATTTGTTAAAAGAACTTTTATTCATTTAAAAGAAAAGTTTTCTAAATGTATGCATAGAAGTTAAAGTTACGCTGTGTAAATGCCCGCATTTTGGAATTTTCATTGCCAATTTGCTTTGACCGTTTTCTAGGAGTTTTTTTTTTTTATTTTTACATCAATTTGACAAACTAGTTTCTTTCGCTATCGATTGCCGTTCGTAGGCGACACAATGGTGAGATTTTGGACCAAGAGTGACTTCGTACCGAGAGGTCTTCGGTCTTCAGCCCCTTCGACGGAATACAAACTGGTGACTGTGGATGGGGGAGCTAAAAATACATGGGGAGGTGATTAAGATTTTAAACGGGCGGGACTGCCGTGGCTGTTGGAGGTTGGCGTGATCAGAGGGCCGCGTGATTCCTGCGTTTCACTTGGTCGGGTTTCTTTTAATGGGCCGTCAAATTTTTATTGCGCTTTCCCTTTTTCTTCCTTCCCCTTACTCCGCCGCCCCCTTGGCGGTACCGGTACTAAAAGATAAGTCCCGTTCGACTTTCCGAAAACGCTCTGTGACTTATTGTGTATAATTGGGGTCCGAAAAAGTCTAGCCATCCCAAAATGGGGGCTTTAATAACCTGTCAGACGACAAGAAAATGGGACGCTTTATTTATTTATGTCGGGGACTGCGATGTTTGAACCGAACGGATAATTAGTCTAAGTTATATTTCCATTTAATCTACCCAGAAAACCTACGAAAGATATTTAGGTTGCCTGTTAGCAGAGTCCATTCCACTATCTGATTTGGTACTGGTTACAGATTCTCACTGTACCTTACAGTTGTAATTGCTTCTAAAACTGGATACGGGACTATCTGATATCTCAGCATCTGGTTATCAGATAAACCTGCCAAAGGTTACTAGGTAAAAATACTCAACCAATAGAATCCCGTTTAATAATGTGCATATTTGGTACCATTTTTAATACTGTCAACAGCTAAAATCACAATTATTTTGTGATTTTAAAAGCATTGTGTTTTGTATTCGCCTATTTGGTTTCACCTCAATGAAACTAGAAAAAGTATCCTTAAGATTTGCGAGGAAAAACCGACGTCAAGAATGAGCCCGCGATGAACGCTCCCTACTCACTTGAAGTATGCGAAACGTCGATATCGAATTATAAAATTAATAATAATTACAAGACGGACCTAATTCGTTGGTCACCCCATAATTTCAACCCCCCTCCCACCACCCTTAAGGAGGATTTAACTTCTTACAAAAAACAAAAAAGAAAAAGAAAACGAAGAAAATCTACCTTAATTAACGTTCTTCAGGCCAACTTTCGTCCCTTAAAGAAGAGGGAAGAAACTTTTCTGATTCAAGCCCTTGATATAATTACTCGTTGAATATATTGCCTTAAGTTTAGCTTGGGTGGCCCCAACTCCTACTTCTCTCGACGCTGCCGTCGTCGTCATCTTCGTCCGGTAAATATGGCCGTCCGAAAATTAAATACCTCGGCCTCCTGAGACTTTTAAAACATCATTATTGCGTTTTTAAAGCCGTATCAACCGGCTTAAAGACCGAGCCGAAAATATTATACATTTTCACGAATGAATTACTGAAAAAAAGCTCTTTTTATACATGAATTTAGGGTTACGTTTATTTTCTGTGTTATATTTCTTTTGTTCAATCACGAATTAATAAATCTGTTAAAGTTGTAATTAAGAGAGTAGTCTGTACGCTACAATATGAAAATCAAATTCAAATAAAATCCGGAAATATATCTTTTAAGTACAATAAAAGATGAACTTAGAACACTTTACGATCCCATCGGAGAATTTTGTTGGACGCCGGCCAATCTCTGCAATGCCTCAACGATAGCCTCATTCATGTGGGGGTGTTATTTCTCCTAAAATTTTCTCAATAGGGCCAAATAAACCATGTACATAAAAAAGCCAAATCGCCATCGAAGTATTCGATCCAGGATCAATTAATTCTGCTTTAAGTATTTATACGTAACATTGTGTGTAACGGCTCGAGTAAACAGAAATCTGCTAAACGGGACCTACAATGTTCAAAGAATCATTTCCCTCCCGCGTCCTTGTCTACCGACAGAAGCCCAAACTTCGTATCCGACGTCGAATGCCGGCATCGCTTTCCGCCGGGGCAATATACCCAATCGAATTACACTGTCTCTTTCTCTCAGACTGCAATTCGGACGGGGAATTTTTTCCCTTCCTGCATAAGAAAATTGTGTTTGCTATTGAATCAGAATCGAATTGGGCCCGCAATAAAGGTCGCATTTGAAATATGTTTAAAAAAACCAGAGAAGTTGTACCGCTGGTTGAAATCAAGTTTGTAATTGAATGGGAATCTGGTTCGCGACCGGGGCTCGAACCCTTAAGAGAGGGACAAGTCTCAACAGCTGGGGGCTCCAGTTCTTCCCGGACTATCGCATTAGGGCTCTTGGTTCTTTAACAATTGTAATTAAACAGCGTTCCGCGGCCACCAGAAACTTACTCCTTACCGATAAAATTGAATTATTACATATTATTGGATCGCGCAGGTACTGTGATGAGGACCTCGGGCGGCAGGTGTAGGAAACGTGGGCGGCCGGTCACACTCCGGCCAACCAAAGTTGGGAAGAAAAATAACCTTTCCACTGTGAACACGTCGTTCTTTAAAACGAGGAAGAATCTCGGTCAAACATCGGTCCAACACCTGCTGCTGCTGCGATGTTGTCCTCTCAGCACTGCACAATCTAACCTGGTTCGTTCGTTCAATTTTACCGAATGAAAAATTTTCTGCCGACGAGGGTTTCGATAGCCGCGCGGTGGACTAGATTTTCGTTTAATCCCAAATCCGAGTCGATTGTGAGAGCTCAAAGAACTCAAGGGCGCTCCGCACAGCCGGTGAGAGTGCGATTATTATTATAATCCCTCGCCTCCCCCGCAAGCCATAAGCTATGGGGCAATTTGGGAACGTATTCCGGGGCAAGTCGATAAGAGGTAGAGGGAAGTGTGGCGGGCGGTGACGGCCTAATGACCGACTAATGAGCGCCACGCCGGACCCTGCCACTATTCCATTGATGGCCACTCGTTAATTCCCCCCACGCCCCCGATGCGCGTTTCCGGCGGAATAACTCCGCGTTGAATTATAGCCAAGGACCTGAGGAAGGGATCAAATTAAGCTCCTCGATTCTGCATGGCTGCCTGTCGAAATTTTTTAATTATATACCGGATTATATTCTAGCGTTATTATAATACTGGAATGTTTGAATGAACCAGTTTACAAATGGCGCATCACAAAATGTTTTTTCAACCTCGACTGATTGGTCGACATCGAAACTCTGAAAGCGAAGAGAGCGTTAGTACTAAATAATTCTATAGGAGGACGAGCTTCGTTCTTAATTTGTTTTATAAGCCATCGTAATAAAAAAAACGTTGTTGTATTAGGGGATAGGTTTTACACGAGGTAATTACCGTATAAGTCCTTAGAGTGTACGAAATTACACCGGCGGGTGAGAGATATTGATATTAATTCGTAAATTAAGATTAAAGCCTCTAATTTTTATTATTTTCTCCTTGGTTTACGGTCGGCGATCTGCACGATCTCGCGTCGGGAAAAATACGGCCACTTTCAGTCGTAGCATAGTCATTGTCGTCGATCGTAAAAGTTGGTCCGTCGGGAGAACATTGGCCGATCGAAATCTCAAGACGGAAAATCGTTGCGCGGTGGGACGGCGGGCCTCATTAAAAGGATTTACATTTACTGCGCGTCTTCGAGCCTGGCGCTCGGTGAACACTCGCTTCGGCACTATCTATAAACAATTTATTCTTCGGCGGAGCGAGGGCCTTCCGAGGCCTTAAAAGTCGGAGGGACCGTGTTGATAATCATTCGAAATTGTTAGGGAGGAGGCCCTCGTTAAGTTTTACGAGTGCAACTGGCGGGCTATATCGCGGGGCCGGTGGTTTTTTTTTTTTTCAACCCGGCCGGTTATCCTCCTCCGCTACCCGCTGCTCGCCCGGGCGGCGTTCAGGTTTTAACGGTCGGCCGTAAAAGCCGCACCTTCCACCTCCTCCTGCCCATCAACCTCCTCCTCCTCCTCCCCCCCCCCTGCTCCTCCTCCTCTACCGCTTGATCGCAAATCGCCGACCCCGATTTCTGCCAGGCCGCCAAAAATTAGGGGGGAGAAAAAATGAGAATGAAAACAGGGACAGTTTTTAACCACCAGATGTGATCTTCTCGAATACCTTCCGAACGCTGTGTAGTCATTTCACGATTCACATCAACAGCCGCGTTCTGGCTACGATTGTGCTATTGGCCGATAGTAATATTGATAAATCGTAACTTTTGCGAATTTCTCGCCGTCCAGTTTCACTGCAGACATTCTTATCATCAACCTTCTGATATATGTACCTTCCAGTATCATGGGAGCAGGTTCGGGATAAGAAGAAGGTGATTGAAAAGTTGGACACCTATTGGAATGTTAACAGCAGCATTTCGTCGAGGTCAAAGGTTCAAATCCTGGCGATAGACACAATTTCATTTTCGTTAATTGCGTACAGCGTACATTTATTGAATCACAATTGTTAATAATCTCCTCTTCCGATGTGCGAGACTGTTTGTAATTGACGCGAAATAAAACGGGATTTAAAGGGAAAATCTTCAGAGTAATACAATTTTAGGCGTACAATTCGTGCTGGGGCTAATGCAAGGGAAGGAACGGGGGTAGGCGGAGAGGACTTGTGGGTTTTGGCTGCCGGGTAGATAAGGGAATCCTGGAGGGATTTAGACATTAATTTGAGGTAACCCGCACTGTCCCACCAACCAGTCCCGTACAATTTAAATTGTATTCCTTATTTCAAAGCTGATTCCTATTTAGGTAGAACTTTTCGGAAAGAATATAACCAAATTTTACAAAAAAATGCATTTTCATTCAGTTATCTCGAGTTGTGTAACGAATGGACCGGTTTTTATTTATTTCATCATTATTCAAAATTAAGTGATTAATTTTTAACTCAATAAACTCTTGCCGAGCGATGAAAATCACATGGTACAGAGGATAGCTTTTACAAATATGATGTTTTTAAGCACAAAAAAATGAACATTTGAGGAAGTAAATGCTGCCATGCCAGTGATTGCGTGCAATCGGTATGATTTTTTTTATCATTCCAATCTGTTGGCTTTCGCTTTTGGCCGCTCAATAATTTCCAATTTCGCTCTATAATTCGCTTAGAATTTATGCGGGTGTTTTTAGTTGTATAAGTTGACCAGCAGGGTGAGCTTACTACAATCGAAATCGCCGTAGGATATAAAATAAAACGGCCAAGAGGAGTTTGAGAGAGCTATTCGAGAGTCCGAAATTTGATCTAAATGTTCTTTAACGGCGAAAATGGCAAATGGTGGATGTGGGCGCCCTGGAGGCGCTGTACGCAACTGTCGCTTGCAGCGGCAAGTGACACTTGTACAAGTGCAAGAAACGCACGGGGCCATAGGAAAGCAGGCCGTTGTGGGCGAGTCGGGCGAAAAACAAGTAGAGGCGCAGAGTCTTGGAGTGTTCGGTTGGTGGCAAGTTGGTGGGGGCCGGGGCTTAGCCGCGTAGGAGCGGCGACCGCAGTGACCGCACCCTCCCAGTAATGAGAAACTCCTGGGGCGCACCGCCCAACCTTACCCGTCTGCCAAAATCTTTGAACCTCCCCCTACCCGCCCTCCGTTGACTTATTGTTCTGAAGAGGGTACACCCCGTTGACTGACGCCCCCCTCTCTGAAGATGGAAGAAGAGGGATACTCTACCCACTTGTAGTGAAATACAGATACAACTAGCTACCCTGCTCCGTGTCACTCATTATTAGCTCTATCTTTTGGTTTTTTCCTCTCATAAAACAACTGGGACCTTCTCCCGTCTTCCTCGGGTAGAAGACAGTCAAATATGTTTTACAGTTTTTCGTCCTGTTCCAGAAATATTTTTCTCTTAAAATAAATATTGTAGGCTTTATAGGATTATGTGCTTCTCGTTTAATCATCTTATTATATCTGTATTCCGGACCGGGATCAGAGACCAAGGAAGTAGAAGGATATCTACAGGCATTATTACTTAATATGCAGATGAAAAATTGAATTGCTTAATCCACGCTTAAAGGTTTTTGACAGTGTATTCTTTGATCATGTTCAGTTGTGAGAAATGCCAATGATTGTAGGGAACACCTACAGTTTCCTACACACTAGATTCATTCGTGACTACCATTATTGTTAATACGATAACGCCCTTTTTTTGTGATAGAAATTTTTATTTCTTCGGTTTATCTCGTTTCAGTTTTGCAAACGGCCGAAATTGATGAAGAGGACTTGATTCGTCGACGGTTGTTGGTTTTGGAGGGCATAAAAGTAGGCCCGTATCGAATCGAGCGCCGGCCAACTGGGAAAGTAAAATAAAATTTAGAACACTCCGGAATTCAATCTCGAATAATCCTTACTGGCGGAAGTGAGCCCGATTTTTTTAATATTCGCCACTTACAGAAAAAAAATAAGAAAGAGAGAAAAGGAGACCGTAGAGGGAGGGGGAGAATATAAAAATAATAATCTGGAAGAAAGAATGGAGAAGAAAAAGGTTGCGTGAAGCCGCTTGCGCGGCCGCAAGTTTAATTTTAGCCCTAGCTTTTGAGAGGGGTGGTAACAGGAGAAAGGAATTATAAGTACGAGGAAGTGCTTAGAATGAGAAAGAGGAGGAGAGAACGGATGGATACCACTGTAATTAAGACAAAGACGGAAAGCTGCCATGATCTTAGGAGGAAAAGTGTAAAACGTCTTTCAAAACGTCACCGTCATTCATTCATAAAATAATACTCCTTTGAATAATTTTGCTATTTTTTCAACGTGTAATAACTGAAGAAATAATCTGAACAAGTCGAACAGACGTCGGAGTCAGATTTTCCAGTGCGATGTGCGAAACATTTTTTTAAATATTGATACTTATTTGGGAAATAACAATTCTTATTTAGAAACAATTTTGTACTAACTGAACGAGATGATCTACTCAAAATCTAGAAAAACTCAAAAATAAAAATATTATTTAATTAATACAACTTTTCAGTGTAATATAAATCCAAATGGGTAAAATGGAGTCAGTTACATGAATTACCGAGTGAATATGTTCTTTGAACACGGATATGTATTTAATTACATTATTAGTTTAAGTTTTTATTAATTATTATACTTTCTTCTGAAATAAAAATTATAATTAGTTAATCATAATACAACTCATTATTATTATTATTTGTATTACGGCTCTGATGATTCTAAGAACGCAATGCAGATGTGTTATGCGGGTCTAGTATTAGCGCCGTTCTTCATTCAATTAATGAAACCTATTAAGTTTCTTATTCGATTTATTTTCTTCTTTTTAATTTGGCACAGTGTAATCCTTTTCTTGCTGAATTTTATGTTAGTTTGGATCGTCCCATTACTTTTTCACGCCGAACGAAGAGGATCAAAAAACAGAAAATTACCTATTTAATTGCTATATACAAGGTTGAAACACGCACGTTTTCTGTGTTCATTGTGTAGTTCATTAACGCTAAGATAATTCGATAACGAAATGTCATATTTTTCTCACTCGGATAGCGACCGGCCAACTTCCATGGGAAATTCCGGACTGGTATCGGACAAGGGCCGGCCGGTCGTTTACCGCCGGAATATCAGAGCAGACGTTTTTTTTCGTTTCTCCCCTTGTCCCCGTTTTTGCACTAAACCCAAAAAAGAAATTCAATTAAAATTTCTGTTTATCTGCGGCGAGACTGTATGGGGGCTGGCCGGCACGCGACCCTATCTGACCATGGGCTCCGATAGCCGCCCCCAGCCAGGACGAATGTCGGGCTTAAAATGTCTCACAAAAAAATTTGTCGGAGGACGACCCCTCGAAAGTATCAACAAACAGTGGGCCACGCATTAAAGTCTTCACGTTATATTGCAAACAACTACACTGTGTACATTTCGTACTTACAATGAAAAATGTGCATATGTGTAGATTAGAGTACGATTTAAATAGGTTAATAAATAAGATAGGAAATTGTTTTTTTTAAGGGGTCTCCTATATAACGTCCGGATAGTGAATAGAGCGTTCTTAGCATTTCTTAACATTTCCACCCACCTCCGTTAGCAATAGTAACTATATAAAAGTACCAGCTCTCCAAACCGGCGAGAGGAAACACGAAATCTACGGTATTCCAACCCCTCGCAGACCACAAAACAGGTATTCTAAAATAGTTATTATTCTTTTCTAAATCTAGTTTTGTTTGTCCGGTCTTCAGAGTCTGCTGGTTGCTGGAGGCGGCCGGTAGTCCTCTCTATAGTCCGGTACAGCGGACCGTTGTTGACTTTGTAGTGTGTCGGGGCCAAGATCAGACGGAGCGGCGGTATACAAGAGGATGGCCGGGTGGTGGGGTAGGGGGCTGCGCTAATGATGCCGGGAAGTGTTCCGGGGGTGTCCCGTGACTTAGCTCAGCAGAAACTCGGGGGCCCGCTAATAATAGCCGGGCCGGCCCTCGTCAACTCCCGGCCGCCATTCAACACGGAAGTTCGCCGCCACCCGCCCAGAACTTCCCGGATTACAAGTTACCTGAGCGGTCGGAGGTTCGATCCCTTCGGTTATCTGTTACATCGGACGGGGGACAATCGGTGCAGCTTGTATCCGGAACACAAACCCTCTAGAGAATCATTTTGAATCCGAGATATTTCCATAGTTGTCCTGTTCAACAAGCCGAGATATCATTTTTGAATTCTGTGAAATTTCCCATCAATAGCGGCGGGAATGATATTTTAACAGCACATGGCTAGAAGATAAAAAAATCTTTTGTAAGAACGAGACGTGGATAAAATAAAGATAGGAATTCGGTACTGATTCTGAGTCCGGAATAAAGAGATACATTGATATTTAAAAATAGACATAATTCTTAAATTAAAATAAGGAAATTGAACTGAAATGGAATGAAATTTACAAAAAACTTCCCATTTTGATGTGAGTTTTATTCGTTAATGGTGCACAATATACTGTACTAATATGTTTAATGCTTGTCCGCATTTAACTTCGCGTATAATGAACCGGGTTTTAGAGTTTCATTAAAAAACTCCGAGTTCGTTTTGTTCATAAATTTCACCAGTGTTAAATCTCCCGGCGAATTAGCGTCGGGCCAGCGAACCGGAAAATGGCGCAAAGGGTTAAATGCATTTTTCACCGCTTTCTGTACTTTTAAAACGGCAACTGACATATTTTCTCCGCGCTGTACCGGATCATTACGGGGACAATCGAGACTTTCCGCGCCGCCTAACAATGCCCTAATAGGCTCAATAATAAAATGAAAAGTGGGCTCCCAATTCGACGCAATATGTTTTTTTTTTCACCCGGACCGATTTGTAATAATTACTCATTGTTGAGGAAACCTGGCGGGTGGAAAATAGAAAATTGAATCGTCTTTCTTTCGCCGAGGGTTTTTTTTCTGTTTTCGTTCCCTTAATCGGCAACAATAGATTGAATATCAATCCCCCCGCAGAGGGGGTTGGCCCGGTTGATTGAAAGCACTTGCGTATTCAGGGCGGCCGGCCCCTCCGCTAATTGGTGGGTCATCAGGAATTAATTTGGCATCGTTTTACGAATTGGGAAATAATAAAAGAAAAGGGAAATTGGGAAAGAGCTTTCTTTTTTTCGACCTCCCCCACCCCCCATCACGCCCCCGTTTTAATTCCGAATATAGAGTTTTGGTTTGGGGCCGCGGGTTTGGACCCGGCCGTCACGATAATCGCCGGGCACATTAATTTCTTTCCGGCAGACAGCAATTACGACGTTTTCGGAATTAGACCCGGGCCGAAGAAGAGGGAGAGTCCACCGTCGCCAATTCCAATCATGCCCGACAATTATGGACCGACTTAGAACTTGAAAGTCGGAAAAAGTCTTCCCTTCTCGGCAATCCGACCGCTAAAGCACAAGTCACCCTTCATCTGTGTCATCACCAGAGACACCGAAATCGCACAATCGCATCGCGATAAATCTCCGACATGGTTTATTAAACAGTAATTTCATACATGAAGCTATGTTAACCCAAATTAGTTAAAATTAGTATTAATTATTATACTTTCTTCCGAAATAAATAATAAGTTAATCGTAATAATTATTTCTATTACGGCACTGTTGATCCTAAGAACGCAATACCGTCCTGTTATGCGGGTCTAGTATTAGCGCCGTTTTTCTGACAACCGTCGGCGGACCGAACATTCATTCAATTAATGAAACTAAATTAACCCCTTTTTTACACTACAGTTTAATAAATAATAGCGCCGGTAAATGCCAGCAGTGTTAATGAACTGTTACCAACGGACTGAGGCTTGGGGGCAGACCGATTCGAGTTAATTTACTGATTCCAGTCTCGTTATAAGCCGTGAATCTGCTGAGAAATTTTTTTAGTCCGACAAAATGTAGAGTCAGAACGAATCCTTCAGTCAGCAAAAGTAGCCGTTTATAGACACCCTTAGTTACAGGTAAATCAAGGATAAACCCCGTTCCGCCGTGAGTCAAATTGTTATTACATGTAGTTTTCAGTAAGGGGTCCCTTGGGAGGGGCGTTTGTTATTGGAGGTGTGCAGGTGGAGGGGCCAATCAGGAGGGCCGGCCTAATTCGGACATATCTGCCGGTACGGGGGCCCCATGTTAAACACCGGCGGGGCCCCCGTCCCCCATTACCCGACGCTAATCAACGTTTAATCGCTATTAGCTCTGGGGGAGGAGACCCCGCCGGGTGTAGCGAGGAGCTCAACCTCTTGTTCGGCCTTCCTCAACCGCTGTCGATACCTTGTCGCCTAGGCCGACACAAATTGAACGCATACCACGATACATATACACGTACGATCAAAGACGAGTATTTTAAATAATAATAAACTAAAATAATATAATGTACCTTAGTGATCATTTCAATTTGAAGTGTCTCGGTAGTAATGTGAAATAATAATACCCTTCATAAAGAAATATATCATATATAACACCATTTTCATATAGGTCAAATTTGTATTACAGAGAACCTCCGATATAATTTAAACCTGAAATATTTCAACTGAGAATTCGATTCTCCAATATTAACCAAGTAAACTTTTCACAGTGGGCTGCGTTAAAGTTAAATTCCAACAGTCCTGTTGACGTTAATATTCACAGCTATTGATTTCAATTCTGTTCCTCCACCCGTCCGAAGGTCAACATAATTCACCTGTTTGTGCACACTGTTGTGATAATTTGCTTGAGTCATCAGTCAGCGGGTGGAAACTAGTCTCCGTGTTAGTGGTAGTTGGTAGAGGCAGAGGTAGTGGTAGTGGTAGTGGTAGTGTTAGTGGTAGTGGTAGGGACACTTGACGGGAGTGTGCCCAAGGAGGATCAACAGGTCGCTCCAACCAACAGATGCTTCAACGCCCAAAATAGCATTAGACCCACCGTCTTGGATTAAAAGCGTTTTTATTTTTCTTGCCTTCTACCAAATTCAACTTAAATCTGTTAATCTCATTATGCAACATTATAAAGAAATAAAAGTATGATTTTATTTCGTACTTTCAAATAACAGAAGTATTTCACTTAGTGAATTCTATTTCTCGATTTTCTGTTACTGGTTGCTTTCTGAGTAATTAAATTTATTAAATCAAAAGTTAGTATAATAGCCTTGTTATTGTAAACACCGAAGGATACGATAGAATATTCCTGTGTTCTGCACTGTAGTGTAATCGAGTAAAAATATTTGACAGTTCAATTTGGTTTTTAAATGGGATTGAAAAGTAGGCTCGTAGGCCGGTCCTTCCTTTTCAGATAGGTTTTGCCCTATTTGAAAAACGACCATTGGGCTTTGAATAGGGATCGTACAAAACTGATAGCGCCGACGCCCGGCGGAAAAGGCATTTTCCAGTGTCTTTTTCATGCCGTATCGTAACAAACCCCTCCTCTCCCCCCACCCTCCCATCCCCTTCATTTTCCATCTGTATCGAATTTCCCAATCCACAAATGGAGGAGACCGCTCATTATTTTAGTTCGCCGGAAATATTCGAGTTTTCGACGGATAAGCACGTTCGGACACTTTTATCGGCCGTGTGGAGGAAATTTCATATAAAAATGTATATTTTACTCGTGAAATATTTTGATTAATTTCAGAATCTCTGAGTATTGCAATGTAAAATCGAAGATTGAGTTCACAGAAGTGTTTATTGATACTTTAAAGTAAGTTCTATAATTTCCCAATATGGGTGACAAAAATATCCAAAAAATATTTGTATATTTCTGAATAATGATGTGTTTTTTGAACGTTAGGAACAAAAAAGTATCTCTCTCTCTGTATATATATATATATATATATATATATATATATATATATACCCCTATTTTAATAGTTAGGTACGAGGATTAAGCCGGGCATATTAACTCCGTGTTTAATATCAAACAAAGGGAAGGAACAGCAGCAATAAGTAACAGCATAATTCCGTTTGTCAAGGATAATGGAAACATTGCCAATATGAAGGTTATAAATCAAACGACTTGCGCGATGCATCCGACAAGAATTTTAGGCTAAAATTAATTTCATTTCCATTTATGATACATAAAGATAGCGGTTAAAGTGACTTGTTGCTAATGGTTCGTGTTTATTAAAGACTATTTAAAATTATAAGAATAAATACTTATTTTCATTGAGAGGATTATTATGTCCGCACATTCCGACAGTTTTTCACGTTTACGCTTTTCGTGTTCACCTTTCGTGTTGAGGTCGGCGACCGGCTTCGTTCGGCCCGCCGAGGTGCAATGTAGCGCTTTCGCGGTCCAAACTTCTGCCATACGTCGTGGAACATATTTCAGGGGGCGGGTTCACGTTTCCGGAGGGGGCGGGCAATCTGGGCCCGGGAGTCAACAGGTCTTGGGGGCCCGCCTCGCGGGACATATTTTCGCGGCGATAATCCTCGCGGCGACGTTTCAGGGCGCATATTAAAGTCATATATCAAGCCGGCGGGGGCGGTGGGAAGCGTACCCTCTCCTCCCACCCCCAGGTGGTGGAAGATAGGGGCCGTGCTCTATTTACGATGCCCCGTCTCAGGTCTCAGGAAGGAAGTCGAGTTGTTGCCCAAGTTTTCCCCAGTCGACGACCCGGCCCGATAATGCCGCCCCTTCTTCCGCCTTCCCACTCAACCGCGGTACCTACTTTTTGCTCAAAGCCTCTACCGCCCTACATCAATATTTATATACGGCCTTTCGTGGTATATTTCATTATTGAACTAATAATTCAACTCCAGACATTCTGGAAAGTGTTCCATCTTCATTTCAGTTACCATGAACTGCTTTAAAACCATGTTAATTCTGAACTAAGATGATTAAGCCGGGCATATTAACTCGAAGTCAAACAAAGGGAAGGAACAATAACAGCATAATTCCTTTCACAAGGATAATGGAGACATTGGCAATACGAAAAGTATAATACAAACTGTGCGATGCATCAAACAAAAATGTTAGGCTACAATTAATTTCATTTCCATTTATGATATATAGAGCACATTTAATAGCCGTTAAAGTGGGACTATTTAAAATTATAAGAATAAATACTTATTCTCAATGAGCGGATTTTTAAGTCACATTCCGACTGTTCCAGAATATTATTTTACGTTAACAGAGTTTTCACGTTTAAGTTTTCGTGTTCAACAAAATTTCAACCGTATTTCACAATTAGCGATAGCTCGTGGGATATTTTTATGTTTATGATAGTTGAAAGTTAATACCTACATATTATATTTTAATATTGTTTCTTCTTTAAATGAAAGGAATTTCCATTTTGTTATTTCCATATTTGGGGATTTACTCTATTCTCCCTACTGGTCCTTTGCGTTATATTTGCAGTCTACTCAGATAATATCTAAGACAAAATAATTAGTTTGTATTATTTCGCGGTGGATAAAACACGAAGACTTAATTAAAATTTACGGACAATATTTTCGGCACGAATATAGAAAAATATAGGCATTCTCTAATTCCTAATCATTAATTCGTGCTACTGACTACGCTGGGAATAAGTAACCATGGCCTAGCGTAAGACCAAATGGGCGAGGGGAAACGGAAAACAGTAGCAACGGGAATATTGAAAAATATAACTTATTTATTATCTTAGTAACCTGAATATTTACTGAAACCTAATACCGACCAAAAATATCACGTTTAACATATAAATCGTGTATTTATCGTGTATCGTGTGTTTTTATTTTGTTTATTATTCCCCCTTTCACCACGCGGAATAAACGTGAAATCCAAAACGGTATCATCGCGTGGGTAAATAAATTTTTCCGATCCCCGGAAACGGCTTAAAATTATGAAAACGCCCAAACGGCAGATGAAGGAAATAGCCTATCGCGATCATAAAAATATCATTTACGATAGAGTATTTTTCCGGGGCGCAGCAAACTTCTGCATTATAAAACGGGCGATATACGAAATAAACAAGGCCGGCGTCCGCCTCTCCCGGTTTTATTTCCGGGTTTTTACGAGGTATTTATTTTCTTATTTATGGCGCCGGGGACCGTTTTACTGGCTGTTTAGCAGTTTGGCAGCGATGACGCATAACCGGCCAATCTAGTGACTCATCCGCGGAGTCGGCCAAGGGGACCAACTATCCCCTATGTATGAGCACAGGAGCTCATAAATGAATACTCCGCTTGGATATCTTATCTGGCCCGATGGAAGTTGTAGGGGTCGTAAAACGAGGGCCGAATCGTCTTCGTATAACGAGGCCGGGGCAGCCCCTGCTCCACAACAATCCCTTCATCGACTCGACTTTACACTAATGGAATGTCTCCCCTCCCTCCCCGTCGTACATAAAGGGGACGGGGGCCACGCGAACTGAAGGAAAGTTTCGGAACAAATACGGCGACAGAATGCGAACGCCGAGATTAGGTTTCAAAGCAGGCTGAAATACACCGAATACGCAGTCTGGAAAAAGGAACGATATATAATTTCACCCGTGAAACTGATGGTCTTCCGGCTTCGGCTTCTCGCCATCCTCAGTAGGTTGAGTAGAGTTAGAGAGATATCACGCGTTATTAATGCGATATTCTATCGCTATGATTCGAAGTGGTTGTTGGGCGCTTCTCCAGAGTTCAGTACATAATCGCCGCATTGTAGTTAGCGGAAATCCTCTTCAACAATCCTCGTCCATTAGCTTAGCGGGGCACTCAATACTGGTTGCAGGGGACCATTATGTCACCGTTACACAATGTGACGTACGCAGAAATATTATTTTACTGCGACCAGTGTAATTATTTCTGTTTATTTGCAGGAATGAGTGAATAAATACTCACCAAACAACAAGACAATAAAGAGAAACACATCCTTACAACATTAAATCAGTTACCAGAATGGTTCTTAGTATGATCCAAAAGGTTGTCAAAAGATGCATTAAGCTCTATTTTATTGAAAATTTACGTGTAATTTTCTTGAAAAGATTATTAAAAATTAATTTGGCAATGCATATTCCGACATTTTATTGTAAACGTAAAGGCCTTACTTCTGGGTTATTACTTGTACATTCTGCTTGTCAAAGCACCAGCCCAAATTATATAGTTGGGCGTAAGCTAAAACCGTTCTTACATTAAACTCTTAAAGTTCTACTACAACATTATACCACCGTTGAACCTCTCTCAGACAACTTTGGCCTTTGTCCTGACAAAGTTCCCCAGTATTCAAGCCGATGGTCCTCTAGCACGAACGGGTGTTTTACAATGAGCTTACCTGCAAGTAAGTAAATGATGAAAAAATTGATGACTAAAAAAACCGCAATAAAAATTCGAGATATGTCATTGATTACACGAAATAAAAGCCATATTTTTGAGTGTTTCTAATATCACACATAAAAAATAGGCCCCATTTATTAGTATTTTTTAAAGCGTTCATACTGAAACAGTACCCAAACGATCAGCAGAGTAGTTAGAAGATAAGTCAGGATTGAAGCTGAAATAATCACTTGTTTGTAATAATTCAAACAAATAATAATAACTAAATGTTTACTAAAAGTTTACCTCGAGTTTGTATTGCATTCAACACATTTTTCTCTGTTGTAAATGACTTTACTTTCATTTCAATTTATTATAGCATAATAAAAATGAATTGGCCGTGTTGGAATATTAATAGTGGTAAATATTTGGCCAGATTGAAGCTTTTAAAATATTGTTAAACTTTACCCTAACAATAAATCCCAAAAGTGGGTTAGAACGTAGGACTCTAGGCGTAAATCCAATATTTCGAATATGCCTATCACGACCGGCGGCAGTTTATTCCCGGCGCTTTCCCGTGTTCGCGCCGCGTCTATAGAATAAAAATCGGAAGGCGCCGGCTCCGGGCGTCGTTTGTTCACGGTTTCTGTAGACCTTTGTGTGGTTTTGCAATAAACCGGGACGATAGAAAACCGGATACATACTGGTGTTGAATCTTCGCGTACAAAGTGCAGGTCTAAAACTCAACGCCGATTGCTTCAGAATTTATTTAATACAGAACTGTGTCGATCTCAATTTTACAAATTTTCCACACTTGTTCTCCACAAATTTGCTCTTCACTGTTTTATGCGCTCATCATTTTCTATACTCGGAGGAGTGATGGCGATTGGACATTTATAAAAACCTGGGATTAATGGTATGTAAAATTTAAATTATGTTAAACTGTGCCCTGGTTATAACGAAGCATACGCTCGACACCTTCCGAATATTTATTCCACATTTTTTGTATGAAATTTACGACCCCATTATTAAAATTATTATTAATTTTCCATGTAAAACGATAAACTGTTTGTAATAGTGAAATTTCAAACTCCCTGACTTTAACGTTTCCAGTGTCTTCCGTCTTTTGGCTTGTTCTTAAAATACAGACGGGTTACGTATCCGAATTTTTTCAATTCGGTTAAATTATATGCAAAAAATTCGAGCTGTTATCAGATCTGAATGAGTGTTCACAATACCATCGTATTTCTATCTTGTGCCTCCTCTCGCTGCCCTAACCTACCGACCAAAGAAGTACACAGAAGAACATGGCGAGCCAGAAAAAGAAGACATTTAAAAAGAACATTTAATTCTTTTATGTAACTTACGTAGATGATATAGACAGATCTAATAGCCGAGAGATCTTCCGCAGCAAGTTGAATAAGTCAAATGTCGACAGTATCAGGGCGATGTGTTTGCCCCGAAGGGTGGGGGCGGTCGGCGTCGCAATGCGGGCCGACACTATTAAGGCCCCGGCGCTATTTTAACGCGGCTCTGTTCTCCGCTCGTTTTTTAAGCCGAGCGCGAATGTAAATGAATGTTTTAAGTGTCCCTGAGAGAGGGGGCAGGGCGTGGCTTTTAGGTCGGCCCCTGATTGATGGCCCCTTCCTTCACCCCTCATATCTCTTAACAGTGAATCACCGCTATCTGTGCCCGGCAATCTTTCCACAGGCGCCCCATCCCCATTCGACCACCGTTCTTTCTCCAAGACTTTGATCTCGGCGGTCAGTTGTCCTCACAATATCTCAAAACACCCAAGTACTGGATACGTGGAATGGTTGTACGCAATGAGGGCCGGTCTTCCCACCGAGGCATAGACGTTTCCATCGACCATCGATCTACAATATCCCGAAATCTCTAGGATCAAGTTTAAGATTCTTAGAAAATAATTATTTTTTATAATTAAAATTCTATTTAATTTAATCCTACGTACATTCAAAAGTGAAAAGTTCTCGTTTCAATATTTGCATTATAAAAACAGAACATTGCAAACCCCTCTCGTTAATAATGAGAACATTTATATTAATAAATGTAAATAGATAATTGAGGTTTGTTTCAATATTTATTTAATAAAGCAATGAATGACAATAATAAAATTGATAATACCTAAATAATCCATTAGTACAGCCTTTCGCTGCAATAACTATGTTTCTGTATTTAGATTAATAATGAATCATTTTTAAAAATTTTAAAGTGAAATATTTATCAGAGGTCTGATTACGTGACTAACTTATTACGTGACAACTAAACTGATCACGTAAGATACTCTTACCTATTTCAGGCCACGATAAAACGTGGTGATATGTACATGTAGGAAATGTGCATGTTGTGTAGATTATTCTAATCAAAAATTGATTCCAATGCGTAGAGTTGAATATGAAGTTTTTTAGTTCATTCTCCTTTCCGAATGGCATTTGTTAATGTCTGGCGACTTGGATACCAATATTGGATTAATCAGCCAACCTTAATTTTCGGGTCTGAGACTTGAAGCATTCAAAGCGTATTTAATAGCCTTTCTTTCTGCCTCTCACCGCCATATTGCCCGGTGAACAAATAGAGCGTTTCGGTTTATCCGGTTGAAAAGAATCCCCGCATTGTCCGGCCCGTTCATTTCCATCCGTCTTTCTGCTCGGAAGCGATGACATAACTAATTATCCGCCTGTCACCAAACAGTCGAGTCCTCTCAATTAAACGGCGACCGACCGCCTCGCTCCTATTCGTCTTTCAATGCTACCGCCCCAGAATTAGGGGATTGTTTGTACGGAAAAATAACTACGTCCCACCGTGAAAAGGTAAACAACCGCTGGAGTGATTTAAATTGTATAACTTCCACGAAATTACTGTTTTAAATGTAAAATTGATTATTGCCTGAACAAATGATAAATATTTTGGCTTTATTCGCTGGAAAAATTCAAACTAATTTCAAAAATATGTCTGTTTCTTATATTACTTTCATGAAAAGTCGTGGCTAATTTTATTTCATACTTCGAATTTATAAGTATAATGGAATGATAACATTGTAGAAGGAGCAAGAAAGATTTTAAGTACTGGCATATGTAGTATATATAAACAGGGCTTGGGGCGTTAGGGTGGTCATCGATGACATCGCCCCCTTATTTATTTATTTATATATCCATGGCATAAAATCATACATTTTTTCTCTCCGGTGATCAAATTATTAATTGATTTTTTTTCTTTACTATTCGGGTCTCAATCAGACGGAAGACTCATTTGTTCAATATGTTTTATAGACAGGATTGTCCCTTTTCAATGGCCCGTTGCGATTGATTCACTGCAGATTAGGTTTCCGGTGTGCGTCTAATTGAAAGGTCATCGCGTTGGCGCGCTTCCTTTTTGATTGGATTCTTGTTTTGAAGTGCCCTTCGAACGTTCATTAACGAGATAAATATTTCACGCCGCGATGGAGAGTGGGGCCGAACGAACCGAACAATTCCGGTGCTCGTCATTTCCCAGATAGAATCGGTGAAATTATTGTCGGTGGCCTTAGTGTAAAAGGGGTAGCTGTTCTGGGGGGGGGGGTGGGGGGGGGGGGGTGGACGGAGGGGCGCTATCAATTTGATTGGTGGTTAGGGATCTTGCCCCCGCCGCCCCCGCTTTATCGCACGGCGACTATCTTAACTGACACTTTGGGGCACGAAGTAAACGAACTCTATTCCGGGCGCTTGGCCTGGCGAAGTCCGCCTTTCGCTAAGGGAATCGGTCAAGGGGGGCCCGGAGAGAACACAAATATTTTACAGCAGCTTGTACCGCGGAATTTTCGCGAATGCTACCAGTTTCAATTAGGGGAGTTCTGTTCATTAGCTTCATAACACTTGCAATAAACAACAACTAATTATTTCCCGGTGACTCTCTTATCTTCCGGTGACTGTTGGACAGGATAAGCAATATTGATAAACATATTCTTGTATATTCTGTTTTCTAAAGGATATGAATAAAATACTTTCTATGAATTTATATATTGATGAAAATAACTACGCGTGAATTCGGAAAATTTACTTTTATTATCGCTTAATATTCAAAGTCGATAAATAAAATTGGTTTTGACTTCGTGACATTTTTTATGCCTTTTCTTATTGAATGGAATTCGTATACATAGTTTTTTATGAACGTAACTGTAACAATTGTATAATATAATAAAACGGATATAAAATAGTTTATCCTCGAGTAATTTCATGCCGTATTTTCACTTCGTTCTAGAAGTACCAATATAGCATAATGCAGGATTTCACTTTAGGCACTCAACTGAGATAAAAAGGAAGATCTCTGTTGTTTAAGTATAAAGGAAATCCAGCAGACATCGAGACGCCGGTTCCGTTGCATTGCGGCACAGCGTCTAGCCGCCCTCCCCCATTGTATCCCGGGTTAAATTATTTTTTGCCGCCGTTCACTCTCTCAACCGTTGGTAAAAAACACGTCAAGGGGCGGACGACGGGGGCCCATTTCTCTTAGCGGCCCCGAGGGGAACCAAATATAAAACGAGAGCGGGTGTTTCCCCGGGGACGGGAAAATGAGCAATAAGCGGGGCCCGTCAACCGCGTTTCCTAATAGGGGTCAAAACCGAGCCGGCCAAAATTTGTCTTTGGCCGTTTCTCGGACGTCGCTTATTGAGTTTTGGGCCGTCCCAGACGGAAACCGGCGTCGGTTAACGCATTGCGACGTTCCACAGTCGGCGCCCGCTGCATTTGGTCTCCCGCCAAACGCCACTCCCCCAACCACTACCCCTCCTAACTGCCGCCGCTCCCCAAACCGGTCCGGCTAATGGAGACGATTTCTCCAAGCTGCGTCTTTTTTTAGCCCAACCGCCGATTACGGGCGCCTTAAAAGCCGGACGATTTTAAAAGCCCGGAAGGTGGCGAAATACCTGATACACCGAGCGATCTTAAACGGTGGGAATGATGGATAAGGTATCCAGAATCCTGAATCTCTCCCGAATGAATTTTACATTTACGACAACATTAAGATGGCACGATTTACGTAGAAAAAACATACTATTGTAATTTAACGCGTGTCATCCCTTATCAATTAAGGATTCTCTAAAGCAAGTATGCGAGAATACAATGACAGACCTACCGATTTAATGTTGTCTTATCGGGGATAACAGAAGTAGTTTTGAAGACTGCAGAAGACCATCTTCTGTCTCAACTCTCTAATTTTGTTTTAACCTAGACATGTTTCGATTTATCGCCTTCGACAGATAATCGACAACCGCGGGGTGTCCTGTTTTGCACTGATAGCGCACCTCTATTGTACGTTAACAGATAGTTACTGGGAGGGGCCTCAGTCCTTTCCCCACACGTACACCTACACGAAATACTTTAAATTAAATCAAGATCGATGTCCCAATAAGAAGAAATAGGTAAGAAGAATCATTTCGGCCGCAGGAAAGAAAGAAAAAACCTCAATTGGCCCCCGAGCAATCCGGGATTGGCTCTCGACGGCCGTTTAATTCGGCAAAAAACTTTCGGGTCCCATTCCAATTTTCCCATCTAGCAAGGACCCCGAGGAGACCCCTACCCTCCACCGCGACGTTCCACCCGATGGAGACGGCGAATATACAAAAATGAACATAAAAGGGAACCCCGGATGAATGGATTGGGGCCGGATGAGGATGACAAAAAATGACCGGGACGGAGCAGGGGGGGGATAGTCGGGGGAGAATGGTTAAATGGGTGTCTCCTTCTTCTCTTATCGACCCGAGATGCAATAGGGGGTGGGGCAACAAAAGAAGGCGCCGCGACCCCCCGACCATTGTGATTCTGCCAATTTGGCTTGGGTTCATCAGTTGGCAGGCCACCCCCCTCCAACCATCCACCGTTATATGACATACAAGCCAAAGAGAGAGAGAGAGAGGAGGGGAGGGTAACCGGGATGGGTTGGGTTTGGCTGTACCAAATATTAATATTTCAACCTCTTGGCCGGCCGGTTGTCTTCTCAAAGGACTTTCCCAAGTATTACTCAGTAGGCAATAACGCTCGTTTATTGTGATTCTTCAATTTTTATTTTTACAATATAAAATTTATAATATCTCTTAAACGTATAATTTTCCTGGTGACCTATTTCGGCAGAATAATGGGCCGCGGAAATGCATTTCGCACGGGCCATTGTAATAATTCCAACCACCGGGATCTCGGCGGTAGCCACACTGTTACCTGATGTTTCATTGTCTGATATTTCACCGGCCGCCGGGACCTGAAATCCTGGGATCAAATCAGACTGAAAGGGGGCTGGGCAGTGAAATGGCTAATAAAAGTCGAGGGGTAAAAGATTTGGTCCCAAATCGGGAGGAGCGGTGAGCGGCACTGTTGCATAATGCAATCTCCGGCCGAGCTACAATCGGGCCCCTCTTTCCTTTGGATTCGACGTGAATTAGCGCACTGCGATTGGTGGATCAATCAAAACAGAGATTATTATATGGATAATCTGGAATAATACACTCTACTGATTAATGTAACTATGTTCGGCCGAATTATTGACATTGATGGGGCAGAACGGAACACTCGACGCGTCGAGTCAATTAATTTTGATCGACAACGGAGTGGCTCTTGGCAGCTCGGGAGAAAATTCAAAGGGTTGCGGCCACTTTTTTCCCCTCGCAGGCAATATGGACTGTTGACGGCCACTCAATTAAACAGAGGCCGAAATCGAAAGGGGGACGACGATTGGTCCGGCTCAAACGCAGTCTCGGGCCCCTCTCTCCAAACAAGGCACTAATCGAGTCATCCCAACTACCGTTCAAACAATTTCTCCATCCTGATTCCCGGTCGTTCTTAATTAAACCCGGCGCCAATTTGTCGTTCGCGACTTGAGGAAATCGGAAGATTTTAATTATGATTAGGGCTGGGTTCAAACTGTACATTGAGATCCAGGATTCGTACGTAGAAAACTCAGAAAAAATGTATTTATAATAAATAGTATCAATTGGTTTGAGCGATTTGTGGGAGGAGGGGGAATGGGATCGATCCCACTAAGGGTTACTCATATTTATTGAACCGAACGGTGTATTTTCCGCCGACGAACGTCACAGTTTATTGTGTATCCTTTCGAGCCGGCGGTAAAACCAACAGACATTTCTACTTCTGAAGAGCCGCCGCCCTGAATAAACCTCGGCCACTCGACTTTTAAAAACCGTGAATGTTTGCTTCCATTATTTCGTTCGACGTCATTTCCAAAGACGAGCATGGGGAATCGGGGTACATTTTCAATTCAACATATTATCATTTATTTTTACTGTGATGAAATTTTAACCAGACGGGTTGGACGTACAGAAAGCTGATAGTGATTATTTAATGGAGTTAAACGCCGCGCTGTAATAACCCCCGTCCTTTATTTAAACCTAGCTAGTGTTGGTATATAATTTTTAATGCGGAGCGTCACCACAGAAGGCTGGTTCGGAAATTTATCTCGGGCTCATTTAACGCCTATTTAATAGGTTTATCCCCGAAACATGGTCGAGCGGTGGGGGCGGGGTAGAATGGGAGAATGAATGCGCTAACAGAAACTGATGAGATAAAGGAGTGCGCTAGAATAAAGCAATGTGGGTTCCGACCGTAGGGTCCATTATTATTGAGGGAGGCCCATATAATTTGATGTTGTCGAGCCACTCGTCCGTTTAAGCCGCTGAAAGCGTAATTCCAATTAGATTTGTGTCTTTATAAATTCTCTAGTGATTTACTTGGGCTGTCTGATTTCGAAATTCTCCTTTTGGCCTGGACTCGAATCCTGGCGCTGGATGAAATTTTCTTTCAATCACAATTTTGCAATTAAGGGACTCTTATAACTCCAGTAAGTTCGTTATAAAAAAAGATTGTACACTCCCCACACCTTGGGACGATTTAAATGCCATTCGAAATGCTGCTGATGACGACGAGAAAAGGGCCTGGGAATAACCGTACAAGTTATTAAACCCATTCTTTTCTCTCGGGTTTAGCATTTCATGCGGATATGAAAGGGGAGTACAGTTTTTCACCCGGGTCTATAAAGAAAAAGTAAGAAAGTGGGGGACGGAGGTGGCTCGTCAGCTAAGAAATACCCTTGTAAGAGGAGACATAAGCGCGGGTGAGGGGTATGGTGAGGGGGTAGTCTCATCTGGTGTAGCAATACGGGTAAGTGTCGGGGGTGACAGCGACTCCCCTGGGCCTGGCCCGAGCTTCCTCTCTAATTGCCCCGCGTCTCTCCAACCCGGCCCTCTCAAAACTTCGGTTCCTTTCACCTGTGCTACACTTTTCCGATCCGACTGTAGACGTTGATCCCGGTGGGTGATAGGACACGTTAGACCACCCAACAATGAGTGCTCCCAATAATCGATACCATTTAATTGAATAAAAGGGGTCAACTTTTATTCCCTGAGTGGAAATTAGGAAGTTCCTACACTGAGATTAGTTGATTTACAGTCACCCTTTTAAAGTTATTTATTACAATTTAAATAATATTATTTTGTCGATTAATGTATATATATATTTAATCAAATAAATATGAAAACAGATGGGACTTTATGAAAAAATGATGATTGGGAGCCTTGAGTATCTTCATGTTTCCTAATTATATTAATGAAACCAGATTAATCGCCCAATAAAAATCCAACATTCAATATTGTTTTAATGTATCTGTATTCGTATTTTATCATGCAAACCTGTTTCACCCTTATTAGCTCTCATTCTATTCACTCTACTCCTAAGTGCTGACAATCACAAATATTTTCCTGAAATACATATAAAATATATTTTCCATATTTCGTAAATATTGAGATCAACTATTTATCTGTACTGGTATATTTTCAACGGGGGTGTTTTTGGGGCCAAATCTTAACTGCATAATCGGGCACCGCTAGAGGGGTCGAGTGTTGACAACTCTAAATACATATTTATGACCCTACTCCTCCTCCACCATCCACGTGCCTCCGCCTTATTAGTAGGGACGATGCCTGGGCCGCCCGGCCTTAAGAATCATTAGCGCGGGGTTTAGGTGCAGTCATCGATCAAACTTCGTGATGAAGCCAGCCCCGGAGATGCTTCCAGATTAGGCCCTCGACCCCCAGCCCCCCAGTAATGATCCACATGCAAATTGTCCTCTCCCCGGAGGAAAACTTCCACGCCTACGGGGGACATCCGGGATCGTCGGAGCTTATTGCATTCTTTCCCTCCCTGATTGTTTTTAAATAAAAGCTGCCGGAGGTATTCTTATTGGAAGCACGCGCGCTGGTCATATAACAGCCCGGTTTTCGGGTTTCACCGGGAAATTTTTGCATTCCCCTTGAATTCGTCCTTCCCCGGAATACACTCCAAATAAATTTGGGCATATCGGAAAGTTCGTTTAAAACTATTAGAATGTATTCATACAAAAAATATACTACCGTGTATTTCGATAACCATTTAAACTATTGGAGCCATCACGGCATGAAAATTGAAAATAGTTCATGAAAGTAATAATCGTTTTTATTATTCTTAAAATGTTTAATAAAGTATATGACTCACCGCTTAGGCGAATTGGACATGCGTCCAAAACGGTTAGAATATAAAAAGGCTTTCTCGTTCCGAGGTTTCTGCAGAAGTAATCCATTACAGGAAAGCTATCGATTACCTTTGCAGTTTCCATTGCCGGGCGAGGCAATAAATCGTCCGACTGTGTCCGTACCCCGTTGGCGGTAGGGGGGGTAACGCGGGCCGGCCGATCTTAAGACGGCTTAGAGGCGGCGTTTAACCGAACAAAGGTAACAACTACGGGTTACCCCCTACCCGCCTGCCCCTGTCCGTATAAATCACCACCTGCGGCTTTGCCCCCCGCCGGGCGTTAATTAGCGACGGTACACCCGGAGGGGGGCGGGGGCGGGGACTAATAAAGTTACATAATGATAAATGTCCGCAACTACCAAGTTAGTCGATAAATCGTGCGGATGCGGGAACGAAATGTTTTACGACTGCTCATATAAGTGCTGGAGTAAAGAACAAATTCTTTCGATCATGATTTCATTGGACGATATGTACGACTTACTAGAATTAAATGGGCGCCCTGATTGAACTAAATTTGAATGTAGTATTAATACCTAATTGACCGACTCCAGACGGCCCGCCGCCACTTCCTCTGGAAGTTGGTTGTTGAGATATGAAGGAGAGATATGGTAGGGCCTATTTTGGGCGGAGGCGGTGTCTCGGGTGTCTCTCGGTAAATATCGAAGCGGAATGTCGGTCGGGTTTGGGTTGGGGGGCGGCCCTGTTGGGCTCTACTGCCGTGATATAACTCAAGTGTCGTATTACACCTGATAGAGCTCGCCGGTCTCACACACCTGCGGTCTCACCCATTCCGGCCCAACATTCAACAACCCATATCTCCTCGCTGTAAATCTAAATCTCAATTCCGTCCCGACCTTATGCCGAAACCAAGATTTTTTTTTTGCGCCAACTACTTTTGATTTCGCACCCTGTTACTCGGCGGTTAGAACAAATAATTCGTAATTAATTATTCCCTGTTTATGCACGATATCGTATTAATTATTTTATTTATTACGCGATGATCTGTACTTCTCCTTTTCTTGTTAGGTCCTATGGTAGGCTCTTACTTATTAAGTGAGTAGTGACATAAATGTCACTGTCCTGTTAGTTGCATCGGTGTATATTTGGCACAATAGTAAAAATAATAAGTTGATTGGTATTAAAATTATATACTATTATTATATATAAGTTAGAAGAGGCTGAGAGAAGAATGTTTATATTTACAGCCTTAGAGGCTGAAGGGTGTAACGTTTATGGTTACCGCCTTTGACCCTGTCCATCCCTTGTCGGAAGGGGGATAGGCCCAACATCTGACATTGTATCATTTGTGTTACTCAATTATATTTGTTTGTTTAAAATGTATGTTTCTCGCTGAAAATATCGTATATATTATTACAGTATTATATATTTATATACCACTGTATAAAAAACAGAAGCAGTTAGGTTGTTCGTAACAACGTGTTCGAGATGACACTTTCCTCGACTAAAATAAATTTATATTAAAAAGTAAATTCGCGTATTCTTCTGTCTATCTAACGTTCCACAGAGAAGTGGGCCGCGATGTACTCATTAAGGACGGGTAAATTTACTTTGGGCTGAAATCTTTTACCTCGTATGTTCTCGAGTGGGACCACTTAACTGTATTTCCAGTACAGATTATTAGCAGACAACGGCGAAGTTAGTTGAGGAGGGCGGGGTGTGTAATTATATACTTGTAACGGGGCGTCTGCTTTCACTCGGCGGCTCGGTCTGGCTCAGCCGGGTCCTCAGGAGACGTTATTCAATTCACTTTACGCCGCCTCCCACGTCGACCCGCCAGCCCTACCTTTATATAGTCCGCATTCTCGGAACAACTAGAGGGTCCAGAAATAATTTGGATATTCTATATAATACGCATTGTGGCACCATTAAATATTTCAAGATATAAATATAAATATGAGGAAGAAATCGTATAAACATAGAGAAACTAAAATATAAAGTCACAAATAACTTGAGGCAACATACTCTTATTGTTTATTTATACTTATCTCTGAGTTGAAGAACTAAAAGTGATTAGGACGCTGGAGTGTAAAACACTCTGATTCAGTCAATCATTTTTTATTATTTTTCAATCATACGTATACAGACTAGGAAATGCTAACACGATCAAATACTTCGCTACATTGCGAACACAAGGGATGAAAAGTGAAAACCACTTTTGAGTAGCTTAAGAACGAATAAACGAGTACTGACAGAAAATCGAAAGGGATCAAGAGAGAGTATAGCGTTGCTCTTATATCCAAACTTTATCTCAATTTTATTACGAGATAAAATTGAAACAACGCGAGCTCACCGGTTCGCTGTTCGGAAACGTTCGGGATAAAATAGAATTCTGACGAGCGGGCAGAAACTGAAAGATGGGGCCGTGGCGGGGCGGGGGTTTAGGGCCGGGAGGATTTACGAGGGTTGGGGCGACGCCGCAGTTTTTCACGGAGGAAACAGGGAGCCCTAATGGCCTCTCTTAAATCTGTTTTTTTCAATGCTGTTATGGGTCCGAGCGCTTTCAGGCCAACAATAGTCGGTCTGATCAGGTAGGCACCGGCTCCAATCAGGAGCACTCCTCCCACTCATTGGCCGGCTCCCCTAACGTATCGCCCTACTCGAAAGCCGCCCGCTTAAGCGGCCCCACTCCCGTTCTCGGTTTCGCCCGAGACGATCCTCCACACCGCGAGGATAAGCCCAGAAGAACTAGTGCACCATTCTATGACGGGTCGCTTTCATGAAGTGATGTTTCACTTTCCTCGAATTTTGAACCACGGTTTGCGCCCTGAAAAAACTAGAAACACCCTTCATATCAGACTAATATAGTTAAACAGTTTTCTCCCTTTATAGTTAAATAGTTTTTATTTCATTTGACGCCTGAAAATTGGCAATTTCAATGACATATTTTGAATCGATTGTTCTGATAATTTCAACTTTTACCGCCTTCTTACCGAAATGTCGACCCAATTTCGACGGAGGGATTTACAGAATTGTAGCCGTGTTGCGGGACCTGGGACTGACTGGGCAAATCGCTGTCTATACCCACGTCATGTGGGATCCCACGTGTGCTTCAAAAGAGGATTACTTAAGGGGATTCCGGAGCTTCTGGGCTGGGCTTGAGAAATCACCTTCCACTCTAGACGAGAATTATTCAGATTCAGCGGACTAGTGTAATAACGTTCTAGCGATTAACATTAATTTCTAGCGATAGAGATATTTAAAAAAATGAAAGAGTTAAAATTAAAAAAAAAATTATATTCTAAGAACATAGCTAGCAAAATAACCAAATAAAAAAAAAGAAAGAATATTAGAATCTAGACTAGAACCTAGAACGCCACTTCTACTTATCCATTACCTAACAGGAGTTTTTTTCAAACAAAATCCAGGTTCAATTAAGCAACATCTGGAATAACACATGCCGTATGCTATAACTATCACACACATTTTTTTTATTTTCACAATAAATCCATAATAAACTGAGGGCCAAATTAAAGCCTGAATCAATGAATTAACAAATTATTTTATTTTGAGTTGTTTTTGGATTTATCTGTTTGTCACAGGCACTAACAGTGCTGTCGGCAGGCGACATTCGGCCTTAGGTCTAAGATTTCGAGGCTAAGAAGGATTTAGGGGGGCCGTAAATGTGGAATTCTACGGGACCGACGGGGGAGGAGAGCAAACGCCGAGAGTGAGGAACCGGGAAAGAGCGGAAAGGGTATTTAACATTCATTATGAGTGGTTATTATGGTTGTTGGTCTTGTCTTGTCCTACTGGAGAGCTTAATTTACATCCCAACTAGAGGTAATGAATTGTTAATACGCCGGAGACGTTTAACGAGATATGACCGGGCCCCGGTCCTCGTCTCCCTTATTAAAAACGGGAAAAACTCGTTCGCCGGGCTCTCGGCTTTTCTCCTATTTCTTCCTTTATTTTTGTGTTTTTTTTGCGTTTAATATCGAGAGAACATTCTTTCCAAATTTCAATTTCGGTTTAGAATTTTACCACTATATTGTTTTCTTTTTGGCTTTTTGGCTTACAGGGACCGTATTTTTAATTTGAACCTATTTCATTTCCAGTCGTACACGTTACTATTGCAAAAATGACAAGTTATGATTCGGTACAAAGTTTTCCACTGGACTGAACAGCTGGAAGTATATTAGGAAATACAAAGTCTCATGTGTGTTTCCACCTCCCTCCTCCAACACACACACACACACACACACACACACACATACACAGACAGTTCCTCTCTTTCCCTCTATTAGTATAGATCAGGCTACGTGAGCGGGTTGCGGTATCCTGAGCGAGACGCCTCCACCATGAATTCTGGGTTGCGCCCCCCAACCCCTACCTGGGCTAATACAGATATGGTACCCGGGAGATTGTAAATTAGGCCGTTAAGAATTATCTTGGTCCTGCTCCTTTGTCTTACCGCAGGAAAGGAGAGGTACAGATGGGATCGCGGACGTGCATCTCCGCAGCTATAATAAAACTCGATCCGATATACTTTATTTCTTATAACAGTTTTTCCCGCTACGGACAAGGGAAAAAACTTATTTCCGGTATTTAACTTTAAGCGGAATTTATTAG
Source organism: Lethocerus indicus (assembly GCA_019843655.1). NCBI lineage: Eukaryota > Metazoa > Arthropoda > Insecta > Hemiptera > Belostomatidae > Lethocerus > Lethocerus indicus. The sequence goes on along the minus strand of JACDQD010000007.1, from coordinate 11,119,216 downwards.
ATACTGGAAAAAGGTTACCTTTTCAAGGCCCGAGAGGTTTAAAGGCAAATTACATTCCAGATAATTTAATTTAGTTCAATATTCAATTATTCTATGAACCATGTATATAAACACAATATAATAATAACTACACTGACCCCATAGTTGGACTATTAATAATAAATTCAGTTAGCTTTTTTGTTTTAGCATATAATGTAAAATTAATTGTAACAATTGGTTTGGTATTTACGTTTGATGTTTATTAATGAAAATATTTTTACCTAAAAATATCATTCACTGAACATCCATTTTAAGTGGGTGTGTTTCCATTCACATTTTTCCTTAATTAAAATTCCTGTTTATTGCAATTGTCGTTTAAGTCTTTCTTGTATATATGTTAGTATTTCATGAATTTGAAATTACATTTTCAATAGCAACAAAACACAAATTTTTAATTTTGAAACAAATCAATTGATTAATCTTAAAATTCTTACATATATTTCAATTTTTTATTATAGGTAGAAAGCATTAGAAGGATTTGTGTGAACGATTTTATTATTAAAGGTATATGGCGGTTTTCCCGGTAATCCGTTCTCAGGAATTATTTATGTTCTGAAGTTATTTGTCATGCATTCGTAATCATCTACAGACGACTAAATGATTACCGCTTTATCGATTAAACGCTTGGGCAAATGACTATTTTTTTAAAAATGTAATTATGCGGCAAAAACAATATTTACCCGATATAAAATTAAAAGCAAACCGTGTCTGCGGATTGTTCAGGCTCGGACAACAAAGCTGGAGGGGCTCCGGGCCGCGTCTCTCTTATTGATTTTAGCGGGAGATTTACGCACGATCGCCGGCCCATATATCTAGGGCTAAATATATAGCATGGGCGATAAACGTTGATAAAAGAGTAATGAATTTTCTGCTGAATATAAAGTTATGCCCAAGGGCCCGCTCGTAAAATGCCTACACGACGTAACCTCCCCTACCCCCTACCCTTACACAACCATGTAAGACAACCCCCACCTCACCACCTATACCTAGAGCTCTCCTAAGACCCTTTTAAATTATTATTTCTTCTTCTTCTTCCCCGACTCAGTTTTTATTATTCGCCGGGAATATTTTGCCCTTTGATTAATGCCGTACTGAACTGCCGATGATTTAAAACACTCAATGTTATTTCAAGTTCTCATGCGGTGTCCACGCATTTCCAAGGACTTCCTTTACAAAACAACGTGAACTCTAAAAAAGTTCGATACGACTCATCGAAATTCCAAATGTCAGGATTGTTCCTTACAAGGAGAATTCGATAATGATGCAAGTCTGGTAAAGGCTTCCTCCCCACACTAATACCGACTGGCAGAGATAAGGGATGAAAACTTAAACCATGATAGACTAATCACAGCGTGCTCAGTGACAAGCATTGAGGCGACGTTATCGTTAATATTTGCTGAAAATATTACGCTCGTTATGCTTATATTATTTCGTTGTCAAATATGTGCAGTTTTGTGCCGAAATGTTCCGGTTCAGCTAAATATTCTCAACTGATTATTATTCATGAAATTTTATCCGAGCGTGTTCATCCCGAGAGCACGCTGTCTGTAAACGATGTCAGACATTTTCCCCAGGGCGTCGAAAGGGAAATATTTTGAGTGGGGCGATGAGGGGAGGGTGGGGGGAGGATTTGACTGGTGGGTAAACACGGTCTTTGATGAGAGGCGGCGCCCCCTTTGATTTCAAAGACCCGAAGGTGACGTTGTTTCTGGTGGAGGGGGTGTATATTCCAAATATTCGACACTGTCGTCTGGAGGGCGAGAGCATTTCAAGAGATGCGTTCCTGAAAATGGGATTATACTTCTTTCCTCGCTGTATATATACAGGACCCATGCGAATCGACATGAGTAAATATATTTTGTAAATTTCTGTTTCACATTAATAGTATTTTTATTATCATACCTTAACTACGTATTTCATAGTACCATTTGATGAATGGCTCCTAGTAATGAGGACTCGTTTACTCATACTGTTTAACATTTTTAAAATCTAAGCTAGTGCAGCTTGGTATCTCGAACTGGAAAATAGGAAAAGTGAACGAATTTCATCGAAGAACAAGTACTTGAATCTATCTATACACGATGAACCACCTCCGAAACGCTCTCCACTAATCTACTCTACCCGAAAAACCGTTGTTCGATAATTGTGCGAATTATTTTGTTCTAGCGCGGGATTCCGATGTAGCTTCAGAGCTGGGAGTGGTAAAATACACAGCCTCCGTCGTACACGGAGAGGGCGTGTTTATATTGGGGGCTGAGTATTATTGTCCGAACTGGTGTTCGGGGCCTGTTGAGATTTGACGGGGAGTGGAAAAATGTTAGCCCAGTACTCGTCTTGCTCGGGCTCGTTCTCAAATGGAATTGTGTAGCCCCGCCAGTCTGGTTAGCCAATTTATCCTACGGGATGAGCTTTGGGCGGGAGCTAAGCCGCCGGGGAATTTAACCGGCGGCTGGGGGTCCTCCCTTAATTTCTGGTTTCGGCGCGATGCTCAAACTTTATTTTGTCTTATTATTTAGTGAGGAAAAATTCTGACACAGCAAAGGGACACTGAAAAAAATAGCTCAAATCGGTTTGCAATATTATGTAGGAATTGAAAAACGTCGATTGAGAGGTATATAAACCACAGGTTCCGCGATTTATGAAAATTATTTTGACATCTTAACAATTACATTACCTCTGAATGAATATTTATTTCGAATATTCTCCTCTACGAGATTGTTTGTCAATTTGAATATAAATATACTTACATAAAGAAATCATAAGAAATCTTTATAACACGACTGTAACGAAGGGCACAATCATTTAAAATTAAATCTCAGGAATTATTAACGAACAAAAAAAAGTAGTTTAAATTGAACTACCTGCTGGGAATTTCTTTTATTTTATATAATTCGGTCCTCTTTCGGCTATAAATAATTTCCTTTCGTTCCCGATTAGCGGGAAAAACTGGGCCAAAGGGTAGGAAAACAGGAATCGATGGAGCCTTAATTTATTTCGTATTTAGCCGGCGCCAATGCCACCAGCTGTAAATCTTTTACAAGCGGCAATTAAGAAAATCATAGTATTCATTACCGTGGGCCACGATTGGCCTTTCCCGGAATTTCCGCGGGGGGACTTACCACGATAATAAAATTGCTATTAGAACCCCAATAAAGAATTACTTAAACATTGATTAGGGTGTTGTGTGGACCATTTTGCCGTAAAGGACAGAGGAACTGCGAATCGCGCGGTTAGAACAATCGACAAGCGACACCCAGTTTTAATTGGCGTTATAAACCCACAATTTTATCGTCCGCAACCGTAAGTTATATTAACACAACCGGTAATATTATACTGGGAACCTTTTGAAGGAATGATTTTCTCATAGCTTATAGCAAGGCGGGCGATTGAGTTAAAATGGTCTTTTACCTCCCTTGTTTTACCCCCATTGGAAATATACCAGCATGAATCTGCCACGTACAGGCACCGGGAGACACGAAGTTCACACGTTACAGTACTGGTAGATATAATAATATAATATATATTAATCCGATAATATAATATAATAATAATCCTCTCGTCTTTGTGAAAATCCTTCTCGATGAAGAATCCCTCAGGTGCGTACCGTTAAAGCCTTATTACTCTGAGGGGTGTTGTTTTGTATAACGCCGCGTAATTTTCTGTACGTAGGGCTCGGTTAATGTGGACCGTTGGGTCATTGGACCCGCACAACAAACGCACCTGCGGTGTCCCCCGAGAGTGGCTGTGTGTACTCCAAACCTTCGTTAACTCACTTCGAAGTTCAACTCTTTTATATACTTCGCCTTCTGAACCGTAATTCGAGGCGGAAAAGTCGAAATTTCTGAATGAAAATATGCACCGGTCCGGGAGTAATTAATTTTTCGCGAAAAATATTGTTCATTCAATTCATTCGTAACCTAGTAATTTGAAAAGAAAGCAATTGGAGGGGCCATTTCCCAATTACTTTTTCAGTGGCGGGTCTACCGACCGCATTCAATTTAACGTTTATGCCGACTGTCTCAAAGGACGGGTTCGAAGCAGCGGTGGCTCGGTAAGTCTCTACAGGATTGTAACCTGATTCTAATCTTCTTACTGTGAATATCGGTCTCTCTCTCTCTCCTGCGGGAGACAAACTGAATTGTTCCCAACTCGGTGACGTTATTTTATTGACTCGGTTCACTACGGGTTTTAAGTGTGTAACTTTTGTTTTTATTTAATTTTCTACCCAGCAGAACGGCATCAAAATTATACCCGCTGTAAATTTTATATTTGTATAACAATCTTGTTGATATATTGGTATATATTCGAATATTTATTATGCTTCAACGGTTTCAGCCGATGAAACATCTCAGCACTCTCACTGCAGTAGCCATGCCGGTGGTCAGTGCTATATATGATTTTTTCACGCTTTTGTTTACCTATTGTTATACGTTTGAGGTTCGTGTTTACTGTCAGGAAAAGGTCCTCAAAGGTTTTTCCGCCCGGTGGGTCATATACTTCATTATATCTCGCTGAGAGAGAGAGAGAGAGAGAAAATGGCACGAGCAATATAAAGTCGCTCGCCCGCTTCACGGCAAATAGCTTAATAATAAATTTTTTCTTTTGAACCACAACTTCATTTATAATCTCGGTACGAACGAATAAAAGGAATTCCTCTATTCAGTAAGTAGAAAAACGCCCATTTCAAAGGACTATATTCCAAGCATTCCCACGACTATCGCAGTATTTATTTAGGAGACATGACTTTGAACTAATTATACTGAAAACAGCTAAACATTTATGAAACAGAAAATGACATTAGTGTTTGTATATTCTTGAAATGATATTCATATTGCGAAAAAACCTCCGCAGGACATTACAAGAGAACGACTGGGGACAGATTTACTTACTCAAACCGTACCTAGGGTTCAAAGGTCTACTAATTGCATTAATGTTGGCGCGCCAGTGGCGTACGTTGGCCTTAATACAAAAATGTATTATCTGATACTTTAATATTTCTGTCAACACCGTGATAGTCCCGCCTAGAGGAGGGGTTGCCACCTTGGGGCATACGTGCTCGACCCCGGCCTCGCCCAGTTTTAAACCTCCATTAAGATCACATTAGCCCCCGGCCTTCCGCGCCGCCCCCAGACACACAACAGACGTAAAGGGGGTGTGGGGGTGGTACAACCGACCGGGCCCTAAACTCAAATTAATGTCGGTCCGATTTTTTGCTAGCTAACGTAGTAGGAGAAAAAAGCCTTGTTTTATTGTTTCTAACGTGGTCTGCCGCTTTTTTTTTATATTTCCTCCCCTTTTCCTCTAGCACGTGGGCCGAGTGGATTTCCGTTTCGCGCAATGTAAATCGCCTTCCGAGACCCACTTGCGTACAACGATACGATATTGCAATAGTATTGGGTCTGACGTAGCGGTACGACCTGATTTTACGAACCTACATAACTTCAATACCTCCGTGCCTTAATAAGTGACATGAAAAACGACTTCTAAAACATATTATTCTTTATACATTGGAATATGCTACGTTATTTTGAATGCTAGAAGCAACCTAAATAACAATAATTTGGAAAATATTTTGTTGTCTCTTCGAATATTTTCACTTTTCAGACTGGATGAACCGTCGCATTAATTATGATGATATTACAAGATTAATTTATCGGTGCAAAATAGTGATGTTTTATCTATTTTATATTCTTAACCAGAATGGGCCGGTAATAAGGGTGTAGTAAAACAAATGAACTGGGACGCAGTCGGGCCAACTGGTTGAGGCGATGAATATGCATCGAACTCGAACGGGATAGAGCCACTTGGAGCTTATAGCGGATACCAATTACCGGCACGAGTCCTCTTTTTTCGCGCGGTTCACTCCCTCCCCGGGAAAAAAGCTCCCAATGGAGAAACGGAATCGAAACTATAAGTGACACAGAGTGAATTACGAGTGCGGTTTCTCCCGAACGTGGAGAGATCAGGAATAAGCCCGGTTATACCGGTTGTTTTTTTTCCTGCTGTACCTCTTTTTTGTTGTTGTTGTTACCGCTGTATTTTCGATCTCCCCTCTCCAGTACGGAACGTTTATAGTTGGATAAAGGATTGGGGGTGGCAGACGTCGAAACGAATCCCCGCCGGAGCCGTGTACTCATTTTTAACTGGTTTAGAGAGCGCTGGGAGGGGGTGGAGGCGTACTTTCGAGGTCGCTGTGAAATATTGGCTATTTTACGCCTAACTGCCTACCCTCTCCCGCCACGCATTCAACATGGGCTTTCACTGTCTCTCGTCAGCTTTTTTTTTCAGTATTGAGCTATCAAAACTCGGACACAAACGAATGTGTACCGAACTATTAGCGTTCCTACAGGCTTGTGTATAGTCTGTGAACGAATATTTAGATCTATCATAAAATAGTAAAATATTAGTAATATTGTGAAATATATCCAATTTTTTCTTCATTAAAAAAATATGACAAATATGTATTTTATTAAATATTTAACCGCGGTATGTGGAATATTTATGGAATATTACACTTGGGCCGTATACCATGTAATTATAGTAATTTCTGAATTCAGTCACCAAAACGCCTTCTTGGGAAAAGAAAATTTGCAGGTAAGCCGTCTAGTACAATACTCCACGAAAAAAACCACGGGGACATTTAAAATTGAGCCGAACGCTCCCGCCGGGCGTTGACCGAGCTCCGCGCTCGAAAAACGAAAACTTATTTAGCGGCAACAGTGTTCAGGAACTTGTAGCCCATATATCTTCCCGACGGCAGGAAATAAAAAGGAAAAGTAGGAAAAGAAGAAGAAGAAAGAGGAGGAGGAGGAGGAGAAGAGGGAAAAGAAAAAATAAATCTGCCCGGAGTTGAATTTGTTCTGGGGCATTAGCCGGCCGCTTGCCAGCCACCGCCGGCCCCGCCGAGCGTGAAATCCGCCCGGGGACACTCCGATATGTAAACCTCAATAGCCGGACTCGAGTCCTAAAAAAAGATTTATCGATCCCGTCCTCGAGATACGTTTGTTTCTAGGCCACTTTATCCCCCAAAATAACAATAATAATGGAGTTAATTAAAATAGTATTCACAATTCCACATGGTATCATAAAGAAGCTTCGTACGTTTGTTTAAAAGTTCGAAGCTCCAGAAAAGTATTTAAGGATTTCCATGTATTTTCATTGAAGACTGTATTTCACTGTTGATATTGAAACGAGAGAATAATCAATAATTGTCGAAATACTGGTAACATTTCAAAGTAATCCTGAGATTTTAGTTCCGGTTGCATTATTACGGTTGATTTCCGGTAAAGGTAATTCCTTGTCGAGGGCGATATTTCCTGGATTCGGTTAGCATTTGGTTAGGTAATAGTATAGCCAGAGCCCTAGGTTTTGGTAGGTTCGTTATAAGTTTGGAATACCTGTATGGTGGCCCGCTAGGGTTTGAAACAGCATGGTTATTTCGATAATTCATCATTCGTATTTCGAATTCTCACCGTCGGTGACAAGTGAATTTCTAAACAGCTCAATCTGTAGATGAGTGAAGTTTTACAATATATTATTTATATTGAAACATTACTTGAGAATAAATACTAACCTGCCAGTTGTGACGAGTGGTACGCATAAAAAAAAATTAAAATAAGTCAAGGAAAGAACTTTTGTCGAAAATCCCCGCATTCTCGTTGAACATCTCTCTGAGGAACTTCTGACCAAACCGACCAACTAGGGTAGGAAAGAGAAGTTGGCTGTATATATAGAAAAGAAAGGAGAACATGTTTAATTTTTCCGAGGCCACTTTCGCCGTAGAGAAAACTTTTTCCGCAACTTTTTCCAGAGCGTCCAGGAGAATGAGATAAAAAAAGAGGAGAAAATTGAGAAAAGGAAGAATTCTGTTCAAATAACGAACTCTATTGGGGGGTGGCGGAGTGCTAAAGGACATCGGTGATGGTGGCGGGAAGGGCGGTGCAGTTTAATGAGCACTTGAGCGGCGGTGTGCGGTCCAGCGAGATAGGCAGTCCCTCTTAACGCCTTTTTATTGTCAACTTTATATATAACAAGAGTGGTGGGGGCGGGGGAAGAGGTCCTCCCCAACTGTACATAATGACCGCTCCGAGGAGGAGGAGGACACCACTCCACCACATCTTCGTCGCCGACTCCCCCGACCCACCCTCCCAAATCGCAAAATTGCAGGACGCCTTCTGCTCAGGGGCCAACAAATTGCGGTGTATTGCTGTTTCCGCAGCTGTTTCTGAATTTGCACAGCAATGTATATAGGTACTGACCATGGCGTTGTGCCAAAACCGGTCGGCGAATGGACAGAAAAAGCGAGCGGTGACAATCATACCTTCGGCAATCCGACGGACACACAACACTTGTTCACAAAAATGCGACATAACTATAGTTCCAAAGCCATAATTAGAAAGCTTATTCAATGGATGTTTGTACAATATTTTAGTTTATTGAACTATTGTATATTGTAACTACGCTCCGCCCCTAACATTATTGTGATGCGCTCATTGTCGAATTCTGTTCAGAACTTGTTATTGCTATTTATAGACGATAAATCAAAGCCTCTGGAATAATCTCCGGAAAGACTGGAGATAATTTAACGGTCGGAGTGGTATTGGTGGCTGGGCGCGGGCCGGGGTAGACGTCTAATCAAGGTGTAGTGAGGGCTGGGAGATCGGAAGGATCCGGGGGCATATCGTGATTTATGTTTCAAGTTGGTAGCGCAAACGAAGGATAACAAGTTAGCCGCCGGAGTCGGTCGGCTTACTTACTACCGGGCCGGGGTTCGATTTCCAATCTCCCCCGCACCAGATAAGGGACCTGGAACAAAGTAAACAGGTATTGCTCCTATTAATGTTCCACTATTGGAATTATCGGCCTCGGCGTGCAGAATCGATGTAGCGTTTTAAAAGGTTCCTCATCAAAATTTTGACGAATTGCATAAATGTGTGTCAGAAAAAACAACCGTACCTTCTCAACGCACTCATATTTTTTTGACGGTTTTTCTTTGAATAAATATCCAGTTAACTCCACCCGAAGTCAGTGTATGAATCAATGAATGGAAACATATGTAAAATATTGAAATTTTAATAAATATTTTTTTATTTCCTCTAGTATCAACTGTATCGGTTTTAATACCAAATAGATGAATGGAAACAGAAATTGCAAATGTGAACATTTCGTAAATTGGAGGAAAATTATCGGAAAATCTTACTTTTTGTAATCTTTTCCAGTGCAATTTCAGAAAAGAATGTCACGTCTGTGAAGATAAATGTAAATTCAATCCGTTTTCGTTTATTCAAGAAAAAAGTGCACCCTCATTCATTCGACAAAAATTTGTGGGTCAACACAACGCCAACTGTCATTGAAGACTATACACGTTTCTGAAAAAAAGTGGTCAGGGGAGAAAAACACAGGAATCTACTAGCGCGTCAAATATTCATGAAACGCGGGCGGTCACCGGAGTACATTTTAACGGACGTCAATCAGAGTAGAGCTTTATTCTGTCGTATTGTTCATTCATCGGGCCGACCCCCGACTAACGTGAACAACGGACGTCACTTCCCAACAATTCCTCACCGGCCGTTTCCCCGGCTTTTTTCCACAGTAACAGTTCCCCTCGTGGAATACAACACTCCCCCTCTGAAGCCGAATAATAAAGCCGGCTGGTTTTATTTTTTTTTTTTTTTATTTCGAATTGCCTTAAAAAAAGCTGGCGGGATAATGAGGTCCCCTAAGGGGAATAGACGCGAGGCGTTTACGATTGGTTCGGAGTCACGTTGCCACATTACCTGTACCCACAAACCTCCAAAATTAATTGCAATCGTGCCGTGATAAACATCTTGATAGTAGTTCGATGCATGTACTAAAATATAAAATCTTTAATGATTTTTCCTAATGATAATTACAATGCCGGTTCGTCGGATTCTGCAGTGCAGAAAAACCGAAACCTTCGAGGAAGAATCTCTGGGCATTTTGAAGATAAATCCGACAAACCTAATAAATTATCCTTTTCCTTATTTTAGCTTCTTAACTGATCTTCGCAGAGATGCCTTCTCAGAATTACCGGATTGCTAAATTTTGAGTGGATCAACTATCGATGCAGTCCTACCATAAGTACTTCTTAACACTATACATAGTTATCGCTAGATTGTTCACAGATTTATTTATAATTCTGCGTTTCTATAATACAGTGGCGGATCTGCTCCACTCATCTCTGCCTTTTAATTTATTTCGTTTTCCCCGTCGCTTCGATCCCGGCAATCCAGATTTGACTCCCGTTTCGAGACTCCTCTCGGCTCGTACCCTCCTCCCGCCCCACCACCCTCTAGCACAGCGCCATCCCTAGCTGGCCCATCCGGATACGGTTCTGGGAACATTTATCACTGCTCCAGTCAGTGGGGTTGAGTGTGTGAGCGGTCGGAGGGACGCGGCAGAAGAGTTGGCACCGCGTTTAACCAGAAATTTATTCGAGCGAGGCGCCTCTCTCACTGGAAATCGATTGAGCCCCTAGTTACAATTACATCCGTGTTAAATTTATTATCTCGTCCTCCCCGCCCCCGCCACAGCTCCCTTCAAACCGGGGGTGATTGACGCAATGCAAAACTTGAATCAAGTGGCCCTCCTCCAACCCGCACCGCCGGCCGAACAAACAGAGCGCGCCGCCGCCGCCGCCCCCATTTCCCCGCCGGTCATGGCTCCGTTTGAATTCGATTAAAATTACTTATTTGCCTTCATCGGGTTTCATTTATATTCAGCTACCGATTCGGCGAAACTCCCGAAATGTCACCAGAGCCGCACAGCTGAAATTCGCAAATTCAGAATTAAATAAAGCGATTTCCGACAATAACGAATTGACTATACGGCTATGTACATACACTGATAGATCGAAAAACCGCTCCAAACATTAGAATAATGGTACTCCACTTTAGGCAATCTTAAGTGTTCGCTACACATTAAAAGAATTTTCGACTCATGATACTGTTGAAATTAATAATTACAGTGCGCATATCTTAAATTCCATACCCTTAATATATTTTACATTTACAACTTCTATATTCAAACCAGCGGCATAATTAACTAAAATTAGGATAAATAACAAATTAATAGTGAGCAAATTAAAGGATTCAAAGAGTATTAGATAGAATATTTTGTATCTTATTTTTTCCATTTTCACGATAGCTGAAATTTGATTTCCGTTCCCTCGGAGACGGTGAGAAATCAACGTTTTATATTGTTCAGAGGCAACAACCGAACGGTTCTGTATGGAAATAAATCATTTAAAAAGATAGATCGACAGGATATGAGAAGAATTGAGACCTGTTCCTTGCATACATATTTAGGTTAAAGAAGTTGTACAGTTAACAGTATGTCCAAATAATGTTTCCCTTAATATCGAGAGGAAAAAAAACAATGTATACGGAAGAGGGGGATGGGATGAGGTTGGCCCAGAGGGTCACCTCCCCACGTGACCGGAAATAACTCCCACAACTCTAGTATCTCTCTCCAGCCTCTGTTCCCTTCTTGTTCGTTACCTCCCTCTATCTCTCACCCCCTCTCCTTGGCTCTACCCCTCCCTCTCACTCTCTCTCTCTCTCTCTCTCTCTCTCTTTCTCTCGCCCTATCTCGAGTAATTACTCTCGGCTTAATTCCCTGCCCACCTTAACCTTTATTAATTGTCGGCAGGCTAATTATTAATTACTCTATCAATTGTCCGCGCCGCCCACTCTCTCCCGGCGGGCTAAGGCGCCCGTCTTCTTTCTAGCGACGGGATAAATGGACGAGTCAATTTGTTTTATGCGTCCCACGTAGAATTATGAAATCTGTGAAATTTGTTATTTCACTGCTGAACGTCATTTTTAATAGAATTCAACGTGTAAATTGAATTAGTAAGTATTATTCCCACGAGAGAAATTTTTCAACATTGCCGAGGTATTACTGGACGGAAAAAGAATCAATAATATACATTTTTATTTATCAGAATATACTTACGTTACATCAATTTTCTACGCTCCATTTTATTCAGCCTAAATCCGGTTTTATCTAATTTAACACTGAAATTAGTACTTCGTTGAAGTATTTTATAAAAATGTATTTTTGCCGAACCAAAGATTAATAGATGTTTTCCATTTGAATAGTTGCATACTTGTATTAATTCGGTAATCATCAAATTGTATGTTACATTTTGACGATGTACGGTATTATAATGGAAGTAAATTTGCGATAACTGTTCGGTATCCGATGAAGATAAACCTATGGTAGATGGGAAGGGGCTGCTGAAGATAATTCGAGCTCAGAACACAGAATTCCTCTTCGGGCGGCCAGGACGGCTCTTCCACTTCCCAAGGAGCAACAAGCATATGGAAACAACGGGAAAGGGGCGGGGGATGGAAAAGTGGGGAGGGACGGGGTGGCTCCAAATCCTGTAAGGCGTTTCCAGAAAGGGGTCAACCAAATATTGTTGGAAAGCCCGCTAAGCCTTATCCCGGAGCTACTTGTGAATCATTCACTTTTCTTACTCTGAAAACACTCTTGGACCCGCTTTGAAACAACAGGGGCCGGACCGGGGAGAATCGAAGAAATTGGAAAGTCAAACATTGAGATGCGATGTGGCCGGCGCCGCACACTTACGGACGAACAACAACCGAAATTGGGCAAATACGGAAGAAATTCACAGTTTAGACAAGACACGATTCACCAATATAATATGTTCGCAGTGTGAGTAGTGCCCCTATAAAATATTCCAGGCAAAATCCTTTCGAAGTACTTAAAAAAGAAGTGACCGGTAGTAATTAAAATCAAAGTATTTGGACCCTGGCTCGTTAGTTATGCCAAAACCGTTTTCGGGACCTCGGGCCATTAGTATTCCGTTGGAAATTCAGTAATCTATTTACGCAACCTATAGGCCCTATCACTGCAGTCCGTACTGTAAACAACAGTGTAGACTGGTCAATTCTGGGGGTTGATCCGGAATTTTATGAGCTTGTTGAACGAAATCCTCAAAAATAAAAGTCAGAACACTCGTTGAATGGCGTTGGTTCGGCATAAGATACAGGATAAGGAACTGTCCAAGGAACATCGATCGAAAAAAGGACTGTGAAATGGCCTGAAATCAACAAATTTTTCTTGTTTAATTTTAACCGATTTTCCGCCTGTTCGCGATACATCGAACGTGACTGCAGAAAAACAAAAAAAAATGCTGGCGAATATAAATTTTATGCGGAATTCATGTGCATAGATTGGATCGAAAGCGGTCGGGAAGATGCTGGTTTCGTTGTCGACACAGTGTAGGTCGGTGTGGAACATATTCATGGGTCGTGGCGGTGAGTCTCGACTGCATTGTGATTCTCAAAAAGGGGCTCTTCCTCTAAATTTATTCCGTCGCCCGGTCCGCCCCCTACCCCTAACCGTGCCCCTCCCCGTCCGCCACCCCTTCCGCAAACTCCGAGGCCCTCGGCAAACAACAAGAAAGTGTCTGCAGGCCCTACGGATTGCATTTTCAAAAGGAGCCCACTATTGAAACTCACCCGGCCCTCCTTGTTAAAACCCTGGATGTATTTTTTTTTCGTCGCTTCCGGTCCTACTACGGGAACAGGGGCGGCACTCACAGATGGGCTTTATACGTCGGGGGCTAATCCCTGGGGCCCTTATCGACGGACCCCCTCCAGCCCCTCTTCCCGAGCGACCGAGGCCCGATTTAAATGAAAATGAAACCCAAATTATAGACGTCCCCAATCACCACTCTCCCGCTTACGACCCGGCTAGAGTATGCGTTAAATATCTATAGTACGAACGTAAATTAGAATATACTGTGAATGTTTATAACGAAAATAGAGCAAAAGTGTTGGCAAGAAGTCAATTACTATAACATACGGGAGTGATATATAAAAAAAATTAAAACATTTTTAATGTTTTAAAACAACATATCTTAAAAATTAATTCTAAAAACGGTATTTGTGATTCATATTCTACTAACATTGTTTAAATTTGAGATACAAGAAATATATAAACTATAACTAATATATAAAATTAAAAGTATTTGAACGTATAATAGAGGTTTTGAAATACAATAATAATGTAACTTTAAATATAAATTATGAAATGTTTAAAAAAATATATATGGTAAAATTTCTTTCGTAGGTAATGAATATCAAATTTCAGCGATGTAAGCCTCATTATAAATAATAATAAGAATACACGTTTTGTATTGCCCAATTATTTCAACTCTTAATGGCGTATTAGGGTCAGTTTCTTCTGGAATGAAATTTAATATATCACTGTAGCGTAATATTTTTTTCTCTAAAATTGGCCCAACCGGCCTAATGACCGCTGATCGATTTTAAGGCATAATCGAGGTTCATAATGTAGGACGTCCAAGAGTCGAAAAATATTACGAATGGAAAGATTTTAATTCCACGGAAAGAGAGGGTATTGTGTGTTGAACTGACTGTTATAAGTGTTCTTTATGAGTTCGGAAGTCGTTATTGACGCACGAGCGAGCGGAGGGAAGGACAGATGCCGAGCATGAAGCCTTTCAAAGCGGGCTGATGGGTGGGGAAAGTCGAGTGGGCATCATTGTTGACCACATTATTCCACGTGGTATCACTTAAAGACACGGGGCTCTGGGGGTGCCGGCCCACTGAAAGCTGAATAGTTCGTCAGTGATTTGGGTCAGAAGGGCTCGACGATCTGAAGTGTCAACGCTAAGGCTTGTCGAGTGCCGACTTAGTCATTATCCATGCCATTGTCCCCCCTTCGTCTTGGCCTTTCTACCCGTGCTGGATATCGAAGAGAGAATAAAAATTCATATTGATATGTCCATAATCTTTATGGATTCGTGGCTACTAACTATAGTCAATAGTCAATTATGCCCATCTCGTAGCAAATCTCAAAGTTGTGTACAGAGTATTTTATTTTAAAATACTGTGAAAATGTCCCTACCATGCAAGTTTTCCGTCCTTTATTTCTATATGTGAAAATATCGACATAAAATGATATAATCGTTCCTCCAGTCATTGAAAAGCCGAGTTCTTCGATTTGTGTGGAGTGTTAACTTTGGACTAATCGCACTGCGTTAAGATAAAGTTCCCAGGAAATATTCCCGAAGGAAGAGGCAGAGTGACCCTTCCAACGCGACCTTCGGAGGATAAATGAGCGATGGTTTCCGCGACCGAAACTTGAATTATCACTAACTAACTTCCGGCGGGACGGCGTAATACTGTGGGAAGGACCTCGGTTAGGCAAGGGTTCAACCCCTGCTAGACCGGGATATTTCCTGTGTTCGGTAACCCCCCCGAGCGATATCCAGTTTACACGCTTTTCCCCTGGGGCCTTCCAGGGTGTTTTCTGCTTCCGACGTTTCGGAACTCTTACCGGTTCGATGCTCAAGGTCCGGCTGAAGAGTTGATCAACACGCGGATACCTTACGTGTCCTCTTACGATTATGATATTTGTTCCGGTATTACTGGGAACCATCCACTACTGATATACTATCCAATACCCTAATGAAGTTGTTTTTTTGGGGAGGTGATTTCTACTGACCTTATAATTAGCCCGTTCTGGACCAGAAAGCGGCTAAGAAAAGAACGTCCCAATTTTTATTTAAGAACAATTGTAATTTTAGACGAAATTGTCCCTGACGTCGGTAACGTGTCGTACCGGTGACAGAGGCGGTATCGGAAGTCTACACGGCCGAAAAGTCGCCTCAGAAAGAGGGAGGGAGAGAGAGAGAGAGAGAGAGAGAGAGAGAGAGAGAGAGAGAGAGTGGTTTTGTGCGGGCCCTTCTGAGTTTAATATTTGGCGGGGTACGTGACCGGGTCCCCTCTCCACATTAGTATTCCGCTATTCGGATCGGGCTCCCGACCCTGCCACTAATACCGATGTTTGTGGCTCGGCTTCACTCTGTTTGGAAACACTGCCTCGGGACGCCCCCGGGTAATCTGGGAATCGTGTCCGCGGCACCGGGGGGGGGGACGACTCCACCCAAAGGAATAATTTAGGGATATCGGCTGTTTCCATAAATATTTGCCGAAGGTTTTTGGCCGGGGAGTATTACTAGATCCGTACAGCAGATAGAAGTAGACATAGACGGCTTCTTGAACCCGATCGACGTCGACAGTGGTTTTATGATAGTATCACTATTCTAGTGGGAATCATGTATGAAAATTGTCATGATAGTTGTTCTATCTACATAAATGTAGCGCTCTTAATTTATGAATATCGCTGGTTTTTTATCCTTAGTTAGGTAACTATAGTAGATGGCTTTCCTGCGTCTCGAAACTGATCAACATGGACCCCAACTATTTACTTGGATATTATTTTTAATTCGTTCTTGTTTCATTACATTCTAGTGTAAATTTGAAAAAATGCTTGTCATGATGATCGATATTGGATTCAGATATTTGACACATACTTTAATTTTAACCGCAATATTTTTTTTCATTCATCAGGGAGGTCGTGTTGATAATAGTATTACATTTCCCCGATCCAAAGTTGGGCTAATTCTGTTCTGAAAGTCATCGGTTGTAGCGGGACAGGAACCTTATCGCGGTCGTGTGCCGTTGTGAATCATGTCTTGGGTCGGATTAAGCGTTGTCATGGGGACCGCTGGGAAAATTGGAAAACGTGCGTTGGAGGGCGAGCAGACCTCGGCGGAACGTGCGGTACAACATTTAAAAAAAGCTTTCCACAAATAACAGATTCACTGATACTTGATTGAGTACGTGCAATAATGCTAGATGGACTTAAAAATGGTAATTTTTATTATTTCACAATAATACAAAAAATATATTACTGATTTATTACTGTCGGAAATATTCTGAACAATCAGAATATAGTTCAGTTAGTATGGTTTGTCCTAAAGTCCTAGAGAAAAATAGATAAATTCATTAAGCAAACAAGAACTGTAGCCGATTAGTGATTTTGGTTCAATACACCAGCCATGAATTTGTGTTTTTCATTAGGTTTTTAAGATGGGGGATTTACCTAATTTAAAAAAATGATGTCAGTATCATAAATATTCAGTCAGTATTCATAAATATGAGCCTTCTAAACGGTTCCAGCAGTGGAAACTCCAACAAAGAAATCTAGTCCTGCATATTATAGAGCGCTGTTTTTTCTCAATTTACTTCGGTTGAACCGGTCGCCATTATATGCGACTATTTCTCGACCTTGGACTTGACGATAGACGCACGCTGAACGTCGTATTTGACCCGTGCAAAACGAGGTCGTAAGGCAAAGGCTGGCAAAGGAAATAGAAAAATATCCCTGTAAAATGCTTATCACTGGTTGGCCAAACGACTGCTGTTTGCACGCGAGCGGCCAGAGACGGTCTATGTTATCGATGGAACCCATTTACAGCTTTCTTTTAAAATTATATATATATATATATATATATATATATATATATATATATATAGGTACACAATATATGGACAATATATAAAGTAGTTGGATCCACCGAAAATGACAACAGACGTATTATAATTCCACTCGACCTCTTATTCGCCAATTTAGATTGTTGATCTTGTTTATTGTTTTTCCTGGATCGGAAATGTATTCATAAAGTTTACGGACTTCATAAAAGTTTCAGAACTTGGAAAGTATGTGGGTCACCGGTAGAGACCGTGAGTAAAACTCACGATCAACCGCGGATTAGGATTTTTTCCTAGTTCGGAAATTTATTTGACAAATGTTCTTCTAGGATTTGTATCGTTATGAATGTTCAGAATGAAGGTGTCAACAAAAAAAAGAACAAAATTACAACTGCGTTCATTTCACCGAATTCGGTATATACGAAAAATGTAAAAACTGAAATTTGGAGCGCTTAAATTAATTCTAATTTATTATAACATCACTTCATCGCTATATTTATATATTTTTTTGAAATCAATGGACAAAATATTACGTGTAATTACTTAAAAATACGTATTAAACACAAAAATTGTATTAGTATAAATATTTTCGTTACCAACTTTTGTAATGTAAGTGAAAATTTGTATTAAAAATATGCGATTTATAATCATATGTTTGATTTTGCAGAAGCCCTTCTTCCGAGGTTCGCAGAGCCGATACCCAATGTAACAGTGACAGTCGGTCGAGACGCACTCCTCGCCTGTGTCGTCGATAATCTGAGAGGATTCAAGGTGATTTCATATTTCATATCGTATTTCAAATAATAGTTAAAAATATAGAATAGTTAAAAAATTTATAATTAGAATTCCAGAAGAACAATTTATCCTGAATCCTGGGATCGAATGTAGTTATCCCGTACTGACGGTGTTGTTAAATTTAATATTAAGGGAATATATTGCGGCACTAGACAATTTTATGGAGGGGTTTTACTCATTTAACTGCCGTTGTTGGCGAATAGTAAATTTACCGCGGGCCGATACTCAATTAATGGTTCGTGAATTAGTATTTCTAGGCCGAAACGATTATCCGACGATGGGATTAGGGGATGACGGCTCTCGTCCTTGGTCGGCCCGGAATTCAGGCTATCGTGGGTGACATCGCTATCGAGGCCCGCTGACAATAATTGCATCGGCATTGATTTGCAGCAAGCTTTTGCGCCCTCCCATTATGGCCGGCCCGGCCGTAGTAAATGCATGTAATCAAAGGTGTTTACATCGATTTTGTAGCTGAATTTGTTGTCAGTCTACGGAATTTGAGGTGAACATTTTCCCCGCTCTATCGCTATCCTCGCCCAATCGTCCAACTTCAAACACACAGCACGGCACTTTCTCCGCTAGAACGCGGCTCACTAATATTTAAAACTCATATTTACCGCACAAAATGTACGACAGAGACATCGTGTAAGTTTATCACCGATTTACAGTATCGAAATTGCGCTTAATCCCCCAATATAAATCGCGTGACGGACACCGGTGATGTGCCCTGTCACTGCTATTGCTACGATTTCGCAGATTAGATTATGCACGATTTTTCCCAGTTGTTTTCTTTGAATTTGAGACTGTAATTTGAGTTACCCCACCGTCGTAAATCAATGACGCCATTGTGGATATAAAAATACGCTATAATTTTTTATCTATTATTATTTATGCGCAGCAATAAAAGAGCCAAAAGACCAGAAAGTTATTGCAAGCGTGAAACAAACAAACGAAATTTAATAATTAAAGGCCCAAATGATAATATTCTTAGCTCTAGCTGCACTTTGCCTTTCAGTGAGCGCATCATCGAAGCTAGTTTCGTAAAAATCGAATCTTACTGCGTGCCTCGTTTCGGAGTTGAGAGTATGCGTCCGGGAGCCTCTCTCATAGCCGGGTAATTTGTAACTCCTGAAATGTCCGATATAAGTGGAAGCGGTGAGGCCCACACACCGGCCGGTGGCTGGTTTCACAAAGGGCACTAAATCACAACATTGTTTCGGGCGGCGGCCGTCCTCCCTTTGGCCCGATCCCCACTCAAACCCTTGTATATCGAGTCCCGGTAACCCTGTCCGGGAATACCGCTCCATTCCGCCCCCCTCTCTCTCTCTCTCTCTCTCTCTCTCTCTCTCTCTCTCTCTCTCTCTCTCTCTCTCTCCTGCCCGCTCTCTCAATTAGCATACGTGTACGTGGTGCGGTAGCATGTTTAGACATGTGTTTCTGGACGTGTCCCGTTGGCGGACCACCGGCCCCATCGAAGGGATTCGATTGCTCCCCGCCCCTGTACGGAACTACCGGCCGAAAGATGTTTCCAATCCTGTTCCAACCTTACAGATTCATACAACGGTAGATCCAAAGGTCCGTACAACCAATTACTTTAAATACCTGTGGCATCATTCCCCCCCCAATTTCCCTATTAATTTATTATATTTAACGTCGCCTCTAAATGTATATTTAATTAACATTATCAAATGAAACACTCTTTGAATCACCATGATCGTGTACAATAACGCCTCAGTCAGTTTTGTATTACATTTGAATGTTAAAATTGTTTTGTGTTACCTCAGACTTCAACAAACAAATATATATTCAACATACATAGATATGTTAATTTTTTATTCCAGTTTTTAGTACTACGAAGTAAATTATATGAAAATATACCTTCCCACATGAATAACAATAGCCGATTTCTGATATCAGGAAAGCTAGTAAACTATTCGGCAATCAAATAAATCCCGCGGGATGAACGGGATTCAATCGGGACTCGGGAGTAAAACGTTGGGGGGGAAGGACTTTTTAGGAGTTGTAAATTTGGGACGACTTTCCATGTAGCCGCTCTGGAGACCTGTTTCAACCCCGAACCACCCCTCGCGACCGGTGTAGGGGAGGGCAAGACCGAAAAAGAAATTCGATGCATTTAAATGCAATATTAGTTGAGAGGGGAGCATAGCCGCCTCTCCGCGTTATCCGAATTATCGGGAACTAGGTCCCCGATTAAGGGCCAACCTATCGTTCCATCTACAACCTGGCCGCGGCCCAAAACTGCACTCCGAGTAACCGGAGTCCGGGAAAGCGTCAAATTCTTATCGATATTGTTTTTCTTTGTTGGAAATGGGAACATTCGTTCGAAGAAGTAAACAGATTTTAAAGGTCACACAAAGTTAAACGGTAAATTGTAACTCCCCCCCTTTTGAATCTTTAATTGCCACTTAGCTGACTATAACTCAACGTATTCTCGTAATAAAATACTACGTTAAGAAAGTGTAACAGACGCATGACTACTTGTTAAACTTGGTGGGCGGGCTTTTGGGGATGGTAGCGAGGGGTCAGCGGGGCCGGCTCCGACTGAGAATATTTTATCGCGTGGTGGAGCCACACCCCCCCTCCACCCTCACCCCTCGCCCCTCGTCTTTATTTATTAGCCTACGCCGTTTGAATTATTAACGACCCGAGAAGCGACCCTCCGGACCCGTTTTGGATGAGAAATTTCCAGCAAACAACCAAATTTGTGAGCCAGAGACTTATAATTCCTACAAAATTCCGAAATTCCGGGCGCCGCCCGTCAGATAGTAAAATCTCTCATCCGATTTCGATTAAGAATTTCGACGAATTCGATTCTATAGGCCTAGTAACTACCTCATTAAATGTATCGTTTTGAAGGCACCTGTAAAGACTTAAAAAACTAACCAGGCGCTAATACCTAGCCCACATTGCAGATCCACATTGCGTTCTTAGAATCAGCGCCTGAATAGAAATAAATAATTAATTTATAAAAATAAATATTATTGTGTTCAAATACAAATTTGAGTTCAAATAACACATTCACTGGCTAATTCGTTTGTGAATTCATTGTTTTATTATAATACAAATTTGAGTTATTTTTATTACTCATTTTTTTTTCTATATTTTATGTAAAGGTTCTCAGGTTATTCCGTTTTTTCCAAGTTTTTACCGGTTTTTCCAGGATATTTAATTAGAATATGTGCTGCTTATCTAAGGAGAATTCTAAACGAAGGGCCCCCCTAAAGGTGGGACAGGGATGTAAAAATAAACAGGGTCCGACGAGAACAGGCCAGCCCAGCCGTTTTGCGTTATGACTGGCGTAAACCAAAGTTTATGGTCGCATGTACGTATTTTTGTATTCTTAGGCAGGAGTTTCGAAACCTTCTTATTACCATTCCGCATCGCCGCTCAGTTGGATCAGGTGCTTTCCCGCGAGGGTATATATTTAATAATCTTTGTAAAATTGAAAATTAGATAATTTGTAGTACCTGTTGGAAGGGTTCGATATAAAAATTTGTTATTTCTTTAATAGGACCGAGTCTTTTTTATCTTTTAAATTTTTAGAGCCTATAAAGAAGTAAGAAATTTCATCGCTTTGTACTTTTTTCTCCGCACGCTTATCTGGTCCCAAACCAGACCCGTATTTGCTAATTCCGCAAATAATATATAAAGATAGACCGATATGTCGTTAAATTGACAATATATGTCGCGTGGCCGTATGATTATTGTTGTATTTCATTTATTATTTTTCTTAATTAATGAATTGGTTGCAGGTGGCGTGGGTTAGGGTGGACACTCAGACGATACTGTCCATACACCACAATGTCATAACTCAGAATCCGAGGGTGACCCTCTCGTACAACGACCACAGGTCGTGGTATCTCCACATCAAGAACGTCCAGGAGGCGGACAGGGGCTGGTACATGTGCCAAGTCAACACCGACCCGATGAGGAGTAGGCAGGGCTACCTTCAGGTCGTAGGTCAGTAAATCATTTCAACAGAACGTTGCCAGTTCATGACAAAGGTTCAAACAAAAGGAATACATGTTCTAGATATAAGTATGTAATAAACACAATTCTATATGGATTCAGTAGATGTCTATAGAACAGTAAATAAAGGAAATAAGCCCAAAAATGACCGTAAGCTGCCATTTGCGCTATGAAATTCTGGTTGGGACTAATTTAATTTCCCTTAAAGCTTATCGGAAGAGTTTAAATTTCTAACACTTATTTAGGGCATGAACCGAGCCCCTTGTTAACATTACGTTTACCTTAGGCACCATCATTTTCCGACCGGGGCAATCCCGTTCGCGTGATTGTCCGGGGCGAATAATTCCAGACAATAATAACGCGCCGTTAGTCGGGTATAATTAGAGCAATTTCCTCGCACAAATACGGAAAGGGCGGGTTTCGAAACTCGTACAAAAGGGCCGTGAGCCCAGTTTTTAATCGGGGAGAGGAGTCACGCGTCGCAAGATATTGTACTGCCAGAGAAACGTCGCCGGTCGGCCTTCTTATCTCACGGGCCCCGGCAAAGTACGCAATTACGCCCGGCTCCAACGTACGACTCGTTCCGGGCGTTAATATTTCCCTTCGTATATAAACAGAAGGAAACCCCCCCCTCCACGGCCGGGAAAAGCGAGAGAGGAGTGTAGGGCGAGGCGGGGAGAATGAAAAATGAGAAAAAAATAATAACTAGATAATGAATGTCGGGTGGGTGGCCATTAGGCGAGCGGTGTCGGGCCGGGGGGCAATAAAACGGGGTGTATAATTGCCGCAATAAAATTATTAAATTGTGGCCCGGAATTTAAATTAATCGCCGCCCCGGGGCGCATAGAGGAATAAATGCAGGGCTTAATGCCGGTTGTCCACTCGTCTTATGGCAATTTATACACTGCTTGTGCCTCTTCACCAGCCGCCCGTACATACAGGCTTCTTCGTACAGAGCAGGCAGCACCATTAAAAGCCGTTCTAGTAATCAAATCAAACCTTTATTTGAAGAAAAATTCCGGCATAACGAACTTCCAACTGGCAATCTAACCACTGAGAAAAGGAGGAAATTAAAATTCCCTTTAATTACGAATTTGAATTTAGTCAAAAGAAAGTTCATTGAACTCTTTACATATAAATTGTGTTGTTTGTTTCTGAACTTTCTACGACGCTTGTTTCTGCCCAACAAGAGTGCTGACAACATGGCCGCCGCCCTCAACACCGGTGGACGACGTGCCCATATATAATGAGTTTCTTAAGGATAAGGAGTAATTGAAGGGAAATTCCGAAGTTCGATTTCCCCGCGTCTCGCGTAAACCGTAAAAAGTTTCATGCGTATAAAAGTATAATGCGATAACTTACAACGGACTTTAACACGGATCATAAATTACACGGGCGAGGGATTGGTGAGTGTTCAGAATTGTACCTGCTTCGGCTTCGCGCTATCAGTATAACGTTAATAATGCATCTAGTGGATTTTTGCATATCGGTGTTTCCAGTTATAAGATTTAAAATTAATACATAATTAAATAACGGAATCCCATGATAAATTAATTTGAAAGTATTTTTGGATAATTATTTTAAGTAAATTTATAAATAATAAATCCTTCCTTTACAACCTCATCTCGTACTTCTTACGTATTTACATTTTAACACCTCTTCTTCTACTTTTATCCAGACTGGATGTCGCAGACTAATCAGAAAAATCAGAGGACACAATATATCAGATATTCGGTCCGTAATAATCGCATCACCGAGGCAATTATCGCCACCGTCCTTGGCAATTATTCTTCGGAAAATTAAAAAAATATAATTGTACCCGATTAGCCATTGTTGGAAATAGGTGGCGGCCCAACAGAGAGAAACATGTTGCCAGGATTGTTTTTAATAATAATATGACTACCTCCATGACTAGCCACCAGTTTTCTGTTTTTAATAAGGTCGGCATCAAAGTGGGCACCGCCAGCCACCGTTACTCTATTAACTCCAATAATAATCCGGGCGGATTTCTTTTTGTTTTTTAACGCGCAAAAGAGAAGGGGAAAGAGGAAAGCGGGAAAGTTCCAACGACGAGACAAAAAGAAGAATTTTAATTTCGCCTCGCCCCACCGCGATTAAGAAACCAGTGCGGCCGTCTGGGGGAAATAGTGGCTTCTCGGTTTCCACCGGATTAGCAGTCGTCTACTGTTCCTCCAGTTCTATTATCTAGAGAAATCATTTTTCTTTAAACCCTTAGACCCATAAGGTTTTTTCCTTAGATGGGAACCCCATCCCATCCATAAGAAAAATATATCTTAAAATAATATTTAAAGTAGATCAATATGTTATAAGTAGATTATGCAAAAACATTTTCAACTCGTTCGGCGAATAACGGTTTCTTGATTTCGTTAAGCGCCGTTCGGTACCCTTTTGTCTAAAAACAATACAAGGTACCGAACTTGATTTTCCGCCGGGATCCGGTACTGAAATTGAACCCCGCACCGCTTACACGAGTCATGTAAAAGCGATTAAATTTAAAATTAATTCCTCCGAAGAAACTGAATTTCGCGGGCAGGAAAGAAGGTCGGGAAAAATTGAAATATTATTAGTTGGCACGCGATAACCAAGTTTCGGGACACGCTTCGATTAAAGGGGGGAAAATCCCCCTTTGTTCGTCCGCCCGAATTTCAGCCTTCCCGGCACCGTAAATCAACCGACGCATATAAAATTAAAGTTAGCGTCAACTGCGGACAATTCTGGCGCTACACGGTAGAGTAATATTTCAATTCTGTTTCCTGGACAATAATGCCCAACATCTTCAGTACGCAGCATCCCCTCGTTCAGTTCGCACTGAAGATTATTTACAAATACGTACAACTCCGATTCGAAAACTTGTATAGTCATAACATCTATTTTCCCCCTGGATAATACCTTTATACAAAAAACAATTAAGGCCCATGAATAGCCTTATAATTATGATGTTATCCTTTGGAATGTTCCCAAAATTCCTATGATCTCATCGATCTATAATTTACGGTTGTAAATATATATATATATATATATATATATATATATATATATATATATATATATATATGTTTATGAATTATATAGGGATATATTTATATATAGGCCAAGAATAAATATATCCCTCCAATTTCATCGTGCGAACAAATCGCAGCTGAATAAAAGCAAAATGCCGACTCAACAAATCTGTGAATCTATAACGCTTCAACAAACACGAGTGAGTGGGTATAATCTGCCAATCCAGCCAAGCCGATACAGAGTCCATTAATTAGTAGCAAGCGCGTTTTATCCACCTTAAAACAACGAAATAGACCCATCCGGCTTCTCGCATATTTTGAAAGAAGAGTAATTTTCGAGATTGAATTGAGGCACGTAATAGAATGTGAAAGAATGATCGTAAAAATTAATTATAACACATAACATATAAATTAACCTAATATTATTGTACAAACCTGTCCGGTAACATAGATCACGAAATTAGGTAGTGTCAAAGGAAATCAACAGTGTTCATAAAAGTGTATGAGAATACGGGGGCTTCACTAGAAATATATTGTTGGTTTAAAATTTAATATTTTTTCCAGGACTCTACTTCCTCCGCATTCCTTTATTTCGCATCTTACATACGTTTCGAAATCTGTCCTGAGGTAAAGATGTGATTTATAGTCGCTTCATATTCTTAGCGAGGAAGGCGAGCAATGACCGTAATGCATGCGTTTTTATTTATCTCTATCTGGCAGTCGATGCGATCGGGTGATGTTCTCCGAGTGTTCTCACCACTATCGTCGCTTTTATTGTTTTCAGTTCCGCCGAGCATAGTTGACAAGGAGACGAGCACGGACATGGTGGTCAGGGAATCGGCCAACGTGACCCTGGTCTGCAAGGCTGTCGGCTACCCAGAGCCCTACGTCATGTGGAGGCGCGAGGACGGCGACGACATCAACTATAACGGTGAAGTCGGTAGGTGCACCTTCCTTCAGTCCAATATTTATTATCAAACAATATTTTCGAATTGCAACAGTTTGAATTCCGGAAATATATTTATAAACCAACAAAAATCACGTTAGCAATGACAAGTATTGGCCTCGGGAGAGAACAAAATTGTGAATAATACTTGATTTACATTTATTAGATTTGGGCAGTACAAAATTAAACTTTTCCATGTTTAATTCTTATTCCCATTCGCCTACACGGTTTTAATGCTTAAGTATATTACAAGTTAAGGACAAAGTCAAAATGAACCACCTATTGTTAACTCCAGCATTATTTGCTTATTCATGTACTGTGAATTGTATATTCACGTACAAGCTGCGGGGGTGGACCACTCGGCGATGCGAATTCAATGAAAAATGTAACGTTTGGGAATGTTGATATAAATGAAAGTAGGAGCGAGTACAGTGAGAGGGTACAGAGAGGTTTGAAGGAGTTCCTACTGGGAGAGGGGGGCGTAGACAGCTTCTGTTCCATAATAGATGGGCCGTTAAACGCCGGCCGCCCCTCAGCGTCGATTCCACACCTTCGGTACAGATTTAAACTTGGCATTGGCCCGAAAGTTTTTGTTTGAGGGGTCCGCGTATTGTCGGGCATATAAAATTGTCAACGACGGTTACACACGATCGACGGACTTCACATGAGCGAAAAATTAAGTTTTAAGTAGATTGAGTTGGCGACACTACTTTGTTTAGTATAGACAGACTATTAATTTTAGGCCCCGGTATTCTACGACATAGAATATGTATTTACACCATTGTGGAGAAAGAATATGTATTTACACCATTGTGGAGATTTACTGTCCGTGCTTCACAGGACGAAGAAGGAAGAAGTCCTTTCCTAGGAAGAAGGGACTTCCTAACCTGTGCAGTGCTAACATACAGCCTTCTTACAAAAGTGTGTCCCTATTTTGTATTCGTAAAGTAGCGTTATTCTGCTCGTGTATATCTTATATTTGGATAAATACTACATTGGTAAATGAGTACTTTCGTTGCAATTTTGCTAAAATATTTTTTAGCACATAAACGTAGGTCTAAACGGAGACTATAAATCAGGCTTTAGTAGCCGTTTTTATTCGTATCTTGTTATTAGGCCGTATAAAAGGCTAAATAAACGCTAAAAATCCCTAGCCCCGGCCGAGATGGAATCTCTGTGTTGGGCCGAAACCCTTTACAGCCTCTAACATATGCGCGTCCTCCCCCCCCCTCCCCTTATCTTCGTGTTCTTCCCTTTGGCCCACTTCCAAATATCCGCGGCAACTGGGATTGTCCCGTGGGACTATCGCTCCTCCTTTTTACCTCCGCCGGGATTTTTTTTTTCACAGTTTATTTCCTTTTTCCGGGAGTCGGACGACCCGGGTAATGTCCCCGGGCTTAGGCCGGACGAGAGCGGGACGACGCTTTCTCCATGGAAACTAATCGCGCTCTCGGCCTAGCGTTTTTGCGGCACGCGAGTACGATCAAAAATAAAAATTTTCGTTTTTAAAAAACATGAAGAGTTTCGTAATATTTTTCTTGAAATTTTATGTCGTATAATTTTGCTGCCGTGGTTCCTCCGATCTTAACTGTCAAATGGACGATAAATTGCGGTTGATCGAGTAGAAGTACAGAGTCTTC
The DNA here is from genome assembly GCA_019843655.1 of Lethocerus indicus. Classification (NCBI taxonomy): domain Eukaryota; kingdom Metazoa; phylum Arthropoda; class Insecta; order Hemiptera; family Belostomatidae; genus Lethocerus; species Lethocerus indicus. The sequence continues at coordinate 11,091,426 of JACDQD010000007.1, read as the reverse complement.
TTCATGTGAAGGTGTGATCATAAGATGGAAGAAGGAGGTGAAGAAGATTGAGAGGAATCTTATCAGAATTCATGAATATTTTCACCCCAAATCCATTCTTTTTTTTAAATAATGATCATTCTGGGGGGAGCAATGGCATAAGACCATATCATCGACCTCGTTCTGTCTGAATTTGTTTTTGTCATTCGGTACTCAGACTGGTGTTACGAATACCTTTAAGACAGGTCCGACGATTTACAGTTATCCCTAATTCGATTCGAGAGGGAATGGTACCGGTGTTATGTGGGTCTACCAGCGATAGTTCGCTCTCTCTCTATCCCCCTTTTCTCTCTCTCTCTCCCCCTTTCTCTCTCTCCCGTAGGGTCTCCTATTCCCCATCTCTACGTAGGTCTAGCTCTGGCTTTCTGGCCGTCTCTCTCCAATACCAAGGCTCCAGTGGCACTTCGATGCATTCGAGTCTAGTGCCCGCTCGACTAATATACGGACCTTAGTTCAATTGACTGTTCCCACGCGTCGACCCAGACGTCGCAAACAGGATAATATTCTCGATAATTAAATTTCAGCGTAACTCGGACATTACCTGAATTGTATTCTCGAGATCCGTCGACACTTTCTGTGGCTACTCCCTTACGAATTTTCACCCGAATTTAACCTAATAATTTACCTCAAAATAGGCGCACCCTTGCTCATCAACACGCTTATCAGGGTCAGAAGACAGATATAGTAGGCAAATTTTCAGTAGACCCTGCTCAGGGGCCGAAACCCTAAGGCGTGTACTGTCAGTACCTTGGTACTTACGAGGGGAGTTATATCTTAGTCTTGTAATTGTTCCGGAGCAATTAATGCAAGCCATTAAGGGTCGCAGTATACCTCTGGGGTCCCCCTGCGGAGAGTATTATAGCTGAGGTAGATTCTCCGGAACCTCTGAGACGGTTCATTTATTGGGCGAATTTCTGTGGTCCAACACTCAGGATGATGGCGAGACCGTATCCATGCATCACCTTCACTGTCAATCTAACCCGGGCGACAAATAATCTTCGTGCGCCCACCCATCAATTTTTGGAAACCTCTTAAGTATCCCTTTATCACCTGCAGTAAGTGCACCTGCACCTCATGTATTTCGTACCTTACGGATGGATTTTTCTGGAATGAATATCACACCTCACCAAATTTATTTCAGTGTTTTAAATAGCCACTGGTTTTATTTAGACGTATTAGAATTCTAATAATTGTCCGAACTGTTAGTACCTTAAGGTAAATGTGATTCACCTGTGCTTAGAAGATTCCTTCAACCCAGGATCCTCGTTTTGCACCCATTGATTCCGAGAGAACTGACAATTCAAATGTATGAATATTATGTAAAAGGTTGTTTCATATTTCATTCTTCAATAATGAAACAAATATTTAGCGCTTTTTGTAAATAATTTCTGAAAAATAAGAGCTTGTCTTTTCGGCTCAAAAAATAAATATGCATGTATGGGAAATGCTTAGATAGTCCACAATATTTCCCAGAAATAGTTATTTGCCGGAAATGAAATTTAAAATTTTACACTCCAAAACGAGTAACCTAGAGTGCAACGGTTTACTGTTTAAATAGAAAAATCTTAAAATATTACATTATAGCTGCTTTATTTTATGTGAAACAATATAAATAACCTTATAATAACAATAGAAGTTCAAAAGAGGAAAGTTGAGTGCGATTGGAATATTTATTATGCGAGGTAATTGCTCGAATAATTAAAACAGGAAGCAACTCGAGTTTAATTTAACAGTTTAATTTAAAATATTCCTTAAATTTATAATGTTCCATTTGAGATGGAGCAATAAATACAACCGACGGATTAACTCTGAATTATTAGTACACTCTGCAAACAGTTGGTAGCCGACACTCAATATAAGAAATTATGTTTACTGAAATTTATGTTTATAAAGATTATAAAGATGCTTATAATTCTATTTGCAATGCTAAAAATTTGAACATCTTATGGGTCATATTTCTTTCCAAAATTTATTTTCGTAATATTCCTTAAAAAAAAATTATTGTTTATAATAAAACGATTCTCAAATAAGAAAAACGCATTACTACTTTTCCGCCCTGTGTGTTGAAAACGCTACGGCCGTTCATTCATTATCAATTCATTCGAAACTCCTATGATTGAAACTAATTGATCCTGACAATTCTTATTACGCCACTATCATACCAACGCGAACACGGTCTGAAACTTCAAACCGTAAAATTAAACAAAAATAAAATAAAAGGACAATTTAATAGGGGCGGTGAAAGGTAAACAATTGGGCCACTCGGCGGGGATATATATAGGGGCGCCTTTCTGGCTCCTGGCGGAGTCGAGAAATCTTCTCAATCCTCGGGTTTATTGAGTCGTAATTGAGCAATCAATTGAGCGGTAAATTCGGCCTCCCCCACTCCCCTACAGTGGAGCTCCACAGCCCCATTTTTCCCAATCCATCGCCAAAGAGCGGAGCTGCCGCTGCCGAGGGAAAAATATGAAAAACGATTTCCCCGCCGCTTTTCAACCCGCCCTGCCGTATAGACGGTCGGTCGCCATTTGAATGGTCCAATTATGGGCGGGGGTTCACAATTTTTTTTCCGTGAAATTGTTACGGGGATTCTTCGCCAAACTCGATGTGTATCCAAAGTGTACAAATGTATTCAATTTTCCGTCAACTATATAGATGTTCGTGAACTCTTTGGGACAAACACTCGACAATATCAAACTCGAGATCCTTATTTTAAATACCGTGGCAAGAGTGATTAACCCTAAAGTTTTTTTTTATTGTATTCCATCTTTTATGCCATAACTACGCGACAGTATGAATGGGTTTATTTTTTTCCACTTTCCGTTCTTTAAAGAATCAGGTCATTTTAGTGACATTGCTGCAAATTGTACAACGATAAAATTCGTTAATTGTGTTGTATACATTTCGAATTTTGTAGAATAACAGGCACATAAAAGTTGACAAAAAATAAATGGTCAAATATTGACCAGCTATTTAAATGACATTACAGGCTAAATATAATCGAACAAGAATCGAAGAGGGTTCAAAAATATGTTCGAGGTGTGAGAAAAAATGTCAAGGAGAACAGCAGAGGAGCGGGGATATTTCCTCCCCGTCTGAGGTGGAGGAAAAATCTGATTATGTTTCAAGAGGTGTCGCGAATGATGTAAAGAGTGAGAAGACAGGTCGGAAACAGGATTCGCCCGATTCCTTGGCAGGGATACAATCCCGTAATATCCTTGTTCCACCGCAGATATATACGAGGTATACTTCGATCGAAGGAGAGCCGCGGTTGTAATTGGGGAGGGCGTTATTGTCTGAAAAAAAGCGGTCCCGAGGGACAAAACATGTTGACCGTACCGGTTCGGTCGGGTTTGATTTACCGGAAGGGGAAAAGGGGAGAATTGAGCGCCGTGAAGTACTGGCAGAGGCAGCGCCCGCTCCCACACGCGCCCGCACATCCTTGGACTTTGTAGCGGCCGATATAAACTGGTTTGCCAGAAATCTGATTTGAAAGGAGAAGCTGGGCCGGATATAAGCCCCGGAAATCAGTCGCCAGAGCAGAATACCCGCCTTTTCCCCGATAAACTAATTTTATACTCAGTTTCTTCCCCTCGCCATCAAGCGCAGCCTTGGCCTCCGGCGTTTGAGCCTGCCCCTGTTTTCTATTCCAGCCGCTTCGAATTGTACCTTTACACAAAAAAAAAATAAACAGAACAAAACGAATTTCCTCGTAGGTAGTGGCAATCAACCACAGCGCCAACTTAGCATATTTAGTATCAAATTTTAAGTTGAGTAAAGAATAATTCAGAGTACGACAATGTAAATTTTTTTGCTCGATATTTTAAATTAATTCCGTATTTTATTTTATTCGATAATATTGCCGTTCCAATTATTCCGTGGTTATAAAATATTACTTACCTGTGTGTATCATGGCCCGGTGAGATGTCCAGTCAAAGTGAACACAGCTCACAACAAATTACGAATAATGAGAAATAAATGGTGTACACTGTGTACATCATTGCTTCCAGTGGATATGTATTTTCAATTATGTAACGTCGGATTATATCCGTTACTAGGCAACCTTTGAACGTACCAAATAGATATTGTAGAAATGTTTTGTCTTCATGGAGCGAGGTAGTCCAACAACAGTAGTTGTTGACCGTAGTGGTGTCTTTTGAGCCGGATAGTTTTCGCACAGTTTTTTCAGATAATATTCGCGTTTTCACCGTGTGACATTGACATCCGTCGCCATACCGCGAAGCACCTATTCTACAGTATAAACCTATTGAATTATACTTGCTAGGAAAGGGAGTTTGCATTAATGCAAGCGATATTTTGTATGAATGTTCTCTGTGGCTTTGGGTCGGGAAGTCAGAGGGGATCAAAGTTACCGTACCCTCTAGAAACTGATCCATTCGCTGCTTATACGTAAAAGAGTACATTATTAAATTCGTACAGAATTATATGGACATGTCTGAATATTTAGATTATTTGTTCTAATCTCTTATCAAATAGTTATTCGAATGAAAATTGTATGACGGTAATTCTTAATATTGTTCGGTTAGATTTATACAATTTATGTCGCTGTCCTCTAACGATCTGCGGCTTACATCCTGCTCTCAATATGCTGCACCTTTCGTTCTATTAAGAGGTACCCTCGATGTTGATGAAGGAGTTCTTTGGAGGACTGTTGGAACCTTCAGAGCCCACCCTGAATTTGTACTCAATTTCCAGTTCTTAAATAAGAGGCTGTGATAATAATATCAGTGTGTCCCTGCTGAGGAAAAAATATTCAAATACGTCTCGGTTGGAGATAAACTGTGAAGGCAGGAGTGAATGCTGGTCGCTGGATGCCTCCCAACGGCTGTGCATTGTGGCGCCTTTTCCCGCCGCCTTTGTTACGGTTCGTCGCCCCCAAATGAGCCGCATCACCTATTAAAAAAGCTTTTACGGTTAACCGATAAAGAGAGTAAGGGTGGCGGGAGGGGAGGAAACTTCTAGAAGCTTCTTCTGCCTGACGGTCTTTCCCTCTTTCCCCGCGGCTTGACGGTCACGGCTCGTGAAATTCGACGCCCGGGCTCTTTGGGCCCTATTTATGATTCAGGATTTCGCGAAAAGGCTTTGTCCTAAATACACGCATCCTGAACAATGTAATGTTTTGTTTTTTACAATTTTTCTCGCTGAATATTAACAATTATTGCGTTTCATATATATCGCTACTAATAATTTCGGGGTAAGTGCATGCCTGAGGTAATTTAATAATATCAATAATTATAATCTAGAATACCGATTTAATAAATTTGGAAAGAAATAAAAAATATTAAATTCTTCCTATTCTTGACAATTTCATCTCACTTCAGGGTTTACGTTAAAATAGCTTGGAGGAAATCAACGAATTTACATCTCTTTTCCCCATTCAGTCCTGAAGTTGGACGGAGACTTGATGCCGAATCGTGATTTGCATGAAGATGGTGCCCGGTTTGGGATTAGGCGGCCAACACTCCCTACAAAGTTATCGCCCCGGTACAAGAAGAGCACTCGACCCACATAAGCGTGTATACCGCCCCCACCCAGCGCCTAACAACACTTCAGCCCCAAACTGCTAATGCCTTTATTGCCCCCTATTATACACCACGACCTATTTTCGAGTAATTGGGGGCGTTGGTCCCTCACAAGTGAAACAAGTCTGTTTACGCCCCTACATCTGTTTTGAACACATATTTTAATAAATAGAAAAATTCGAATGCGAATTCATCTTTCGAACATATTCAGCTATTGCTTTAGCTCGTATCAGAATGAATGCCTGAAGTAATGGTCTAGTCTCTAACCATCAAATTGGTGGGGAAATTCCTTCAAATTCTCCTTGTTAATCGATTCCTGGCAACTTTGTGGCCAGGTTACCGTTAAGGACAGAGATGCAAGCCCCACTGGAGTTTTAATTCATGAAAAATAGGCAATACAGATTGAACGTATGTAGGTCTGGCATTCCAAAATTCCTGCGGGTATTACACAAAATACTGATAAATAAAAATACCACCAATGGAAGGAAGAACGTTTCGATCTGGCCAAAGCTCTCTCCTAGTTGATACATTATTCGCACCCCGCCATCTGCGACACCGGTCAATGAGACGCGACCGGCCTACAAGATCCGTTTTAGCCCGCTCTTATTCTCTATCTGGGCTACGAAAAAAGCAACAGCACTCGGCGTTAAAACGGCGAGGATTAACAAGGCCTGGATTACACCCCTCTCTTGGATTTGCATCGATATCGGAGAAGCAGGCCCCTGCCTACCGGCCGCCGCTGCAGACATCCGGGAGCACTAGTTCGCCTGTGCACGTATTTGAATTAATTTGAATTTAGATTAAGTTTAAACCGATTATTTGCGAGACATAAAAAAAGGAGAGGAGGAGGAGGAGGAGGAAAGCGATACCGGGCCTACTGCAGGAGTCTTACATATTATGGGACTAGCACTGAATTCGGTAGAAATCGACTGGGAAAATGAACGAGCCTACATTTGACTTAATATCATAGTTTATGTTAGTGTAAAGCCGCGTTTATACATTTTTCATTTAATATGGAACAACTTATTAAAAGCAAAAATAAAAGGACACCTCCCTTTGGCGGCTTTGACGCGTTTGATAGGTATAACTTCCAATTCATCATTTTAAAAAGAGTTTATTCAACAAAATATCTTTGCCTCAGTCGCCAGAGTTTTTATTTTATCACAGTATGTGTTATTAAAATATAAATCTTGTTTCCAATATGAAATGTATCAAAACCATTTTGTCCATATCTTGTTACGCGATATGGTCAAGAAAGCAGTCTAATCAGACAGTTATTAGATACGCTCAAATCATCCAGAGAATAGCTAGATGATAATCGTTGCCATGGTAACAAATCCCTCTCTTTGTGCTAAATATAGCTGAATATGTTTGGGATGCTACGCAGTAACAATTATCCCTTCAAAGCTACCTTATCACCAACACACAAACACACATAATGTAATAACGAATATTCGCAATAAATTAAATATAGAACTGTTTATTTTATTGCACATAATAGCCAGAATATTATTATTACTGAATCTATTCTGCATAAAACACTTACACGTTTCCCGAAAAAGTGAAATATAAATGAAACATTCTTTAAGTGGCCTCTTTATGGAATATTACCCATTCGCTTTTTCACCAAACTATCGTTTCTTCTGCTTTCGTTTCTTCCGAAGGAACCTTCTATCAAATGCGAACCAACACAAATTGTTATGAGTGTCAGAAGAGCGTATGAAATGGAATTTGCAATGATCGGAGGAAGCGTGAAAACTGTGTTTGCGGCCCTATCCATAATTTCGGTGGCCACAGCGTGGCCGGGGGACGGGCCGGGGCCGGAAAACCGCATCGAATCCAATCCCGGCGTCGAATTACAATCTGCCCTGAATCCTACCGCTGTGACCCTGGTTTAGAAAACGCAGTGCCGGCCTATTAAGGATATAAATATATAATATACATTGACTATATCATTGTGTAAATCGTAATCGATTGAATAATCAATTTTTACAAATTAGGCGGACTTAGCGGCCGAAGCCTTTATAGTATGTATACGTCTTAGGATCTTGTATTATTTTAAGATACCTGTTTTGCCCGCGATTCTTTTTAATCGAATTGAATTGTTAACGTAACGAGCTTAATCTAATGGTTTCATTTATTGATTAATATGATGACTTGCTACTTCCGTGAATTTCAAATGTCAACTGAAGTCGGTCTAAGAATTGAAGGGATTTAGTATTTCTGAAAATGAGTTAAAAATAATCCTAAATTGATTCTGTCTGTTTTGACATGAAAATAGAACTTAAACAATTCCGAAAACTTGGATCTCGGATATGGGAATGCGAATCTGGCCCGCACCAGTATCGAGAACAGATCGGAGCGATGTTGTTTCAGTTGAGTGTAGGCATCCGGAATTCATGTAACTGGGCTTTGATAATGCACTTTATATGCGCGGTCGGCTTATTTGGCCCCGGTTCCTGTCGTCCACCGTATTTTCTAGCCTTTCTCCCTATTCATAACATCCCGGTCCCAAAGGACGTCAAGTAATCCACTGGTCGGTTTCACGGGAACTTCGCGCTCGAAAACGAAATAAATCCGGGCACGCCTCACTATTTAGTCCATATTCGGCAATAGCTAATCGAATGTGTCCGATCCAGAATCGACTTTTCCTTCCTCCTGTCCAAAATCGGAAATGTTCACATTGTACAGAGCGATTAATAACCCCGGAAATTAGAAACGACGGACAGAATATCGCATCTCTAGAAAATTACTGCTCTACAACGAGTCATTTTAGCTACATTGGTGTTTGATTTTGGAATTTATTTATCGCGAACGGAATTCTCCTATCCGTAGACTCAAGCATAATGGAAGGGCGCGACTCCAGCGCGCCGTGCGGAGGGCAAAAACCCCCATATTCAATATGCCGTCGCTTTGTGCATTTTCCTTTTCCCATTTACCATACGGTTATCGGCGCTGCGCTAAACTAAGAACAAATGCCTCGTGCAGTTCTGATTCGGTTATAACTGGTCGGGTCAATTGCCGGGATGTTTGCTCTAAAATGACGATTGGGGACGGGGCGCTCTTTTTCCCTATCTCGTTCGTTCTCCCTCGCTCTGTCGCGCGGCTGTTTTATCGTGTGACCTGTTCGCCGGCTCTCTGATTTATAGCGGGGGGAGGGCTCGATATTAAAATGTATTTTGAGTCCAACTAGTATTTTATTGGTGGGCCGGCGGGGCGGGAGGGGAGGCAGGCCCTACAGCGAGCTGGCAAATGGCGAAATACGGGGGCCCTCTTTTATTTGCTGCCCGAGTTTCCAGATTTTCGTCGGGCTCCAAAAAAAGAGCGAGTAAAACCAGGCCGAAACGACATTTTCGACCATTATTCCCTACTTATAGAGGAAAAGATTTTGTTACAAATAACCGCGCTATTCCCCCTCTTAGCGAAACCCTCGAGACGAGTAATTCCCGTGTTAACTGCACTTAGGGAACCCCAAACTTGGGGCCGTTTATTATACTCCGTGTAATTTTTGTTATACCGCACGGTACCATTGTTTCAATACTTCATTCCGCTATAGTTAATAAAGAAATGTTATATAAAACTGTATGCTCGTATACGACGAAAAAGTAATGGAATTTTCTTCATTAAATGAATCAAGGGTTTAACAACGTAGACTTAAGCTATACGTAAATATTTAATACTCCTATATTAATATTTAAATGCATTTAGCAGATCGTCCGATAGTATGTAATATTTAATAATTAATAGTAAATTATATTAAATTAATTTACTTCTTCCTTCGTTCTACTCACTTCGGTTACCGGTCGCAGGGAAAGGGAGAGTGATTGAGAGATAATATAGAGTGAAAACATTTCTAGATACAACAAATAAGTAGCTAGAATTTTTGGAACAAATAATTTACCCCTGTTTAATTTTAGGAAAGTTCCAAATGTATGTAGGAACTCATTGTCATCATTGAAAGCCAGACCGTAGCAGGTTCCATGGACAATGTATACTTCGGAGATATGTCCAGGTTAATCAGAACGCAGCTGGCATTTTTAAAACTTTCCCAACTGATGGTAGAACCAACAGAAATTGGTTGTATCTGACTGAAGACGTCTTTGTCTGAAAGCAGCATGATGATTTACGTGTCTGTTTTTAATCGTGGAAACCGTATCTATATCTCGTCCGGGCAGACGTAGCAACGGCGGTATCGAAAACCATTATTCATCTCGGAGACCGCCCCCCTTCCCCCGCTAAGCTCCCCTGGCGCCCTGTTGTCCTCCGAACCACCATTTGTATTGTTACCGCCTCCAGTCACAAAAATGAGAATTCCGCCGCCGCCGACCTCATTAGGCGCTTCTTCGGTGCCGAATATAAAACCGGCATCAACTCAGAACTGTTGCAAGAACGGACAGAGCTACAATAAATTTAAACGGAGTTTCCAATCAAAATTCATAATTAACTGTAACAAGGAGTCCATTGATGATCGAAATAGAAATCAAAAAGTGTAGCTGAATCGGACGGAATTTTCATGTTCTACATGATGAAAAAAATAGAATTAACACACAGTGTTAAACATTGTTTGGCCGCAACATCAACGACGCTAGCCTACGGAAAACCGTTTCTTTGTTGGAAGATAGGAAACAACTGTTGTTGTTGGTGTTGGCTCTGAGTTGAGGCCCTGGCTTGATTCCAAAGCCTAATGTTGAAGAATTACCCGAGCGACCCCGACTGCTGCTCCCCGAGACCTGATAAGGTGCCCGATATATATTACCGCTCGCTTTGTCCTCCCCTTTTCCGGGGAAACAGAGAGGGACAACAGAAAAAAAACAAGTATATACCCAGTGTATCTTTCTTTGCATTGGCAGGATACGAGGGGGCCGCGAATTGTATATCATCCGATTAGGCGGCACCCCGCACTCGTAAAAATCACGACTTCCGGCCGCCGTTTCTGCCTTCCGTGCGAAGAAACGGGGGTTGGAAATCGTAAATCCTCGCCTCGTCCAAAAATCTGTTATTTTGTCTTATTCGTTTGCCTAAGTATAGCGCCGAAAGTATCGGCGCTCTTGAATTATGCATGGCCGCTACAAAAGTTATGTCGGCACTGAAATACGTTCTCCGCTCGACGGCCGGAGCTCAGTGAGGTGGAACAATTACAGAAGGATTTACAGTTTCGGGGGGGGGGAGTCGGGGAAAAAAAGTAAGAAAATCATATTTCTCCCGCTAGATTTTGAGGTTTATCAGCGGCGTGGACGTAGAGTCAGAAATGAATACGCAATACGCTTATGGTTAGTCATAAAAATAAAAATATTATGACTAACCTAATATAAAATTATCTCATGATTTCTGTGCTGATTTCGAATGATGTTAAAGTTAAATACTAATTTATATGAAGGAAAATTCGGACCGCTGCCACGAATTAGGTTTTAATGTTATTTATCGTTAAATGGTCTTTTCATTCCCTAATCTTGTTAATTATTAACTCCTTAATAAAATTTACACCTTCAACATTGGCCTTTTTCTCATATGACAAAATTGTAGATCATTGTCGTAAAATGGATAAGAGAGTTTCGGTAGAGCACAAATTGGACTACCAATTTTTCTTAGAAAATATAATTCCGCCTAGATTTCACGTCTTAAAATCTCGGGAGGCCCGATTATTTTGTGGAGCGATAACATTAAAATCGAGCGTTTTAACGACTCCGAGTCATCATCGCGGGCCCCCTAATAAGGGACTGGGTCGACGACTCTATAAACGGTGTACACGACCGCCGGGGAGGACGCGACGCGTTTATGAGCACTTTCTAAAGGGGAAGTCGTAAAGCTGAGCGGCCTTCATCCGAGCTTTAATAGTATCCTCAGACATGTAAATGCCACCCCTCCCACACTCTGCCTAACAGACGTTTCCCGTCCGGCAGTTGGCCGACTTCATAGGCAGACTTAACGAGTCTTTCATAGCTGATCGTTTTTAAGTGCCGAATCCCCTCCGAGCTTTATCGCCAATCGGCGTTAAATCGTCGAGAAGCGTTATTAATAATTTTTTAAATGTTTATAAAGGGCCGAGCACTTTCGGAGAGGTGTCGAAGAGATTCTTCGGTTGAAAATTCAATAAACGTGCGTAGATCGCGATGTCGAGGCTCCGACCATTTTTTTTGACAATGAAGTCGAACGGACTGCTTTTTATAGAACCTCTTCGCAGCTAATTCATTTTTTCAGCTTCTACTTTTAATTTTTGATTTTTGTTTCATAATATATATAGTTTTAGGGGCGTAAGCTTGTGGAACATAGCGCTTGCCAAGTCCCCGGCAAGAGAATTAAGCTCAGATGTATGTATAGTGTCCGCAATATTATTTTATTGGAATTCTACGTTTTTCGGAACTTGAGACGTGAAACAAACGATTGGCCAAAGAATATAGTTGATGGAGTCAAGAATTTCGGAGCCTGAAATACTATATGGGAAGTAGTGGGGGCGTCGCGACACTGCCGACGATTAATCTCGGTGGGCTCGCATCCGGACCCCTCCCGGCGCTTTATGTTAACTCCGATCTCTCTCTCTCTCGCTCTCTCTCTCGCTCTCTCTCTCTCTCTCTCTCTCTCTCTCTCTCTCTCTCTCTCTCTCTCTCTCTCTCTCTCTCTCTCTCTCTCTCTCTCTCTCTCTCTCTCTCTCTCTCCCCCCCTCTCTCTCTCCCTCTCTCTCTCCGGGGAGTTATTGACTCTAAACTCACTCTGCGGACTTATACTTTTACGAGGACCGTTAAAGGGGAAGCAGTAAACTAGATAGTTGCCAAGTAAGTAAGCGGGCGTGGCTCGGTTTGAGGGGAGGGGGGAAGGGACGGGTTAGTGGGATGCTGTATCCACTTCCGGTCCAAACTGGTAAGCAACTGCGGGTATCAGCACTCCTACATATTGCCCGGTTGATCGGGCCCTCGCAACTCGGCAAGAGTAAGCGCTTCCTACCCCACTTAACAAACTTGGACTCATCCCGCCCGATACTCCAATACATTTACTCGGGTTTCGATTCCACCTGGCCGGCCCTAACCCTCATCCCACGATCGGTCATTCCCCACCGTTGGAGCTGTTTTAGTTGCACTTTGGTTTCGGACCGAAACTGGAATGCCCAATAATCCGGGAGACAGCGTCCTCACCAGTTTCGCGAAAAATCTTTTTTCGGAAATCCCTCAGTTTGCAATCGAACGAAAATTCTGCTCACCGACCTGATTCGAGCCCGGGTCACCTCCTTCATCGCAAGACTAACGAAGTTTCCTTAAAGAAAATGTACACTCACGTTATAATTAAGATCTGAAATTCAAAAAATATTTCGTCAACAAAAACTATCAGTTCTCATTTCGAAATCGTGGAGGTAGTCAATGAGAATGAAAGCCACGTATCAAACAGTCCAAACTAAAATTCTTCTAGATTAATTTACTGTATATGTACGATCTTTAAATATTAATGAACTGTGGCAGAATATATTAATTCTGTAATATTTTTCGTGTTAATTTATTCACAAATTACTTGTTAAATTACACAAATCAACAGTCTGTATAAATATACCTTTAGCGCTGGTATTATCCACTTGTAGAGGTAGAAAAATTCGCACTAAAAGTGACAATATTGCAGGGGCGGTCGTTTTTCCGATCAAATCCCCGTTTTCCGACGGGCGATTTATTTTGAAATCCGACGTTCTGAAACTGGTACCGTGGAATTTATAAAATAAACCAGAGGGGGGCGCTGTTGGAATCGGGCATTGTCGGAGCGGGGTGAAAGTGGATCCAGCCGATTCATCTCCCGCGCCGAATAATAGGTCCGGTGACCACGCGTACAGAACCCCGTCGGCCCCCTGTCGAGATTCGAGTGCCTCCGGCCATGCCCCCACACGAATTTCTACATTAAAACGCGATAAACCCTTTTGTGCTAATTCTAATTTGCCATTGTTGTTATTTTCTCCCACCCGACACATTGAACTAGGGAATTCCGACCCTCACTGGACACGTGTATACATAGAATGTGCCGTCAATTGCAAATTTTAACTGATTAAATGACTGAATGTCTCTAACTTCAGTGTACGCTGAATTTCATTTACGTAACTTTTTCCAGGACGCCGAGAACAGTTTGGGAATTTATCTATTGGTAATTGAGCGTAGATTAACACTGTAGTTGTGACTGTTCTGGTGGGATAAAAACAACTGTGCTTCATCGGTAACAAAGATACTTCATCACCTCACTATATTCCATGTAGAAAGCCAAACGTTATAGTACCGACTTGGTGAATGGAGAAAGAAAATATGCACGAGAGGTGTATTAGATTTTTTATACTAACATTTAGAATAAGAGGAGATACAATTGAATAATTTTAATTAAAAAAAGGAAATGTTTCAAATAAAAACATTTATGAGCGCATTCACTGGAGAATTTAATGTTCGACATCAATTACACTAATTTGCTCGTAGACTAGCTTCAATATGAAACAATATCCAACGCAAACTAAACCGGAAAACTGATTTATAACTGAATATTCATGTCGATGTATACGTTTTTTCCCCTCGTTCCGCGACCCACAAAATTAATTTCTTCCCCGTAATTCCATTTACCCTGCATTTGCATGCATATTGGGCTACATCGGCCCGGGCTCACTAAACTCCTTCACGTTTTTTGTAAGGAACTCACGAGCCGGTCTTCAACACGTACGCCTAAAATATCGGGCTGTCTATACATCGCTCGATTAATCTTCAATCTATCGGTTTAGTACTACTATATGTAGGTGTAATTATTTTAAAGTGTTATAAATTAACACTAGAATATTAAAAATGTCATTACTTTAACATAGATTTTATGGTCCCCGTTTGAACTTCAGCTAGGCCGAGGAAAACGGTCACAAATGCCACCCAGAGCATAGAATGAACTAAAAAAAACATGTAACATCCATTGACGCGATCGATTTGGTAATAATTTATTTTTTGAGAGGTATATCGAACAATCTCCATCGCATTAGCATCCGAGCGCGTTGAGGGCCGTGTAGGGGGAAAAAATATTGCGGAGAGATATGGGAGAATTTTTTCGGTAGTTTATTTTTTTTCGGACCCACGGAACATTAATACTTGTTAAGGGAGCGGGAGCGAGGAGAGAGAGAGAGAGAGAGAGTGAGGGTGAGTGAGAGGGAGCGTGTTAACAGGTCGGCTAATACGTCTTTTGCATTATGCAACGGGCCCTGGCTTATTGCCCTTCTACACCAAGCCCGACATTTCACTTTATAACCCGCATACACGGCACTGCTTATAGTATTATATTAAATCAAGCAACCGAAATTCTGCCCCGATAAAATATTTTTCTTGGTCTCTTTCTGGCCAATTCTCGCGGGCATTTTCTGCGGCAAAAAAAAGGTCCACTTTTTACGTTCCTACTGATATTAACTATAGTTGAGTGTAGATACTGGCCATATCGGTTGGTAGAGTATTCATTGGAGATAGCAACCTTTACCTCCTGCCAAATACACAAGTTAAAGGAAATTTATTGTAAATTACCAGATTACTGGTTATACTAAAATGCAATCAGAAATGATTCCTTTATTGACAAGTTGACATAATCTTTCACGATTGTTATCCTATATTCCAGAACATTTTTATGTTAGCAGTACTACACACCTACAAGCACAAACGCGATTCCATTTGGGGCAATGAACCTATGCAAACGATTCGTAAAAAAATTATGTAAATAAACCTGTTTCACTATTTCGCCCTACCGTGCTGTATCTCGATTCGTTTATCCGATTTTTTATTTTTCCCCAAAGTAATTTACAAACTTTTTATTGCCGTCCCGTAGGCATTTCAAGCAGGATAATTCTTGGACGAACATTTAGGATGTTCGGGCCCCTATGTAGAATAAATGGTTGGGGAGTGTAATTGTGCGGGCCGATATGGTGTGCGAGCCGTGACAGGTATAAACCGCAGTTTAGGCAAAACCGCAGCCCCAAAGACCAGTTGTTAGCGCGCCCAGATCCGCAAGGCCCGAAATCAGCCAACTTTATAATTAGTGTACCGAAAATAAAGACGTCTGTTTTAAAAGTTTTAATTACTTGGACTTATTGCTACTTGAGCGCCGGCCGAACTCCATTCATCTAGCCACCCAATAAAAACAGCCCGCCAGATCTGGCGATAATATGGCGCCGGTTGAACAGAAAAATTGTGTTTAAAGGTAATAATGAAGTTATTTATTGTGAGTGTATTTAAAACAACTCTTGATGTAACATTGTGCTGATAAATTAAACAGTAACACTTCTGATATGTTCTTGGTGTTTAGCCAGAGGTTTGAAATATAAACGATCTGCTGTCTATTGGTTTTGATCAATGATATTAGGGACAATTTAGTTGATCACAATAATAAAAGTGTTGGCTTCGTGAATCATCGTGATCATCACTCAAGTGGTACTTTCCATCTCCACTTGTCTATTCGATTTCTCGCCAACCTAAATGGCGTTGCATTCGTATTATTAAAAAAAAAGGTTTAGGCGTGACGGCCACAGAAGATACCGCGTTTCCTGATCAGCGAAAGGGCAGATAGAAGGCTTTTTAAGGGGTCATTTAAACGGCAGGATTGTGTAGGGGCGCCCCCTCCCCTTTATAGAACATATGCCGGGCGGCATACGTTTTTGTTGTTGGCGCTAAGTTGGTGCGGTCCCCGCGATTTAATGCCTAAACCTAAATTAGGATGGAGATAACGCGGCCTCGGGGCCGTTAATAAAGCTTAAAAACCGAAGTCGACCTAGCCTGCACCAATTAGTTTTCCCCTTTTTTTAACATTCCAACTCAATAATCATTTCAGCTAAGATGTGCGGAGTATTTCTTTAAGGTTTTGTCCAAACATTTATACAAAATTATCCGATGCATTGTTTCCGAAAAACGAAGTCCTTCGTTTCTTCTGTCAGTTTGTCAATCCTAGAAAATATTCAACCGCACATCACATCAAAGCGACATTTATTGTTTTATATTTAACTCTTGATATTGAATAGAGCATAACAACGCGTCTTTCTCACTTCTTACGTCCTGTGTAATTCATATTTATTGGTTTTTGGTCACATAACCACTATTTGAAATACGCATGTACTGAACTAAATGTTTAATTAAATCTGGAATTCCGGGGAAATAAGCTTTTTCCATTAACAAGGGCGTTACATCTGGGTAATTAAAGACAGCGGGACAACAATTATCTGTTGTAGTTTACTGTCCGGATCACACGGTCTCTGGGCCGTAAAGAAAGTTTATAAACCAAAGTCGACTCTTCCCAGTTCAACAAAAGTATTCCGCCAAATTAATTCTGAATTTCTAGCACTTTCAGAATTAACACGTCCAGTTTTGAAGTACGAAAGAATCATCATTTTCCCGAATATAAACCCTTTCTCCCCCATTATAAATACCATTAAAAATATAATTAGTTCTCAGTTTCCTATCGTATAAAATATTATAAGTTATTATTAATAAAAAATGGACGTTTTATTCACTGAATTCTGATGCTTGAATGGCTCCGCGAACAAACTCCAAGTTAAAAATGGTGATATGATGAAAACCCGTCATATTGAAGACTTTTCTCGGTTATCGTTCGGCGGGATCTGTAAATAAAAACGAACCGAACTCAACTCCTCCTGAGTCTCATTTTTTGCCGCCCCCGGGCAGAAGTGACAGAAGATGTGAAAGGAGCGTCGTCTGATAGCATCCGCCAGCCCGGGGACTTAGTTCATTAACTGACTTCCGGGCCCCATTATCGCCAGGTTTATAGAACCCTCCCTTATCTGGCCCTCGCTTCCCCTGGAAGGAATAAAATAAAGGCCGTTTATTTCCCGGGACGAATTAATTTCGGGCCGGGACAGGTGAAATGCGAGTCCTCAGGGACGCGGAGATTGGAAGCACCCTCCGGAGGGGCCTTGATTTAAGCCATTTGTCTGGATAAAGTCAACACACACGCGATCATCGCACCCCTAATCGATTAGCATTCTGTCAGTAATATGGTAAATAAAAAGATATACAGTATATAACATACGAGTGATACGATGCGACATAAAATCATAAAATGTCTTCTATATATTATACTTGATACCTTGCATTTATTTTCAATTATAATTTGGTATAAATTGAAGTTCTCAATGAGGGGCGCTAATAAGGGGTGCGTTTATAATGGGGTAAATGAATTGGGCCATCCAGACAGAGTCGATCTCCCGCAGTGGAATGTTTCAACTTAAGCAAACAACCTGCCATCGGAGTTTCGCCCCAACGGAAGATTGATGGCTCGTTCGTCTGGGATTTTTTTTGGCAGTTGCCGCGGACGGAAACGATTCTTTCCGAATTCCATTTTTATAAGTGACGATTCGGTCCGATTTCGATTTAGGGCAAACCTAATAAAGCCACGACCGCGGTCGGAACGTGGACCAGCCGGTGACAGATAGTGAATTACAATTTATACGTTCGAAATATTAATTGTGCCAAGAAATTATTTGATTTTCGGGGGATGTAGGAACTGGAGGTCCATCCGGTAGGAAGTTCCATTTATAGAATAACTGCAAAATAAATCTCCGCTTAAAGTGAGCGCATTTATTTAAGTAAATTCAGTGGCTGAACCCCATTTAAGTATGTCATTAAACCTGTCATCAGGTTTATCACATTTTTATTTACATTCTAGGATAAATGTAGCATATATTACACGGGTCCGTACCGGCTATGAAATTATTCCGACTGATCACATATTTTCAGGAACTCCGAGGATTATTCAAAGGGAAATATAACATTGAGAAAAAATAATTGTTACACCAAACTCCTGAATTTCAATGTTAAGAAACGCTGGAGCCTCCTTTCTCGCCCAGGTAAACATTCCCCGGCCGGTCCTTTCTAGAAGCTCCCGTGCACAATTTTTTCAGCCCTGTCCGAAGCTTCTGTTGCCAGTCTGAAAATTGAACGAAATATCCCGACCGGGTAGGAGTTAATAAAAATAACCCGGGAGCGGTGTCGGGGAGGAGGAGGAGGAGCTCTCCCGCTCAATTCCCCGCCGTAGAAGTCTCCCCCGTATATAAACGGGAGACAGTCGGTAGGGAGAGACATGCAGACAATCATGACGCCCCCGTCGACCAGACCGTGGGCTCGAACCGACCGGAGAAAATTGAATCGAACGCCGGGCCATAATAAAAGCGACGGGGCCCGTCCGCTGTGTCATTAGGCCCTTCCCGAACGTTTTCTTTTATTCTATTTAATACAAATTTGTAACCGTCCCTGGTTCCCGGCATTCCGGTGCTGATTACAGATCTGTAATGCAGGCTTGGTATTAGCCACATTTTTTATTTTAATATTATATTATATATAAATAGTAATGTATGTATAACCTAATTACATCGAGGCAATAATTTTTACCCTTCTTGACCCATAAATGGATTTAAGAAAAATTTCGCGGTTCCTTAGTATAGTGAAAACGATCTGGATAATATTTCCATTCGACTAGAATGTGGACAAGTTTAGTGAATAACGGTTCGAGGCTCTAGAAATAGCTACGCGGAAAGGTTCGCAGAAATGTCGAATATTCGCGGAACAAAAGCGGCTATATTGTATGCAGATAGTTGGCTGCTCGGTTCGGTTGGCACAGACTCCGGGCCAAATCCAAATCGAAACTATTCGGAGACGTAGCCGGTTAAAATGCCCGCCGGCGGTCGAGAGCCAACAAATCACCGCGCAACTGTTGGCAGGGTCGGCCGCACACGATTGCCCCTAATGTTTCTATATGGGCTTTTACGGTGGAGCGATCAGCGGCCGTCCACGATCCCTCCTGCGGCTTCGCCGGCTCTTAGGGACCGACAACGCGACGCCCGTACGGGGGAAAGGATTACGTCGAGGGGAAAACAATATTATATTGTATTATAATAGGATTGTCTTATAGAATTGACCCGGGTTCGGGATCCGATTCCGTTCCGTTTAGAAGGGGCGGATTTTAGGCCTGAAATTATTCTCCGATTCCAACATATTACAATAGAAAATAGGGAATTGAAGGTATTTGTTCGGGGCGGAAGAAGAGTGTTATACACGCGTGTATACATATATCTATTGTCCAAAATACTTAAAAAAACTAAAGGGTCAGCCCTATCACATAAAGCAATACGGGACACATACAATTATGTCTTGTGGAATCAATATATAGTTGAATAATAAAGTGGAATGCGATCAAAAACGCAAATCGGTCATATTGCTTGAGCAACGAGAAATACAGATTTGAAATATTCTTCCATAATTGTTATTTATTTAATTTTCAATTCATTACTGTGACGGCCCTTTTGGTTTTCTTCATTATTTAAGGTTCGTGTGTTTTTACTGATGAAACCGTACATGTACTATTGGGTCAATATCAGTGGGGGAGAAATATAGGAAAAGGTAGCGCGGACCTGGATACATTGGCAGCGTATTTGTTCAACGTAACACCTTATGGACAGGATACTTGTTCGAGGCCAATTTGTTTTTTCCCGTCTCCAAAGACGGGCCGGGGAAAAGAAGTTCCGATTCTCGGGACGGTGGTCTGGTCCCGAGGGGCAGTTTTCCAGAATATAAAGGCGCAGACCCTGGGGAGAGGGGGGACTCAAATCATTATATTTAAAGCTGCAAGATAACTGTGGGCGAGGGGGCTAACTGGCCACTAAAATCGGGGAAAGGGGCAGATAAGGGTTGGTTCGATATCGGGTCCCTCGGATATTTTTTTTTCATTTTCTTTTTCCGCTTTCGCGCGGACACATAACTTAAAAACTTTCCCATCCTAGGACTGGAGGGAGGCAGAGAGAGAGAGAGAGAGAGTGGGAGAGGGAGTTGTGTTGAACGTGTGAGTGAGAACGGGTCATAGTGGATGGGCTTTACTAGGCGCCAGAGTACACAAGTCGACAGGACAACAGCCTCGAGTTCAACGCTCCCTTCGTCCTTTTGCCTACATTTCAGACCACAATTCAGCTCAAACGTGTATCTCCTTTGGAATCAGACCGAGTCTATAAACCACCAGAGAATGTCCAAGTGTTTCTGACTAAATACCCTGACTTTTATAAATGATCAACTACGCATGTACCAACCACTTATTTTTAATAATGGCAAAATATCACCAATATAACTGAGATCACTTACACTAATATTACCAATCTATTTAAAGGCTTGTTCTAATTCGGAGTGTCTCTCTTGAGATAGACTGCGTTCACGAAGCAGTGTTGACTCAATCTACCCTGCCGCTTCTTTTGACCAATTTTTTTAATTATAATAATGGTCGGGTTAAATATTTAACGTTAAATACCAAGAGGCGAAACATTATTTACTCTTCGCCAATCGGCTCTGTTGGCACTTTCCTCACTGGAAATGTTGTGTTCGCTTCAACAGGGTTTTAAGCGCTGCCTATGGTAGAAACAATTATAATTGCGTCTTAAATCTCTCAGTCCATTCAACTTTAGAACCATCACTTCTCATTTAATTCACGCGTTGTTTTGATGTATTATAAAATTCTAATATTTAAATATTAAAAAGCGAAGTAATAATGATATTTTTAGACACAAATCATTTAAACAGTCTTGCGGTACTTGTTTTGGAAAAACATTCACTACATTGTCACTATTGTTTATTGCATAGTTATCGTCTCTGAGATATTGCAGAAACGAAGGGTAACGGACTTTGATATCACAGTAGCAGTAAGTATAGCGGTGTTTTACAGTATCCCCTATCGGCAGTCAACTTACGTTACTAACAGAAGTGTGTTACTAACATGGCGAAACCCCGGCCCTACGTAGGGGTAAAATAACCCAGAGTTTAATAAACTCACAAATGATATTCTGAAATATCTTAAAAAATACTGTAATTTTAGATCACTGAAGGGCGTAGCCAAGTGCTATTTCATAACCTTGGGTGATACAGATATCAAACTATATTAGTCTAAATATATAATAAAACACATATACAATGGAAATATAAGAATGAATATAATGTTCTATTATTATGCCTTCAACAAAGTATTCGAAGAAAGATAAATGGATTGCAATGGCAAGAAATAGGACCCGGTCAATTGTGGTTGCTCTTCAGACGACTTCTCATTAGCGAAGGTTCTGTACTCAAACAAAGACCTACCGTCCGCAAAATCCGGTTTCCCCGTTCCATTTCGTCACTTCTGTTACATCTGAAAACAAACTTAGCACAGAGCGAACTGTTGAAGGGAGCGAGAGGGGGATGGGAGGAGGAGGGGTAATAAGACCAAAAAACTTTTATTTTCCGAGTTCTTGGGCCAAAGTTTTTTTGAAAAAGAAAAAAACACAACAAAGGCGTCCGGTCCGCTCCGATCCCGGCCATTGTTTTTCTTTCCGGGCAGGCGGGAAGAGAATTTTCGTGAAAATACCGGCGTGTGGCTAACTGTACGTACGTGCGCCACCCACAGAGTGCCGAGTTCGTCACCGCGGCGAAGGGGAATTCCTATTTCTTAAAGCTCGGGCCGTCACAAAACAGTCGGGTAGAAACGGTGACCGTCCCTACCTCCCTCCCTGCATCACTCCCTCCCTCCCTCGCTCCCTCCAACCCCCACCCACTCGAGCCTCCGCTAGCACTAAAATGTTTTGCCGATTGCTCGTTGATCCGGAAAATCGAGCAATAGAATTTTGATACCGAGTTTTGGTTTGGAGCGAATTGAATCATTCCAAATGCCCCCACTCGCTTATTTGCTCCCACTTCAGACAGATATTGTGGATGATGTTGCTGGGATAACATTTATTATTGCAATTTAACATCAAACATGCTATTTATTGCGTGGTTTTCGGAGGACTACCGTCAACTAACTAACCAGCATGTATTAGTAATTGTATGCATTATAATACAACTTAGGGACATTCCATATTCTATGTAACGTAATTATTTTAATTTAATTCCTATTAATATTGTTATTATTATTATCGTTCTTATTTAATTAATCATAATATTGTAGTATGCACATGTTAGATATTCGTATTCCGGCGCTGATACTAAGATTGCCATACGGATCTGTAATGCGAGTTAGTATTAGCGCCTGATTTTGTTATCTCTATAAACTACATTTTTTGAGGCAGTTATGCGGGTCGGGTATTAGCGCCGGTATTTCAGTTTAATTCTTAATATTATATTACATTTATATATTATATTATCTTATAATATTATATATATAATATTAAATTACATTTGAGAAATAACATTTGTATTAATAAACATCGGAATTTAATTACCTTTATAATATCCCCTGTCAAATTATACATATGCCTTTATACGGTTTACGCGAATGTACAAATAATAATGAATAGGTATTGTATCTATTACCTTTTTTACAACATTTGGTTGAACTTTAAATAGTATAATTTTGTCCGTATTATTGAAAATGGGACCCATGGTATAGTTTATTGGAAGAACCCTCTGTCTCGATCGTATATTATATTATTTATTAGTTTCTTTCCTAGGAAGGAAGACGTCTTGCTCCCCCCCCCCCCACTACCAACCCCCCGCTGGGAGGGATTATGGACATGTACGCGAGTGGCATAGTTAATGCTCGAGGCTGGTGGGCTCCTGCTCCTCCTGCTCCTGCTCCAGCTCGAGGCCCAAATCTCCCGCTTCTCCCCCCTCCGCCCACGAGTTAAATCCCTGTTGTTGTTCTCTGTCTTACTTTGGGCCACTTTAAGGATTAATTAAACCGAGGGATTTACAACCCCACTCCCCCTCCTCCACCTGCAAATGCTGGCCCTAGTTTATACACGGTTTCCCCACACAGATGATAAGAACCGCCAGGAAAATATTGTATTAAACTGTAATCAAAATACGTAATAAAAATATTTTCACTAAGTTGCAAACAATGAAGAAACGAAGAGGAATATGGAACTCCCATTATGTGTTTTTGTAGATACAAATAAAAACTAACCACATTTAATCAGCGATTGTCCGCGAGTACCTTCCATATTGTAGCATGATAAGTAAAATAAAATGCATTAATTTAAAAATATACATAATTTTCCCGTTTTTCGTATTTTTTTTAGATGCAATGTAGGTGGCTTAAAATTTGAATAATAAACATTTTTTGGTAAAATTATAAAATTAAAATCAAATAATAAATTGCAGTATCACTCCAGTCACTCGTAAAAAATCACTCATGCAAACCATTGTTGATGGATGTCGCTAGTTCGCCACAGTTAAATAGGACACTTGGTATCTCAGTGCGCTGTCTCTCTCGAGACATGTAAAAGCGTCGTAACACATTGTATAAGACATTGTATAAAATCTACACTCTCTATCGGGTTCACTGAGCGCGATGTTAGTGCACCGTTTCCGGCGATGTCCCGACACCGGTACCGAACGACGTGCCTCGCAAATCTGCTGACTCAACGCTACTGAAGACTTCACAATATCAAAACAGCGGGTGACCACAGAAAATTTGTGGTATTTTAGAAGCATATATTTTATATACGAGTAATACGAGTTATGAACGTTGGAGTGAACGACTTCATGATCCGTGTTGGGCGACCGTGAAATTGAAATTCCTGTATTATCAAACGAGGAATATTATTTGTACGGTTCATTCATTTCACGTATAAATATAGGACAGAACAAATGTTAAATCAAAATTGAATTCAGCCGGTCGGGAAATTAATTTCGTAAGCCGGCGTGGAAACGACGGTAGTAAAAACATGGGCATTATCGCGGCGAACGGACGAAAAAGGCCGAATATTTTTGCGGCGGTACGCGACTGGTGGGCGGCCCCCTTATTAACTGCGTTTATTCTGCATGACCGGGAATAAATTATTCACGCGGAAAATTTAGGACCCTAGGCCCGGCTTTATTCCGACCCAGATACATTGCCCCCTGTCTGACCAGTGTCCGGTGTCGCCTCGAATATCGGTACGCGATAGTGTTAGCAACAATTCGTGGCATTATTATTTTCTTAAATTATTCAGTCCCTTGGCTCTCTCTAACAGCCTTTCATTAATCCTTAGAATCTCATTAATCTTATTTATTATTTATAAATAATCTGAGATTTACGACGTAATGAGATTTATGAATTAATCTCATTAATCTTTAGAATTAGATATCAAGAACGGCAATTTTAAATAGTTCTTAAATGCGAGTGATCTTCGTCGAAAATATTTTACAACGTTGTTTTGAACTTTCCGGTAACCCCCTACAAGGTAAAAATAACGGATTTTCTACCAATTAAGGGCGTCGAGAAGTGCGCCAATTAAAAGGTTTTTAACAAGGGGAAATAACTCGAGTTGTATTTTGCAGGCCGCCTCTCTAGGACTAACAGATTTGGCCGGCAATAAAACGACGTTAACAACATCAGAGGGGCGGTATATCAAGAATAAATAGATGGAAAGTTTCAGCGAAATAATTTCTTCAATAATTCGCAAATTATACCAATCTCTTATCCCTCAAGAATGAAAATCACGCTATAACATCATTTATAGGAGCTCATTTAACATTTAAATAGCCGAGGTTGAGTGCTTTCAAAGAGTAACAGGCTTTCAACATAAATTATTAACCGATTAAGAATATTTAACAAGACGTTTATGTTTCAGTCTGCACAGAACGAGGATTATTGAAGACATTGATTATTGTGGAATCTAATAATAAGTGAAATATTGTAATTATGGACGGAATATAAAAACCTTTGAAGAATGTTAAGTTACGTATAACCTAGTTAAATATCGGAAGTACTAGCCAGAATAGCACTAAATTGTATTTATACATAATATCGTTGTGTCACACTATACTCCACCACTTCGGAAATATCATTGAATGATTTAAAAAATGTAGTTTTGAGAAAATTAGCATACTAAACTTTTCACATACAGTTGAATTATTTGTTACCCACTTTTGTGTTCAAGCAAAGCTGATGTTAAGGGTGTTTTCGGTGGTATTTTCATCCGGTTTAATAGGCCCGGATTCAAACTGTGGTATCTTCACGGTAGCACCCTGATCCTGTTAAACATACAAAAACCCAATCTCCGGCGATTTTGAAACTCCCTTTCAATTATTTTTTTCCCCGGATCCTCCTCTCATTTTTATACGGGTGTTACGCCATTACAGGCCACCCTTCACGGCACCGGTTCTGGGCGGAATTTTCCTTTAATTGGAGTTCAATCGAAAAGGTACTTTATAAACTCCAGGAAAAACACAACATAAAAAATTCGGTTCGGTAAACGTGGCCCTAAACAACTGCTTCCCATCTAAATTTACCGCATAGAACGCAGCTCCAGATATAATATATAATAAAGAAATAACCTTTAGAAAGGCTCAAAATAAAATTTAAGAGAAGAAAAATAATGTCCAACAATTAAAAAAGGAAAATTTATCTTTGATTATTGTAGAGAAACATAACAGATAATACGGGGCCGGCGACTGTAAAACCCGCGCGACAGTTGTGTAGTGCGGTGCTAGTATCAAGCGCTGTGCCAATGCTCACCTTTTTCCCCCAGCATCATTTCACCGGTTGACTGGACTCTGCCAGAGTTTATGGCCGTATTATTAGTATCGTAATTTGCCATAATGTAATTAAATAAAACCGTCTGTATTCTACCATATAGAGACGGTTTATGTAACAACTGAAGTATCAGTTTTGCACTGCGATACTTGGAAAATTGGAGCGTACAGTAAAACTCAGATTCTGCATATATCATCAACCGCAGTTTGATTAATTTATTACATCTCCTAGCTGCAATTTTAATGAAATGCAATTATTACCGCCAGTTTATTATGAAAAGAAATATGCAGATTGGTAAGGTGCGTGTGCCGGTAGGCGTGGTGACAATGGTGCCCCCTCCTTTGGCGGTTAATTAACGGATTTTTTTTTCTGCCGAGTGAGGGCGATTTTTAATTAACACCCGTATAATTAAGAGGGGGCGGTTAAATTAAAGCTAAATTCAGGTTGTGAGAAGGCGGGCCTTCCCTTTGGGCCGACGATAACGCCGACCGTTGTTTCAGACTTGGCGGCCTCACTCGGTCAGTCGCTCAAATAGTTCATTGCCATCACTCCTGAATTGAGATTACGCTCAATTCCCACCCCTGAAGTCGGCAACGAATGACTTCCTTCCTCTACTGGGCGGTTTCATTATTCATTGCGTTCGTTAAAACGTTTCTTTACATTGAAATACCGTGGAATATCACACTCGTCGGGATTTTCATTAAGAAATCAGGGACACTAATGATATCAGGGGTATAACTAATTAAATCTTAGTGGCGATGGAATGTAACTAAATTTTCACTAATAAAGAACTACCCATTGTTCCAGTTGATACTGTAAATTGAAAGAAAATTCTGTGATATTGTCCTACGCAGGACTTGTTTCAGTTAAGTATTCTGTCGGAAATATTATTCTCTCAGGAAATTATGTAGGTCACGAACAATGGAGTGACAGTGCCTACAGGATCCTTCATCGGCAACCGAAATGCGTTGGTGGTTCACTAATCTACTGACAAAATCGTATCAATCTAGCACAGGACAAATTCTCAGATAAGACCTCAAGAGCTATAAAATTCTAAATCTTCATTGACGAAGAATGTTTATAAGATTAGAAATAAATATACCCGTAACGAATGGAGAAATAAAAGTTCACCACTTGGTGTAGCATTATTACTCAGTAAAATTTACGAATTAAACTACTCGCTGAAAATATTTTAGCGTTTCATTCAATTCGTATTTAATGCGCGGTATACATTCCTGTTGCATTCTGGAAATTAGACACGTCAAACCCACATCGGAGATTGCATATACGCCCATTCAAATGGAATGTTACATATAATTGAAGCCATACTACAATCAGATTTCAGCCGCGTCACCCTGGGTAATGGATGACGCGGGACACCGTCCATCGGATACCGAACGGGATAATTGGCATTTTCTTCTCCGATGCGTCTTCGTTAAAATACGGCCGCTTGTCGGCCGCAAACAATGCATTGAAATTACATATGGACACCGACCAACAGGATATCGATTCCCCATTCTACCATCAATTCGAGTTTAGTTAAATTTTTATCGATACCGATCAGTTCACTGTTGCGACCTGTACTGCTTTTATTAAAAGTTCACGCCAATTTACAACTGAAAAATTAGACAAAATCGTAGACAAAATATTTTCTGACAGGATTTTAAAACGTTATGCGGATCAGAAAATAGAAAAGGGTACATTTAAAATTGGTCATATAAATTTATGTATATAAGACCCTGTGCTTAGTAGGGAGGTTTGGAAACGATCTTAGAAATAATTCAATATTATAGCCATATTGAAAAGTCATTATTGAATTACTACGTACCGATTATTGTTTGAACAATTAAAACAATTTCTGTTCGCAGAAAAAGGGGGATACGACGATTTGGCAATTTTCGAGCAGATATGAGGCAGAATAAACGAGTCATAAGCTCCTACAAAATATTGAGCGAACGAAATTAACGTATTTGGTTTTAATCCAATTAGAAAATTGTATCAAACCCCTGAGCACAAATTTACAGTCTAATTTTGTCGATGCGATAAAAGTTAATTCGACACTAAACAGAGAAACAATATAAAAAACGTCCAGGAATAAAAGGGTGGCGAAATGAAAATGAAATGCTCTTAAGCCAATTCTCTTTGGCTTGTAATTTCCAATTGAGTTACCTCCAAATAATTTACTTAGCTTTTGCCGGCATCCTTTTAATGACGTACCCCTCGAGGAGTTTGGGAGGGGGTTGGGCTATGGGGCTTCGGCTTTTATTTTTTCTCGAAACGGACCATTGTATCAACGTCGGAAAAACAAGGCCAAAGACCAAAGGGACTTTTCATTAGCAAATGGCCGCACGTCAAACAAGCCCAACTTACAATGGGAGGGGGATTGGACTTTGAGGCAAAGACACTAAGCTTACTAAGAGGCTTTAAACACCATATATATATATATACTATATATATATATATATATATATATATATATATATATATATATATATATATATATATATATATATATATGTATTTATAGGGGGAACACTGTTGGCAATTTAGGCGGCGGATCTGGAGGGTCATAAGCCGGCTAAATGGTAAGGATTGAAAGCGAACACCTGAGAGGGCTCGTTGGGTACGGACCCGAATTTAATACCAAATTAGACGGTTGACCGAAGCGATTAGGCCTGTCCCCTTAAGTGGGCTTTGCTTCGGGCTCCGGCCTTCTATTCAAAAGGAGAATAACAACTAGAATTCAGGATACGGGTATGAAATGTCACAATTCTCCTCCCATTCATTAGATCCGTAATGCCAGAGTTTCTGTAAAGGCTCAATATATTCTAATAGCGTCAATAATATTCTAAAGCCTGTTGTATATAACTATATATAAAGCCTGTCGGTCCGGCTAGTGGACAGAGGTTAAAGCGGGATTTATGATATCCATATCCTGATGGACTCGTTTGGGAGTACTAAAACCACGATTCGATCAAATAATTGTTGAGACTCCTCGGTTCTTTTTCTTAAATGCACTTTCGGTCCAAAGAGAAACCTACTGTTAGTGGAGGAGAGTAGAAATAAGGGAGGGAGGGGAAGAGGGAGAAGAATGCGAGTCGGTTAGAAGAGCCGGGGGGCAATTCGGCGGTTGATAAGCTACAGTGCCAACACTAGAGAGTGAGAGAGAGAGAGAGAGTGAGGGGGGAGCGGAGTGTGGGGGTAGTGTGTACGTAAGAGAGAGAAAGAGGGAGGAG
This sequence comes from Lethocerus indicus, assembly GCA_019843655.1. Classification (NCBI taxonomy): domain Eukaryota; kingdom Metazoa; phylum Arthropoda; class Insecta; order Hemiptera; family Belostomatidae; genus Lethocerus; species Lethocerus indicus. Next base: position 11,062,157 of record JACDQD010000007.1, on the reverse strand, counting down.
CGGGAGGTTCGATTGTCTGGAGACAGTGATAAACGAGTTTGGGTATCGTTCAGTTGGAGGAGATTGCGCTATTTATATAAAGCCCCGGGCCTTGGTCTCGAGCTGGGTTTCACCGTCACGGGTTAACCTGGCCCAGCATCCCAGAGAACAGGCCTCTATTCAACCGATGGACTCCTCTCACTAACTAAACTCAGTAAAAATAAAGTTTCTTCATATAACTCAAACCTTTTATGGTATATAAACATGTATTATATTATAAAACACTTTTACATAATCAGAGAGAAAATGAATCTTGCCGTGATGTTTGATTCCAGGTCATTTTACCATTTCATTCTCGTTTCTCACAGCAGGCGTGAGAAATTGTTTATGTGTGTTTCATCTCGTTTGTTTTTGTTATTATTTGAGCACCATCATATTCTAAGCGCCCCCCAAGTGGCGGCCAAAACTCCCCGAGAGGTCGTTGCTTAGCAATGGGCCGAGTTGAGAAAGGTATTAGCGCCCAAGTTCTTTTTTTTCTCTCTCTAATGCCCGTTTCCATTCTCGACGGGACGTATACGGGGCTTCCGACCCGAAAGTTGGGTCGACTTTCAACTTTAAAATATGCCGCGCTCCGCGAACGTGGCCACGTGCTGGCCGATCGTTCCCCCTCCCACCCCCGATTCTTCTTTCCCCCAATAATGTATATTTAAAAACGGGCCATGGGGTGAGATTCACTCAGGCAATTCCTCGTAGGCGATATCCTAAAGAAACTTTGTCACCTATCGAAATCTACTTACGCTCTGCGTACTTCTCTGCGGAATTGTCCCATATGATATATACTCTACAGACTGAATTTCAGCGCTAATCATTCACAATCAAATATACTGATACTATTATATGTATATATCAAAATATGAACATTCGCACTTTTAATTCAATTTAATGAATACTTACCACCGATATGATATTAGTAAATTCCACCACTCCAACAGCATTATTCAGATCTAGCCTAGTAGAATTTTACTCATAAGTGATGTCGATCCAAGTTTCCGTATTTAATGTGTCCACTATATTACAAACGGGATTCTACTAGATATGGCCGTAATTCGAAGCCGGTCTAGCTTAGCACGAAATTAGCGTGTTCGAAGAGAATTAAACCTAAATTGATTTGGCGATTGTTGTTATCTATCCGATAGGATAGTTAAGATCAGTTATCATAGCTGCTAGTATAATATAAATGTAGGCACTCCACGGATAGTGCCACCAACTAATTTATACCTTGTGAGGTATAATTTACGAGAATAATGTTATCTACTTTGTTCTAATTGTCTTTAAAGAGAATTTTAAGCTTAGAACGTACTTTTTTTTCAACCTGCGCCACGAGAACCGGTGGCGATCACGTGCACAGAACTTTCTCTACTTAGTTTTCTCCACTAATTCGGATCGGCTCACGAAGGGGTAAGGGGCGGGTAAGCCCGAGGGCCGACCGGACCCGGCAACCCAATTGCTGGGGGATCTTCGATTTCTCCGGGTAACGATAGCGATCGATCTCATCGTCGGTGCCCGCCGGCGTTCAGTTTAACCGGAGCTGTCGGGGTTCGATTAGCGGGGCCGCCCCCGTCAATTCGAATCTCCCGGGAGCGCAGCCCGGCCCCCCGGCCGTGTTAAACACCGCTACCATTTTAAACGTCCCCCCCCCCACATATATTTATCGGCAGTTGGAAAACGTCCGTATCCGGGTGGGGGGCGCACACACCGGCCCCGCAGCTAAGGGATGATACGGCCCCGACACCGCCCCTCACACTCAATCGGGTTTTGGGCCCAGCCTACGGTGTTTTGTTACAACTGTCCTGATCGGCCGGCCGTGAAATTGTCCGAGGCCCGGCCCCGCGTTAGCACAGATATATCACCCACCGCACACACTCCCGGACCTACTCAAACTAATGTCCTACAACCTGTACTAATTGCCGAGCGTTGCGGTTTCAAACCGCCCAACTAATAAATACCCATATTAACAAAACAAGCGGGTCGTATAAGATGAGTTAGTAATATTTAAAAGTTTCAGTAAACTAGTCCTTTTCCTATTCTCATTTTCATGTTCTGGTTGTTAAAACGTACTAATATTTCTGTACGACAAAATTAATATTTTAGTTCTGTAAGATTCATGCATAATTCCCCATACCCGCCCAAATCCGAATCCACTCGTTCAGTCCCTTTCCTCTCTTACCCATCAATTATCCCCCCCGCGTCGGCTTAAACGCCGCTGGCCAGAGATCTTCTTAGACCTTAGACCATAATTGTTCTTGTGTCCAAAGTGCCATCTTTGGGTGCTTTCATTTATCACGACATACATGTGAAAAAAAACATACATACAGCATTTGTACTTATAACATTCAATGGTGATTGTACAAAATAAAAAAAAGGTTAAAAGAATTTATGCATAATATATATAAGCGTATAATACGATAGGAGTGAATGCTCTTATTATATGGCAGCTTGTTTTATTTTTGAAAATTTTAGAATAGTTGAATAAATTATTTTCTATACTTGCGGGATAGGTTGAAATAGTTAGGTTTTCGTCATTTTTTTTTGTATTGGCGCTTCGCCACCGTCGGTAGCATTCGGTCAGTGATATAGACAGGCACTTACCGGGCGAGCGATCCCACAAATGGCACTTGATCGCGACGATAAATCAAACCGACTAGAAAGTGGCAAATGAATTACTGCGTGACAAACTTCACGTACCCACCAATCAATCGAATCATCAATCAATCGGGGAACCGGCATGCATAAGTGTATTACCGCGTTGCGGACCGAATGCTAATGACGATGAAAAGTCGAAACCGGTCTATCTAACGAACATAGTGAATGGATACAGAAATGATTATTTCGTAATAAAAGAATCAGTCGGTTAATTATATTCGTCTGTTTCGGTAGTAATTCTCGGGGGTTATTTTCGCTCAATCGTATTTAAATACATTCGGCAATAATTGACAGGCGTCGCTGCGGTCATGAAGTAAACATCAACCAAATAATCGGTGATAACACACAAAAAATACTGGAGGTTTATAAGGGTTCGGAAATGGGGGTTGGTCTAGGGGGCGCTATGGAACAGCACTGGCCGGCCATAGGAAAGCGGAAAACATTGGCACTGGTTGTCGATAAATTTACAAAAATAAATCCCTGCCGACTCCGTTACTATTTTGTACCCCCACCGGCCCTTTAAATACGATCCTCCTCTTCTCGTTTATTCCCTCGGGAACTCTCAGTATCGGGGTCAAAGGAAACCCAGACCACCTTTGATCAATTAAGGAATGGCCGGTTGTTCGAATCCCGATCGGTGTTTTAACTGCACAGTGTTCTAACTGATTTGTCCCTTACCGTGAACCTAATTCCATTATATATTAACTTATATTGTATTAAGAGAGACGATTTTGTATCTGTACGTTTACACTTTGGAAAAAATTAAACAAAGAAAGATTACTGCCCTATTATAATTATTCCGTTTTTCGCGTTTAATTTTCTGCGTAAACAGAAAAATATGTGTGCATAATTTTACCTTGTTAATGATGTAAACAGGTCATAAATTACATTTCTGGCATCAAATATTTTTTGCACCGACAGAGTTGAACCAAGCTCCCGTATGGAAATGGTTTTTTAGGGCTCATCATAAATAACTCGCATTTAGAGAACAGAATATTAGCCTACCGCCTTCGCTTTTGCTCGCTTCTCTATGTTGCCTTGCTCCACCGACATTGAATTACGCGTTAAATATTAGCGCAACTTAATTGGAGCTAACGTCGTTAGGTCTTTGTGTGTGTATGTGTGTGTGTGACTGTGCGCGCGCGTGTATGAAGAGTTGAGGAGGAGCTCATTATTTACATTGGGATGAGTGGGAAGAACGGCGCTAATACTAGACCCGCATAACTGTCTCTATAAATGTATAAAGCTAACTTCAAAAAATAACCAGGCGCTAATACCTAGCCCGCATTACAGATCCGTATTGCATTCTTAGTATCAGCGCCGGCAAACGAATAAATATAACAAATGCATGCATGTATGATCAATAAAATAAATCCTTAATTAATTAAGTTCTTTTTATTGGAAAGAAGGTATAATAATTTATTAATAGTATATTAGTTTAATATAAGTTTACAATTAACACATTCAGTCGGTAATTCATCAATTAGTTGTTGTCCATTTAGTATTCTTATCATAAAATACTGTAAATTTCACTTAATTAACTTATATGGACTCAAAAAAACATTTGGTCGTATATATAACTTTTTCATATCTGAAGCTCAAGCCCATCGTTCTGTTACTCTTCCCCAGACATTCGAATTAACGCCGAATAGACCGCCAATTGTTTCTCGCCCACAGGACACCGAAATTCATCTGGTAGGCGCGAGCCCCGATTGGAAATAGCGGGTAGTGGTGGCAGCCGTTGTCCCTATCGAATTTACGAGTGATACAGAGCCTCCCCGATGTTTTCCACGAGGCTATTACCCGGCCGAAATGACCCGAGGGGCGTTGCCACCTTCCAATTGCGGAAACACGGCTGTTTCGCCGGCCGGTATCGGCGGTGAGCGATGTGCCGGGGTCGCGGATCGTATTAAACGGGGGACCGACATCCCGCGTTTTGAAATCTGTCGGGAGGGCCCCAAGGTTGGTAGGAGGGGGATGCAATAAATAACCGATATGAAAATACGGCGCCGGTAATCTCTCAGCGGGCCTTATATTTTTTCACCGGCTGATATATGTAAAAAAGGCGGCCGATCCTGCCCCGCAGAAACAACAAACCAGGACGTATCGGGCTTAAATCTCTCATCGTGAATTTCGTGGTGTTTCAGGGGATACCACTCGATTCTGAGCTCTGTGTTCATATTTTGGAAAAAATGTCCGAATTCTGCGGTTAATATTAACAAAAGTTCAGTTTGCAGAACTGAGTTGTTACGCTGTAGCATAATTAGCGGGACACCCTGATTCCGCTCTCCGTCCCACTGTTATCCCGAACCGGTTTTGGCTTATCGCCATTGTTGGCGGTATTCCATCTCTTGTATAGTTGGGTACGAATGATAAATCTTGTTAGCTTATTATTAATCACGCGCAAAACAACCTTCTATTCTTTGTTAAACATACCTACAATTACACCGATAGAAAACTAATTCAGCGATGTATAATTTATTTGAATATATATGGGTGAATCTACGAAGGAATATTCGCCCCTAAGTTAGCACTAAGAATAAAAATATCGGATCCGGAATTCGATTTTCGAGAGGTGGACCTAATTTTCTAGCGAATTGTCTTTTCTGGGTGGCACTTGTGAAAGTTTTCCTCTCAATATACTCCCTGGGAATGAATGAGATAGTCATACTTCAACTATCGACCAAGTCGACCTCCGGCCAAATGTCTTTCGGGAAAGAGACGAACCAGGTCACCAACTGGATCGGGCGCAACTCCGTTAGCAAGTTGAACGTAAATAGGGAAATCTGTATCTGGAGTTCGACCGCCCGACAAAGGGCTTTCGGGGAGTAGTGGAGGAGGGGCGGGGGGCAGTCGGACACAGAACTCCAGCAGTCTAACATAGAGAGAAATGTGGATTAGTTCCGAAGTGCGGTTATGAACGAAATGCTTGTATTTGCGCCAGTACACGGTGATCATTAACTCCTATATAGGCCATTATCAACTTTTCAGGCAAACAATGCTTCTTCTTTTAGTAATTATATTTATATTTTACAATTCCCGTTTTAATTTTTATGTAATTTTCGTTTAATGCAAGCTCCTCCGTTTTAAAAAAGAACATATTGGTACTTTCCGTATACCTAAATCGAGAACAAGGTGAAACACAATTTCATTTAATCTACTACCACTAATTACAACTTCAAAAAATTATAATTCAGTGAGTAATGAAGTTGATTTAGTGAGTAATGAAGACGTTCAACTTCTTGTACAGGGACAATCAAAGATCAAGTTTTAGGATAAGGAATGTTTAAACAAGTTGTTCATCACGACTGAATTCTTTCTACTACTGCCCTATAAATCATTCTAGTGCAATTCAGAGCCTTGTCACAACGTAGTTATAAATCAATATCCATTGTTTAATATGTTAAAAAACATATTCGTTCTTTCCTACTCTAGGCTATGAAAATATTCGAACTTATAATACCAGTTCACACTAGTTATTCAATCTTTAATCGTTTTAAATAGACATTATCAGCCGGTAGGTATGATATCTACCTATTATATCTTCTCAAGCGTACGGCCTCATCCGTGGCAGTTCGTCTTCTCCTCTGTAAACGTCTAATGGCATTTGGCAGGGGCGGTGACGGCGGCTGGGGGGGGGTAAGACGAAGTCGGGTAGACAATGGGACGGCTGGCGGGGACCCGGAGACAATGAATTATTGTAGGAGCCACATTACCGGCGGTGGGGGACTCGCCCAAATCAAAGCCCCCCGGTAGACTTGAGCCCACTCGAACTTGAAGTGAAGTTCTCGCGCTACCACCCGGAGACTAAGTTGGCTACAATTAAGCCGGGTCGCCGGGCGGAATACGCCCAACCGACGTCCGTTCTTAGGCGAACGTTTAAAAAATTCCCGATTTAATATCTGTTTCCCAAACGGGATAAATTAGCTCAAATTCGAGAATGATTGGAACATTTCTCGTACACCGCCAGCGGACAACCCGAGGTTAGCCCTTTTGAGTAAGGAAACATAAAGTTGCAGCCTCTATTAGTGTTTGAACGTGGACTACTCTTAGATAAATAGTAGAACGCGGCTACAGATATCGGTTGAACAACGAGTAACAAATGGTGCCGAATTCTAATGTACGATTATTTTAATTTAATAACGGAATTAATTTAAAATGCGTTTCACAGTCGTACTCTATTCATTTGATCGGTACGCTACTTTATTAAAGCTTGGATATAAATGTATGCGCTGCTCAGCGATTCCATAATATTGATGGGGAGGTGACGCAGCTCGTGTGATTTTCCGCCGCGCAATAGAGTAAAGCACGAACCGCCCCATCAACACTGAAGCGTTACAGCGATAAATGTCACGCGCGGTCATTAACAAACCATAAAAAAAATATAGCGGGGGTCGTATTCATTGGGGGGTCGCTGCACACTCCCAATGGGGACATTGTCACGAGATGACATCATTCAATCGGCAACATTTTCCCGTGTAGATCAATTCAGAAGGGCGCGCAGATCAAAGTTGAAATTTCGATCTGAGTTAACCGAGAAAGCTATACTGGTTGAATCCGCGCCCGACCTTTACTCTGTTATTAAATTTCCCAGTTTTTGATTTATTACCGCCGTCCGGGTGGTGCGGTCCGAATTCAATTTTCCGCGTTTATTATGCAGTTTAATCAAAGGGATGACGGGAATTTGAATATTAAAGTTTCGTTAATTCGGGCCCGGAGACAAACGGATGTCGGCGCGGTATAATTGCATTATATTCGGATATTTGGGCCGCGATTTAGAAACGGTCGCCGTTTGCGCATTTACGCGCTATGAATGTCGAGTCTGTGACTGTTCGAGGGCCCCGATCTGACCTATCCGAATATTGGATTCAACACTTATTATTCGGTGTTACTAATCATTTCCCATTATCCTAAAGGCCCTGCTCAGAGTAAAACTTTTACGTATCCGCTCCCCACAACAGCGCCTATAACTTATAAAGGGTAGGAGAGGTACTCGAGGCTACGCTCGCGAGTAATGGTGCGCCAGATTCGATGTTGGATCTGTGTTGAGGACGGCTGCTGTCGGCCGGTTGTCACAACCAGAGAGGATCATCCTGTCTTTTCCCATACCTTAGCGAGGGTACAAGCTCCAAAGTACCCGCTGGACGTTCTAGCACGTCTGTTTCGTCGGTCCCGGGTTTCTTGTTTCGTTTGTATGTTCGCCGACCATTTAAAAGGTTCAATTTAGAAGTGAAATAACTTTCAGAAAATTGTTACTTTAAGCTCTTTGTATTGCATAATCATCTTTGAATGTAGTAAATAGTTGTATCCGTTATAATATGTTCGTAATATATAAAAATTATAGGACGTTACGATCTACGTACTCGTGGTGGAAGCACCGCTCGCCACGATATCCACAGCGGCACAATATCGGTAATGCTTCGCCTAATATTATTTTGTCTGGCCGGTTGCCCAAACGCGCATTATCGTTTAACGGAATTCGTACGTCCATTGAGCCGAATGCTCACAGGTGAACCGTCCGAAATTTCGAACCAAATACACGCCAAATCAATAACATAATAGGGGCCACGGGCGGTGTTCCGCTCGCCCACTGTCAATCATCATTCTACAACTGGTATAATACTGAGCGGACCCGGTTTTCGAATTACGGCGGTGGATCAAATCCAATCGCAAACATGGATTAATCGCGAGTAGAACTCAGATGACAATCATTAGTTAGTTGGGTGGTTCCTTCTTTAACGAATGCTTTTCCATAAAGGCCGCTGCTCCCTACATACATAATGATAGTATTGGTCCAATAGAGTAAGGATCAATTGAATGAGGAGTAGGGCATCGCTACTTATCATTTCCTGTTAAAACAGTAAGACTACAACAGTTGAAACGTAAACTAGGGAGAAAATATATAAAACCAGAGTCAAGCACGCGTTTCCTGTTAGGCGCAACTCAACCCTCACGCACATTATAAAACTGCAAGTCGTCCAGAATGTCCCCATATTACCCACATTTTGTAGTGTGTGATCCGGGTTCGAATCAGGGCCAAATTATCAGATTAATATGCCAGCCGGGGACCGGATAGGAGGCAGACTCTAATCTAGATTAGGGTTGAACGAAACCACGGCGGGAGGGGGGTTCAAACTGACACGACTGATGGCATTCCGAACGCTTGGAGACCGGCCCATAAATTTCTCGAAATTGGTTTTTATTCCATTATCGTGTCCCTGTCGGGGGCGTGTTTCGCGGCGTTAAAATTCAAAATTTATATTCAAACGACCAATTACAATTAAGATGGTCCCCCCGCCTTAAGTAGTCCCGTAAGTCTTCTTACCCCAGGGGCCGTATTTCAGGGCGGTCTGCCATTAGCCGTAGGGGCTAGTGCCACCCCCGCACGACAGAATAACCGGTCCACGGCCGACTAATTGTCCAATTATCGCCCTCCGCCACGGTTTCCGAATCATTAGGGGTCGTTAGAGGAGCCAGGGACAAAAAAATTGTATAATTAAAATAAAAAAGAGTGATGTGCCCCCTCCACCACTAACCAACTTGTTTTTAATTGGTTTCGACGCCCAATCGGGAAAAGGCGCTGGACGAGGTCAAGTTTAAAAGGAAGTTGGGGCGGATTCAGTTCCTACGCTGATTATTAATAATGTCTATGTATTTCGTTGATTCTTCTTTATTTTCTTTTGGGGTTCTTCGATATTTCTGTGTTGCCGGTGTTGTTCTCCGGCGTGAAAAATCCAAACTTTCATTGTTAGTGGGATGCCCGTTTTTTGAGGAAATATTCCTGTGAAATGAGCAGATTCGGCGGATAATATCGTTTATTGAAAAAGAACAATACATTCTACACAAATCAAGGAATAAGATCTACGACATTACCTATGCCCGTTTTGTTGCAGTGAACGTTGTCGACGGGGAAGTGCTGCACATAACCAAAGTGAGCAGACTTCACATGGGAGCCTACCTCTGCATAGCCAGCAACGGCGTACCACCATCCATCAGTAAACGAGTCATGCTCCGAGTGCAATGTAAGTAGTATTTGATTTTATATACCATGAGTATAAGATACCAACAGTGTAATATTTGGGATACCGGTTCATTATTATTATGCAATAAGGTAAATTCCAGAAATTAACAAAACAAAAGCCGCTTCTGTTGGTTGAGCGGTACAGTAATAACCGGTAGAGTGCAGCGCCTATAACAGCCTCTAAACCGTTAGAGTGTAGCACTTGCAGCGGATAGGGAAATACATTTTCCGTTGCATGGAGGCACTATTTCCATCTTTAAAATAATGCAGGAATGATTCTATGTAATTTTCATGAATCTAATGCAATATAAAAATCCGGGTCAACTGTTCCAATAATTCCGATGCTACTTTCTTAAAAAATGAGCAACGTGTTGTGCATCAGGTAGGACATGAAACTTTAATTAATAAAATACAATCGATTTCGTCATTACATTTCTAGAGACCATTATCTCCTGCCTTCTTTATGACCTTCATTAATTTAATTAATTAACTTAATGGTACTCCCGATATTTCTGATTAATTTAATCATTAATTAAATGATAATAAAGATCTTCCATTTTCCTGAAATTCTCACAGTGTATTATAATTATAAATATCGTATTCGAATTTAATATTTTATCGTTGTTTATCTTCTCTTTCAAGAGGTGTTATGTAAAGTTGTTCCTGATTTCATTGGAGACTCCATTTAACATTACACGAGTATATTTTATGGTATTTTTCATTTCGGACGCGTAGAGCAGGAGGGATTGAGGGAGATGGAGGGAGAGTGAGTGAGAGTGAGAAGCGTGGGGAAAGAGAAAAAGTGAAAAAGGAGGGGGAAAAATATCCCGCCCTCTTTCATTTGCATTTGTGGCCGGCATGCAAACGATACCGGGGCTGGGACAGGGTTTTTAAGAAGGGAAAATTGCATTTATCCACAGAGGGCGAGTGGGGTAGAAAGAGGCTGGGATAGGGGCGATACAGAGGTTGGTTAGAGCGAGGGTTAGGAGTGCTGACGAGATGTTTTTAAGTGGGGCTTGGAGGGATGGCCCTGCCCATAAATATCTATTCAAGTCCATTTAGACGCGAGACTGGGGCGAACTGCCGGCTACTATTTAATAGTGTAAATTGCACCTTGCATGAACTATGAGCCAGTGTTGCACTATCCCCGGAGAGAAATTGCCTTGTTTTTAAACATGGAACTTTAGAGTGAGAGTTGAAATAATTCATGCGAATTTATTGGTAAAAGCACCGCGCCTTCTGCAGCCAAAATTAGGATTTTAAATATAAAAACTACGGAACCCGGTGAGTAATGAAATTTATCCCCGCGTTGATGTGAATTAAACCTCTTAAATGCGGCTCGATTTTCGTTTTACCTGGTACAAAGTCATACATTGGAGCCACAGAAAGCACACTGCAAGATGGCACCCGCCAATTTTCAATAATATTAGGCCTAAATACGGAATGGATCCGGAATCGATCCCTAGATACGGAATTGATGGAGATCCGGGGTCCGGCTATTCGGCATAATTGTAGGAGGGTAATAATTAGTCGGGTGATGAAGCAATCGGACCGTAATTCGATAGCGCAATTAATAATTCATCCCCCCGCAGTTTCGCCCACTCGGTTTTCCTGTTGCGCGGAACTACCCCCTTCTTCCACGAATGGGAGACATTTGGCGAGCTCTCATATAAAACTCACTGCAGAATGAACGGGTCTATCGCCCTAAGAACAGACCCTAGGAATGATATTACTTACATTTAACCTGTTTCGTAATAATCCCCGTTCCTGTTTCGCTGCATTCATTGCGAAAGTGTTGCTCATAAATGAACTACCGCGGCTGAAAATTTTATTTCAGACCTAGAAACGTCTATTTATGAAAATTAGCAATGTAACGAATCGAAAATGAATTCCGTATAGTTCTGCTACTTATTTTATTATAAAAAGGATTTCTCCAACTCCTGTTCATGGCACCATAGTACCAAGGAATAGTCACTGATTTTTAACAAAAGAGTAGGTGCATGTTCGACTGGTTTTTGGAAAATTAAATATTTTTTAAACCTATCCTCGAATCAATATTAATTACCGTCAGATGTAATTGTGAGTATATAATATAGAGCAATTATAATTGAGATTGTAAAGCTCGATACGGTATTCAGTCACTGCTTTGTCTTTAACGGACGAGAGCTTTTAACACTAGCTTTTAATATGCGTACTGTTCGCTGCCCCTCGTGAATTATTGAGACCATTATCGGAGCCGCCTCCTACATTGTAACCAGCCCCATTTCGTTTTATGCCTTTTGTATACCCGAATAAACATTAGCCATATTCGGAATTATCTCTGGCATAATGAGGTCACTTCATTTTTCAATTTTTCCTCGGTAGTTAATTGTATTCTATACAGCCGTTTTGATTAGTGCTGTTGGAATTTTGCTTCATTATTTACAATAATCGCTCATTAAAAAGTATAACGTAATAATAATGACTTAATATACTTAAAGTTGCAGATAATAGCATGCCAAATTTCGTTAAATTACATTGATTTGATTTTCTAAAAATAATACTGGTGTTTCAACTAATCTGGGTTTTCGAATCGACAATTTCAACTGTTTTAAATTAGAAATAATGTTATAAATGGCATAATGTACGTAACGTGAATATTGTAAGCATTCTTGTCTTACCCCGAAGTTGAATTCAGGGTAGCTAATAACGTCGGCAAATATAGAGTAACGAGAACGGCCTTTTATTCAATTACAAATTTCAACCGATTAAACGAATGGAGTTCACCAACTCCAGTATTCTCATTAAATTTCAGTTAGGTAGTTTGTCCCACAAATAAACTCCACGTTGTGATACGAGTAGAAGGGCCGAGCACTTTAACGGGAGGAAGAGGAGCCCCTGACTAAGTTTGTGAGTCTCGGCGGCTAGAGGTATATTCGGGCTGAAAGGAACCAGTTGAGAAAGCGAAAAGATTAGTGAGTTAGATTTTCGGCTCGGCACTTGCAGACGTTGACAATATAGCCTGCAGGCGGTCCAAGGTTTCTTATAGGTCGGTTTCCCCGCGGCAGTTCGAACGCGGAGCGTGGCCTCGTGCAAACAGAGCTTTCTGTTCCAGAACCGCCGAGAGAAACATCAAATTCAGACTCGGAGGAAACAATTCGGCAGTCGGGCCAGAGGAGAGCCGTCCGCTGAAACAATCTCTCGGATTCCGTATATAGACTCGTAGCCGGGAGCGGTTAACACTCGGTTTAAACCAACTATCAAACTGGGCGGCTAGAGATGTCATCGCGGTTCCCACCCGGGGCCCTTATCTAAACTAAGTTTCAGCTCGGTTTATGCCGGCGTATGAGTGACGCCTCCAAACCCCCTCCTCCAAACGCCTCCCTCCCTCCAAAACAATATTAATTCACCGTTTGTCCCATTAAATACGACCGACTGTTTATAGCAACGAGCGTCCCGTATCGATCGCGACGTATGTTCGAAAGTAAAGCCCCCGCCTAGACAGCTGACACAGCTGATCCTAACGTACACGCTCTGCACACAATACTGCAACCGTTTCTCATAGCAGTTTCATATTTTGGAATTGAGAGAATTAAAAGTTAATCCTCCTAAATAAACCTCCGAGTAAAAACATTACTTGGGACCAAATGGGCTACTGGAGGCCGAAGATTTTCATTTTATAAGTGGATTTCCGCTGTGAACAATTCCCATTCTGAGATGAATGGGAAAATCACAAGAGTCGTAACATTTGAAAACACACGTCTTAAAGCGGTTACACGTCTGCTTGAAGTTACTAACGACCGTTTTCAAATACAAAATGAAAAATTCCTGGTAGCTGTAGAGGGGGGGAGGGAATAATAGAAGAGAAAGGAAATGCGTGAGTGTGTACAGAGGGGAGGACACTGGCTGAGTACAAGGCGTTCGCATATAGAAGCAAAGAGAATTAGAGTAGGGCGAGTATGGGGGCGGTTATCTGGTAAGTGTATAGGATGGGCTGTTTGTTGAAAGCGGTCTGCAGGGGAAAGCCCAGGGCCCTCGCCGCCCACGCCCCCTCTTTATTTTCCCTTTGCGCGAAATATAAACGCCGGGAAGATCACGCGCCTACACTCGACAGAGGGCAAACAAGCGGTGGGGAGCGAGAAGGGGACGGCCCTTCCCGACTGATCGCACGGCCCTATCTCTCCCCTAAAGACGATGAACTTCCGCTTTTCAACGCGGGATTCGGCTCATTTCGGGAATAACTACAGCGCCCCCCGAAAATTATATCCAGGGTCCTCCTAAATAAATTATTTATACCCGGTGTTAACGCCCTAATACGGTCGTCTTTGTGCAGCCCCTCTCCTGTTTTACCTTGGGCTATACCGGTTGCTCTAACGGTTGATACAGAGTACGCTGACTCTCTGCTCTCATTTCAGTACAATAAAAAAAGACGAGGAGCCCTTCGATATTATTTTATTAGTAAGACCGGATAGGGAAGCGATCTTTTATTCAACTAGTCCGTGTGAACAATGAAATCTAGAATCTTCACTCGTGCTATTTTCCGTCACCAGTCGCCTAAATGCTTCTCGGCTAGATCGAATTCGGCCAACAGCGTGTATTTATAGCAGTTTCATTATTTATGAAACGGCTCCCGATGAAGCGCCAGGTCAGACCTCTCCCTACACCAGGGATAATATTTTTTCAGTTTAACATAGCGATACCGCACACTATTATTGGGAGAAATACCGTGAGACCGTTACAATGTACCCGTGCATAACAACTTGACGAACGACGATCGCATCAGCTTTTGCTACAGTCAACGGGGGAGCGGCCCTGAAAATTGTCATTGCTTGCAAAGGGAACGGCGATCGGTGGGCTCTGTTCTATGACTAAATACAGGTTTTGGAACCGGCCAGGGGTTCGGGGGCACGCAACCAGCGGAGACCGGTGCAAAATTGAATATGTAAATTTCGGCACGCTCCCGGGCCGACTACCGAAAAAAAAACGGAGGCCGCGGGTGTGGGTGGGGGGCAAAAGTGGCACGAGAACTCCCAGTAGACCTCGTCTTATCGGTACAATCGTTTACAGAACAGTAAACAAACTTTAAAAGTTATTCCGTGAAAACGGTAACGGAACGAGGCCTGCCCGGCAACACCCCTCGGAGTTTATACTGAATACGGAATTAGAAATTAAGAAGGTGTTAGTATTCACAGTGTTAATAGGCAAAAAAAAAAAAAAAAAAAAAAAAAAAAACAAAAGGAAACAATGATAAGTGCGTAATCAATAATAGTTTAAGTTATTTCTGGTAATGGGATAGATCATCAACTCGCTTATTTAATGATTTTATTCCGTTAATACATAATAAGGTTCTCATCAAAACTACAATGCTAGTGACGGCAGCGAGAATCTGAAAACGCATTACAAAAACACGCTAGACAGGGGATAGATAATCCAACGATTGACAAATACTTTCATACTGTTTAATTAATACCATAAAAGGAAATTTATTTTACAGGAACACAACACAAAATGATTTGTATTTAGGTTAATCACTTGTACATAGTGATGATTAGGAATTAAAGAAGAATGAGGGACAAATTAAAATACTCAGGGAAAGAGCTTTGTTTTCAATATTAATTTTAATAAACAGACGTAGAGATATCTATTAGATATTTTTTACTTGGCATTTAATATAGTGTTCATTATTAGCTTTCGAGTTACATTTCAATTTTTCATTCTTTCATATCCGGGAATGAGTGTTCTACTATTACATTACGTTTACCAATTAGTACCGCACCTTACAATTAAGAAGAGTGCAACACAAAGTACCGTGGTCTGCAGAACACGATTTTACATTTATACGGAAAGAATTTTTAATTAAAAGATGTAAAACATGCTGATATTTTCGTTCAAAAAACGTAGCCTTGTTAGTGCCTCTTAATTTTTGGCAACAGCCACCTCAAATACATTCATTACTGATATACATGCGAGTTCAACTTTTTCAGGTAAACGAGATAACTATATAATATACCATGTTTTCATGAAAAATAACTGTTCTAATGCAGATACAAAATGAAACTGTTCATTCCTATATTATTAAATTTATCGTTTGGGCGTCTTAATTCATAAAGCATGAATTAATGGGCGTGTAGCTCTATTATACAGAGCTATTTGAAAATAATTGTATTCCATGAAGCGAACAAATTAAATCTTGATTTTGTCTTGTAGAAGCTCGATAGTTCGTGACAATACAAATTGAAAACAATTAAAAAAACGACCTATAATTGACATTCTGGTTGAATCTATTCGTTAAATTTATTATTATATAAAGGTTATTATATATAGCCAGCCAACAAAGAGGGCCACAGAAAGCCAACTGAAGTTTTCTGTTGAATTTATTATTACATAAAGTGTTTTTTAAATACTCAGCCAGCTGAGACGAAGAAACACATCAAGTCCTTCGGCACGATGTTTATTAGCAAGATTGTCTAAGTTACCTTTTCAAGAAGAAAATCCGTCTTGGCTCGAACTGTTTTGGGTTTACGTACGAAAAGACACATTACAGTTAGCCCACTGAAATGTGCAAAACGAGTGTTTAATATTTTATTAATTTCGATGACATATTGACACATAAACCCCCCGGAAATCGTCAGGCAAACCGGCCCTTGTCAGGGCCACCACCAGCCCTACTTAGGGCGACCCAGGCCCTTTTCAGGGCCACCACATTCCCTACTCAGGGCCACCACCAGCACTACTTAGGGCGACCCCGGCCCTTAGCAGGGCCACCACGAGCCATCGGAAGTTTTCGGTTGAATTTATTATTACATAAAGGATTTTTTTATATACTCAGCCAGTTAAGACGAAGAAACACATCAAGTCCTTCAGGGCTCTCTTTATTAGCAAGATTGGCTACGTTCCCTTTTCATGAAGTAAATCCGTCTTGGCTCGTACTCTTTTGTTTTTACGTACGAAAAGACACAGGATATTTAGCCCACCAAAATGTGGAGCACGAGTGATAAATACTTTTTTACTTTGGATGACACATATTGTCACATAAACCCCCCCCGCCCTTGTCAGGGCCACCACCAGCCCTCCTCATAGCCTACCCCGGTCCTCGTATATACCCGTAAATAATTCCCACAGATAATCCCAGTGGTAATATTTATATTATAAATCCATCCTGTCAACTATGTTATAATTATTTCTTTTTCGTTTGATTTATTTGCGCAAACTGTCCCCAAGTAGGTCAGGGACAGTTACCTAGTGTCGGGCCTAAATTTAACAATTGAATGAATATTATATTTTTATTTAGGTACGGATTAATTTTGTGTTCACAAATATCATACAAAGAATTCGATATCGCCTTTGGAAATGTATTCATTTAACTATAAAATGAGCAGTAAATAACATAAAGTAATTAACCGAAACCTTATTAAATTCCTGAATAATTACTACAAACTGTCACATCCCATACAATTTGGAATTTTTCATATAGCATTCCATATGAAACAGTTAGCGATACCTGATCATGTATTTCGTTCAACTATTTTAAGGTTTATAAAGTCGAAATAATTTTGGGTTTATATTCAAGCATTCGGCGAGGAGCCGAATAAAATTAAATGCCGCTGAGAATATTAAATGTAAGTTTTTTACTGACATCTTTGGGAAATCGAGTTTTCTTAATTTGGCAGAAGAAAAAAAGTTGTTTTACAAACTTCGCAGCAACTTTTACATTACGCCTAATGTTAATGTTGAAGGAAGGGAGGGGTGAATGAATAATTGACAAGGATATATCACCTACCCTCACCACGAAAGCTCGGGAGTTGACTTTATTAAACTCAGGAACATCAAGTTTCACGGGTATTAACAGCGCAACTTCAGCTTTTGGGGGAAAAAAATTAACTCGTGTTTACTCCCCTCCCTTCAGTGTTAACCATAATATATTAAACGGCTCGGGTAGTGTTTATTGCGCCAAACTTTAAATTTTGGTTCTGGACCGAATCATTCCCGTACCTCATCATTCGATGCCCGGTCGCTGGTTATCGGACTTGAGACTGGTACTGTCCACATTCTGTGTTTTGCCAATCATTTATGAATTTTATTGCTGTTCTTTTCTCTTACACTATATATATATATATATATATATATATATATATATATATATCGAAATAAATTCTCGCTGTATTAATGTTCAACTTGAAGATGGCGAGAAGCCAACCGGGCCTCCGAAGGACCAAAATATGATAATTCATTTATATTAAAATTAATGGTCACGGTTTTACTGAGTTCCAATTTTACTTGTATTGTTAAGTTCAGCGGATTTAAAATACTTGTCAACTATAGGATATTTATTAGAATTAAATCATCAAGATGCCTTTTTTTAATAATAATATTACGTGTTAGCGGAATAGGGTGAATGTCGTGTATTTCCCAACTAGCTTGTTACAGGTGTGATAACAATTCCCGTCTCTCTGTTGCGCTGAAATATTTGTCTTGGAACGGGGGCCGGGGAGGTCAAATTTTTTGTGTTAATATTGGGGCCCGGCGGGGGATGTGGGCGGCTCTGTTACAGTGCCCGCCACTAACTCTCTAGTCAAACAACACGCGGTTCTATTTGTTCTAATCGCTCAAACACATTAGCCACCCTAACCGAATGCACACACACACACACACACACACACACACACGGCCCTTCCTTCCTTTGCCTCCGGCCAATCACAAAGCGATTCGTCACTTAGTTCTTCTATCCCAAAACGGCCTGAAAGTTATCTAGCAATCGAAACAATTTAAAATAAAATATGACATTTCTTTAATTCAATTTGCGATCGCTTTTCAATGCGATAACTATATTTTATTGGACTTGCGAATAAAGAACAAAAAAGTATTTATTGAACGCGAATAAAATCGGACCAATAACGCAAATCCAACCACTGTTAATTTGTGAATTACCACCATATAATTTTCTCACACATCAACATTAGTCTTTTTCAACTAACTTATGATTCCAGTTGGGACGTCGTAAACTTCATATTTTTTGTGACTAATAAATTAAATATTTTCCGATAAATTACAATGCCAGTAAAGAGATAATTATACGAACATCCGGCATATGCGTGTCATCCTTAAAACTTTAAGGACATTATGAATCGACGGTTCCCATTCCCGTCTATTGACTGGAGGATTTTCAACAAACTACGTCAATATATTACCGAAGTAGTTCCCTAGACTGGACAAAATAGTCGACGTTAGAGAGCGTTAAATCGCGTACCACCGTATCGGAATGTCGGTTACACAGTGCCAGATATTCAGATGTGACTGGCAGTCGGGCCGGCAATTGAACTTAAAAAAAGGACTGTCATGGAAAACAGACCGGTTGATGGATTGCCGGGGCGAAAAGGCCGGAAGCGAAATAGTGAACGTCACGCTTGATAATGCTCTAACCGTGTATAAAGCCAACTTTCTATCCCCGCCAAAAAAAACCCCTTATCTCTCGACTGGCGCCGTAGATGAAACACATCGGAGACTTCACCGCAAAAATATTTCTATGATAGTGTTCATCTGGAACCCTAGTATAATAGTCCATTAAAAAGGAAAATAGCATCATAATAAAGGTATTATTATTATTATTATTATTATAAAAGTATTTTGGTTCGGAATACATATTTAGTGGTCTTTTACTGTTCATTTCCTCGTCCGAATAACACGTGTAACATCTTTGCTCTCAACACTGAGTTCATTAAACCTAAGTTCTGAAACAGTCTAGCCTATTCAATGGTCTGCGAAAATTTCGAATACCACAGTTTTATTCATTCATATTTTACCTCTCGCCGGTAGTGGCTGCTCGCCATCTTCAACAGCTCTTTTGCAGTAGCGTGGCGATATTGGCAATATTGGTTTCGACGAGAAAACCACGGTATTCCAAACCCTCGCAGACCACGCAAAAGGTATTGTAAACCAATCGAATACTCTATTTTTCTTTAAATAGTGTTATAGTATTAAATATTCTGTTGGCAGTTCCTCCGATGCTGTCTATACCTAACCAACTGGAGGGCGCCTACATTGGGCAAGACGTGTCTCTCGAGTGCCACACGGAGGCCTATCCTACATCAATCAATTACTGGACGACCGAGAAAGGCGACATGATAGTGTCAGGTAAAATCATTGAATTTAAAGCTTCCCCACTAATTCCGACTACCGACCGTCCTCCATAACCAGGGAGAACCTCAACGATCATTTCTTCTCACAATACTAGACCGCTAATACCTAGGAAAATATTTCATCTCCTGTGAATCGATCACAAGTGTGTCAAATTAAAATCATACGAAATTCCACACGGGAATATTTGACGGAGGATAACAGTCGGATTTTCGATTTTTAGAGTAGTGACCACGACGGTGGTTGTGGAATAATATTTGGGTAGGCTGCCGACTGGATAATAGCGATCCTCGTGGGCGGCCCTCGGAGAAGTTCATTAGCGTTCGGTGTAGACAGAGCGCTCGAAATTCCTCCCGACCGAATCTCACGTGAGGATCTCATAACGGGCCCAGAAGACGGCATTTGTTGCTTTTTCAGAAACTTTCCTCCGGTTTTTTTACGGCCCGTTTTATTGGCCGGGAATCGAAACGAGTTTTTTTCGTACCCCCGGCGGTCGAAGAAACGGGAGGAATGAAGCCCTAAAACTTTATATATAGAACCGTGGGTCCGACGGGGGTGGTTGGCGGAGGGTGAGAGGGAGGGGAACGGAAATTGGTAATGGCGTCTCGGTATAATGCCTACTTGGGCAACATCAGACGTCAGACCCCGCAACACCCCCCCCCCTCCCGTTTGCTAATGAAAATTGATTAATGGGATATCTGGGCCAGTGAACCTGAACACGGCCTAAGCTACCGCCGACCCATCCCCCAATCGGTTAACCGCGACGTGTGGACTGAAGCAAGTGTAACATACTCGTCATTTACCTTGTTAGTTCGCTCTCCTACTATATTGTGTAGCAGGAATAACGGTTTGACAATTTCTCCCTACCCTCGGAACAATTACCTGACCTGAAACTTACTTTCAGTATAAGAAAATTTCGGTCCGCCACCAGAGAATCCGATATTTCGGTAGAAAACCCGGACACAGGCGTACACAGAACTTCAGAATAATTTATCCGTTACTATTAGGTAATCATCGTAATTTAATCCCATTTTTGATTCTTACAATATTCCCATGTGCGTAATTTCCTTACATGTTCTTACGCAGCCGAAAGTTATAGTCGGTTTTTTCGGTTGCAGAAATATTTGGCGATGTACCCCGATACCGCGTTTTCTTTTCGGGCGGTCAAATCGGCAGAAATTGTCGGTCTGGTCGGACGCGCTAAAGTGCGCGGGACAAAGTACATTAGGCCCTTTGAGCGATGCCGGGCGGTGAGCGGGGGCCGCCGAATTGAACCGGCCCCGGGAAGTTTGAATTCCCGTTGAAAGTTCCCAACGAATAACTGAACTCCCCGGGCAAATTCAACTTTTGCGGGCGGGCAGAGCCCCGGGCCCGCGCCGCCCCCGCCTTAATAATATAGATTTGTTTTGAAGCTTTGTGAATACGCTCGCCCCTATTAACAACTCGCCAGTTGGACAACAACGGCAAAACCCGGCGTTCGGCCCTCGATACCCGACGTATTTTTCGACTTTCAATAGCCAAGTCCGCCCGAACAAACTATTTTAATCATAGTACCGTAGTCAGGTTACAGAATAAGAGGAATTATTTATGCAGAGTATTTCCATCGTCTAATTAACAAACTACCTGTGCGTTCGTTCGAGTGAAATATTCGGAAAGTCAAATCGAATTTGATTCTGACCCATACCACTAAATCGCATGGTTCTTACCTTTGTTGTTCAAATTGCAATCGCTAATTTCCGAGTATTGAAATGAAAGGAAGAGTTGTGAAATTCATTATAGCTTCTGTAGTTTTTATTATAAGATAAAACGATCCATCCAGACACTTTTAAAAATAAGTTATTGATTAAGCACTCACCGAAATTTCAGGCCTAATTACTTCCCAGTCATTCAGTTTGAGACTTTGTTAAAGTCTAGAATAAAACTACTGGTCAATTCATGGTATTCATGACTGTCACTCGGTCTTACACTAAACTGAGTTCGGTTTCCCCATCACAAGCTGCACTCGGTATTATATTCGGTGTATACTAGTAATGTACTGAAGTTCTTGCATAACCCGCTGTCGCTAAAGCATTCTGCTATTTGACAGAAACTTAATACCTGAGTGATAACCCTCGGACAAATTTTATGTGGGCAGAATACGAGCGAAATGTAGGAAACGGTCAAACGACTGGAGAAACGGTCGGCAATATGGAATGAAGTGGTGGGATGAAGGAAGAGCGGGCTAATATTAAATTCCATAAAGTGACCCCAGAGCTAATAAAGTGGGCCGCCCTCACCTGGCCGAGCCCCCTCCTATCGACTTTGTGCACCTTTTCCACCTACCCCGCTCAATATTCCGCCCCCTGCAACCGAAACCTACAGTGTTTAATTTCCAATATTAGGGGAAACAGACAATGTTCGCTTATTTTATTCGACGGCCCACTGCCTTTTCTACACAGGGCGAAACGTTTTAAAAGCATCTTGTAACGCGACTCGGTAGTCTCGGATGCTCGATTTGGCTTACCGAATGAAACCCCTCTTTTGCTTGTGTTGAATGGGTCACTGCCTAGATAACGGTGGAAGGAATTTCCCCTATAACTCATAAATTGAAGGGCAAAGTACTTGTTTTGTTGTATCATCTCATGCCGATAAAACCAAATATTAAGAAGCGTAGCTTTTATTATCATAACTGAAGTTTATGCGATCTCGGCACTTACGATTTCTCTGCCATTTCTCTCTCGCTTTTTTATTACCCGTTTATTTATTATATGTAAACATGAGTTGTTTATATGAATATCATATAAAGATATATTCTGTTTTTTAATGGGCTAATACCCCTATACGGTAAAAGGCGAAACCATAATAAAACAATCCGTTAGGTATTTACTCACGTTCTGTTATTAGCGTTGAATCCGGGCCGAGAGAGGCACTCGTGATTCCGCTGGTAAGGGATCGGCCGAAAACCGCGCTAAACGTCATTACGCCTTCCATTGTTTTAGAGAGTCGGGACATAAAAAAATTTCCCCATCCTTTCACCCCTTCCTAATTCCGAGCCTCATTGTTCTCCTGCCTCGGGGCTTCTCCCTTACCGCGGCCTATTTGCCGAGGGAATTTTTTGTTTTATTATTCCCTCCCCGCCACCTTTTCCCGGCCGGCCCTTGTCCCTTGTCCCGCCGCTGTCATTAGGGCCCGGGCTCACATTTCCTCGCGATTCCTAATTCCGGATCCGTTTGAAATATTCCGCCCGCGCGACGCCCTGATTAATCATTTTCATTCTGTCCAAAGGAAGACTTGATTTACGATTCGCTCTTAAACTTTCTGAAATAAATCAAGACAATTATCGTAATTACTTTATAAATAGCTCGCTAACGAAGGATCACGACCAGTTACTTTAACAAATAGGCATTTAAAATAATAGGATGTTTTTTTGCGAATGTAAAAATTTTAAAACGACAATACTGGAATATTTAGTATATAAACCATAAAGACTCATGCATTGGACGTAGCTTTTATCAGTTACCAATCACAGTAATTTTAAAGACATTATCACGAGGAAGCCAATTTTGGAATTTCAGGATATTGTATACTTCAATATTATTTTCACACATTGGACAGTGAAATAAATAACATATACAACTCAATAAATTATTATTATATCAGCAAATAAAAAATGCTAGGGCGTAGAGAATCCTCTATTTAATTACCAAAAACTAATATTTTGATATCGAATATATAACATGCTTTTATTTTCAGCCGAGGATTACATAATTTAAAATAAGTGTTAAATGAAAAGCGTGACGCCTGGCTCTTGTAGAAGATATTGAAATAATGGAACACGACGGCCCAAGGTGCAGACGCGAATACCTGGGCGGGCGCGGAAGCGGAAGATGATTAAATTCCTCCACCGGCTCGATAAAACAATCAGAATTCTCTCAATTAAGTGATGAACTTAAAGGGCGGTCCTCTCCCGCCCTCCGCCCGGAGATCAAAGAGCGCCGCGCTCGGGAAACCGGTCAAGTCGACAGGTCGACGTCCCAGGGTACACAAAATCAGCGAGCTTCCAAGCCCTCGCTTATTGGAGCGGGCGAAAAATTTCAAAAGCTCTGCGCTACTTCAAAGGGGAAATCTCATATTTTCTCGAGCCGATGGTCTGGGGTTATTCTTCGAGGAGGGTTGGGGGGTGGACTCCCGACCTAAGGGCGTAATATTTCGGCTACAACAGTCAACTATCAACCGATTTACATAATGTTTCGTGTCACATCTTTGCGCTCAGTCTTACTCCGAGACTTATTGTTTTTCTACCTAACCGCGGATGCAGCCTGCACACTCCTGCTGTCTGTTATTGTTATATACTAGAAATTATTTCGGATTAATTAATCATTCCGCGCCAGCATTTATGAAGCATACCGGTAACAGCCATTTAACTGCCCCATTTTTAATAATACATTCGTTTAATACAACCACGCTGTTATTGTTTTAATATTTCACAGCCGTCGCGAGTATTCACAAAAGTCGCAGTAGTGCCACAAATTGGTGCCATCATACGCTCCTGCTAAAATGGTTTCGAGCGCTATTCTAGACCAACAATAAATCGAGAAATTTCTTTCAAAATTTATAATTTATTTCTCAATTCCAATTGAATCGGGCCCACACGAACTGAGCAATGCATAATTATGTAAAAGATTATGATTAAGGAAATCGCCTTATAAGGGCGCCGGATGATGAGTCGTTGAAATGCCCTATTTTAAGACTTTTTCATCGCAGATTCGCTGAGGAAGTTGGAAGGAACAATTTCCTATGTATAATTTATAGGTCGGTTACGTATCGATGTTCGACAGTCCCCTGAGCCGTTAGCGGTCTTGTTGGTTTAGGCGCTCGGGTAAAAACGTTGGCGGCCATATGGCCGGGCACATCCCCGGCCCAGCTGCCGCCCCAACCGTTAATTAAAGCCACCTTCCGCCCCCGCCACCGCCTCCGTTCGGCCGCTACGGCTAATGTTCGAGTCGCGCGCCACCCCTGTTTACAACCGCATTACTTACATCCGAACAAGACGGACGGTCTCGGTCGCAGCCCCTGCCCGACAGACCGCTTACAGCCGAACACCGTGTTCATACTCAATTTACAACAATCGGCATATTATCGATTGCACAACTGTTAATCCCTCGTTTAAGGCTGTAAAAATTTCCATATTTATGTTACGCATGACTTCTCTTCCATAAATTCTAGTTCCAGTAATTTATTTATTTATTGCATAATGTTAGTGATGTCAAGAAGTGAGCCATGTGACCTACCCAAATTTAGAATTTAAAATTTCCAATTACCTAACAAAATAATTCATTATTTATATATTCATTTATTGAATAACATCAAAGTTGTTAGCTATTTTTCTCATTCCATAATCCCATTCAACCCCTTTAATTTCTATTTCTGAAATTACATTTATATTAGTTTGTCTTTTATCCTGGTCTATATCACTGTATTTATTTATTTAAGACGTAATGTCTGCGTCATAGACTCCATTATCTATTAAGGGCGATATCGCTGCATTCTCGCAATTCTTTGTCTGAACCGTTCTTGGCTTCTTGCCAGGTACACTAGTGAGTGTTTTTCCACTTCGGCTGTGACTGAAGTCACTAGGAGCACAGGCTCATTGTTATTTGATACCGTAATAGTGGAAAGAGACAGAGGCCCACACGATTGAGGCAGTACCTTCGTAGATCTCACTGAATTTAGGATGAAATTTTTATTAAAATAAATTCGAATTATTAAAATATATTTCTACTTGTTAAAGATATGTTTATAATGCGTGAGACCTTCGCAACTGCCACGAAGAAAACCGTTAAATAACCATTGAAAATACGTAATGGTTTCACTAATAAATTAACGCTATTTTACATAACTCGGGATGAGTATCATGGCTCCATCCGTGCTATCGTATATTTAATAATATAACACTTATGATACTGGGGTGATAATCAAAGCCTGTTAATAGTAAGGAAAGTATAAAACGTCCATACAATTTAACGCGATATCTCACATTTTTTTAGGACATTATCAGCTTATGAAATACTACAAAAAGCCTGAACTGCCTGCGGGGTACTGCAACTCCATAAAGAAAAATACAAAACCTCCTCCTTTCAATGTACTGCAACCGTGAAATCCTTTCAGACCCTCTTAAAAAGCCAAGACGTTTAATCCGACCAGAGAAGGCATTCAAAGGAATTCCACGTTCTTTGTATCACTGCATGAAATAACAATCTGAGCTGGATTTCTTTGCGAATGCATCTGCTTATTCTAATAAATCTTCGCCGCGCCCCGAACTTTCTTTCGGGAATCCGATGAAATTCGCCCGTGTACCGGAGGGCGTCCAATTCCACTTTTCTAGGTCTTCATAACAACATCGGCGGAGACCTGGAAATATTTACGAAGCTCTACAGATGCGCCTGTCCGAGAAAATGGCATCGCTCTACCTATAATAACAAGCGGAAAAGCGAAACGCAGTTATTTCGATGAAAAACGATGATGGATATTATCTTAGTCCATATTACCTTACACTTTAAGCAGCTTTGAGGACCTGTTCCTGCTACTGCTTACCTTATTTATTATTAAATAATCAGAAACATACATAGTTTTATAAATATTATAATGTTATATCGAAGAATTTCATAGGAGACGATTTACAATACCCATAATTTAAAAAATAAATATTTCATCATGGTTTTAATGCACGGTTCACTTTCTGTACCTATGTAAGAACAGTAACGAATTTCTCATAGATAAAAAGAGTGGAAGAGCCTACAGTTTTCCCGGCTACGGTCGGTTGTTTACCTCGGCGTTGTTTGTTATTGTTCCCAATTACAATTTCAATTATGACCGCGTAAAACGATTTTTTTTTTACTTTCGCGTTCTTCTCCCCGGCTTAATTGCAGTCCAATTGGCCGGTAATTAACTCGGTGCCGGTTGGAATAAAACGGCGTTACCGGGGACCTGACGGTGCATCGCCCAGATAGCCATAAAAATATAAAAAATAATTGACATCTTAAACCTGATCTATCCTCCGTTGAATTCAGAGGGGATCACTAATGGCCTGCCACTATTTTTTATATCTGTATACAGAAACACTAATTGAAACCAAAATTTTTAGTTACATTCTATATACATTTTACAATATAAAGGTTGTTTCATTATATTTATTTCACAAAATACCGTTTATATGGTCGTGACGCTATTATAACTAATAAGAGACCAAACATAAACCTTTGAAATACTAATTAATTCAATTGTTTAAAATTCTTTAGATAATATACTGATATTGTAGACACTAGAAGTCACCTTACATAGCTGTTAAGAATGATTGAAACTCGTTATATTCCCATTGTTGGGCACCTTATTGTCAACCGATCGCGTGTCGAAACTTTCCGTATTCATTCCGGAACGCGGATCGAACTCCTAAAACAGAAACGGCCCCTCCCGGTCCGCTTTCTTCCCAATTCCTCCCTCTTATTTATTTGTCCATAAACTAGGGGGTTTGCCGAAACTCTGGACCGGCCAGGAATTACGGAATAAATCAGTCCGAGCGTTCGGTTCGGATTGCGGTCGCCGGCTTCTTATCAGATCCTCAGCCGGGGACGGGAAAAGGGGAGAATTTATTCCCTTTCCCTCTGGCGCGTGAGAAAGTTGCCGGCCCAAGTTCAGCTGCCGGAGGCGAGCGGTGGCAGGCGGCAGAAAAAAAAAACACTTAAAAAGAACGGAGACGATTCGGAGATTACCAGGATTCGCCATCAGGCCCCCAAGCCCCGCCGCCTTACAAACGGACCCTTAATCCTTCAGCTCTAGTTTCATTACCTTATTTCGACACTTCTAAGATTAATACACTACTCCTGATACGTAAACACTTCCGTTCAAAATTAACTCTACCGTTTTTTTTACGGTTTTTTAAAATTTAAAACACCGGATTAGAATGACACTAATAGAGCTGTTATTACAGTTATTCAGCGTGGTATTCAAATATAATGAATAAACCTAAAAATATATAGCCTCTATTTAAAAATCGGTTTAATTGTTTACATTTAGTAAATGCGCTGAAATATTTCGTGTTCGACGTTATTGAATAGCAGCCGTACTTTTAAATGGAAATGATTCGCGAAATTTCTGCACAACGTATTGTGCCCATTAAGCAGAAAATAATATTGGATCTCGTGACGCTACCGAAAAATTCTGAAACAGCTTGGACTGTGTGTAACTAATAGGTAGAAACTGTATTCAATTATCTCATATTTCACGTACGTTCCAGGCTCCACCCCAATTCCATCAATCCATTACTTATATCATGTTGATGTATTCCAACTTGGATAAACCTAGTGCTTTCTGAAATTTATACTGTATTAAAAATATAGATGTTCTTTATATTTTTTTCTTAATATATATGGGAATATAACAAAATTGAAATCATTTTCGATCAATTTCGTTTATTTTCAAACTTATTTTCAAATTATATACGCATTAATGTAAAAATAAAGTGAGAATATGATGATTCACATATTTTGGAACTTTATAAAATAAAAGATTATACCATTCTGGTTCCTGTGAGAACTAGATAAATCTTCTAATTATGATCCTTTTTTCCTTTCCACTCTGAATGTTGTCTATACAATAACTCTGTCTAATTGAAATCGTGTTGGTGTGTACATTGAGATGTTTAGACCTGTCTGTTTCAGGGGAGAAGTACGAGGCGGTCTCGATGGACAACGGCTACAACAAGTACATGATGCTCAAGATCAGGAGCGTCACAAGGGCCGATTTCGGTTCCTACCAGTGCGTCGCTAAGAACTCACTCGGCGAAACGGACGGGCTCATCAAACTGGACGGTAAGTGAGATGAATGAATAATAAGAGTGCCAGGACGAAAATAAAAGTAATGCCAACGGTGCTAACGCAAGCCGGATTTCGATTAAGCATCCTGTCATCGCCAGGACCGATGATACGCCTAAAAATAAATGAACCTTAATGAAAAATAAAAACTATAAGACGAGCGAAGTGGATATCTATTTGAAGTTTAATGTTACGGCCATTTCGGTTATCCCAGATTCAACAGCGGGAGCAACAGACAGATGGGAGACGTCAGCCATTGGATCAGATCCATACTAAAGGTCACCAACCCAAAACACTATTTTCCAGGTTCTTTTCCAAGAACGAGTACAACCCAGATTCTTACGTTTGTAAAAAAATGCTCCATCTCATTGATTACCATTTGTGATAAATAAATTTTCAAACCGTCAACTTGTTAGATGGGGATTGTAAATGGGGTGGTCTCCGCAAGAGATTACTTAAAAGATTACTCTGAAAATACATAGTTACATGAATAAACGTCAGTAAAATACACTGAAATATAAAATGACAAAATACCAATGAACAGGTGAACGTAGTGTTGCACAAATAACAAGAGGGAACCAAATTAATAAAAGATGAAAACTAATTCATAATCTTATAAGCTAAGTGTTTTTTCACTATTCTGTGGAATGTATGAGAAAATTTAAATCTACAGCAATGTTCATTCTCTACTATATATTTGATTTAGTAAAATAATATAGTATAGTAAGAGTGCAGGAGGAATTGTAAAGCAGAGAGGACGGTTGGTCAGACTCACATCACCGGGCCGCGGAAGAAGCAGGTAATGCGTCGAGAGCGCAAGTCTGAAAAGTTAAATTACAATACGGCGACGTTTCTATCTCGCTCCTGTAATAAGTATGAATCCAGGAAACGAGGTATTATTTCAGTTTGTTTGTTGCCGCGTTCCCCCGCTCCCCGCCGCCTACAACAACAAATCTAGTTAACCGAACACAGGAGCCAAACCAGAACCAGCCCCCGCCATTCTGCTCTCCGTCCCACCTGAATTTTACGACCATCCGCTTTAAGTTCTTGTTTCGAAAACTAATCCAATTAGCGGGAGGCGGCGGCGGCGGCGTCGCGACGCTACGAGGTCCGATAATAATGACGCCCGACGCTTTGCCCCGGCGTCCGCCAGTCTTTTTGCATCCTCCGTATTAATGACACCTCCGATTGATGCATTGTCTATCATTTATTTAGCCCTCCAACTGTCCAAATTGAAGCATCTGGTTGGCTTGTCCGCTCTCGTAAATTATGGAACTACCTGATTAGACATATGTGCGTACTTAATTGCTTCTATGCAATCATTAATTCAGCACAATTCGGTTCAAGGAATTCAGTACGAATTCCTTGAACATAATGCACGGAATGGTTTTCAAAAATTAATTTAATTATTCATCCGATTCAAGTTAGGCAAATTCCTCAAACAAGAACTCGCTGACTGTTGCAGCCACGAAAACGACTACGATCGAAATTTCATACAATCTCTTTTTATGTTACAGAAATCCCGGCACCTTCTACTACCACAACAATGGCACCGAGCACGACAGAAATTGTCGTCAAAAAGAAAGGTATTGTACCTTCTATATGCAATAGTATATTACGTATTGAGTTAATTATTAAATAAATATTCTATCGACTCCATTCTAGCGAATTTCTACGATTTCATTCCATGATTATAGAACAATAAATTTCAGCGGGAAAAATTGGGAGTATTTAAACTAAACTCCGGAGGATTGAAAAAGCTTTTAACAGCGAATTTTATTAACCGCGGATCCGGATTTATCCTGCAAAAAATATTTTGATCAGGACATTCATGAGTATCGCAAAGGGGGGGCAATTAAACCGGATGAATCCCTATTATCTGAGCAGTTCCAATGTACAATGGGTTGAGCGTTATACCCGTGACCGTGCGGATTATATTTCAAAAGAATAATCGCGGTATAAAGATCGCTCTTTGAACTACCAATCACCATAGTAATAAGCGTAGTTAGTGATCAGCGGTAAGCAAATAAAATAAAATGGAATTCCACTGGTGCATTTCCGCGAATATTAACACAGTAGACGCTATATAGAGTTTCCACTCGGTAATTTGACTGACAAGGCAGTCTTAATTTGCCTCCTATTGCTTTTGTATTCTTCGTTTCTTGCGTAGGAAAGCAAAACAACGCTAATTTCATGAAAACGAGTGTAACATTTCTCTAAATCGTCGGATCTAGGAAAAAAATCACGTTGATTTAATGATTGCCGCCCGATCGGTGTTACTTTTGTATCGGCAAAACGAACTGTACGCTATTTTCACAACAAATTGGTGTAGTGACGCACAGAAAACTCGCTAAGGCTCACTCGCCCAGTTGAAGTTATTCGCGTCGACAATAATGGGAAGAACTGTTGTAGGGAGAAAGGTTTATCAACAGTTTACCTTACAAATTACCGGGCCCTAGGTCCAGGCTAATTCCCGGGCCGGAGTCTACTTAGCATATTTTCGAAACGAGTTCAAAACTCGTTTTAATAGCCAAGGGTCCTGGGAGTGGGCCGAGGGACTATCCCATTTAACGAATTTCACGCTCCTGCAGGCCCCTTAAAAGCGGGATTGTAGTTTCAAAACCGCCCTCTTAAAAAGCAAAACAGAAGCCCCCTTTGATGATATAAATAAATTTATATATTTTCACCGAATTAATGCGGTATTATTCGATCCAGGCGATTCATATTTAATCTAGTTTAATCCCTTCAGTGAGAAATATCCCGATCGTGCCCTCCCCCTCCCTATTGATTTAATTTAAAACTGCTAGCCGACCATAAAATTATTGTCACTTTATCTATTACCTGGATAGGAGTCCACATTTAGTGGTTTGAAAATTCTTGGTAAATGGTTCATGGTATAAAAAAATTAGACAAAAAACATGCAAATGATTCAACAGGACCGAAATAAATTCAGATGAAACTGGCTCGTTGTTTATATATAAAGATATAGGCTTCCAAATGTAAAGAAGTGGGCATGAATAATGTATGAGACTGCGTTGCTCTGCAGCTTTTCGATGTATGCTAAGCAATATATTGTTTTCTGTCCGCTATTATTCCTCATATAATAATTCTACACAAGGTACGAACAACAAATGAACATTCTCGGGCGGTGTAGAATACAAGTGGAAGCGGGCCCTGTGATAGATAGAGCCGCTTAACGGTGCGCCAATGAAAGTAATGTTCGTTGCAATTATTCAGCGCTCGAATCGGCCCTTGTGGAATCCAGCGCGGAACCTTATTACGGCAGAAACAATAAGGAAAAACAATGGGACGGAGCGGGGAGGGGCAACAGACATACGAGGGGAAGGGAGGGGAGGAATTACAGTCGGGAACCAATTTCAATTTAGAACGCGGTAATTGAGTCGAACTGAGGAGACGGTAAAGGAGAAAAGGATATGGGGACGGTCGGAAGGGACTCGAGGTTTAAAGCGGTCGGTTAGGAAGGGAAGGGATCGAGCAAGAATTATTATTCAATTCCGTTTGAACGGCGACAGAAACGGAGAGAGACGGGGGCGGGTTAAGAAGGAATCGAAAGGGATGGAGGCAGCCTGGACCCAGAGAATGGTGGGAGGTACCACGGACAATCAGAAATATTTGAGACCGAGGAGAAGCAGAAATAGTGAAGGAAAGGCATAAAACAGAATGGGGGAAGATAAAATATAAATTGGAACGTAGACGACGGAGGATGTTTCGAGAGGGAAGGAAGGTCGGTTGGGGAACTGGGGCTAATGGAATAATAGGACCCCGCAGTAAGAACCCGGGAGGCAAATATGATTAGTGTAACTTTTAGAAACTGGATTATATTGTCGTTTATTAAAATGTAGTTAAACCGAATTCAATATTGAATTTATTAGAGGACTAACCCTTTCAGTTTTATTCAACTTGTATTTATTAAGAGTTGCGCTAATGCCATAATCTTCCTGTGTATAATCTTTAAGGAATTATAATTTTGCAAGTGATGACCGATCGCCTCGTTTTATTGCCGAGCTAAAAGAAAATTTGTTTCCTGAAAGAAAAATAATACACCGTAAAGAAGACTGCCTCGTGATCAAAGAAATGGGGAATTAGAATTTATCACAACTTTTAAAAGGAAGAATGATTTTTATAACATAATTCTCTCTTGAAATAAAAATGAAATTACGATTTAAGTAAAAAACAAGTGATCATAAATATTAATCTTTTTAAAGTAGATTGTGGGTAAACCTTTTCAGAAAATGTTGAAACAGTGGAAGTAGAACTACCACCAGTAGTTGAAAACTAATTAACAGTGTAATACTAGGAAAGGTGAGTTGTGCAAAAACGGATAATGTATCCGCATAAAATTGATTACAGGTCATTAATTAAGAACCTTTTGTTTGTTTGTTTTGTCATGACAATCAATTAGACAGTTTAGTATATTCCATGCTTAAGCCGAAAAATTTTATTAATTCCCTTTCTATGGAATTGTCTTGGCAACAAAAGTTAATTTTATGTGTATATAACCTACAAATAGTATTTCATTTATTCCAAGGGTTCATATTTTTGACATACTATTTGTTACTTCACCCTGCGATTAGTCCTTTCATGCCCTCTGGAAATTACGTTTTCTATTTAATCTGTAAAAGACCTTGCCCTCATTTCTTCTACATTTCTGTCCAACTCTGTTACAGAACAGCAGCCGAAATTGATTTTTTTTGTACGAGCTAAAAATGACTAATTAGTGTTTCAAGCGCTATAAGAAACTGTCAACAATAAAATGCATTACGAAATTCTAGGAACTCACAAACGAGACCGACAGTTGATAATGTATTTTTCGCGGAACTTCTGATTGACCTTTTTAATTGAAATTTTGTTTACTTGGCCTCTTTACGTTCCAAATATATCTGACTACAGCAGTTTGTTTCCATGGATATGAGGTGGGAAAAAATTATTTAAAAAAATTTACTTTTCAAACAAGTTAACTAACGTACTACGCCAATTGTTATTACATATGGGGAGTTATGGAATAGATACTAAACTTGATCGAAATTTGCAGTGTTGCAAGTGATTGCATTCAGAATGCAGTCACTTAAAAGGAGCAACCGTGTGGATTGATTTATTAAATTCTAACTCGCAAATTCAACAGGCACTTGTTCCTTTCCCTATTACTTGAAAATTGACCGACTGAAGTACGTTATGGAAACCGCAGTCGTTTGTTAATGCTACAGTCGATTCCCCGGACCGTGAAGTAGAAACGGGCACATTACCTTCCAACCCCTTCCTCTTCACATAATACGAACAATTAGAGGGACAAACAGGACGAACGTGGGTTTCATTTCTTTGTTGTGAGATCGTAGGCAATGTCTTTTTTGATGGAAACATAAAATCTCTCTAAAGTGGAGACCATTGGTGATGTTAACTATTCGATCATGACTATTGTTGAATAATAAATAAAATGCGTATATAAAAGGCCGTCAAAAATATATAATTATACTAAACTTTAGTTAATATCTCGATTTATTTCAACGTCGAGTGCAGATAGTGAAAATGGATTCTCTAATTACCTCATAATTCTACAAGACTTGTTTATTTCTATGACAGACGACGAAATTGTTTTATCCTGTGGGCTTCGGTGGAAACTGAAACATTCAGAATAATTCTGTGTGTCGGTTAAAATAATGAAACAGAGCAGATCGAGTTCAGTAGATTGAATAATGCACCGTTGCAGTTCGCTGTCGCGTATTCAAATACCTATCATTCCCTCCTCTGTACCTTCAGGAATTAGCGAATCGGTCCACACCGCGTTGGACTTTTCGCGCGGATGTGAATATTCCATTCCTGCGGGTGATGTGATCCGCCTGGAATTCTGAGAGGAGCCGCACGACAACGTGGAAAATAGGCGACGCCGGATTGGGTTCGCTCAAAGCGAACGCGTCGAGAATTCGGGAGATGGGCGAAATGACGGAAGTGGGGAAATAGTGGTACCGGCGCCGCTCTAATTGACAGAGCAATATGAACGGAGACGAGAGAGAGGGAGAGAGAGAGAGGAGAGAGTGTGAGGGGGGAGGTGGTGGAGAGGTGAGAGAGCGAGAGGGAGAATCGCGCACGGGACAGAACGGGGAATGCGGGGCGGGGGGGCTTATAAATATTCATGCGTTGACTTAACACGCCGCTGGGGCTCTTGTCCAAAGAAACCAGCCGGATGCTAAGAAAATACGCCGCAGGGAAAGGAAAACGATTTTTCCTTTTTTAAGCTACACGCCAAGCTCACCAATAAAGGTCAGTGTAGTCTACCGCGTAAATAGGAATTTATGAAAAGACCAATTACGAATTCACAACTCTTTTGGAAAATAGTCAAGATTCGGCCTACTCCACTAAAAATAAACAATTAATACAGTTTATATTTTAGCATTCTTCCTCTAATTTAATGTCCAATTAATTAAGTAACTATGAATACATTAACACGAAGAAAAGTTTATTTTTCTTGGCATTGACGGGTGAAAAACTGCCGTTTTTTATTACCTCCACGACAGTGGATTTATGCCCGTTTGAAATAGGACTAGAATATAATTTTTCTAATGGAGACTGAGACAGGAGCAATGAATATAATAGAATCGGTATATCCTGGCCTGCTTTTATATATCCCTTCACGTTTTGTGCCCTGTGTTTAGGGGTCGGTTGTGGATTGGAATGGGGCGGCAGTACAGAGGCGCACGCTGTGGGTGGGGTCGGCCCTCAATCAATTATAACCTATCAATTTCCTACTGTCCGATATTAGGGGGCGGTACACACTATCCATTATTACTCCCCCTGTCCCTCGCGTCAGGTGTCTACTGTTAACTGTCGGCTTTAAATACGATTTTATCGATGATATTCAATAAGTCTATAAATCAGCCCTCTCCAGTGGTATTCGTAATGGAAAATCACATTTTGATATACGACCCGGCACATATCTTTGTATATTTTGCGCCGACATATTTGTATTTATTTATAAAAATAAATAACATATTTTTCTTCCGCTCTCGTATTTTAATAATCCAAACGAAATATTATTAATTTGTAACGATTTAAAGGACAAAAATTCTTGTTTATTTACTTTACATAAAATTTCGAGTAGTACAAACAAACACTCGGTTAAATAATGCGTATGTGAAATATATACTGTAAGTAAATGAAAGATTTGTTAATTGTATTTCAGGTCGCAACAGAACGAAAGTTTGGAAACAAAGGCAACCGGAAAATCAGATCCTAGAGGAATACGACGTGGAAGAATGGAAGGACACGGGTAAACATAGACTTTTGTTTATATAATGAATGAACTACAACAGCGTGCTGTGTACTTCTAGTTAAATTGAAGGATTAATTTTAGAACTGTTTCACTATCTCTCTTACTTAATTACTGTTTATAGTCATTTGTTCTCGCTTAAACATTTAATTGATATTGGAATATATGGGTTTCAAAGGTACGCCGTCAATATAGCAAGGGGGTCTCTGCAACTACGGTATATTAACTACGTTTATATAGAGGTTAATGTCCCCCCGACGTGTAGAACTGGCGCCCACTTATATTATAACGTGTACATATTTAGCATAATAAAGGCTGTAAATTGTAAATTGGATGAATATGGTTTTACTCTGGGAATTTACTTTCTCACTCATTATTTTGTTTTGTTTATTCTCGAATATTTCCATATTCCATATATGTATATATGACAAACTAGGGTAGAAGGACGTGAAAACTGCAGTATTCCAAACCCTCGCAGACCACGAAACGGGTATTCCAAACTTGTGGGTTTCAATACCGCAGTTTTCTCGATCTTCTGTCTCCTCTCGGTGTCTCGGTTATTTTGCTATATTAGCCCTTTGCACTCGAGGCCGTTTCCGCGCGGACTAACCAGCAACTCGAAGCGTTTCGTAGCGCGATCGTGGATCTTCTGCAGTATCACCACCACTGTCACAGTCACTGTCTATTATTCTGATCTTTCGTCTTCTTACACCTCTTATTTCATCACTGTCATCACTGCTCGTGTTCTCCCTACCGTCAACCTCTCTGTGTATAGCTGTAATTTCCTCGTTTAGCAACTCTAAATAAAATTCATCTTCACTCGAACTTATTTCATTACTACGTTCCATGGTAATGAAGAGAGAAATTTAAATTTTTCTGTTCCTTCTGCCAAGTTCGAACTGATGCCGAAAATGCAGTCCGCTTCATGGTACTGGACTAATATAAGTCTTATAAATCTTACGTAGTTTGAAAGGGACATTACGTAGTCTTTGTAAGATTCTATACGCAGTGCTTAGGACCGAACTTCAAAGAACGATATCACAAGCATAAACAAGATAACAATCACCACATAAGGAAACATAAATAGATTACATCGAATTTCCGCACCAATCAAAGTGGTGAGCGAGAGTCACCTCTCGAGTGCAAAGGGTTAAAATCGACGACAGACGATGGATAAATAGGATAAATGCATTTAACCGAATTGCAGGTCCTCCCGAAGAAGCGGGCAGCGGTAGGGGCCGGGGCGAGCAGGTGGAAGCGGCCGCCGGCTGGATCCTCCTCCTGGCGGTCCACTTCTGGTCGTCGGCGCTCACCAGGTGATACTACACCAGTACCGGCCACCCCGATCAACAATAACACCCAGAGACAACAATAACAATAACCGGCGACAAAAGTCACTGCTTCCCCACCCACCCCCCTACCCGCAAGTCACACCGGCCACCGAACTCGGAGGAGACCGGCGTTCCCAAATCGACCGAACGAAACTGAGCCCGAAGGGTCGTTTTTGTATAAACGGACGGGGCGATCCTTCCTCAAACAAAAATCCTAATCACACACGCCCCCTGCCAATTCTCGGTAGGGCTGTTGTACATAGCGGCTGGCTCCTGCCCTGACACTACTATCGGATTGGCCTATTAAATTATTTCTGAAAATTCGGATCTAGTGCTGAAAAAATCCGAATTCGGACCGCGGGTATATTTTTTCGAATATCGGAGCGCTATTCGAAACGTCTAAATTGATTCTAAATTTTAGTAAATAAACTAGTTTGAACTTGAACCTCACGATTTCCGGATGTCTGCCTAAACAACAATTATCGGGAAACCCACTCCTACTGTTTATTTTTTGTAATATTTAAAAGAAAACATTTGAACATTTGGTATCAAATACAGAGCTTCCACAATTTGTAAATGTATTACTAAACATACAGTAATTTATAACTTACCAGAAAACAATAGTGACTACGATTTCTTGCTTACGTTTTCAAATTTAAATTAGGAAGAATTGCCTATTGTCTTATTTCAAATAATCCAGTAGCTTTAACATTTCTTCATTCGATTTCTTCATTTCAAAATTCGATAATAAAACCAACTAAAAATGGGAAATTTCATCAGCATTCGAAGTTATTTAGGCACGAGTTGAAGAGAGCCCATCATGTTTTTCTCGACAAATGTAAATCCGAGACAGACATCAGACCGAAGCAGACGTCTTTTATTATAAGCATAACGGGAAAGCGTAATAACGTTTAAAGTACTGAACATTAAGTTGTCTGACATTAAAGCGAGTAATAACAATACAGA
Source organism: Lethocerus indicus (assembly GCA_019843655.1). NCBI lineage: Eukaryota > Metazoa > Arthropoda > Insecta > Hemiptera > Belostomatidae > Lethocerus > Lethocerus indicus. Next base: position 11,023,913 of record JACDQD010000007.1, on the reverse strand, counting down.
GAAATAAACTACAGGAACGATTTCCTCATTTAGTTCTATTATCTCGAAGGATTGTACTAAACATTCGGGTTCGGCCTAAATGGTTATGAAACATGAAACACAAAAAGGTCATGACTTCCCCCTCAAATAATAATGTTTCCCTTCCCCCCTCCCCAAGAAAAAAATAAATATCCCCCGCTTTGAAATACAATTAAAATAAATTGTGTGAAGTAAATATGTATATACAATTATATAAGTAATTTAAAAAAATAAATAAAAAAACCCTTGTAAATGATGATTGTGATAACGAAAAAAAATTTTTTCAGTTCTTCTCGTATTTTAAGGCTTGTTTTTCAATATGGGCTATTTTTGTATGTGAGGTTGTTGAAAAATGTATCAATTGCTAATAAATGAAAATACCGCTTGTAATGTATAATCTCTTATAAAAAAGGGCTTTGTAAACGTATCGTGAGAAACAATGAAGAAACAATAATATATAAATATATATAGTTGTGTTCTGTTTTTTCTATTGATTGTCGACGGCGACTCGTGCGCAATTTTAAATAATGGAATTTCTTTTTTTTTTGGTACGGCGCGGTCGCCGCGACATAACGGAGGATGTAGCAGTCTACGTCGTCATACCGTATGGTAATTTTTGTTCGGACGTTAGTTGGACGACTAAATAAAATTTCTAGTACTATTTGTACATAAGAGGTGGTATAAAATGATTGAGAGAAATCAATCGCGAGAGTGTGCAAGCAAAGGATGAAATAATGCATAGAGAAATTAAACGAAAATGGGTTGTGCGTAACCATTTATAGAAATAATGAAAGAAAAAAACAACAAATTATTAGTGTCATTATGTAATGTTAATAAGGGAATATTGTCAGAATAAAGAAAAATTGCCAACAAATAAAGATTGTTAAGAATTTTTTTATTTGTACTGAACCCTAACAACGAGCTGAATTTCAGGATTGTTTGTAACTTTATAACTTAACATAAAAACGATTCTGTCATTCTAAATTTGAAAATACCTAGAAAGTAATTACTACATCTTAAATGGAAGGAGAGTCATAGCGACAGTTCAGGGACAGTCGGCCGACTAAACAGGTCTTCCGTAAGACCAAACCTGAGAGTGGAAACGGGAGATCGCAAGAACTGTGTTGTAAACCTTCGCAGACCCCTGGTTTGATATCTTGTATTATTCAATAGAAATTCTAAATACAACGGGACTTCGTGGGGGTCGACTCGATTTGGTATATCGGAGACTGCACTCGCTTCGGGCCGCTCCGCCTCTGAAATTAGTCATCAAAATGTAGCGAAAATCTAACTTGAAAACGATTCCGGAGCGTGGCGGGTCGTAGAGGCCGGGCTCGTCTCCCCGACTCAATTCCTGCGAAATAATGAACTTTCTAATGGGGCCTAGAGTTTAGACGCGAGTTGCTCCTAAATTTAAATTGCGCATCAAGACGAGCGTTCTCCCCTTCGCCGTTCGAACTATTTTGAAGTCGGTCGATGTCTCTCAGAGATCCGTTTCCAGTTTGGAAATGAGCCATTTCTGTAAATGCCAGGGTTATTAAGTTATAAACACTGTTTGTTCCCTGTTGTAACTGTATATGCAATTACTGTCTTACGAAGTCCGGTTTGAACGTACTGACTCGTTTCCTTCTAACAAAATATTTTAATTAATTTTAGATTAGACTTCAAATTCACATTTCCCTATTTTATCATGTTCATCCATGATTAAATTTAATTCCGTTCCTACATTCGTACCTAAATATTTAGAGCTTCGGAAGAGCGAACTCTTATCGTCTTTGCTTATTTTGATATAATAGTACTAGATTTTGTGCAGTTTGACAATGAGAGTTAAATTATACTTAAAAAAGACTATGAAAAGAATTGTTCAGCTTAATAATGTCCGCAGAGATAAAAAAATATGGCGAACAATTTCAAACTGTGGAAAGCGTATAAAAAAGACGAGGATATTTACGCGTCCCCGTGAGCACTGAAGCCGGAAAAATTCGAAAGGCGCCGGAGTTTCTAAACAACGCCAGGAACGCGTTGATTGAGACACCCTCGTTTTCCGCTTGTTGCCGGATAAAGGGCACGCTGTAATGAATACATTTTATTTCGCCACTAGCAGACAAAGCAGACCGTAAAACATTTCACAACTTCAAATAACATTTGTGCGAAACAGGAAAGATTTTCCTGTACAAGTAACTGATATTCCGACTAGAGACGTTATATGCGACATATTCGATAAACAATTATTGTGGCGCGGTCTGCGAATGAAATCACGATTTCGAAGTTAAGGGTTAACTCGTTTGATGACTTCTTTCAGTACCGCATGCCTTAGATTAGTATACGTCTCAAGAATTCACGAGAGGAATACAAACACAATAGTAATAAAAAAATTGCGGTCTGAGGGAAAGACTATTGAAAAAATCTCTATTCGACTGCCACGCGAGAGAGTGATCCGTTTTTCCAGTATGAATTCATCCGCTAGTTTCCAGATAAACTCCTGAATTGTTTGCATGTTCAATTTTTTCTCGGACGAGATATTTGTACGTTGTAGATGATTTTTAGATATGCCGCTAAATTGGGTTTCTTGAGACACACCAAATGTTACCCGCTTGTAATTAGCACATTCTACGCGTTTTCCTGTTCCCATCGTTAGACGCTCGGTTTCATGATGGGTTTCGAAATTACTTGTACACAGTTTTGGGCTGATTATTATTTTAACTTTACTTCTAAGCCCGTGTTATTCCCAAGCAATGAGGCCCCAATTAATAGTATGGAGGAGAATTCCTGACGAGAAAACTGAGGGCATATGTCAATTGCCAAGCAAGTGACGTGGATAAAACAAATTTATTTATAAAGCAGTCGAACTAGAATAACACGATTAAACAGTAACTATTCTGTTACTGTCGAACCTGACAACAGTCTGCTGTGACCGTGCTGATGGGATGCTGAATCAGACACCGACACGCGACGGTGACCCATTAATTTACCAGTGGAATGTTGCTGAGGATGGCGAGAAGCCGAAACCGGTCTATAGTGATGATGTTTCAATATTCACCGATCGGAATAAAATATTTTCACTAACCCACCGAGATAAATGAATCAACTAAAAACAAAAACATAAGGCAATCCTCTAACAGTAATTTAAAAAAATACACATTTCGAAATAAAAGTAAGGCCTTTTTCATTAAAAAAAAAACTGCCGATTACATCCGTCTGTTGTCTCCCAACATATTATAAAGCCTCTTTCCAATGAATAAAAGCGCCCGGCGCTTATCCGATCATCGCGGCCACCTTCCTCGAAAAGCATTCGCCCTGCCCTGGTTTTTTACATTTTCACTTCCTGTTTCGAAATACGTCCGCGCCATTTCCTGTTTTCCATTGAAGAGTTGTACAAAAGGAATATTTGTTATGGCCCATTCAGGGAGAAATGTCAACGAGAAATTATTACGCGAAACTAGCAAAAATGATTATATTCTTTTTTCAATATTGTGACAGTGATAGTTGTGATGTTTTGAACAAACATTATACAACCTATAATACGTAATTTGCTATTTTATGATTACTTAAACGTAATTTCTTTGAAAATACGTATAATTTCTATAATGGTAAACTCTAATTGTCACTAATTACAAAAATGAATATTTACGTTGACGAAATCTAACCTTTTATGCCCTGCTCATTTTCAAAATCGCGACATGGGGCTTCTTCTTCCGCCCCGATCAGTGTGGAATCTCTATTCCCAAAGTAAGCCGATTCGGAGTATAAGTTAATCGATGTTTCGAATCCGCGTCATTTTCGAGGGGGTGGGATACTGCCCTCTGGGGCATAAGGCCTGAACGATCGATAACAATTTACCGATTCCTGCTGAATAATGGAAGACCGAGACCAGAAGGGGGAGAGGGGTAGGCGAAACGTAGATATATAATGGAAGCCGATATTTCCTATCCTGCCGAGTATTAGAGTGATTTCTCCCAGTATAGAATAGCGGGGGGAGGGGTGCTTCCCCGCCACCCCCTTTTTCTATATCTCCTGCGTACCGGGTTGAAGTTCTGACCTATATTCGGGAGCGCCGAGAAGATGGGGAAATTTCATTACGCGAGTTGTCCCGCAATTGGTGCGCGCGCGAAGGCGAAAAAAAGAGGGAAAAGGCGGAGGGAAGGCGGTGGGCGCTTGAACTTGTATTAAATTTGGTAGCACCGCTGCACCCGGCCAAATATTCGAAAGACGTCCCCAGTGCCGAGGCACCCTTAGCATCCGATTACGACAATATGCTAACGCCCCTAATAGACGACGGTGGAATATTAATTTTAAGAATAAACGATTAGGTTACGTTACCGTTTTAGTTTAGTACATCGTTGGAGTATTTAAAGCATAAAGTTTCGGTACTCCTACTGGTACCATCATCAGGATCCGACTGAAGAGTGGATCAACTTGAGGTTCTAAATATAGTCCTCTTGGGATTGAAAAGTGTTTGTTCCCGTATTACCGGGAACCAACCTCTGCTGACTTTTTATCCTATATCTCTGTTATTATTTTTTTGTATTACTATTACCTCCCTGACAATTTATCACACTGTTACTACTGTCGTTACTATAAATAACCGAGTAGAAACCGTTAAAGTGATGGTATTCCATAACCCCTGGAGCGGATATGCCAATGGATATTTCACCGAGCCTTTTTTTCTACGACTGAAAAATTCGGTGATGTCCTAAACGTACGTTTTATATTTTATATTTCATACGTTCCAGTATTTAAAAGACTCTTTTCAACTACACTCGGCATTGAGGCGTTTGTAATCGCTCAAATAATATATTACTAGAGTAGAGTTAAATAGTCAGGCGTAACGCCTGCATTTCGTCGTTAATTGTTTATTCCTCCTAAATATAATAACGGGAGTCGGACGAGAGTACGCATATCGATTTTGAGAGGGGAGCGCATTCAGTCCGTGCGACACTCGAAGGCAATTAATTTATACGAATGTTTGACGGGAATAATTAATTGAATTCCCGGGGGCGGCGAGGGCCCAGGTATGCGGGCTCACAACTGGTCCCAAACTGTATAATACCACTGGGAAGAATCACCGGCTGCGGTGCAGTTTGTGTACTAATTGGGCGGCCGAAGGTATCGGTCCCCAATACGACATACCGACAATATGGCGACAAGGCGGGCATTCGTCACCGGGGTTTAGTACCGAAAATGGTTGTGTACATTTGTGTACGAACATGTACACAATGCGAGGAAACTAGTCGAAATATGCCAACGGAACCTTGTTTTGCACGGTATTATTGAACATTTTTACTTCTTTATTTTCTCCCAATATACCGCCAGTATCTATTATATCAATTGAATCAATTCATTACATTCTAAGAGATATCATAGAACTGAAAACATGCGTCAATTTTGGCCACAAATTTCAGAATACCTAACCTAATAATCTAACGCCGCATTAAGAAGAGTAAACGAAAAATTCGAAAACTGACGAACGGATCGAAGCGAGTACGGGATTTCCACATACGTCGCTTACAGCTAAAAATGGTGATCACCAACCCAATTTAATTAAGTAATATCACTCGCAATAGAAACTCCAATTCCAGATATGAAAGGGCCACCGATTTATTTGTAAACTGTGCTGTATGGGGATGTTGAAATATATACTGTTCAAATACAGTCGTGTACACCCAACCGTGTAGCGCTACACCTAACGCATTACTACACCCAATGTAGTGCTTCTGGACGAATCTCTTTTCGGGGACTAAATGTCACCGACAGTGATGACAGTTGATAAGTGCTGTATATCGGTGTGTAATTTTTCTTTTATGTTGCATTGAGTGAGTTATCTCCTGCGAGTGAGATCGAGAGAAAGAGAGAGAGCGACTGCGATGATCAAGATAGAGAGGGAGGGGGCGGGTTAAGGGTGGGTAGTGAGATGGTTGTATATTTATGAGGGTGCCAATGCAAAGGAGGGGATCCAGTATATCTTGGCTTTATCCCCCTTCCCCTCCATCAGTTCCCCAACTCCTACGACCTCTCCGGTTGGAAATGTTTTATTTGCGAATTGGGAAAACTGAGAGAGCGAGAGAGAGAGAGAGAGAGAGAGAGAGAGAGAGAGAGAGAGAGAGAGAGGGAGGGTGGAGAGAGGCAGAGACAGACAGAGACAGAGAGAATGAGAGAGTGGATGAAGGGGAGGGCGGGGATGAAAAGGGAGAGGTCGACGGGTCGTTTAGGGAGTTGTGAAGGTAATTAGGAGTGGGATGGGAGGAGGGGTTTGCGGCGTCTGATTTATAGTGTGCCTGTTAATAGTACTGTAGCCAGGAGTGAATCCCCTCCCTGCCCTCTCTCTCTCTCTCTCTCTCTCTCTCTCTCTATGTACTTGTGTTTGTGTTGTGTTCCTATCTGCGACTGCGGCAAACTGACCACCGCTTTACATTGACGTCTACCCTCACTCATTCCTCTCTCACCCCTCCCACTATTTCTCTCTATAGTCTCTATATATCCATAGCACATGTACACACAGACAGACACACACACACACACACACACAGATATATATATATATATATATATATATATATATATATATATATATAAAGGTAAAAAATCTAGAGACTATTCATACATCAAATTATTAAGTAAAGTATTAAGATACTTTAAGTGGCCCGTATTTTTAAATGGTATTACCGGCGATGGAAAAAAGTGGAATGAATCAATCAGTCAACAAATCCGCTTTTTAAATTGTTACATTTATAGATAAGTAAAGTCGTTTATGTATGAAACATTACACTGTCCTGGAAATTTGAAACACCGGAAGGACGTCCTTAAACTCTAGGACGTGAAAAAATGTTTTCCATTTATACATTAATTATTCTATATACTAATTATACTTTTTCCGTTGTTTAATATCGAATGATTATTAATGGCGTAATTTTCTAAATACTCTCTCGTTTTTAGTCGATTTCTTGGTTGGGAGATTCCAGTCCTAACCAAGAAATCGCGGCGAACGTCTAGGTTAGAAACCAACAGTTCGGTCCCCTTATAGGCGCATAAAAGGTTTAGTGGAGCCGGCTCACTATAAAATCTAAACTGCACACACGTGCCGATGTAATTCCCGAACGGGTTCTATTATCCGGCGAACGGGCAAAAGAGAACAAAGGGGCGGCCGAGCGATATTTCTGGGGTTGTTTTATGGGAGTCAAATATTGACGAGGCCGAGCAACAGGTGCCCCCAACCGGCCACGCTCACCGTTTGTGGCGCCCGCCACAACATTTTTGAACCAGAACTTTAGCCCCTAAAATTTATTCCACATTTACCCTCTTCATTTCCCATAAACCTATGTTAGTTCTATCAAAGGAAACACTTTTTTACTCATTTTTAGTCCCTTATATTTAAAATGATCAGGCAACATTTTAGTGACACGGTTCCGTAGCATTGTACATTTAATGTAAATAAGAAGAAACAAAGGATTTTGTGTTTCTAATCCCTCATCAAAAAGGTTGAATTGTCCATTGTATTTAAAACCATTGCAACGTAAGTAATCGGCGAGAAGATGACCGTATATGATTGGAACTTATTTTCCAATAATGTCTTCACTTCTTAATTTCTGCTTAAAGTAATATGTAAGTATACATAAACCATATGTAAGTATAATCTAGCAGCACAATAGCAGATTATTAAGTAATAAATAGTATTAAAAGTAATTGTTCTTAGATTTGATAAATTATATTTAAAAATATATACATTTATTTATAGACTATATTTTTGAATTTAAAATGATAAATTCCTAGAATTTAATTTATTTTTAATGTTCTTCACTACTTTACTACATGCTTCTGGAATACGGCGTACCAACGCGGCAAACCTTCAATACAAAGTTTCACGGGATTAGTATCACAGTGCGCCGTGGAATTTTTATAAATACCGGACCCAGAAAACTGTATAACGCCGTCTGAACGATATTCTACGAGAGGAAATTTCTTTACTAAATAATTCTTCAAATATTGACAACGTACCAAACAGGAAATAGTTTAGACACTCCAAACAGCGTAGGACTTCCGCTTTCCTTGTGCATTATGTGGTGTTCACTAGACATAGTTTCGATCACAATCCTTTGAAAAGGGCCTTCCTTTATCTTTTCTAGGACTAAACGATACCGTATTAAGCCCGCGTCTTAATCACTTTAAGGATTATTAACCCCCAATTAATAATTGTTGTCGGGGACACTGACTATGGAAGGTGAAACGACCCGATATAATCGCGAAACTAATTTGTTCTTGGAAAACCCCGCATTTGTCGCTGGTACCAGAAGGTTTGTATTCTTCGACGTATAGTGATGCACAAAATCATGACGGCCCAAATTCAAATAGGCCGTTGCAGATTAGCGGGTACTGGGAATCTGCTTACCGCATCGGAACCGATTACACTAATTATGAACGGTCCGACTATAAATTTATTCCGGTGACAGAGAAAGAAGAGTATTAAAATGATCTATAATGAATGGTTTATCCCTCAGACCGGCTCGAACGCCATTATCGAATTATGAGTTTTATTGCCAGGATTACACCGGAATATTCCTGGAAAAAGGTTTGGACATCGGCCCGGATTGCAGTGTAATGATTTATTCCCATCAGAGACGAACCTCGGGCAATTAATTTAGGACCTTTCGAACGCAGTTAATTGATAATGACATGTGGAAACCTTGCGAGCCAATTATTATTCGTTCCATAATTTTTTAAATTTTTGTTCCAAGACCAATTTGACGTCACGTTTCAATAGTTATTTAAAGTAATTTCCCCAAATGAAATTAACGTTTTCATAAGAAAATGTTACCCACTGTAGCTTTTCGCGGTGGCGAATAGCCGGATAAAATTCGGAGAAATCTCGGCAGGGAGAAAATTGAAGAAGAGTGATTGTATTGTAGGTCAGACGCACCGCAGGCCCCAGTAATAAGAAGCAGTAATGAATCTCATATGCCGGCTGAATGAATCCCGCCAAATAGTGTTATAGGCCCTCCCCCGTGGCGCCACAAAATTCAATTTATTACACCCTTTATGCGGCTCAGGGGGTGAAAAAAAAAATATTATCCATTATTGCCACCCCGCTATTTTCAGGAATAATGAACTATTTTTTTCAGTCTAACCATTTCGTTCGGCCCTACAGATATCTGTTTAAGCCATTTATTTATTAAAACGATGGGGATCGAGCGAACGATGCGAAATATCTCGATTTGAGCATCAATAAATGCTCGACGCTTCGATAACACATCGACGCTTATGATAAAAGTAAATAATAAAATAAATAACTTAATAACGTCGAATAACCGAAAAAATGTCGGTTCATTTTATGTACGCGTGGAAGTTTTAATAATTTTTACGTAACCTAAAATTTGAGGAAATACCGGAATACACAACCCCGACAGGTATGTAAATATGATTCTCTTTATCTAGGGAAAGATTAAATATAATTGAATCAGTATTTTAAAAGTAAAATTATGTTTGGGGGCTGGAGTTAGATTGGTCGGTCGGGAGATTGTCCAAGGGAGAGGCGGTACGCAAAAATATATACGGGTACGTGGTACAATTAGTGGGGCGCAGCCGTGGTAGGCGTAATTGAAAACGGAGACGGGGCGAGGACCCGGCCCGGATTAGACAGACGCCGCCGCCCTCTGAAGACCGACACATCCATATGCATGAAACTAACTACCGCCACACCCACATATCGCTCCTATGATTAGAATGTTATACCAGTCCTCGCCCCCGGGTGGGAAGAGGTGAGGGAGAGGAGAGAGAGAGAGAGAGGGAGGGAGAGAGGGAAAGAGAGGGAGCCGGCGGCGGGTGGAAGAGGGACGAGATAATCCAGAGATTGGAGTGACACTTGAGCGGCGAGGGAGAGTTCTCCGCTTGGTCGGGAATCAATAAGACTTGCCGGCTCTCTCGTACCGACCAACGACAAACCCCTTACTTGCCTTATTTGACACTCGACCCGCAATTAGAAGGAGAAAATAGATTTCAAAAAACAATTTAACTCCGGACCGCTTTTGACTAACAGTAGTCCAAAGTAGGCCGGATTCGGCAATGCAAATATTCTGAATCCGATTGCATTGCGTGTTGTCAGCCCCTTTTTTAAATTACTAGTTTAAAGTATTCGCTTTTGTTAGTTTTATCTTAGAATATATTTCAGCCTTTTGATTTAAAAAAAGACAGCGTCCTGTATTACAAGGGCGCTAATACTAAGCCTTCTTCTTTTGGGGAACAAAGAAAGGAAAGGAATCGATTTCCATAGAAAATATTTCTTTTTATTGAGTGTTATTATTGACAATAACGGCTGGAAATAATGGGCATTTATCAAGCATAAGTTTTTCTCGAGATTGAAAACTTCTCCGGCTTTAGCTACGAGCTCGGCTGGGCCCCCATCTAATTTACGATTCCCAATTCGGAATATAAATGTATTTTAAAGCGATCCGGATACTGTGCGGGATAAGCGAGGAATATATATTTATAGGGAGGCAGTAAATCTGAATATGGGCTGGCAATTGTAGAAGGGATAGAGCCCGAGTGGAGGGGCAGATCACATTGTCCACACGTAAAGTATGACTGGGGGCTCATCCGATATGCTGATATATGATAGTCCAACCTGGTTCCCGTCTCGGTATGAACACCAGGGGAAGGAACGGGAAGGAGGGGGAGGTTACCCCCCTCACGGTCTTAAGGGAGCCAGTGTGGGACGGAAGAGCGGGATGATTTAAGATGGCTCTGGGACTAGACAAACGGGTACGGCTGCTACTAGTTGAGGCCTTAGATTTTGCGCAACAAGCCTTTCCATTTTGACGGTATTACATCCAAATTTACTCAGCATGTTATGGAATTGAACAAATAACAAAAACGTAAACGTTAAAACAATTAGAAACTTTGCATTACTAATTTATTAGTATCTACTATATTACCAGTTCGTGATTAGTAAATTTTAGAAGTAAATGACAGTCATATAAAGTAAGAATAATACAGTCGCTTTATCCTCTGGTCCCTAAACCCATAACTGACGAGCCAACTACATGCCGAAATATTTCTAGCGTCCAGATATTTTATTATTACTGCTATTACAGTTTTTAGAACGTGTTAACAAAGATAAATTAATTCAAGATTCTGATCCTCCCCCGTTAATGTGAAGAATAAACAACACTAGGTATCCACTATTCAATTTTTTTGTATATTCTGACCGTTGACGAAGTCAGTTGGTACAGACCAACCCAAGTACCGTATGGGTAATAGGGAACTGAGATCTGTCGGAGAGGGTCACCGGAAACTTCCGAGTAGGGCGGAAGATAGAGATAGAGAAAGAGAGAGAGAGAGGGGGGGGGGAGCCGGAATGAGATGAGAGCAGGAGGAAGGGCGGGACGTGAGAAGAAGGGAGAGCGGTGTTAAGGCATGAAGACAGGCTTACAATGCTAAGTGTCACGTAGGGGCCGGTCCTCATATATCCCGGCTGATCCCACAACTCAGATTTATACAAAGTACAAAGCCCTCGTCTCGCCCGGCCCACTCTACATCCGATTTCCTCTCCTATTCTTTTCCCACTCTCCCCCTTCCCTTATGTCCGGTCTACCGATATATCACCCCGTATTATACGCCCCGGGCATGTTTTAAGCCCTTTCAAAAAGAAAGTCAGAGGAATGCCAATCGTTGGATGCAGTATTAGATGGTATTAGACTTCATTTTAAATTTTTTTCCACCTAGAAAACTACATAACGAAGTAAATTACCAAATTATCTTGCATTGCTGAAATTAAAACTATTCGAGTTGAGTTTGGCGTATTGTCTGGAGTTATCCGAGGGGCAGAACTAAGTTCAAATTTTCAGCTAATTGAAAAGTTACTGCCACCGACCACGCGGTGCTCCTCTTACAACCAAGGCTGACCCGATTTAATTACTACGTTACTCGAGGAAACGTCACTTCATAAATTCACAGGTTTACTCGTCATCCTGGTAGCACTTACTGGGAAATGTCGGATTGCTAACAAGGAAGGTCAGAAGCCAAAACAGATTTGGGTTAAGAGGAGCCGGGACAAAAAGCTCAAGTAGTGGCATTTCAAAACCTCGGACTTTCACGAACTAATACCTGAAAGTGCTCTGCGTTGTTTCGAGTAGACTGAAAAAATATATGAAGAGAAATTGAGCGTTGATAATTCTGAGCTCCAGGATAAAATTCTAAAAATGTTAACGAAAAAGTGTGCGTGAACGAATTGTAAGTAGAACGGATGAAGTGCGGAAGAGGAATTGGGTAAAATTCGCATTTTGTTTTACGCCGATGGAACAATTTTTCGTGCCGGTGGCAAGCGCATATTCGAATAAATGCATTATTCGACGACTGTTCGCCAATAACTCGGAATCGGAATGATTTATTCAGACATTTGATTCGCCTCCCCGCCCCCGCCCCCGCCCCTCCTACGCTTCCCACCCCCTCTCACGCCACCAACTAACTTATTCCAATGAATTCAGGCCCACCCCGACCGGCTGCTATATCTTTATCTGTTTTATATATACGGTCTTCCAGTTGGCCCCCAATGACTTGGCCTATACCCAGACAGTTTTCGGCTCCCTGCCATCGTCATTTGGATACCCTCCGTTCGGTGTCAGCCTACGGCCGCACAGTCGAACTTTAATACTTCCAGAATGGCCGCAATTCTGTTATAATTAAGCGTTAATATTTTATGACAATTTTTCTGCTACAAAAATCTTGTTTAACAAAATTCTTTAAAATAATAGCAATTTGGGGACGTTACGGTTCGGTAGATACATTATGATTTTATCTTTATTTCTTTGTAACCTAATATTAAGCAAGAAAACGAGAGCGCTCTGTACTGCTAGCAGTGGCAGTCCTATAGTTTCTCCGGTGCTCAATGGCTTCATACGTTATTATAACGCGACACGTCTACAATCATTTATCTCTGATTTTCTGTTTGCAATACCTACTATTTACTGGATAAGCATGTGTATTTTTACCTTATATATTCCAACAAACGAGTACGTATACGGTTGATTAAGTTGTATATGACACTGTTTTATTCATTCCCAGTAAAAAGGACTGTAAATTGAGGCAAATCTGTAGTATCTGAAGTGTGATACACCGCTTGGGGATGGGTGCGGGCGAGACACAAGCGGAGGGATATGGAGTTGAGCAGTTGGGCGTGTCAAGCACGTTTAATTCTTAATGCATATTCAAGCGGGGCCCCGATAGGTTAGCGCTCCACTCATGATTGAATACATTACCGGCGCTGACATTCTGACGCCGTGTCGTACCCGTAAAACAGTTTTTACCATTTTTATACTGCCAAGAGCACGTGCCATGCAGCCTGTCTTTCGGTAAACAATTAGCCCAAAACACGAGAAAACGTCTTTAAAACATACCCCGTTTTCAACTGAAAATCGTAATTCGACAGAATTCATCGATCGATTTCGAATTATCCTTGAAGAAGAAAAAAGCATTACACACATTATCTGACATTATGTTAAACTTCACATAATAGTGAAATTCAGCAGAATTCATCGATCGATTTCGAATTATCCGCATTACACACATTATCTGACATTATGTTAAACTTCACATAATAGTGAAATTCAGCAGAATTCATCGATCGATTTCGAATTATCCTTGAAGAAGAAAAAAGCATTACACACATTATCTGACATTATGTTAAACTTCACATAATAGTGAAATTCAGCAGAATTCATCGATCGATTTCGAATTATCCTTGAAGAAGAAAAAAGCATTACACACATTATCTGACATTATGTTAAACTTCACATAATAGTGAAATTCAGCAGAATTCATCGATCGATTTCGAATTATCCTTGAAGAAGAAAAAAGCATTACACACATTATCTGACATTATGTTAAACTTCACATAATAGTGAAATTCAGCAGAATTCATCGATCGATTTCGAATTATCCTTGAAGAAGAAAAAAGCATTACACACATTATCTGACATTATGTTAAACTTCACATAATAGTGAAATTCAGCAGAATTCATCGATCGATTTCGAATTATCCTTGAAGAAGAAAAAAGCATTACACACATTATCTGACATTATGTTAAACTTCACATAATAGTGAAATTCAGCAGAATTCATCGATCGATTTCGAATTATCCTTGAAGAAGAAAAAGCCTTACACACATTATCTGACATTATGTTAAACTTCACATAATAGTGAAATTCAGCAGAATTCATCGATCGATTTCGAATTATCCTTGGACGGATGAAATTATTACACACATTCTCAGCTGTTATGTTGAACTTCACATAATGGTGAAATTCAGTAGAATTCATCGATCGATTTCGAATTATCCTTGGACGGATAAAATCTTTACATTATCTGACATTATGTCATCTTATGGCCACCATAATTGCCATAATCCGATAAACCACTTTTGAGCCTCGTATAAAACATTAAATTAATGTCTTCATCTTAGGTCTTTGGGGGTCTGATTCATGGAATCCAATAAGGGAAGCAGAATAATTTAAGATATTAAATAGCTTTCCGTTTATAATAAAGTGGGGTATTTACCCAGCAATCCGTACTAATTTTCAGAAAACATGTCCGACAATTTCATACAAATATATAATATTTTGCTTTGATATGTCCATACGAATTTGAGAAAATTTTTTTTAAACCTGATTGTTTTTTCCCTCCCTTGTACAACTACGTTTTTCAACAATTTCATTTCAGAAAGTGATTTAGAAAGTGACAAAAGTTTAGGCTAATTCTTATTTAGTATCTATTTACTGAATTATGTAATACGGACCCATATTAGAGTGCTTAATAAAGTACTTACACGAAAGAAACGGACTGTGTTCAATGTCATCCAAGGAAAAAGTATATTTCTTAAGTAATTTGATGTACAAAATGAGGAGCTTCCGGGAATTTTAAAAGATTATTTTCAGTTAAGTTGGGGGAAAAACGACTTTTTTCTACGAATTTCTTAAAGTGTTTGAACAAAAGTACAAATTAATTAAGAAGATTCACTCTGTTCGATGTTAAAAAAAGAACAAGCATAGAAAATCTTTTTTCAGACAGGAAACTCCCTCAGTAAAATTGCTACAAGCGTAAGCATATTTAACGTTACAAATGAATAATTCATAAGGTTAAGTTTAATTACTTTTACTTTGTGTTAATGAAGTGTACGCATGTTTTACAATGCACATTTCAAGATGAACATCACTAAATTTTTTTTATTTCTGAATCATGATATAGGTTTTGTTTATTTAAGAATGTCTGTTGAATGTGGGGGGATAAAAAAAAATTTTATATTAGCAAACCATATTTATGCGTACTTTTTTGTGGCAATATTAAAGGTTCTGCACACAAATATCATGATTTTAAAAAGTGAATAGCAAAATTGTAAGTTAGTATAATAAAACTAATGAAATATGTTTATAAACTCTCTTGGCTGTACTTCCTGTGGTATTTTGGATTCTAAATTAGTCCTACGATCGCCCTAATAAAGAAGAAAGTTTAGTCAGGAATTACTATTTTAACATATTTTCGTAACCCCATTCACGTTGCGGTTAAATATAATTTGGATAAATTAAAAATCGTCCGTACTTCGGTAGCCGTTTGGCGACTGCCGAGGCGCGGTGGGAATTCATCGACCTCTCTGCTGATTGAGACATTGTCGTCCCAGGATGGAGCGCCCCGAATATCCCCATATATGCGCCCCAAGGGCGCTGGTTAAATTAATTGCACAGCAATAACAGAGCCAATATTAACGGGCGAGGCGCGTAGGCATTAAAAACAACATACCGTCGGCAGGGGCCACAGTGTTAGGCGGACAGGTCGGGAACAATTCACCTGAAAGTGCAGTGATATGATTGAGGTCACCGTTGGATTCTATAATCACCGATTACTATGTATTCAATGCATGAATTATATATAGTGGGTTGTATGCTACTATATAGTACCTGTGTATGCTTCATTTGTAGTCGACTTTTACAGGTACTAACCAAAATGTAACTGAAAAGCGTGAACATTTGAGAACGGTCTAGCTTAGAGCGGGAGAGAAGTGTCCCCTCCTCGTTTTGGATTACTTCGTCATTATCATATTAGTTGTTTAAATAAGATTCTTAAATCTTATTTAAACGCGTAAATATTAAATTCTTAGTAAAATTCGGGTGAAAAACGTGATATTATTTATCAAGATTAGGTAAAGAATTATGTAGACCCTTGAATAATATAGCTGCTTGAAAAATAGAACTAAGCCCAAGTACTCAAAACAGTAAAACTATTGTCGTTCCCTGTTGGGGTGGGGAAATATCTAAATAATTTGACCGTTCCGAATTTCAATTTCCGAAGAAATATTCGTCGGGTACTCATCCTAGGGAATCGGAGGAGAAGAAGAAGAAGAACTCGCTCACCGAAATTGGTTTCGGTTTAATTTGGGCGGCTCGCCGTACGGCGGTAGCGTCGTAAAACGGCCCCATTTATTTGAGTTTCCCTTTCAATAAGGGGGGGGAGGGGGGGGGGGGCAGGTTTTCGGCCGGATGGGGGAAGTCGATAATAACGGCCAGGGATATTTTGAGGGCGAATGCCGATAAAGGGCGGCGCCGGAAGGTGAGGCAAACCGAAGGGCGTCCGATCATTTTTGTAATATCACCATTCCTCCAATTCTTCAGCCCGGTTGTTCCATCCTATCCTGGAACTGTTTCGGCGTTCTTATTATCTCATTGGGGTACTTACACTGCCCTAGTACTCAGCACTACTAATGTAAGAGAACGGCAGGCGTTATGTGTATATTACTGACGCGATGTTACTAAAAATACCTAAAAGTTCAACACCTGCTGAATTAAACACACGTCGAATGGAATTAATATTCTTCTGGAAACGATTATCCTGGCGATAAATAAACCCGCGGTTACACTGGTCGTTAAATAAAAATAGTATGATTAAAGAATCATCATTCCTAGAAATCGGGATCGTCAGAACCGAATACGAACGAGTCGCATTTCAGGAAACGAACCAAGGGAACAGAGCCTTTTTATAGAGGCCGAAATGAAATAATAAATTTGATTTAAAGTTGTCCGGAAATACTTTAAGACCACTTCGTCTCCGTGGGAAGTGGTCTCGCTCAAATTCTTCATTCTTCATTGAGGACAACGTAATTCCGGGATCGGAGTGGGAGGGGCTTTAAGTCATTCTGAACTTAACTTCCGGAGAAGAAGAAAACGAGCAACCGATGAAATTAAAATCATTTTATAAATCCGGGCCGTAATTTATATCGGTAACTTCTTCTCGGTTGGCAAGAGGGATCTCCGTTAATAATGGCTCGGATTAATTCCCGGTTGACTTACGATTTCCTGGGCCCCGACTCTGCCTCCCCTGTTTCTTGATTTATACCGTTTCACTCTTCGGAGGGGATTGTTGGTTATGAATAAGAAGAAAAAAAACATTTTTGGGACTTCGAAAACGCTTCGGATATTTGAGTAGAAACTTCTCGTTTTGATGGATACGTTCGAGAGAGAGAGAGAGAGAGAGAGAGAGAGAGAGACAGACAGATGACCGATCCGCATCGACATCTGCTGTCTAAAATAATCAGGATAATATTTTAATATATAATTTCTCTTCCGCGAATATTGGAAAAGCTTCATATGAATCTATACGGAAATCCCTCTAAAAAGTAGATTGATGATGTTCGATTAATGTGAAATGGCATTCGCTTCAAGAATAGTATGGTAATAGATATATACATTTATGGCCAAATTTAATATATCCACTCCTTTGCTATAGTCCGCTCTCCATACACTTCAAATCCTAATTCACTAGATTATTCGTAAACATTTTGCTAAGTAATTAAATAAGTTTCATAATTGATTTGAAAGTTAGTAATTTGCCAATTACTAAAATTAAAAAATGAGTAGGCTAATACATTTCAGCAATAAAACTTCCTATAAAATTTCGACCTAAAGGACTAGGCCATGATAGAATAATTTGTCCATTCTTATCCAACTATTTTTGTCCCGCAACCTATACACCCAAATTTTCTTCTTTCCCATCCTCAGATGGATGTTCATACTCATAAAATGACTCCAGAATAAAAGTAATTAGAACGGTACTAAATATAATGTATGTCTGGACAGGAGAAATAAAAAAAGATGAGAAATCAAAAAAGGCTGTGGAACTTCAAGATAACGGGAGATTCTACTTTAAATAATAAAACACTTAAAACCTGGCGGCTTTTGTCGACCTCTTTTCATAAACCGACGAGCCGAAAGGACTCGCGCTAAGGAAAAAAAGAATACCATCAAAGGATTAATCCTGAGGATGTTTTCTCGTGTGATACTCGGGCGCCAAAGTGAACGAGCTCCCGGCTTAAAACGTCTCTCGTGTTTCGAGTGAGTCCCCTTTGTGACGGCCGCATCCCTTCTCTGAGTAGATAAAAAAGAGGAAAAAGCCTCTGTTTTTAATTCTATTTCCGTTGTTGACACAACCAGTTGAACCGTCCTCGTTACTTCTTTCGGCGCTATTTTCATACCTTTTTGACGCCACAAGGAGCGAAACCAATTCCCCGGGGCTGGCCGGGCTTTTAAAGTTTAATAAGCCGTGAAAAAATTCGCGTCGAACGCGCGAACGAGTTCCTTTGTAATTTGCTCGCCGACACAATATATGGGTTCTGCCAATCGTCGATTCATTACCAATTATTTGGGCAAAAAAGTAAATAAAACTTCTGCCTCAAAAGAAATACCAATTCTTCGGTTTACTCTCTGGAACTATATCTTCGGTCCAGCCTAATTCCTTAGAGCTCATCGATCACAGAAAGCGAGCCCAATGTCAACTTTTCAACGATTGCAGAGTCATTCCATCCGTACGCTGACCCTATCCAAACAATAAACAACCATCAATAACTGGTGTTCAGTTCGAAAACTACGTCCCAGTCCGCGGCTATAGTCTGTAGGTTTAACCTAGATTACTACGCCGACCTAATAATAAATTGTTTTCGAATGAAATTGTATGGAAAATGCTTATGGTAAGCTGTCAGAATAATTAAGACTGAGGATTAATTTTGGTATTCAGGTTTAATATAAGTACCCGCTAAATTATCAGAGCAGAGAAATAATCAGTATTTTTCTGGAATGTTAAAAGAATTGAATAAAGCATTTCTAATACTATCACGATCACTATGAATCAACGTGCGTTCGCGGATGTGTCGTCAGAGAGCGTTCGGACTAATCAGTAGGCGAAGTTTGAAACCGAGTTTCCAATTAAGTGGAGCAGGGTGGGCGCCTTATCGCCTAGACGGCTCTAGCCCACTGGGCCGCCCCCGTCACACGGATTGACGCTCACCGCGCCCAGATATGAACCAATTTCCTAACCGTAATTGACTTGTGTTGTAGCGTATTCCCGCAGACCAGGTGTATCGCCCGATGTCGCCCGCTCCCCCATTGTTAAAAACACCGCCGCCTAATAAAGCCTCTTTCGCCCGGATGGATTCCACCAAACTGCACCGCGAAAGGAGGAACCGCAGGTTCATGGAAACCGAGTGGCATACACCCGTTTTTTTTTTCAATCAGAGGTATATTGCACATCCGCCTTCCAGCACGCCTTAACTATAGCCTACAAACAGATGTATAACATTACAATTAGAAAATTAAAACAAGATGATTGGTGCCTCCTGGGGCTGAAAAAATACAGTAATAACGCCCTACGGCTAGCCGGAAAAAATTCTATTCCCACTCGCTACTGACTCCAATTAAAATCAATCCGCCTTCAATTCCCTTAAAGCCCCCAATAATTCTTCCAATCTTTAAAAATGAAAGAAGGAAACGAACCCGCAAAAAATATAAGGGGGGCCCCCGGACCCGAAACTGGACGGAAACCGGCAGGGTCCGGAAGTTGGGTCGGTGTCCCTTTTAATTCAAAATTAAACCACTTAGCGGGGAAACATGGTGCACTATAAAAAAAAGGAGGTTGTTTTTTTAAACATTTTAAAGGATATGGCCCGGGGGCAACCGAGGAAGGTGGGGGGCGGGGGGCTCGCTCCTGTTCCTTGGGTCTAATTAAAACCGAGTCCATTAGCGCCACTACCGCCCGGACCTTTTGTCCCGAAGCGTTGGTGGGCTAAGCCGATGAAAAAAAAATTAATTCTTAATTGCTTTCTCGCCCCTTCGAGGAACACGGAATTACCGCGAAATGTCGTCGGACATGTATCAACGCGTATTGAATATGGGGGTTCCCTTTTCACTGCAAAATTTTAATATAAGAGCTTACAAAGTTCGTTAACATTAATGGGTGTGCTTTCGTTGTTTATTCGCGACTTCTTTTTTCATTGCCGCCCGTCTATCGTTGGGCGGAGCATTGAGTAATTAATTACCAAATTGAGTCATCTGAGGTTTCTTCGGACTGAAGTGGCGTTTGGAAATTCGGATATATCGGAAATTATATTATAGAATTTATATTAATGACTACAAACCTATTAACCTCGCTGATTGACGATTACCGATCAAAGGGAAAATTAGCGCATCTGGTTCATTTTCGGTTGATGGTTTAATTGTAGCTTACAGTAAAACCGGGTGTTTATTGTAGCATAACAGGAGGATGCACTAATAGGAAGGGAATAGCACCAATTCTTCGACATCCATTTTAGCTTCTTATTAAATTCTACATTCTAGTTGCCTACTTCACTATATTACTGAAAAATGTTGCTGCATCCTGTACGCACTATCGTAAAATTAACACGTAAAATATCGCACCTTATTAGATTCAATCCTACTTTCTCTAATGGACACGGCACTGAGACCAGTAATATTCCAATTTCGGTGGTAGCAGTTATATAAAAGAGAACACCGGATACAAACGTATCAATATCAAGATTCCGCATTGTGAATTCTACAGTGCGCCTGTTTTGAGAAAAAGGTAGACAGTCTCGGGTTAGGGGGTAAGGAGGGACAATTAGCGTAAAGTTGGGTTTGTGAGGTGGGGGTTTAGAGTCACGTGCGGCAGTTGGGTAGGATTATTGAAGCGGGGAGTCGAGCCCCACCACCCCCACTTATGAAAAGAATGCTCGGTGCTCCGCTATTAGAAACAGCCACTCGATGGGGTAACTACCCGGCTACAACCTCCGCCGCCGCCGTAACGTCTCGTTACTTCCCGAGGGAGGGAGGAGGGTCTTAGCCTCGCCCTCGTTTAAACTTTACCCTCGTTTCCCGGAACGCTAAAAATTCGGTCGGGAAGAACCCCCGTTTTGTCTAAAGGGTTGTAGCGGGGGGAAGGAGCGTCGGGGAGCCAATAACCCTCAGACTCCACCCTTAGCCTCGACCGCCGCTTACCGAAGAAGACTCCCCTATCGCCGAACCCCGATAGATATGTCCGCTCTGGGCAACACATTGCTAATATCTTAAAGTTTACTCATCCTTACGGTTTGAGGGTATTTAAGAGCCAAGAAAGACAGTAGAAACAAATACTTAAATAAATTCTTCAAATAGTATACTTCGATTGTACAGAATAACACCTATGATATATGTACGTATATATCGTAGTCTTCTATTTTCGAGATACTCAAACCCACCCAAGCCCCTATAAATCCTAACATAATTATCCGCCGCGCAGTTGGGCAGGCCGGAAAGTTCCGACCGGAAATTTCATAACGTGGATATTGCATTGATATACAGAACACTCGAACGCGAACGTTATCTCGGCCGAGTGGTTCGCCTTTCTCCCGGCCCATTCGTTTAATGAAAACGTTCATTAAACTTTTATTTTCATTAAGGGAAAATACAGGTTTCGTTGTAGTGGAGGGGGGAGCGGAGTTGTGAGCCGGGGGCGGGTTCGGAAACACGACTCGTATTCGAATTTAAACACCGCTAACGATCCGCCAGCGATAAGGGAAAGATGGTCGCCTAATTAACTCGAGTGGTCTCCGCCCCGCAGTCATTCTCAAAAGCGCTTTAAAATTTAAATTAAACATTTTGTATAAAACTCGCGGAAACGGTTCACTGACCTCTGATGTTATGATTTAATTTATACGGACATTTATAAAATGTTGGTGACCGCTCACCCGGTATACTCTCCCAGAACTAAGAAATACAGGAAGACTAGTGCAGTATACTAACAGAAACAAACAAACACAGATTATTTTGTGAAAAGAAATTAAATATATCCTACCGATATGAGACTTTTGAAAAAATCATTGCTACAACTATGCACATCGTGTGATCACAGAGGTTAGACATAAAATTACTTAAAATAATACCGAATATTGTTACGAAAGAAAAATATATTGTCTGGTACATTTAGGAAACAGTAAATAATTTCAAATCGGATTTCTCATTCGATATACGCCGCACTCGGATCGATACCGGTTAGCTCACCTCCGTGGTCCCCGGGGACCAGGAACACAATGGAAAAAGTGACCCGAGGGGGTCTGGAGGAAGTGGTGGAGGCGGACCGGAGAATTAAAGATGGCGATTTCTGGATAAATGGGTGTAAAAGTTGGTTAGGAAGTAGTGCGGGGAGGGGTGGCCTCCCAGGGATGCGGACTTGTTTAGCTAAGTGAAGTTTTCCGAGGCCGCTTGTAGTCCAGTCACGCCTCTTCCTCTCGCTCTCGCTCTCTCTCTCTCCCTCTCCCTCTCTCCCCGGTTCTCCCGTTCGCCACAATCGGCCCCTCTCAAACTCTGCCCTCTCCTTCTATTTCTATTCACCGCTTCACTTTTTCTACGGTCGGCCTTGCTCCTCCCGGCCACGAGTCTTTCTCCCCTATCCCACCAGTTCACCCCTGTTTCTCTATTTTATCCCCAGTTCTCCTATCGGAATTCCTCCCTCTTCTGTTTATTTGGTTATTAGCCTTCGACCGTAAATAATATGTAGGTAGGGTCAATATAGCGTGCGAGGAGGGAGATGGCCCGCCGACTTGTCGCCGTTATTGACATTAAAGATGGACTTCCGAGAACGTATACCATCGCTAACTCATAATATACACACTGTAACAGTGTAATTATAGTGCTGGGACGGATAAGCGCCAAATTTACTAAAGAGACAACAACGATGGCTATATCTGTTAAAATATAGCAAGGGTTGTAATATTCGCAATACTTCAGGATATGCATGCTAATATATAAAATAAAATAGCCGATAATATAAACACTCAAGTACATAGATGTTTGTACCGTACATGAGCAATGAATTTAAAACGGAGAGAATAGTAAAATTTCCTGCTATAACTTTTATATTATTGTACATATACATATTCATAACTAATATTAAATATTATACAATACATTTTAGATATTTTTATCTGCATCGATATATCGGCCAGCGCTTAATACAGGCTCCAATCATCCCGACGATCACAACCGCTTCCCGCTCGGTGAGCGTGGGGGTTATTCTTTATCTGACACCCCACTTCCTCCCTCCCACACCCTCGCCCGTTTTTGATTGATAAGACTCTTCACCAGAATTGACAGCTCTCCACCGTAATTATCCGGTTTCCTCCTTCGATGGTCGTATTTCAACGGGTTTACTCTCCAAAGAGAGATGAAAGGCAACACGAGAGACCACGCCGCTGTGTCGGAGAGAGAGAGGGAAAGTGAGAGCAGAGAGAGAGAGAGAGAGAGAGAGAGGAGGGATAGCGAGGACCAGACGTTTCTATCAACATGTGATAAATTATAAAGGCCCGTGGGAAGGGGGGCGCCCTCTGAAAGCCCTTAATATTTAACCCCCGAAACGCCCTAGCCTCCTGCCATTTCAGGCCCTGTCGTAGGGCACGGATTTATACCTTCTAGCTCTCTCTTTCTCCCTCCCTCTCTCCCACTCCCTCTCCATCTCTCTCTCTCTCCTCCCCTCTTCCCCTCTCCTGACGTGATCCGCTATATCCGTTCTTCTCTTTGGACTTAACTCTCCTATCGCTCATGGCCGACTATTCACCTCTGTTAGCAATTCGGTTTCGAGACAACAATGCTATTGTGTGAATACGGGGCATTATTCCTTACTGTCACCAATGAGCAATTAGCGCCCGTTATTTTTCGTAGGCTGTTACAGTAACATGTATATTTCTCAGTGTTATTCTGTAATTAGGGGGTCTCATTTTAATTGGTTCCAAATTGTTTCCAACTGAAGGAAATGTGCGCCGACTGTTGGAATAACACATGCGGTAGAGGCGGAAAGAAAGGACGACAGATAGAATACATACTACATGTACAATAATCACAGGTCACATTTGTTTATTTAATTTTGTTTCTTATTTATGAGTTTTTTCATGTATATATATTTATATATCTTGATGACAGGAGCCATACTCCAACAGATCGTTAAATGGTGCTTTTGTTTTAAAACACAGGCAAATTAAGATGGGAAATTATTGTTCATTGTAAATTAGTCGTAAGTTAGGATGAACACTGAAGGAATAACAGCGTAAATATAAATGTTTTTTATATATTTATTAACCATCGTTGCCGTCTCCCGCAGTGGGCAACGCGGAGGCACTGGTATACGGGGATTTCACACATTAACTGCATCCTAAAGAACAATTCCACGCCGACATAAAACACTAAACTACGCGGCTTATAAGTACTAAGGCATTAAAGGTAGACAACTAGTGGTTACAGTCCCCGAGATCTGTTTAAATATACGTAGGCCACGAAATAAAACCTTCCTTTAAAGATAATAAATACCGTTATGTCGGGAAGCGTAATATAAGTTATCGTACTTACTCCCCCGACACGGATTTCCTCTTGGAACGGTCAGTCTGTGCGGGCGTCTGCGGGATTCGAGGGGAGGTTCGGAATTCGGTAGGCCCTCGGTACGTGTCTCTGTTTAAAATTGCATGATTCCCTAGGAATCTAGATTTTTTCTCTCCGGGTCTCTCTTTCTCTCTCCCTCTCTCTCTACCTCTCTCTCCCTCCCTCTCTCTCTCTCTCTCTCTCACCCCTCCGGAGAGGGGAAAGACTGTTCGGGGTGGGTCATGAAAAATTCATGAAATAACGCGGGAGACACATTTTCAAGGTGCGGCTGTCATTATCCTGATGTCTGAGAGACGCGGCCCTTCCCTCCCGACGGAGACGTCAGTTGGCGGCCCAGCCCCGCTCCCGCCCCCAAGAACCTCACACACAAACACCGACTAGCGGTAATCGGACTCGCTGATAACGTTTTCTCATATTTCCCACAGACCGGCCACAATGCTGTTTAAATCGCAGCTCCGCCAAGTCGCACGACGTAGGCACAAATCAATTCTTATTTGGGCTTCCGTCTTCCGTACTACTCGGGGATAGTACGTTAGGTACATTTAATGTGAGCAGGAGTGATCCTATTGGCGAGGTAAGTATAATTAAACGCAGATAATTAGCCGAATGTATTCGATAATGTCCAGGACAGTTAAAACGATCATAATAGAGTGTTCGTCAAAATATTTTTTGAATTACAAATACGAATAATGATTTATTTCTTTAAGTAAATGGAGTGTTAAAATCCGAGAGTCGATATCAGGTTTTGATTAAGCAAGATAGGTGATAGAGGGGACAAAACTTCTGACTACTGAAGTACCAAGCGGTTATGTTCGCAAACTGATTAAACATTCGAACCGGCCCCTTTGCAGGTTAGAACGATCCGATATGTTTCGAGCGGTGAAGTGTTAAAGCGGCAGTTTAATTAAAATGTATATCTCAAAAAGGCGTTGGGGTTTGGGAGTGGGGTGGGGAGCACTCGAAAATTGGACCGGAAAAGCGCGCAGTGAAACGCTCGCGCGAAGAAGTTAAGAATGGTGAAAACTTAACGCGGAACAGAAGCATAATCCGAGAAATAGTCGGGCAGTTTGAAGGAACTTGCGGGCTGAGAGGCTAAGGAACTAATATCCGCGCAGAGTGGGGCACGGGGCCCTGTTAACCAAGTTCGAACCGAACCCCCGCCCACCCCCTCAACACCCATCCTCGCCGTAGCCTAATATCTGTCCCGAGGCTTATATAATAAAGTAGAGGCTCAATTAATAAGATAGACTCCCAACTGTGCGAAGTTCCGACGACTAGGGACTCTATCGTCGACTTAATTCTCATAAAACGTTTTTGCCGGCATAATGAACTAGAATAAAGTGCCGCGTATTCCGTGACAAGTGCAATATTATGAGTGGGACTGACGTCGTACGTTCCCTTGTATTCAATGGACGTCCCTATTTATTCGTAGATAAAGAATGTAGTTCAGACGAAATTGCATCGCGGAACCTCCCAGATGTTGTCCGCCGGCCCGAATAAGTCGCAGGAATAAAGGCCGGAAGTTGGAGCTGAAGGAAAGTTTTTTGTCGGTGGGCAGAGCACGGTTTGCGCCATCCCACTATTGTGCAACTTTACATTATTCAGCGTCCCTTTCCCCTTCCAGCTATTTATGATTTTGTCCAACAACGCCGGGGGACGCCTCTGGAGAAACTCGGTTGAGACACGGTCACGGCTTACCCGACCGGTTTTCCTTTATCGTCACTGTTCATCTTAGTATATTAATTAATTAGCGAAAAACACACTGAGATTTTTTTTGAATTGCCCCAAACCGCCAATTAATAATTTGAAATTGAATGCACAATTGATTTAACAGTTGTCCTATAATGGAGTGATTTGAGGACCAATTAAAAATTGATATTTGACAAGATAAAATTATGTCAGATATACTAAAAGCGCCAGAAAGAGCTAAAAAATAGTTTTACAGTGCAAAAAAGGTCTGAAAAGCCTATCGAGGTATTGTAAATGGATATTATAATTAACAGGGGGTATGAATGATCAAGTACCGTTCTTTTCCAAATTTCACTTGCATGATGATATAATGCGCCATGAATAAAACTATTGTATCATTTTTATACTGAATCTACACATTACTACCATAGAAAAGGTGGGCATGGTGTAACAAAAGAATGAAGGCAGAAGCGGCGGAAAGTCTAGATGTTTATGTCCGCTAATACGCCAAAAGTTAAGATTTCAGCAGTCCGCTCACCCTCAACCTCCTTAGGAAAACTTGTACCGATGAAATATACCGTAGCCTTCTTCGAGAACAAGAAAGTTTGGCTGCTCGGACGGCGGGGTACCTCTCTGGAACCGGGAAAGAAATTTACCGGCGTCACAAAAGCAAGCTAATTAAAAAGATATTTAATACTTTTACCTCGAACTCAAATCTTGTTTTAATAGCGTACGCTGTTTAAATTCCTTCTTAGCGTCGGCCGTTAGCTGAACAACAGCGCCCCCGTTTATTAATTTAAATGAGTTGGAAGTTTACATTCATTACAGGATTATAACTGCACTTCGCATTATCCGCATTTTGGAACAGGGTTCCAATACAGGTGTTAATCCTTACAGCCAATATGGATCAGCAAGGTGAGCAGCACTGCCTATATTTTTACGGCCAATCTGACCATAATGACTCATAAAGTTCTCTTCGGGCAGTTTACACAAGTAATTAACAGTAAATTGAGAACCCTGGGACACACCACAGGGAATAGTATAAGTGTCACTAACTGTATATCCAAATAACCATGCATGCTACTAAATCATTGAAATATTGTAATTGTTGGTCTAATGAATACAAACAATGAAAATTCAATCGAAATAGGGATGGAGGAACTAAAAATAATGAAAAGTTGACATACCTCTAAGTTTTCGAGGTGCGGTTACATTCACGGCGCTGTAAATGCAAACCCGCACAACATAGAAGCGTGTCTTAATAACATACTCCAGGCGCCGCGTTCTTTGTTTTACAGTTTCCCAAGCAATTAATACAATACTTTCGTATATCTTATATTGTATATGTATATTATCTTATACATTGTTAGTATTGTATAATTTCTCACTTATCTTAGAATATCCGTTTGGCGGTCTGTGAGCTACGGAATGAGATATGAGATGATTAGTTAATCATAGCAATGGAAAATTAATTAAACGTTACTTATTTTCATATTCCTACCACCTTTCCACTTCGGTGAATAATTTCTCTCGAATAAGCAATATTGAATGTTCAAATCATAATAACCTAAAGCCACAAACTAAAATAACTCCCCACTTGAAGTCCCAATTAATTTTATTAATTTCGATTACTCATATTATCGTCCGGACGGGATCAATTGTTGAATCAAAATGTATGAAATCAATCATAATGAACAAATATTTGGTAGACCTTTCATAATTATATCGTTCCATACAACGTTCCTTTCTTTTAAATCAGACCTTTAATTATGGGAGGTCAAGAATCACGTGAAAAAATATATTACTTTTTATTTTTTCTCTGTTGACCTTTTGTATGTCTACAACCGTTCACAATCGTAGTGCACTGAATTTCCGATGCACTAGTATTGCACAGAGCGTTTTTTATATGTTTGCAGAAAAGATCAATCATATCGTTATTCGATGTTCATAGGCTCATTTTTTATCCCATCGTTGCTTCAAGGAGTCGGAGTGATCTCATAATAAGACGGTAGGCGAACGGCAGAACTCCAGAATAAAGTCTGCCTATTACGGACTTTGGCTAATCGTCCATGCCCGGTTTTCATTTTTCGCCACCCGCTGAATAAAAAAGGACCACTTTATCTCGCCCAGATAAGGAAAAAGGCAAGTCGGTTAAATTATATCGGAGCGACATTAGTTAGGCGACAATGGCGGTGCCCGGGGGCCGAATTACGATCTCCGCGAGATAACCGGGCGCGGCTCCTTGTTCCTCGGCCTCCTCTAAGCCGACGCCCGGGCTGAAATACTTTAATCTCTTAACACTTGTAAAGTCCCGAGAGCGGAGGAGGTGGAGGCAGTGACTGGGCGACAATAAAGAAAGGAGAAAACCTGGCCGTGGAGCCAAACCTGAGCCAGATAGAGATCGGCTCTCCGAGTGCCCTCCCCACCGACCATAAACAGTCCCAGTTTAAGCCCTAGGCCCGATGGGAATGTTTCGAGAAGCGACGTCGGGGAAAAAACTACAGTTTTCAGTAGATCCCCCCTCCCTGAAGATCGTGGGGAACACTTTGTTCCGCAAATTTTGTTAATATTATATACATCTATATAATAAAACATTTAAAATTAGAACAGGAACTAATAATTATTTATTAATCGCATTAATTGAAAAAAGTCATATTACTAATTACAAAGTTCGTCAGGTTGAATTCTTTGCGGCGGCCCTTCGATAAATATAATATATTCTGAAACTTGGCAGAGATTGTATTATCCAGCACATTAACCCCGAGAGCCGTAAGCGACCCGTGAGGGGGTGGGATGGTGGGGGGCGAGGAGGTTGGCGACCCTCGGTGGGGGCGGGGGAACGACCGAGTGTTAAACTTGTCCGAATCTTGCGGACTACTTGTCGTCGGAGGACCCTTCTTTGATAATCGGCCGGCAAACAGCCCAAACTTCAAAGCCGGAGAAGCTTTGTCGCTAATTCTCAAAGAGGGAGGAAGAGAGAAAGAGATATAGAGACAGAGAGAGGGAGAGAGAGAGAGAGAGAGCTAGGGAAGGAAAGCCAGATCGATATTAATAAAGTCTTCTCGGAACCGTCTACAAAGTGCCCAGCTCCTACTTCACCGGCTCCACTCCACAGTTGGTACTTCTGCTCCTCTCGGATTGCCCTCGAAAACAACACTCAGTGGTCAAATCGGTAGTCAATACTCTAAATAGAACGAATTACAGAAAATGCTTTACAGAAAATCAATTACAAATTTACAGCTCATAAAAAATTCCTCCAGGAACATTTGAATTTCCTCTCAACTGCCATTTCACTTCGTCCACTCCGTTGTTAAACTCTCTTGATAATGGAGGGAGGTTTTACTGGCGAAGCCCAATGTCGAAAATCACTCCGCGAGGTGTGCGGGGGCCGGAATCGGCTGTATGTGCCGCCATGTTAAGTTTGCCAATTAACGCCACGCCTGGTACTCGCCGACGCCACCTCGCTCCCCAGTCTCTCCCCTCTCCCTCCCTCTCTCCCTACCACTGTATCTACTTCTCTTTTGCGGTTCCGCCTACTCCGCCCATCCGGCCCTTCGACACCGGGTTTTCAATAAGAGCATTACTCAGAGCTGCGGCAGCAATCGACGCCGGGGCCCGGGTATTACCCGCTAACCAGATTTCCTGGGTAGAAATTAAACGGCGTTAAATGCTTTCCATTATACGCACCTACATTTCTTAAAATACAATGTTCTAACCATGCAGATCGAAGAAGCAAGGACTCAACATAGAAAATAATTAAAAAGAGTACAATATAGAACTCGGACTGAGTACAATAAGAGTGTACTCACTAAAAATCCCAATTTAAAAAGTGCGCTGTTATTAGATAACATAATAATGTAACAGTACTATTCACTAGATCTCGCTGGTTACAGAAAACCTACAATGTTCTTTAAGCGAAACACCGACTGATATAAATGAGGGACTGCCGCTCTAATGAGATGATTGCGTAATAGAAACTATATATAGTCTAGTTACTCAATATAGAGGAGGAAAAAATTACATTATTATATAATTGTAGAGTAAATTATGTTGTCTTTATTATTACATTAATTTAAGACATCTCTTCGGCGTCCACCATGTTTCGGATTATCATTACTTGTTACAGAAGCGCCCAAAGCAATAAGATGGGGAGTTAAATAGCTCAAGTTCCAGCTTAATTCGTGTGCGCATAAATCGTTAATACCAACAAAAAAGGTTTTATCAATAAGACATTGCTTTTATCTCCAGTTGTCGATATAGTTCCTTTTGTTTGTTCTTTGCTCTCGATCCAGTTCGATGTAAATTCCCTATTGTCGATGCGAACATCTGCCGTGGTGGCCTTTAATTTTAACCCCTCAGGAAAAGGTATGAGTAATAAGAATAATATAATTAAAATTCATATCTATAACGCCCCGACATAAGTGGCTTCAAACAACCCAATGAATGGGTGCCACGGCGTTCCTGAAACGGGATGTTATAATTGAACAAATGAACGTGTTTGTTTAAATGCTGAGTGCATTATCCGGCATTCCGTTATTGGTACAGTCCAGAGGCTCCGAAAAGAACGCGAGGGGAACCATCTCGGTTATGAAATCGCTGACTAAATAACAGGGCGCAGAGGGGAAAAATGGCGCGGTCCTGTCTCTCTCTCTCTCTCTGAGCGAGAGCTCTTTCAAAGCTGAAAATTTCCGCCGGCTAAATTAGTTTGGGAATGGGCGGCTATTGAAACACATCGGCCGGCGCCTTTTCAAGTCGACCCGGGGCCTAGCTATTATGAAGCCAGATTTTCGGTTCCTTTTTTTGTTTCTTCGCGGTTTTATATACATCCCGCCGGTCAAACGGGTTTAACCGAGAGTGTTCAACGTATTCACGAATAATGTTAAAGGAGCGTACACTTTTTATGCGTACCACTCCTGGCGTCGAAGCGCGTTGATACCGATCCGGCGCGACTGGATCCGGTGCAGTGGCGAACTTCAGAAATAATAAGATTAAAGTCAGTTTCACATTTTCACACGTTTAGGTCCGCGTAAATTAATTATTAATACAGTCTCCTGTTTACAAATACTAACCACATCTGGGGATCTGTTGTTACCTGAACTCCCTCGTTTATAAGAGTTGAAAATGCGGCATCCAATAAGTAAAAGAGAAAGGTATTCGAATTTCCAAGTATTTTATTTGGTGAAGACGTCACTCTGAAATAATCTTTGCCTTGTATCCTCTCTGTAAACTGAAGAAAAATACCGCATTCTATTTTTGGTATATATTGTTAAATCGTGGAACGGCTGAAGCTCAGTTAGGCGGGTTTACAGGGCCGCCCGGGGCAGCGGACGGAGCCGATTATCGGGAATAATTGTTGGGGAGTTGGAGAGCTGCCCTGTGCGATAGCGGCCTGTCTTGTTCCCGGAAAGAGGGCTTAAGGGCGTATTTTTTGCCGCCGGCCGCGGGGGTCAAAACCTTGAAGTATGCCCGCGCATTTCTTATACGCGCATTTTCCTCCCCTAGCCCACTTCGTTCTCGCTAATGTTTGAACAGGCTGCCCCGGCTCTGTATAACGTTATTAAGAGGGTGACTATTCGCGGTGGTTACGTCGACGGGGCGATGAAGGGAGATGAGGAGAGCGGAAAGGAGAGTGAATCGCAGGGTCGGTTGGCGGGGTGGGGGGTCGGAGGGAGAAAGAGGGCCGGGGAGGCTCTCGAGTGTCCGCCGTTGACTATGTACGAGCACGTTTCTACCACCCGCCTCTTCGGGGTTCGCTGAACTTGTTATTTTTACGGGACTTACAACTTGGCCCGCTCCGTGTAATACCGGCTATAATGAATACATTATCATTTCGGGGGGAGAAAAACCTCCGAAGGCACCTGCCGTGTACCTACTAGAGAACGAAGATCACCCGAGTATTCATGATCTCGAGACTTTCTTCCTGAGACATTTATTAACTTGTGCTTTATGGATATAGTACATTATGAAAATATCCCTAAATAAATGTAACTTTGTATTATTTAAATATTTAATATTTCGTGGTATATCTGTTGTAGTAATGAAAATAGAAAGCTAAATAAGACATTTATTTGTTTACGATTCTAGAATGTTTCTCTTTCTGGAAGCAATTAATTACGAAATCCCTAAATTACGTATTTAATTATTTACTTTAAGATAGCTGTTAGGTGGTCCGCGAGAGTTTGTGTCTTCAATCTAGCATTCTTCTGTCCCCACTCGTTGATTTCCCAAAGGAGGCCCAAGAGCTTTACCGGTGTCCTAAGACCGGCTACCCGACGGGCCCAGTAGCATTCCGTTATTAGATTAGTGAGTTACTTCATATATTATATTGTACTGTAATATTTTCTTGCTCACTTACCTTGACTAGCTTCGACTATTTAGTTTCCATTACACAATCATCTCACTGGAATACCACCTATCGTTATTACTATTTTGTCGTGTCATCTGATTATCTGATTATTTCCGCTGTTCTCATTGGAGCGGCCATCAGAGATGTTTAAGTTAATGGAACTGATAGAGGCCACTTCTTATTAGCGTTAATATTAGGTAATTATGACCGTGGTACCAATCTATAAGGCTACCTTTTATGCGACCGGAAAGGGATATTTTATTCTATCATTCATACAACAGACAAAAATTCCTATGACTGACATTATTATTGTTGTTTTTTCTTAATAAAAGTTAAATTCGGAGCGGCTCCTTTACGACAATTGAAAGGGGGATAAGATTTCGATCGAATGAACTTCAACAACAGAAGTTCATCGCGGGAAAAAAGGAGGGAAGGAGAAGAAGAGAGTCCCGGAGATGGAAATAATAATGGAATTTGGCCCGGTATTCCATTTATCGAAGGATTTGGTAGGGATTGATTCGGCGTGGAGCCCTCCCGACCCATTGTGTCTAAACAACTGCTGACGACAATCCCTTGGCCCCGTCCCCGGCCTCGGCATCTATAAAATAATAAAAATAAGTCCCATATTATATCGAGTTTCTAAGGACATCGGATTGTTTTTGTTTGCCCCCTCTCGAAACACAAACGAGCGGAGGGGGATTTAAACCATTGACGAGTCTTTATTAGAAGTCGGTTATATTTTTAACGATTAAATTTCAGCCATAGTACATTTCCCCAAAAGGAATTTCATTAAAGCGTTTTCTCATAACTTATAGATTGATTTCGGTATTAATTTAGGTCTCTTGGATCCTTATTCCACAATCGAGTATAATGAGAATTTTTGGTATATAAGCAAATATTTTATCGAGAGTTTGGGATTGAAGAAAAATCGGGGCAGAATATCGTTCGTTAATATCCGAGGACACTAACATAATGTAATAAATAACGATACTCAATCGGGAAGCAAATACCAGTCGGGAATAAATAATAAAGAATAAATTGCTCAGTTGACGAATAGTTGATTGCCGTAATTGTTTGATAAAAGTGGATGGTTGATTTAGGGAAGAAACAGTTCGAAGCGCGTAGTTGCTGAGCAGGGAAATACAGAGAAGCGGGAGGAACAAGAATGTCCTCCTTCTAATTAAGATATTTTCATAATATGAAGGGAGAACATGCAGCGGAGCATTAGCTTTAATTGCAAGAACATGTTTATTTTACTAAACATTTGGTTAATTAACACACCGATGAGATGTGACCAACGATATGAAATTGATCCTAAGCTAGTGCGGGGTGAAAACGACTGCGGGAAGAGCGCGAAAGGTTAAACGCCAGCGGATAGAGGAGTCATCCAGTTGGGCTTTATTAGCGTGTAGGGGAGGGCGGAGGCTTGAGAGGGAGACAACGACCCTCAGTTGTATCATTACCTTGATTAGCGACGGTCCGAGTTCATTTAACTGCCGGCCTACCAATTTATTTGCAACGGCTCTATCCCTCTTCGGGCCAACGAGCCGAAACTAAAAATCTACTCCGAACGGTGTCCGCACCGGATTCCAGATTTAAAGGGCATTCATATTATCACTCCTCTGAAATAGATTTTTTAGTGACTTGAAAAAGTGAACATTTCAATGAAAGTTATATTGGAGTTTTTATTTTTATACTCGGTCACTAGACATAATTTTGAATGAATGATGCGATCGAGCATATTGTATACCCATCGTATTTAATTTTTAAGTATATTTTAAACATCACTACTTTGCCCGTGTACATAATGGTTTTTACTTTTTATAAGTACACGGACAACGAGCCTCAGTTTGATCAATACACTGATACAGTTGACAGAATCTTAAATGAGCAAAGGACGCTGAATAACAAATCAAAGAAATAATATAACTCAGAAATATTTATTCTTGAATATATTACACAATATACAATAACATATTTGTCTATAAACGAAAACTTGTTTAGATAGACCAGAAAGATAGGAATTGGCGTGAACAGAAATAATGAAATTAAAACATCAGGCTACACTTATACAATTGAAAATGGTACGTCAAAATGGTTAGTAATTCTAATGACATAATAACTGAAACAAACTCAGGAACAGTGTGTGGCGTTTAGAAGGGTCAGCGGTTTCGGAACATCATACTCGTCACAGAAGAAGAGTGATGTTCCAAACCCTTGTAGGCCCCAAACCGCCCTAATTATACTTAAATTAATAACATAGTTACGGCAAAAAAGGAACAAAACGGTAATGTATAAAATAAACGAAATAAATTATATTAAACTTTATTAAACCTGTAATGAAGCCATAAATTAATAAGATTTAATCCTTCCGGAGATGAACATTTAAATGAAATGTTGTCTTATCTATTCAACCGAATAAATTCCCTGGCTTTAATAGTTACGTCGGATAACATATTAGCTCGGCTTGTTATTACGAGAGAGCGGTCTCGAATCTAAGCCGGCGCTGGGGCCCAAAAAGGTATTGGGTTTCGGTTGAAATTGTTTCGTGAAAAGGAGCCCTCGAGAGCCGAAAACGCGAACTGCGGGTTTGCGCAAACAACGGTTCGGCCACCCGCACTCAGTTTGTTGTTATCAATACACTTTAATTCCGGTATACACTTAAACCCGAAATAGTTTCGGAGGCGCCCACTGTACGAAGAGGCGGATAACCCACAATAGGAAACACTCATAGGTTTAGCTTCGAGTTTTACTTTCTCAGTAGCCTATGAGCAATCAGCTGTCACTTCTTGTTACGCGCGTATGATTAGTGATTAAAGTTTGATCTAGTTAGTTGGTAGTATCTACGACGATATTACGTAAGTAGAAAGCTGGATTTTGAATTTCCCTAAATTTCTAACAATTATAATTCTGATGCCAAAACAGAAACAAGCTCACTGTCAAAAGAATACAAATATAGCTATAATAATCAACCTTTTAACCAAGCTGATCTTCCGGGCATTCATATTCCCTCAACCACTCAATATCAGGTCAGCAATCCACTTATAATAAATGTTAATAAAATAACCAATTTTATCACTCTTTTATCTTTAGATTTTAAAAACAATCTATAATGACCTCAACATACCGAAAGTCGACGAAGTCGCAAAATCACGCTTCCTTAAATTCCACTCCCGCCTCTCTCCACATCCAAATCCACTCGTTCAGTCCCTTTCTTCTTTTACCCATCCACTATCCCCACCACGACGGCTTAAACGCCACTGGCCCAGAGATCACCTCACTTTTTAAAACATGTCAAAAGTGCCATCATTGGGTGGTTTCTTTGTCGTGACTAACACGCCGAAATAATCACATGTATCAATTGCACCCATAACTGTATAGGTTGATTGTGCAAAAATAAAACAGTTAAAAAAAAAAAAAGATTTTAAAAAATTATTGTAATATAGAATTCTTGATTTGAGCGTAAAAATAGGTTAAAAGAATGTTTAAATTGTTTTACGTATATATAGACTCATATAAAGCATTGATCTCGAGTTATTTTCTAGATTCCTAGTCTATCGCAGATAATGTACTGACACTATACATGCTGGGCAGTGAAAACTTATATAAAGTTGTTAATTTTCAGGGACTCAAACTTTGAAATTGTTCTATTCAAACTCGCAATTTCTTTATCGACTGCTAGACTGCCTGCCGAGAAGAACGGAGGTGGGTGGAGGGCAGTCCTATTGAAATTCAATAATATTCAGTCGGCGAATCGGAACTCCGTTATTTTAAGTTTTCGAAACTCTTCGCATTTATTTTCTTAGTTTCTTTGCCCGTTGTGTAGTTGGCACTTCTCTTTTATTTCGCCGTCTGTATTGAACTGTTCGAGGAATTTTCGCAGGCTCCCTGTCAAGGAAAAGCCGCCGCGATTTGCTTCAAGACACTTTGCGCCAGCCGAAAATAGTTCCGGTTCCGTGCTTTATGACCAAGTATCACGCGTGGTATATTACTAATTCTATATCCCTCTTGTTATTTATATTCATTGCTATATCCCTCTATACGACGCCGGTCTCCTGAAGATAGAACAAGAGAACTTCTTCTGAAACGTTCCATGCGCGGTTCGAAATTATTGATTCTGTGTTGTACTTGAATGCATTATCTGCTCACAGTCTCCTTAGGGTAGAATCACCGTGGGAGATGAGGAGGAATTTTACAGGATATCCTGTACCGGCCAGCCAGGCAGGCATAATTCTACCCGCAAATAGAGCACGGGAAAACACCCAACCTTTATTCAACCGAAAAAATCACCGCTTGTAGGACGTTGGTTAGGCTGGCAGATGGAAACTAATTCACTCACTGGAGTGGCGTAAGTGGACCCATGAGAACGAAATTCGCTGTGGAGGTAAGAAGTCAATCTAGTCGGGTGATATAAATGATTTATTACGCATTATGGAATACATAATAAATTTTAGTCACGGACGAAAGGAGAAGAGCTAACCAAAATATATATACAAACAAACTAATAGAATGGAAAAAGGCAAATAAACAATCTCTACACAGTAAAAAAGGACATACAATTATGGACAACGGATGAAACAATAACGAAAAACGAAGAAACAACAGTGAACTGGCTACGAACAGGACACACAGTACAACTATAGAATGCATTCTAAGCGATGATCCAGAAACACGAAATAAAACAATATCATTTCATAAAGAAACAAAACTAATGGAGAAACTATATGGGACATTCGTATCCCAACGCTCATATCGGCAATGAATAATTGCGCAGAATAAGAAATAAAGGTAAAAAAAATTCGGTTATATCTCATGGTTCTGGTCGAATGCATGACTACTGAATCAATTTACAAGATGCTTTTAAAAAGTTTCCTCTGAGTAAAAGGAAGGTCCATTGAAATAAAGATATTTTATACACTAAAACTAATATATACAATTACAAAAAATATTCTATTAATAGTTTTTCAGACCCAAATTTCATTCAATTAAAACAAATCCTCTACTAATAGAGCAAAAAGATCTAAATAAAATCCAAAATGTACTTAATAAAATAAATACTTAAACTAGTTTGGAACTCCGTGGCCTGTGAGGGTTTTTAATACCACAGTTCTTTCGATCTTCTGTTTTCTCCCGTTGGTTTAGTCTATGCCGGTTTCGGATACACGCCATCTTTTGTAAACCCTTCATAGTAAAAGTGCAGGGACAGTGCAGACAGGATGCCACTCAGGCAACCGGGACGCCCGAGTGACTTAGACCGGCTTAGAACAAACCAACGAGAGGAGAAAGAAGATCGAAAGAACTGTAACAATTCAACTCCCCTACTAAACAATGTTTATACATCATTGTGTGACTAAAAAACAGAAATATCTACACAATATTAACGGACAGAGATTATAAATAGGGCAATTCAGCTATCCGGACAGAAATATTCCTGCAGGATATAGATAAGAAGATAATAGAAAATTTGAGGAAAAATATCAAATCAAATCCTATTTCCGCTACGTAGGTGACACACTCTACTGATTACAGAACGCAAAAACACTAACGAAATCACGCAACAATCGGACAAGAACAGTCAGAATATCTGAAATTGTTAAAAGATTAGCTGCAAAAGAGTTTACGTCGAGCAAACAGGCAGAAAAGTATCAGAATGAGCCATATAACATTTAAAAAACCAATCAAATACAACACAGAATCAAATCATACAAACCTGAAGACATTGAGGAATTTCTAAAACTAATTCATTCATGTCACTTCATATTTGCCCTCTTAATAGGCCCGACACGGCGCTTTGGACTTCAATTCTATTTTTAAAATAAAATATTACCGCACTTTGAAGTCAGTATTCTCTCTTCATCAGTCTACGACATCCCTCACTTGTCATGAATTCTTAAGAGTTGCGTTAGTATGTGGCGTTCAAACAAAATTTATAATTCATTGTTTTCATATATTCCGCTAACTCACTACCGAGAAACTAGTAACGATTGGAACAGGGTTAACTTACCAGAAAAGACATAAAGGATGGATTACAACAAATTGCTACGAAGCAAAATATACAAGAAATGTGTTCCCTGGCGAAGGGATGAAGCTTTATTAGTACACTTGTTGTTAATATTAAAGATCAACGTTTTATGTTTTCAATCTGACAGGATAATCTAATGAAAGGGCGATATATTACACGGCTGTACATCCATACACGCCTATTATCTACCGCTCCGATCTGCCCTTTTAGTCTAAAGCTCAAATTCGCACAATCAGGGGCATATTGGAGAACCCTCTAAGGAAGGGCGCGAGAAGGTAAAAGAAACGTCGATTAAATTCCAAAAAGTGGGACTCAATTCGGCGCTCGCCAAACTGGCGTACGATGAGATAATCGGATAGCCAAAGACTCTATCTATGGACTCTCAGATTCCCAAATTAGACAGGGTCAGGGTCCAGAACGGACCAAAGAAAGAACAACAACCAACCTCGACATCAGAGTAACGCTGTCCTCTAATTTACGCCGCACAGCGTCACAGGCCGTTGGAGAGGACAGGAGACAACCGCCCACATCAAAAGATTCGACTGAAATCCATGAGGAAAAAGTGAAATTAGGGTGGCAATGAGGTCGAGGCCAAATATGGATTAAGAACTATGCGATATAACAGCCTCAAAGAATGCATCATGCAGCTGGCAGCGCACATCTTTTTAAAGTGACCTAAGCGTGAGTGACGAATGGTTATCGACATGGGGAAATCTCTGGCGAGAATTGGGGCAGGGCGGCAAGCAGCCTTCGCTGCCTCAACAGGTTCGGACTGAAGAAAGTGACGAGGCGCATGCCCCTCAATTTATAATTAGAAAGCTCAGAAGGGCTAAGAAATAAGGAGAGTAATAGTGATAGTAATGAAAAATGTAGCGAGGACAATGCATACTATTGATACTAACGGTACTAGAATGGGAAATAGTAATGCTATTACCGGTATATTGTCCCTGATCGCGGAAGATTGTAAGGCGATGAATGAAGACATGTATAGATTCAACGCTTGGACGATGAATCTGCAAGTCCTTGCTCAATATGTGCAGGTTGTTCACTTGCTAAATGAAATAATGGAACGCCGAAAGAAACATGATCGGGACGTGATCGATCATGCGGTATGCTCGAGCGATTGCACAGCACGTCTTTTGTGTCCAGCACGCTTTGGTCCATCGGTAGCGGATATGCATAAATAAATAGCAATATTAATGAAATATGTATTTATTCAGCTTATGGCCAAAGAGTAATATTCGTACTCTGCCCAACCTTACCGTAAGGGATATTCGAGTCTTATATTTTTAAAACACATTTTTCCAAATTTCGCTGGTTGACAAATAAAGTTTTAATAAATAAAGTGGATATAATAAGCAAAATGTGCACACATTTGTGCATCTCTTTGAAGTAATTATCTAACGTTCCATTTCATTTTAGCGAGTATTATCAACAAAAAATGCACAGAGTTCGGGCCCTTGTAAGCGGGACAATTTGTATTCGGACTTTAATAAAATTTGCACTCTTTATTGAAATATTGGAGGGGCCGATACGTTCGGAGCTTGGCCAAATTTACAAACGAGCGGGCCCGCTCTATTGACAGAGAGAGAGAGAGAGACAGAGATGTGCGTTACATTTAATCAACTTGGGGCGGCCGGCCCACCGAGTTAATAGAATAGTGGACTCTATCAAACGAAAACTTTTTCTTGTTGACACGTCACGTTAGGATTCAAATGCAAAAACGTGTAAAAAAACCGTCCCAATCCATCGCATCGAAATTTGCAATTGATCAACTGCACGAATCGGATACGAAGGTGAATTTTAGATACATAATGAAACGGATATAGAGCAAAAGAGCCGCCCAATAATAGCGAAAAATGATAGTAACGAATCGGTCGGTTTAATGTTTCCATATACAACGCCATCACCGATAGACCAAACACGTAATAGTAAGTCACTTTTGCGATGAATTCCTTTTTGTTTGTACGGTTTTGTTTATTTAAAATGATTCTCGTGGTTTTCTGTTGACAGTCGCCGTATTCCTCTTTCCCTAAACTGGTTCCTCTTCATTGGGTGAATATTATGTTACTTCATTTGTTTAAAAAATTTCCGTTTTTCATTTAGGCCCATTTCTTTGCCTTTCAATTCAGTTTAGTTTAAAATATGTTAGTTGTATATAAATCATTCCCATACCCAATATCCATTTAATTGCAAACTGTAAATTCTGTCACCCGATTGCCGATATTGGGGACGAGTTAAACTGGTCTGGTTGGCTCTAAGCAAAACTAATAATTATAGGCCTCTCCTAATTTTCTTTTTCAAGAAATCACCTAATTAAATACCTAGTTAATATAACTAATATATCACTAACTTCCGGTAGGATTGCTTAATAATTTGGGAAGAACCACTGTGTTCGGAAACCAGCTGAGCGAGCTCCTCTGGTAACGTTTTTGTCCTTTCCTCCTGAGTCTCTCTCGGGAGTTGTCTGCTTCAACGTTTCGAATCTCTTACTGTTTCCATCATCACGGTCCGACCGAAGAGTTGATCAACTTGTAGTCCTCTATACACCTGAAGGTGGGATGTGATTAATGCTCTTGGAGATTATGACTTTTTATTACCGGGAACAAAATTCTACATACTGAGTTGTAATCAACATCCCTATTAATGTCGTCATTGTTTTTCTGGATTCTATTGTCTCCGTGAGAATCCTGCTACCTGTTGTTAGATTGGCTTCTGCGGATTTAGTTGGCTAATTCAGTTTTATGTTTTTTTTTGTGTCATGTCATTCACAATTCACTCAACCTAGAAATCTGCGTTGAATCGACGTACTTCACATTTGGCGGGCCTACCGAATTTACCGTAAACCCACGCACACTAACAGATACTTCTATACCGCGTCGGCTTAAGCGCCGCTGGCCTAGAGATCTTCTTAGCCCTTAGACCATAATTGTTCCAAAGTGCCATCTTTGGGTCGTTTCTTTTATCACGATAAAAATACATACAGCATTTGTACTTATGACATTCAATGTTGATTGTACAAAATAAAAAATGGTTAAAAAAAACCTGCTACCGCCACCCGGCCCACATTCACCACAACATAAAAAATAGACCGATGCCTCCGATCAGCCAAAGACTACGTT
Source organism: Lethocerus indicus (assembly GCA_019843655.1). NCBI lineage: Eukaryota > Metazoa > Arthropoda > Insecta > Hemiptera > Belostomatidae > Lethocerus > Lethocerus indicus. The sequence goes on along the minus strand of JACDQD010000007.1, from coordinate 10,982,014 downwards.
TTGTTTGAATGCGAGGTAGTCTACAAGATCCCCTGCAGCTGTGGGAACGTACCACATGGGGCAAACAGACGGGATGAATTTCGACGAGATTAATTGGGCATAAAAGAAATATAAATATAAATCGGATCGGCTGTTGCCGAACAGACACTAACAGGTCACACAATTCAAAAAACAATATAACACATTAGGGTACAACATCAGCAGAGGTTGGTTCCCGGTAATTCGGGACAAACAAGTCTTAATCCCAAGAGGATTAACGCACCTCATCTCTAGGTTTATAGGACCCCTGATTGACACTTCAGTAGAACCCTGATGATGGAACCAGTTAGAGTCCCGAAATATCGGAAGGAGAAAACACCCGAGAGGGCCTCAGAAGGAAAGGCAAAAACCTTCCAATAGACCCTCTCACATGGTTACCAAATACAGGAAAAATCCCGGAATTGCAGGGGGTCAACCCCTGCCGACCGAGATTCTTCCCACAGTATTATGCGATCCTACCGGAAGTTAGTACTAAAATCTGGTCGCGGAAACCTTCGCTCATTTACTTTTCATTTATTCATACGAGCTACACTCTTTCCTCTTCATCTATCACGTGAGAGGTTTGTTCCGTTAGCACAGTTCACAGCACTTTACGGTCACATTAGTCGTCATTATAGTGGCACCGTTCGTTGTCGAAGGAAAATTCTTTTCGAAAAGTTGGTCGTAGCCGAGTCTTTCGTAACGCTAGGGGCCACTTCATATTTCCCATGAAAGAAATAGTTACCTTCCTGAACATTTCAAAGAGCTCACGAAAATTTATCTGACACCAGCGTCCTTCTAAGTTTCGGTAATTCGAGTTATAATTTTCAAACTGCAAGAGTTTTAAATTCCTTATTTAATAAAACCAACACGATCTGCAACCAGAACCATATCACAATGTAAGAAACCCACCTGTAAGAAAGCCACCAAATAACAAAGATCAATTCGAAAAGATAGAATCAATCGACGGGCCTGCTCCCTTATGTAAGAAGTGTCACACAATTTAAAAATAACTGCGAAGAAACAAAAATATCCAACTTTGTAAAAGAATTAATTCACACAATCCTCTGTTGTTGCGTGAATTAGTTATATTGGATAGAAAAACAAATACAAACTAAATTAACTAAATTAAGAGAACACGAAAGACAAATTAAATTTATCTAGCCACTTAAATCTGTCGTAGTTGATCAAGTATGAACAACAGAAAACAAAATATAATTCATTAATGATTAACACGGAGGCAATAGCAATCCAGAAAAACAAAAACAACTTCAACAGGGACATTGAGTACAACATCAGTACAGAATGGTTCCCATTAATGCAGTAAAAATTGACTCGGGGGTTCAACACCCGCTGTCGAGGTCATCTTACCGGATAGCAATAATGCGGTCCCTTTTTGGGTCCCAATGAACCAGAACGTGGAGGACGCTATCATCACACTATTACTGGGAAACTGACGGTGCAAACAGTACCAGCAATATAGTACAGGAGTACATCAAATTCCGATGCACGTGTTTTTAACAGTATTATACTTTAGTTATTAATACAGTTTTTTTTTTATTCTTCCGGGCCAATTTAATCGCCCGACATAATCTTTTTATTCGCGGAATCGGGTTACCAAAACCGGAGCGCGCCCCTCCCACTAAGCAAACACCTTCTATAAAGAAGCAAAAGATTGTGTAATCTGAGACTTGCATCGATGACTCGTCTTAAAATATACGTTGACGGGATTTGCCCTACATTCGAATCTACTACAATATATTGAATCTTCAAAAACAAATCTATATATTTATCTTTCAAACCGAATGCCCCACTTCATAATAACTACCTAAACGAATGCTACACAACATTGTATCAAAGTATGTAATTATATAGATGATTGGTAGTCATATCGGAAATCAACAGTGATTTGTACATTTCTTTCATAATTGGCCTCAAGTTAAATGATTTTCATCCACAAATTTTTTAACAGGCATTTATGTCATAATGTGGATTTTCATAATTTCCGTATTGCATTTATGATAATGGTAATTTAATATTGTAACATATTTATTTTAGGTCCATCATAATAAAGTAATGTACAACTATAGTTCAACCTATATTGTACGGATCATGGATATAACTCTGCAGAAGTGTACATAAACATGAAAATAAGAATAGCATATAAATGTAATTGTAATGGCGGACGCAAAACCATGACCGGATTACCATAGGACCAAATTAAAATAATTGAGCAAGTGTTAAAATCATTATACTGTGCTATCTCTATACTTTTGACTGTATTTATGGCGTTGAAGTTCGTTGAACATAGTTTTTTGCCGAAATGTAAACATTCTAATTATTAATATAACTATTTAAATCATGTCAAAAGCGCCATCAGTGGGTGGTTTCTTTATCGAGACAAAGACGTGAAAAATACACATGTATCAATTTCACCTATAACTGTGAAAAGTTGATTGTGCAAAATAAAAAGTTAAAAAAAATAATATAACTATTTAAGCCCTGGTGCTAGAAATGGAGCACGATTTTGCGTCATGCGAATTATGACGAAACAAACGATCAGAATTATAACTAAACATATACACACATTATTCCTCTTTCCCCAGTATTGGAAGTTTGTCTTCGGGTGTCCATGGGACGTGACGATTTATACGGCAGGCATCGAGACCACGAGTCTCGTCGTTTTGTACGCACGTGGACGGTATGTTGTAAATTAACTTCAAATCGTCGTCTGAGCCTCTAAAGGTATAATATCTAACGAGATGAATCCGGGAAGAAGAAAGGTCGGGATTCATTTTCCAGATGAAATCTCTCCCGTACGCCTACAGGGCCAGGTAGGAATCTAAAAACAAAAAATGAAATACACAATTATTTGACATTCGTGCGAGGGTGCGTTAATCCCCCCTGCGGCACGTGGGGCGTACAAGCTGTCCGCGGTCCAGAATGACTCACCATTATGCCGACTGCATCTGAAGATGGCGAGCGGCCGAAACCGGTCCGAGAAAAGGCCAAACGGCGAGAGGGCGCAGAAGATATATTCCAACGGTAGGCCAGCATTTCGCTTACCAATTATACAGGCGCGCGGGTGAGGAGTTTCGTAAGGCGTCAAACAGTGGGTTAATGCGGGCACGGCCCCGTGGCGGGCCCCATAAATCCGGGGCGGTAGGCGGTCCATCGGCCGCAAGTGCGGAGTGGGCCCAGATATAAGGCAATAAGATATAAGGTAGGTGGGTGCGGTGTCGGTCTGCGGCGGGACCGCAACACACCTCCCGGCACCAGCCACGTCTTCACCGCACACATATACGCTTGACAACGGATCCCCGCTAGGCTAGCCCTCCGATGAATATATTATTAGCCGAGAGAGATCGCAAATTTAACCCGCTCTGGAAGGGCAAAGCCCTAGAACGATTTCGGAACGCTATAGTGAATTTTTGAAAAATTAATATCTAAACGGGTGGGACCTCCGGGCACCCTCACAACAACATAGAAAACAGAACTATCCGTACCACTGAAAATGCATTGAAGCCATTAAAAATAATTAATGTTCATGTATCGGTGGAAGGAATCAAAACAGAAGGAATTGGTATATAAGCGTCACCTAGAGGCTTTCACATTAGACATTTCTTTTTATATTCATAGATACCTTTGTGATCGTTCGATTGAAAGTATCTTTTCCAGAAGTCTTTTGCGGAACTGTTTTTATATAATTGGCAGATTAGGGGTTTCTTCTGTGTCGGTACTGTGCGGAAGACTTAATTATATAATTATCTGCCCGCGATTTATATGTAGCAACCCGGAGCTCTATGCCGGGCATTCTCCCAAAAGGAGATCCCTCGCCCGGATTCATTATCCCTCAAAGGAAGTTCCCATTTAAGTCTTTTAACGGGAGAAGGTAACATCGGTAAATGCAATAGGGCAAAAGAGCCCGGGGGATAAAGAGGTTATTTAAGTGTAGGGAGGTGACTCGAGGCGGATTAATGGTGCCCCACCCTCGCCCGCTTCCCGCCAAGATTAATCCGACAGCCTCCCACCTAGCCTCGCACGCACACATTCGCGCTCATATATACACGCATTCACACACACACACACACACACGCTCCCTCTATATGTCCCCTCTCTCTTTGATACACACACACGCGCGCACGCACAGGCCAATGAATGGTAGCCCACTTATCCGAGCACTCTTATTTATCTCAACGCAAATGGGGAAGGGAGACTGGGGAACCTTCACACACAGGTAATGCTGAATCCGTATTAAGTTCGCACAAGACTTCCTGCCTTTGGAAAGAATCGCCTTTAATTCAAATACCTCATTTTAAATCGGTACTCTATCAAGACGAAATTCTAAAAATTAGAAAATCGTTTGAGCGTGTCTATATTCCATTATTCACTATTCGGTTCGGCTGTTCGCTATCGTCAGCAGCATTCCATTAGTAATTAAGTGACTTACTGTAACTAAGAGAATGCTCTCCGCAAGTGCTTATAGAGTGCTAATAATCCATGCCTTCTCCAGCTCCCTAATATTTATTTAAAAGTATACGTTCTGCCATATTGTTCTCCAATAAGCTTCGGGGATACTTGTTGACAACTATCAAAGGAAACTTGGGGCGGGCACCAAAAATCACAGAGAAACCGGGAAATTCCGACGACGGGAGGAATTACAGAGGTTAAAAGGCAATTGTAAAAGAGCGGTAGAAAGAAGGGAGAGGGAGAGGGAGAGAGAGAGAGGAGAGCTATCTGATATTGGAAGGGAACGGGTAAGTTGAGCGTTAAGGTGGGAGTGGGCTCACTCAAAAGGGGTTGATAAATGGCCCCCGCTGATTGGATTTGCCGGCAGCTTTAACTGCCGGGGCCAGCGGCTTCCCTCCAACCTGTAAACTATCGGGACCCCATCCCCATCCGCCTAATGACCTGGCACTAATACGATTTGAGTACGGCGCCGTGTTTTTGTATGAATCCCACCGCCGACTCCTCTCCACAACGGACCGATCACGTTTTCAGCATCGAATTCACCCCGACCTATACCGTATGACGGTCTGTCTAGCAACCGTCTGCATTCCGATACACTCAACAACGAATAGAAAAAACTATTTGTTTCCTAAATTAATCTTACAGCTGAATTGGTTAGAAAGAAAATTTATAGGAAGATGAAGAATCCGTTTCATCCACCTCTGATGAAGCATTTGCGCTTTATAAAAAAATTTCAGTTTTTTTAATTTTAAGGTAGAATTAAAATTAACTTTAATTCATTTAATTATCGATTCTAACCTCGAAGATTCAGAATATAATACTAATGAAAAAGGTAGAATAGAATGTAGTTATCAATGCATATTTATTCAGCCTATCAACGGCGCTACTAATACTAACCCGCACGACGCATGAGCGTAACGTACCAGCATATTACGGGCGCCGTATTCAATTAAATTATTCAAATTAAATGCTTTATAATTAACGTAAAACCATGCAACGGAGGTTTTCCCACCACTCTAATCGACTTATGGGATCACAATTCCTATAACCTTTCGAGATTGGTAAGTTATTAATATCTTTTCATTAATTTATTTCAAATATTTTTTATATTTCTAATACAATCTATGATTTCGTGTATTATTAGAGAATTTTGTAGATTTTGATTTAATAAGAAAGAAAAAACTGTTACCGAGAAACAAAAGGCAGTTATAATAGATAAAATGTTATCTATTATAAAATATTCCTTTAATTTATGATGGCACAATCCTTATTTAAAACAAATGATGTCGCAGAATGCACAAAAAGCTGAAATTGTTTTTTTGATGAATTCAACCCTCAAATATGATGATGAACTATTTCTACAAGTACCATGATAGAAGCCACAACGTTCAATTAGATTATAATAGCTATGGGAAATATTTAGGAAAAAATGTGAATACGTTTGATATTATAATTTCAATGGGCCGTCCTCTCCAGTAGGCGTTGTTCCTTAAGGATAGGCTCCGTTGACACCGATAAAGTGCAGATGCAGCCCCTGCATTCTGCGTCGGTAATGCGAAGAAACCCCCCTCCACCCCTCCAGCACTGGCGTAAAATAGATAGGAGCGGGGTAGTAAGAAAAATCGCGAGGTTAACGCCAGTTGGGTTTGACCGATAGGTTTGGGAATGCCGACCGCGGTCAGGGAGCCTCCCACCCACCGGAATACTGATCAACCGCCCCCATCCTCCAACCCCTTTCAAACCTAATTACTTCGGTTTCAGATGAAAAACAGCTTCTATTTTCCGCTTTTACTTTCTCGGTGGTGGGGTGAGGGCGAAATTGTGACTGGAACTCAGTTTTGAAGTAAAAGACCGGGTTCAAGAAGCCGAAAGGTTTTTGTACGTAGCCTTTTTGGTACTATCCAATGAATAATGGATTATATTATCTTATAATTTCTCCGGCCGTTGAAACCTTACGCTATCTAATATTGGCTACTTAATTTTTGTTTGACTTCTACAACAACTTCTGTTGGTAGGTGTTTCTAAAATTTAACCACGACTATTTTCTGTTACGAATCTACCACATGCGATATCGAGTTAAGAACATCAATACTTTCCAATGGGCAATATTAAAAAACCTCCACCAAGTTAAACAACAGCTCACGAGGTACTAGTGATATACTTTCACATTCCGAACCGCCGTTACACAAGTTTTAAAACGCCTACATTTTCACACACCGTATCAATATTAAGAATTGGTAGAACAAATTCAAACGTATGCCATTTTTCAAAACTGCGTTGGAATGCCTTGTACAATTCAAAAGGTCGAAATTAAAATACTGTTTGCCCGAGGAAAACTAATATCGGAGAGCCCTTTATATTTATTCTTCTGTAGCACGAGGGGGGAGGAGGCTATAAACCGAAGTGTCGAGAAATCAATCCTCGAGTGAAACACGCACCTTACCAACCCCCCTTTTTAAACCTCATCCCAAGCCGAAGGAGGTATTCGATATCGATAAGTCCCGTGAGGCGGCGGGGAGAAATATGTCTTAAAAACTGAAGTCTGTCAGCAGGGGGGAGCGGTTAGAGAAGGAGAGGAGAAGCAATATTTGCCGGGTGGCGGAGAGGAAGAGAGAGAGAGAGCGTGATGGGGGGGGAGGGAGAAACGGAAAGAGAGTGCGAAGGGGGTGCTAATATTTGGAGAATATTCAGGGTGGGAAGAGTGATATAAAGAGTGAAAGTGAAGCGGGCGTGGAGCGGAGTGCCGATATTGGTAGGGCTTCGACTGGAGGGCGGGGCTGTGTGGGTGCGAGCGACACAGGCTAGACCCGGCCGGCCCATGCCGCTGCAATGTGTTGTGATATTGCATTGCCGCCACCCCCACCTACCCTCCTCCTCGAATGATCCCCTCTTATTGAAGCGCGCCGGGAGTATCAACAGAGGGGTTTAAGCCGGCGCCGCCCCCTGAAAAGGGGAAAAATTTCAAGGTTGAGGGCGCTCGAAATGGAGCGAAATTGCACCGCAAAAGTCAACCCCCCCTCCCTTTCAAGCTTCCGGAGAGGGCGAGGAAAACAAACTTTGTACACTTTTTAGATGAGCCATTTCTTATTTTTCCGAATGGACATTTATAGTACAAAATAATTCGATATTAAGTTCGTAAATTGCCATAATAGACAATCCGGTTACTAAATACCTGAGCAGTACTAAATACTATCCCCGTAATACTTACTGCACGAAGTGAGTTCCAAAGCGTAATTACACAATTTTCCTTTAAAGTTATATCCTTTTCGCTCTTGGCAAATATACAGACGGCTGGAGTAAGGAGAGATGATGTACTTAAACGTTTGAGGAGGATACGAAAGGGAGGGAGTGAGTGGGCGGAAGATTAACTCTCTATTTAAATCGATCAATCCAATTACCCGTAATCCTAAAAGTTGCCAACTTATAAGTACTATTTGCATTTGATGCGCGTTTCCTCTTTAATATTATTGGAGTTAAATACGATTAATGGGGCCCCCTTTGACGGTACACCCTATCGCTCGTTCATCTCAGGTCCAATCTCTCTCACAGGTCTAAGTAACGCTTCATCTTTCTGTATCCATTTACCTAACTATCCTCGCCTCAGTACTATGAGCGTGCAATAGTATATGCCTAAGCACCTAATAGCTCCAGAGTTATTTCTGGAAACGGACAGTTTTTAACTAAAATGGATTTAAAAAAATGATCGTAAAAAAATACCGACCTGGAAACATTCGTTGCAGATCACATAGTGTAAGACACCGTAACAATAAAGTAGGAACTGAGATGACAACAAAAAACGATTATAACTACATCGGATCGAGAAGCGGCGTATAGACCGAGAACACCGAATGGATACTGCACCGGAGGGAAGTCAGAATCTCAAGTGCACAACTCTAACGGCGATGAAAGAAAGTGTCGCTTATAGAGTTGATAACGTCGAGAGCGTGGAACAGCCCGGACGTTAAAAGGGCCGGGGCACTTCCATTTTCAGATAAGAGTTATCCTTCAGTAGCCTCACTACAAACAAAGTCCTTGCTAGAAATACTCCTACATGAAACAAAGTCCTTGCTAGAAATACTTCTACATGAAACAAAGGCCCAAACTGACAATGACTTACTGTGGACGTGCCAACTGTAACCGGAAAAATCACCGGAATCAGAAGGCAAGGATGGCACCAATACAGTGGCTACATGCAGTTGTTTTTAGTTCATTTCTAGCGTCATTATAGTGATTATAGCGTTTTCATTAAAGCTTGAATTCCGTCTGAAGGTTGCCATACAACAGAAATTACTGTGAAATTTCAAGTGATCTTACTTGAAAGTGTTCCTGAAAACTTTATGTTTTCTTACAACAGTATGGCGGAATAAACTAGAATTCAGATTCGCTGAGAAGCAGTACATTTCCGCCCGGTCTTCTAAAGCTCGGGACACAAATGGGGCTCGTATTAATTACAACTTTAAGCGTTTGCTCCGATCGGCGCGGATCTCGAGCGGATGCGACTTAAATACGGAAATTAAAGTGCACGGTGGAGGAGGCACCCCCACACCCCCAGTGATTTGCATAATGTCTCCGATTCCGGCCGGCGAGGGGGGATAAGTCGATAAAATACGGCCCCGCAATCCCTTCCGTTTTACACTTATATTACAAATTAAACTCGTCCCCGTTTAAATCCCGGAGGGTGGAAATTTACACCGGCCAGTTATTGTACGGAATTCATTGCTCTCGGCCTGCTAGCTGTTCCCGGTAACGAGCGGAAATGTTAAGGAGGCGTCATAAAGAGACTGGTCTGTTTACGTCGGAGTCGGAAGTGTGGAAACAGATTTCTCTGGAGAAAAAAATTCTCCGATGCTATATACGGCCGTTTGACTACAGCATAACGTATATTAACGGCAATGAAAAATTTCCAAACGATAGATGGCAGATTATCGCCGAGGAACCCCCGGGAAGTGAGCACAGAACTGGGACACGCGTACGTTAAATCGGAGCGATATAAATTTGCCCGAGTTCGGCCGGGAACACCTAATTAAGACATACGACAACCCCTATTAGTTGGGCCGTGGCGGTGGGGGAGTAGGGTAACTATCTCAGCGGGAGATCTTATACCCGCGACGGAGGCTGTAAAATTCGGTAGTCGGGTATTTAGCGTCGGTTATCTGGGCCGCGATAAGAGGGCACCCCAGCAACGAGTAAAGGCGACCGGGCAAAATTTCGGGCCGGGGCGCGGCCAAACTTGGCAGATTTGTCGGCCCAGATGAACGGGTGAGGGGGCGGGGGAGGGGCCCCGCGAAAAGAGCCCGTGAGATGTAACTTTTCCCATCAATTATCGGAGGGGAGCAATGTGTCGTGCCGCACCCGCCCCGGGCCCAACCAACGCCGTTAGGAGTTTTTTTGGGGGGAATTGAGCGGCCCGGAGGCGCTGGATTATTATCGCAGTTATTTCTCCCGGTTATTCTTTTTTTTTAGCCCCACGCACGACTACAATGGTGCAACTTTTGAACGCTCGGCGTTATACGAAGAACGCGGCTGTAACGGGTTCTGATCGATCGGGAATAATTATAGCGTCCTGTTTCTAAAATATCCGCTCGTAGGTTATTTCCCGGAGATCCACTATGTCCGGATATTGGATCCTCTGTCTAACTGGATTAAGGTTTTTTTTCTCTGCAAGATTTCTCCCACCGTAAGTTGACAACACGGAGGCGGGACAGAGAGTGGGTGCTTAGCTCGTAAAGGAGGAATGTTAATGTTAAAGTCCCATTCCCTAGATAGAACTGAAAGCAAAACTTTCACACATTCGAACAAGACAAGTGGTCTGAAAGACAAATACTTCAAAATCGGAAAGTACATGTAGCCCCGTTAAATTAAACTAAACCCCGCTATATCGCATTAATTAAATTCCAGAAAATATTGATAGACGCTGATAATTAGGGTTCTCGATATCCCGAGGTGGCAGGGCCCAAAAGCGGTAAACGTTCTGTGCCCGGATGATTCTCGTTAAAGTGGGCTCGCCCCTTCCTCTCGGCGAACGTCATAATTATTCTACAAAGGCTAAACCAGGGGTGGCGGCGTTAAAATTTGAGTTGCCAGAGCCAGCCGGCCTCCATTATTAAGACAACCCACTTTGTGGAGGAAGAGGACCGCTTATAAAGAGAGCTTTCACTTTTCCCTTTGTGACTAGCCAATTAGAATCACTTGACGCCCGACGTCTTACGGCCGGGAAACCCTCCGTTAGGATAATAAACTCGGATAATATCCTCTACCCTCATCCCCACATTCAATGCAAAAAACGACCGCGTTTTTACGTTTCTCCTCCTCTCCCGTCTCCTCACAAAGGGATTATTCCTGAAATCATATTTTCTGAGCCCCACCCACAAACTTTGCTCCTTACTGTGATTCAAAAAGCAATTGAAAATGAACATGAAAACGCTTCCGGGATTCGCCTTAACTAACTCTTGCTACCTCTCTGAATCCCCCCCTTTGATTTCTTCCTTCTGTTTTTCACTAATTTAAAAATATACTTGTATTTAAATAAAAAACTGTGAAAATTTAGCGACAGTACTACAGAGTACTCATTAATCAACAAATCTTATTGCAATTATATCAAGAGCCTTAATATTACATCGCATACCAGGTTTTCATTAAAGTTAATAAGTGCTCGTTATAATAATCCCCCTCCCCACCCATCGGCCCCACTTACTCGTAACGAGAGTTCGATGCAACGTATTATTTATCAATTCGCAATGTTCACTCCATTCACAAATAGAGGCATGAACAATTTTGTTGCGATCGTCGTTGAAAAATAACGAGCTGGAAAGGATTCGGTTGCGTATTGTTCGTACAAAGCGGAATTTCAATTGTTCGAAATTATTCTGTACATCGGCCGGTTGATTTGGGCAATTTAAAGCGGCGGTCGGCCGATAGTAAAATCTCTCCGATTTCGAAACATAGAAATGGTTTTAATTAATGACGCTGAACGCCGGTCGAAAGGCTAAATAGAGCTCATACAGACGGTGTCATGGATCCAATATAATATTGCATTATATAACATTGCATCAAAGGTTTTTTAACTCCTGAAATCTACAACGTCCATATATCGAGGTAGGTCCGAGGCCCATGTACCGGGGTATCTGGGCGAACTGTTGGTTAGTTGCATTGTCGATTTCGACCGGGCCACAATTTAATGGCTAGATCTCCCGCGCCGGCAGTAAACTTGAAGAAAACCAAATATAAAGTCTTGGTGAAAAATAAAAATTTCATGACTTCCCGACCTGCTCGAGATAGGTCCGATTTATAAGCCAGAGGGAAAAATTCGGCCTCCCACAGTAAGAGGAAAGGGGTGGAGGAGGGGGTTGCACCCACTGTTGAAATACCAAATAATGAGAAAGGCACGAGTCGGACGAGGGGCCGTGTGGGGAGAGGGGGGAGGCGGAATAAATTATTTATGAGGAGCCTCAGTATAAATAAGGCGGAAATCCGACTGGTAAACTCCTGATTGATGAGCAGTTTGCCCCTCCCTGTATTATTGTTACGCTATACGCCGGCATATATTAATTTGGGCGTTTCCCGTTTCTTCCTCTAGTCAATTATGCTTCTTAACGTTTCGTTACCGATCTCCGGTTGCTTCATACATTTTTCATTTCTACCCCGTGCACTCCGGAGAGAGCTGCGACCCTGAATATTTGCTATATATATATATATATATATATATATATATATATATATATATATATATATGTATGTGTGTGTGTGTGTGTGTGTGTGTGTGTATGGAGCGCGTGTTCTGTTTGTCATAAAAGTATACAAAACACTGCGTAGTATTCCAATCGCTGCGGTTCATGAATTTGACATCTCGATTGTTTTTTATTTCAAATATAAATCACATGAATATTATCGCAATAATATAGTTAATAATTTTAAAAAGTCAATTTTTGTTTTCGACGTTGAATTTCTCATAATAATACTCAAAAGACAATTTTTAGTGATGATATAATTGTTAATTTTTACCCTGGTTCAGCTCCACTGCATTCTTTATATTTGTATTCCGTTAACGGATGATTCTGGTGTTGAATTTATTAGTTATTCGGTATATATACTGAATGGGGAGGCAATACATAATTTGTATTTATTCACAATGGTATTTATATCGGGGAATTGGAAACTAGAGGCCGATATACGGGGATATATTATTTATTTGGAATGTACCGATTCTTCCAGATGAAATATTCCACCAGGTACATCGCATTTTAATTATATGAAAATTGGCTCAGCGTTTAGTTGGGGTAAGTTTATAACGGAGGGCAGATGAAAATTTACAACTCATTACCTCGAACTTCGAACTAGGTATAACTGATATTCCGGCGCCGCAACAGGAGCACAACTTGAGAATGCGTTCACGGAACTAGAAAATCGTTCTATGCTTTGCATACGCAATGAAGTCGGAGATGCTGAAACTTAAAGGCCCCAATATTAAACACCCTAAAACTCGTATAAATTGCATTTCATTTTTACACCGTAGTTGACTGTAGTTATAGGAATTAACATCGTCTCCTTCGTCGGAGATTAATATTCGTGGATAAAATATTGTAAAAAATATATTATTGAATTATAAAATAAATAGAAACATTGAAAAAACAAATCTTCATCAACGAGGGTGTCAATATTAAGTACTTAAATGTAATTATTTGTTGACTTAATTGCTTTAAATATGTGACAGTAATCCCAATAAATTCTGGAGACACACATCAGTCAATACATAAATATTCTTAAGGCTATCTACTTTCTCTATCTACATAATGATGTACTACGCATGTCGGATGCCTAATAAGTACTGTTACTCCCCAGGCCGTATTGCCCCGACGGAATGTTATTGATTCGAAACTTGTCAAGCTTAGGGCCCAAGTTGTGGGGCGAATTTCAGTTTCCCGCCGCCCTCATTAATGTTACGCTCGTATTGCAGTGTGTGTCATACTACCGTCAATAGGTCTGATAAATCGGCAAAAGTTCCTAAGTATATCATAAACTGACGGAATGCTTCTGGTTATGCCGAAACCGGTTGGCTCAAGAAATAGCAGAATTAATGAATTTCCACACACGGTCGTGGATCTCAAAACCCACAGATAACTTAAACTAATAGCTAGTTAAAGACCGACCACATATAATAAGCGGAGACTGAGTGACGCTAAAGGTATTGCAGGTATGGCTATTTGTGCCAAGTAGGGCACCCTCCGCTGTTATTAATTATTGAGCGTTCGCCAGTAGGTTTGTCCGACGGGGCGCTAACCCGGCCGCGGGTTATAAAGGGAATGACGAAGTGCACTCGACACAGTTACTTTGTTTGTGTCCGGCGTATTGACAATTGGCTGGAGGGTGAAGGGTAGAGCGACCGATTGAAACTCAATCTCCATCCTTTCCCACTCCCTCTTCCATTCTCTCAGTCATAAACACAAACGCTCTTATATTGTAAGCCTGCCGCACATATACCAATTTTTCTTTACTTTTCCCATTTGCGAGGTTCCTTTTTTAATATTTAGTTGTAAAATTTTTCGGCCGAATTTAGGAATTAATTAAGAACTAAATAACATTGGGAATGTAAAGGACATTTTCTTCTGGTCGTGTATTTGGCCGTCTTCCGTAATAAATGCCAAAAAGATCAATTTAAATAACGAACGGCTTTATCCCTGTGCACACCGCCGAACTCGGACCTAGCCCAGAGGCCCGAACTGTTGTCGTAGGACTGCTGAGAGATATATGGAGTCCGAAAGTCCAAAACCGCCCCAATCCTACCAAAACTTCGCGGCAGAAGGGACCTTTACGGTTACTCGGTTGGGCCCGAAAATGGTAGAGACAGTGTGTACTCTCGTCAGGTCGTAAACCGTCCCAGAGTAACCGAACCGAAATAATGCCCCGGAATCTGTGTTGTTACACTAACAACAGAGAAAAGTATCGTTGAAAACACGTTTTGATATTCAAGAATATTATATATATTCTGGTATGAAACGTCCAACGTTCTCGAGGGTCAACCTGTCGCAAGAATTTGATTCTGATCAATATCATATTGCTCGGATGTATTCGAGGACTGATGATACTGAGGAGCCTATCGATCTATTTCGTAATCCTATCGTCGGGTACGTAATGTGCCTACGCCAGCTCCGGTGCCGAAAGTGTTTCTAATAAAGGGACGCGTCTCCGATTTCTCTCGACAACGCTTGTCTCGGAAATATCCTGGCGGGTATTTTTATTTAAGTGGAAGCCCGTCGCGGGGCGTTCTCTTGTATCTCCCGAGTCGGGCAATTCTCGGCCTGCCGGGGGCCCGCCGGCTCCGGCCTTCTCGGTATCCGCTTCGCCAGCGGTTATGGCTGTCACGTACGCCCTCGCTCCGTGCCAGCCCAGTACAGGCGGAGAGGTGTCGATGGAAACGGGAGTTGGGGGGAAACAAAAGGAGCCAGCCCGGAGGAGGGCTGAAAACAGACAACTGGAATCAATTTTTCACTTACGATTTCATAAGTGTTTCATTACGAAACGCGAATAGAAGCGTTTGTTGCATTTTTAAAGGCGAAATTAATGCCACATCTTTTACCGTTATATTTCTGTTATATTTCTTATTTTTACTCTACGTAATGCTATTTTCCTCAATATTTGTAGTGTTATTAGTTCCCAATATTCTACAGATCTTTTCGTACCAAATAATTTCTTATTAGAGGACCACTTCACGTTTTCTCTTCATTCAGACTATAGATACTATTCAAAACTAGCCCATGTTCTGTCCAAACAATGTTTCATTCAATTGCAAATTTGAAGAAATAAAATTTTAATAGCGGAGTATATATCGGGGAGTGTGTACCCCTTATAAAATCACTCGAATAAATGAGTTAGATACATTGAAAATTGAAACGAGAAGTGTGAGGTAGATCAAAGGCGAAGAGAAGGATAGGTACTGTGGGCGGGAGAGGGAGAAGGGAATAGGTTCCCGAGGGATTGGGCCCTGGAGGTGTGCCGGCTAATTGGAGTCCCTCTCCACCCCACGCCCGCGATACACAGTGAATGTGTGCGTGATAGCGAGTGTGTGGGACGGAGACAGAGAGAGGGATGAACGCGTGTACGCGCACCCCCCCAGCGTGCCGTTCATTATGATGTAGGCGGGTAGGTAGCTGCTAGGTAGGCCGGGTAGGTAGGTAGGTAGGTACGTAGGGGGTGCGAGCGAGCCGCCACCGGCCCTTTGGGCAGCCTCGCATTGTCCTAGGGCTGTTCCCATTAGACACTAGACTGGCTCTAAACACAGGCCTTCCCCACCCGTCCCCACCACCGCCTATTAGCCAATTATAAATGTGTACATGCATGGTTATGTCGTTACGTACGCCCGATTTGGATTTCCCGTACGCGAGAGTACGCGCTCTATTCGCCCTTCAGGTTTACGGTACTCGATTGTATCGAATGTGAGCCGCACAGAAAATGATTTAACAACTCTATGGGATTGCGGTCAACAGTTATGATGACTCATCAATTTGAACAAAAGTGTCAATTATCAACCTTATGATTACAAGTTCTAAATATATTAATTATTCTTAAAGATACCTAATAGCTGCTTCGCGTAGGATTGAACTGTTCCTCACTACATTATTGTTCGAATGTGGCGAGTGTAAACAGAAAATCGCAAGAGTGATGCCCTTTCTGGAGCCCTATCCGCAGTATTTTCGAATTCGTCAGAACGTCCTCCCTGAATAAAGCCTCGCCTGTCGAACCGGGAGAAAAATAAATGTTTTTCCTTTTTTATGGAAGAGGACGAGAGGAGAGGGAAAGGGGCCGAGGTGGGCGGGAACTAGAGATAGTCCAATAATTGCTTTTTCAATTAGCGCCCGGCCAAGAACACTGTTTGCCGCAGTCGTTGGCGGCCCCACTCAACAGCCCCAAACTTGTTCCTACATCCCCCGTAATACCGCAACCCTCTCCCATTGAACATTATGCTTTGAAATTTCGCCGTAATTATTTCTTAAAACAATTTGGAATGTGCAAATGGGTGACAAATGTCGCCGGCAACAGGTCTCAATCCTGCGTTGTCCCCTCCATCGATTCGACCCGATTGAGAATTCAATTAACTCTCATTCCGATTTGGAACGTATTGAATGGAGTCCAGTGTAGTGTGTTCACTCAGAGAGCAGTGAACATTGTACGTACTATGAATTATACAACCACCCCCGCGGGAAAACAAAGGCAGACTCGATTAGAAATAAATAAGCGAGCGAGGTCAGAACCTCGAACGAGTTATAACCTAATTAATTTTACCTAGTTGTTTTATGTTCTACATAAATGTATAGATAAAATTTAAAAATATTAAGTATTGTTCCATCTGAACAGACCACTCCCTCTGTTTGCCAACGAGACAGACGCGTACTAATATTATTCAGTTTTTAACAAAAGTGCGTTATAATACATTAAGAGCACAATTCTTTTCATAATATTTAGGAATTTTTATATTAAAAAAAATCAAATAACGGAGTATATAATTAATTTATATGGTAAATTTGAAGTGTGATTGGGACAGTCAACATCGAGTAGCGCTTCGCGACCGGTTGGTAAGGGGGGAGGATCAAGCCTCGCCCAAGGATATCGCACCCCGAAGGGCTTAATAAGTTATAAGTTCTGGTGCCGAAGGGCAAAAGGGGCTTAAAGGGGTAGGGGGAGGTCCGGAGACTTCTAGGAAATCCAGGTTCACTTCCACACCCGACCAGGTTGGAGAGAGAGGAGAGAGAGAGAGAGAGAGACGCAAGAAGTATTAAACGCACCCTACTAACGTAGACAAGTTAACTTCTGCCCTTAATTTGAATGGGTTTTACCCTACCCATCGCTCCGGGCTTCCCAAAGTGAATTTCAGACCTTTTTATAATTTTTGTGGGAATAATAATATGATTTCTTATGAAATTATCTGACGACATTTATTGCGATGGGGATCAATCATCTTTTAGGATTCACAAGAGTGGCGACAATTTAAGTAGCGCTTTAAGCAGTAATATGAACTACATAAATGATCTTTTTTTGCTTTTTTCTGGAGTGGATGAACCAGGGAAAAAACAAATCCAATAAAATTTCGAATACGTTTTAGAGAACAAAAACCCCGTTTAAAACATATACGTGTTGGAAAAATAAAATAAATAAAATATTTCTTTAAGAAGGAACCATGTAAAAAATTCACCAAGAAGGATAAATGAAGGAAACAACCTGTCGTCTTGATTAAACGATGAGAGAAGAAGGCAGGACTGAATCGAGCATTCGCATTATTACCTCCAATTGTTCCTGTTCCGCATAAATAATGCATGTGCGTGGCATTAAAGTCGTCAGAAAATGACGCCACTCGATAGTTATTAGGGATAGCGGTATCGCCCTAAGTTAAATCCCCTTAAAGCCGCTCCAAGATTTCCTCAACTCCCAAATACCTCGCCTCTAATGGCGTACACTCGACAAATTGTCCAATGGATATTCATGGAAACGTAACAAGATAACTGTTAAAGTTTGAAATTGTGCCCGCATAAGGGGTTGAATACAATTATTCTCTGTTTCCGTGTATACCTCCCTTGGTTTGTACATTTCAGATTCCTTCTGTCTAAAAGGGATTTTCAGACTTTGAGACCCCAAATTGCTCTTTGGTCCAAATTCTTTATTGCGATTGACTGTTAATGAAAGTATAAAAATAAAGGTCAATAAATCATTTGTGTGATCTTATTGATTATGCAGTTATGAAGTATATTTATTTTATGAGGGTTTACTTCTTAGTTTACGTAAGGCTGGTAATCGAAGTTAATCCATTATTAATTATTTGGGAAACTCCTGTAAAAAATTGAAATAGAACAGTAAACACGGCGAGTGGGCTATGCTATTAAGGCACACCTATACGTCGTGCGGGTTAGCATTTGAAGCGCCGTGAATTCAACTGCGCAGATACCATGCTTAAAGATGCGATTAGTTTTCATTATTTGTAATTCCTTCGTTTGTGGTTTGAGTGAATTTTCTTTCATGAGACCCGCATTTATAATATTGCAATGGCTGAATGTAATTTTAATGTGGTAATGTGCATATTGCGACGCTTGTACTATTCTGTCTGGGGCGTCCCAGGGTTCTTCACTTACTCTTTATTATTTCTTTTAAATTATTTTGTAAACTATCCGAAAACAACGTTATGAGTCAATGTCGCACGTGTAGCTGGAAAATATTGTCTCTTACAGTAATAGCGCTATGACTTTTTAAGTGAGAATTTAAAAATTCGAAAAAGATTGTTTCGACACTACATTGGAGGGTATTGCCCTGTTCAAATGCCGCCACAATGTAAAATAGAGTTATATGCAATTTACGATAACGGACGCGATAAGGGCTAAGATCCCGCACTGTAACATTGTAGGATCAAATAGGTTTATTTTTATTATGCATTGGAATTATGCAGAGTTAATTCCAATTGTGTTTCAGGTTTTCTAAAGGCCACAGGAAGATGTTGTATGGGAAAGCGTTATAGGAGAGGAGGTTCATTTCTGGTCGGGTCTCGGTTGGGCGGTGCGGGGGCCACGCTCCCGCTGTAATTAGTTGTTGGTTAACAATGCGGGCTGCCCGCGACGCACTTAATCTCTATATAATGCACTAATTGAAGGAATAATCGCCTCCGACCCCTCTATAAATTACATCACTCCGCACCAAACTAACTCAACTTTAAGTTTACCGCCTGGAGTGGGGGGCGGCAGAGGGGGAGGAGACAGAGAGAGAGAGAGAGAAACTTAACGGGAAAGTTTAGTTACCAAATCTGCTTCCCGAACCTCCCCATCCTTCCGACCGTTCCTCCTCAACCGCCATCCCACTAGAAAGTGGATTGACTCGGCGCACTTCTCGGCGATATAGAGAGGGGAGAAGGGAACACGAAAAGAGAGAGGTACCTGTGACCCCAATAAATGGACCATATAATGCTAGCGGAATTTCATCCTAGATAGCAGTTCTGGAATTATGTTACAGTCTTATAGTAAATATTATTGAAATAGCTACGGATAATGAAAATTTAGTAATAGTACGAAACATGTGCTCGATCGTGTAACCAAGAGCTACTCTGTCAATATTAGCAATAAAGTATCACTATAAACTATCACATAAACTATCACTAAAACTATAACTATAAACATGCACCACGACACCAGCGCTCCCCTGAGCGTGGTACGGAAATGTACTTAACTAAAGTTCGTTGGGTAAATATGGACCGCGACAGTAGCGCACACCTGAGTCTTGTACGGAAATGTACTTAACTAAAGTTCGTTGGGTAAATATGGACCGCGACAGTAGCGCACCCCTGAGTCTTGTACGGAAATGTACTTAACTAAAGTTCGTTGGGTAAATATGGACCGCGACAGTAGCGCACCCCTGAGTCTTGTACGGAAATGTACTTAACTAAAGTTCGTTGGGTAAATATGGACCGCGACAGTAGCGCACCCTGAGTCTTGTACGGAAATGTACTTAACTAAAGTTCGTTGGGTAAATATGGACCGCGACAGTAGCGCACCCCTGAGTCTTGTACGGAAATGTACTTAACTAAAGTTCGTTGGGTAAATATGGACCGCGACAGTAGCGCACCCCTGAGTCTTGTACGGAAATGTACTTAACTAAAGTTCGTTGGGTAAATATGGACCGCGACAGTAGCGCACCCCTGAGTCTTGTACGGAAATGTACTTAACTAAAGTTCGTTGGGTAAATATGGACCGCGACAGTAGCGCACCCCTGAGTCTTGTACGGAAATGTACTTAACTAAAGTTCGTTGGGTAAATATGGACCGCGACAGTAGCGCACCCTTGAGTGTTGTACGGAAATGTACTTAACTAAAGTTCATTGGGTGCTCTTGCACCGTGATGTTAGCGTTTCTAATCGAAAAATGAAAACAATAAAAATATTACTCCCAGTTTCAGATAACGCAAGAAAAACAAAATTTACATAGTGAAAACATTGAGTTTCTGATTATTATATTTAAATATGCTTCCCTTCTGAGGCCAGAAATGGATTATATAATGGATTATAACTTGAAAAACAAAGGGATTTTATCAGAAAACATGTATAATATAAACCGAGTAATATTTATTAGCATAAGTAAGTATTTAACATCGAATATATACCGATTTGTTAATACCCAGTGCGTACCGTGGGTACAAAGTAAAATCTCGATCTGATTTTGTTACTCATAAGATCAAGCACTCTACTTATTATGAACGATCGTGCTATAATTGCAAGAAATTACATTATTATTTTAGCTCTAATCAATTATGCTGCGGCTAATGACGCTTAAAACGGAAAATAAAGTGCTGTTGAAAACCCTATACATCCTAAGTTGGATCAAGGTATAATTAATTTATCTAATTAATATTCCGGATTTTAATTGCTAATCTGTTGCACAAACGGTGCCTAATTAGCCTTAACCATAGAATCCAATAACTGCCTTGTTTGTATAGAAGTTTGTAGTTATTTCGAAGAGGAATAAGAAATAAAGGATGATATCTGTAATTCTTTGTGCCAAGAAAGGAGGTACTAGTTATATATGCCACGTAGTGGAATGGCGGGGAGGGGACCAGGGGGCTGACTTGCATTACTTATCGAACCGCAAAACTTATAGGGGTTGGGGGATGATCGCATCTACCCCTCTTCCCCTGCACATCAATGATTTCGAGATACATCCAGATATTCTCAACCCGCTCCAATTCTGCTCCCTTGTTCGGGCCAGAAATCATTTTTCAAGTAAACCGCGACGAATAAATCATTTGCGGTATCGGACTCGGGGGCGATTCTAGCGGGCCCTTTGCCCTTATACGGCGAAAAAACTTGCAAAGCACAACGCTTTAATTCCGAAGAGCCGGAGGGGTCAGTTGCCGGACTAGTTGCAGTTGGTTAAACTTTTCATTTTAAATAGTTATAAATATGTAACAAGTTCTGAAAAGAATTTATCGTTCAAAAAATCGATTAAATGAAAACGGTGATGACACAATCTGCGAGTGCAGACGTGGCAACGGTCGGATTTCGTATTATTAGGTGCACGAAATACTTTGAAAATTAAGCACTCCTTATTGGTGGGATCCTAAATATTCTGTTGTGTCCGTAATGTTCTTGTCTGAATTAGGAGATGATCGTGGTGGGGAGGGTGGGAGGGAGGTATATTGGGCGAATTTATTTTCTTTACCGGCGACGACTTGTGTCCGGATGAAGTTTCCGGGCTGTAACTCGAATCCCGCGGATAAGGCAGATTGCTCGTGCGGCTCCCCAGAGAGAGAGAGCAAGAGAGAGAACCGGAGTGCGGGAGAGTTCAAGTTCTGTAGGTAACTGCTGGGAGAGGAAGAGAGAGAGAGAGAAAAGGAGAGGCAGCGGTGGAGGGGGTTGAAGAACAGATAAGTTTAAGCCTGAATGTAAGCTCTGGATTTGTCAAGTTTCGTTTCACGTGTTGGTGGTGGGGGAGGATGGCGGTTAGAAGGTAGCGCGGAGAGGGGCCAGATAACCCGACTTTTGCCGGGCTTAATTTACAGGTGAGCCACCTCAAACCCGCAAGGCCTGCCACCCTAGGCCTGCCCACCTAGTGCTGCCCGCCTAGTGCTAGTGGGACACGATTCGACTGCACCGACAAGTCGTGACCCCGCCAATATGGTGGTGGACCTGAATCCTCCACACCTCGGCTTCAACCTTAACCCGGGACCGCCCAACGTTTCGCTTAATTGCCCCTGGAATTGCGCCCCGCCAAAATTTCAACTGATTCCATTGCTCCCACATCCTGACGAAATAAGTCGAAATAAGCCGATCGACACCTTGATCCTACCCCTTACATTCATTCTGTCATAATTTAAATAAATTGACCTATTCGGACCATTAATTAATATTATATTCCTGGACGTTAATCCAGTTCTAATATCTGTGCTAAAAGTTCCAATAACTTTTCTTCACCCACTTGTTCCCTTCCTCGTATCTTAGCACCAACATTCTGATTCCGTCCATGGTATTCTCTTTTATTGGCGAAATCGTTGCGTAAACAGTGCAGACAATACGTGGCTACAACGCTAGCCGAGGAAGCAGGTCGAAGTGCCGTTAAACAAACTGTTGGAGGAACTTGTGGGAAACTAGCGGGTAGTTTGTCACAGCCTCTCCCCCCGCCCCAAACAGAAATGGCCCAGTGCTTGGTTGACAACGCAAAGTTTAGGGTTGTTAAGTGCGTCGGGGAGAAATCTGCATCGGTGCACCGGTCCTGGGGAACTCATGCAGAATATAATCCTATCCTTACTTTGACCTGCTTTTCTCTCCTGCACCAAAGTCAACCCACTTACCTATCTCGGTTAATTGAAAATTGGGTTGATTCTTAACCCATATTGGAAGAATAGGAATCCTTCAATGATATACTATTTTATTGTAAGTAAAATTCCTTCTGAATTAAATTAGGATAGATATATTGGCTAACCTTTGTTTGATGACACTGCATATACTCCTCCGCAAGATCAGATATACCATGGGCCGCCATGACGCATTTGACCTGTCCCGTGATTCGTGTTTCACTCATAACCACCCACTATAACCACACATAACACTCGACCTGTAATAATAGTGGAATTAAGCTAATAGTCGTACGTGACACACTTTTATCATTTTTGCACTTGGTTTTAATTCCATCCATTTCGTTATATCCAACTCTTTATGTTTATAAATGTAAATAACTAGTCAACAATACATTTTAAAACAGAAAGGAGTAAGGTAGCCCTAATTTTACTCGCTCGATTTTCAACGAATGCCTACGGATTAATAATGTTAAATAAACGATCGAGAGTAAGGCATTATAGCGATAATTTTTCTTTTGTAGTAATGTATATATTGATATATCATAATCGGATATATGCGAAAGTCTCATATTGAGGCCATATCCAATTGAACACAAGTATCCAGTAATGCCGATGCTGTAATCTTTACCCGTAATGCCGAAAGGTAAGCGACCCCAATCTTACCCTCCTGTTTATTTCTCGGCTCTTTTAAAGTGAATTAAACTTTCGGCCTAACTAATGGGCCAAACAGTGTGCACCTCCGGGCGGAAGGAAACTTCCGAGGAAATTAAGACCGGAAAAAAGTCCGGTCAACTGGGAAGAACATCTTTAATTTTACAAAGGCAGCCGTACGTCCAAACGGGGGCCCGGTTATCTGCGTTCGTAACTTGGCCGTGGAAGGGGATGGTGGGCGATAAACCTGAGAGCTAAAGTCCCACGCCGGGCTACCCCCCCGATAAGGGGCCGGGCAACAAAGGGCCGCACAAAGCTTGTCCAATGTATCACCAATTGAATTAAACGCGTCCCACCCATTACCAGATATTCCTTAAAGTATTGTTCTATCTCCGCCGCCTCTTTTCCCTTTCTCTGACAAAAGGAAATTAGATAAAATTTTCGAAACCGGATAAGAAGCGAAACTGTGCAATCCGAGCGCCCCGGCCGGAAACAATTCCAAGTATACTAGTTTTGAGTGGATAAAAACCCCAGAAGTATTTTGATACGCAAGATACTGTAAAACAAAATTAAGATATCTATATGATTCTTCTGTTAGTTTTTTATTTTTTAAGTTAGAATTATCTTACTGCCGAAAAATAAAGTACAGGCGTCATGCATAAGGTCAGTACAATTCACGGCGCTTCTAATACTAACCAGCACGACATCCCGGTATGCCTGGATAGCATAGTGCAGTCGCCGTTATTATGATCTAATAGTATCTCAGGAAAACAAAAAGAGTTTGGTCTGTTTCAATTCATAATTCGCTTAGAGCGTAGACATATTCGAGTCTATGATGTGTCAGACATTTTACTGAGTCCATAAAAAAAATAAATTGGTGAGTTACTGAATAATTCGGGATGACTGTGAAGCATCCTGCTGTGTCTATTCCTATTCACTTTTCAGTTTGATACTGCTGATAATTACATGACATACTATAATCGGTGTGAAGTACGCAGTAATTATTTGATGAAAATAAAATTATGGAAAGTTGGTCAATTATTGAAATGGTCGGACAGGGCCGTCTGTCAGTCGTATTTCAGCCAGAACAAACATCAGATTTGTCCAGATATGTGTATGGGCGAAACTGGGAGGTAAAAAACAGTACTTGAAGGTTCCGGAACAAAAGGGACAATACGGATGGGACAATATGGAATCCGCGATATCATATAATAGTCCGATTTGAAATCACAATGGCCGGCTTTAAACGAAGCAAGCCGATCGAAACCGCGATTTCGCCGGCTGATGGCCAAATCCCCTCCTCGCGTTTATTATATTTTCTTTTTATTATATTCAACCCATCTCCGCCCCTTAGAATTATTTACGATAAAAGACCTTTTTTTATAGATCGAACCTAAAAAGGTGGAAAAGTCGGAAGGGAAAAAAGGGCGGGGTTAATTCGCAGCCTATTTGCGGCTACAAAATCTTTAATTCCCTTGTTATCGGACTCCTCTTTGTTTCGGTTTTTGCCCGCGCTACTCGAGCTTGAGTGCCCTTGGAAACCTCTTCTTCTCTACTGTTTTGGCCCTTCTAGCCTCCCACTCCTCGAATTGCTCAATTCGATTTCTTCATTTATTTCGTAGAAATCGGCATCGAAAGTTTTGAATTTCGGGTTTATGTAAAATTTAACGCTAACAGATTATTAATCGAAGACTGAGCCGAAAAATATTTCCCTTCCTTAACATCATCCAAATCCTTCTCAGGTATTTGAAGCAAACACAAACAACCCGATCTATCGAGTAGTTCTTCGCTGCTCGATAGTTCCGGTTGTTTTATTAACTTATTAAGTTAAAAACTTCCGAATGCTTCACCGTTTCGTCTATCAGCCTTAGGAATACTACCATGATTGGATTCTTAAAATTGTTGCGGCCCCGCGAGTAAATAAACCAGGGCCATCCGACAGTCGGCATTTATCTTTTCGCTGATACTATCCTGTTTTCGGATGGGAAGTAAGTCCGAGAAACAGATTATAGACATTCTTTCGAAATACCGGCTCACTGAAAACTCGTCCATACTAGGAAGCGGCGCTGTGAAGACTCCGAGGCCGTAACGACCTGGAAAATTACTAATGTTCCCCTTTCTCTCTCGCTCTCTCTCTCTCTTCTCTCTCTCGCTCGCGTCCCCTTTTCCACTCCCGTTCGGTTCCCCTTAACGGCACAGTTGGGAAAACTTTTACAGTCGATTCCATCTCGCCGTAATTGATGTTCGACTGTACCAACACCGTTGGGCGGGGGCGTAATTCTACACTTCATACCTTGCCCAGCTTCTATTCTTCCCCAGTTTTTTTTTCTGTTTTTCTTTTTTTATTGCCCCTGCAGTTATACCGCCGCTGTAACCCTGGCCTACGCCGGTAGTTGAAGTTTATGCAGATTTTACGGCTCGTTATCGGCTATTTGTCGCATCACTTATGAGATGATGCCCTCTCGTAAAAGGGGGCGTTAAAGCCGGCGGTGTTATTGGGAGGGCGGGATGTGACCCGCTCAAAAATCGTGAATAACGAGGCGGGAGAATAATTTATGCGATCTGCAGACTGGCAGTTCTCCAAATTGGATGCCGCATTTCTTTGCGCCCAATCCGCAAAACATATCTATCCCTGCACCAAATTCGAGTTTTTATTGGATATCCTCAAATCGATAAATATACGCCCCCCTCCCTCACGCCGGGTGTTTTATAAAATAGAGTGAGACATTAGAGTACTCGTTCTGTTTATAGTATACCATCATCCCTGCTATCTTGTGTCCACTCGCTGATTTGACCTTATGGCAAACGGTTTCTCATCATTCTGTTAGGAAATCCGTTTGCCACACGAGTGTCCTTCAATTAGCGAAGAGACGTAAAACGTCTAACTAAGAAATCATATTTTGCCAGCCCGTTCGCCAATTTAAAAAAGCTTTTTGAAATATATTTAAGTGTACATAGATCGTAACCGCCTAGGTGTTCGTGACATATGATTATTGGGGTCGTTAAACAATCTGAAATTATTGCCTGACGCTTGGGCAATCACCACTACGAGCGTGAACGTAAACGCCAAATCATAGTGTGGAATCATCCGGCTTCCCCAGTCATAGTAATTTTCAAGACGCGAAAGTACAAGAGAAACTGTTAGCTGCGACAGGTATTTGGCATAGAAGCCTCTAGCATGCGTCTAATACCAGTCAGGGTATATCGCCGGGTATCATATGAACATCAGAAGATGCTAGTGGTCATGTGTACGTATATATATATACTGGTTTATGCTTTTTCTGAGTCATATTTTTATATTATCAAATTCCCGAAATCCCCTCGGGGATACCGCTTAACGAAATATGTCATAAATGGTGGTTTAATGGCGGCGGAATCGTGCATACACCCACTAAAAATCGGTTTATTTCAGTGATTTTATTACGGCGTTAAATTTACCGACTGCTACAGTGGGGCGCGGAGTATGGCGCCAAGTAAAACTCCCATATATAAAACCGGGCTGTCCGTTTAGTGGCCGCCCCTTTAGAGTCTTTAAACGCCAATATCGAACGGCCCCATTCATCCGAAGGACACCGTCCGCGGGGCCTTTATAAGACGGTGGCGCGGAGGACGGGAGAGGGCGCTCGTAACGGTCGGAGCAGTGGCGAGAAAAAGAGTTAAGAGAGATATGAAGTGGCCAGTTTATTAAGGGTGGGGGATGGAGGGAGCCGGTTTAATGCCCAGGCGCCATTAGTCGGCCCCAGCGATGATAGGCAGCCCCTTTATTCGGATTTGAGGGGTCGGCCGGCACCGCCCCGACCGCGTTTACTGTAACTACCCGCCCTGTAAACGCGGCCGCGAGAATGATAACGCTCGTAAAAGTACAAAAAGAAAATAATGAAATACATTATTCCCCCCCCCCTCAGTTTGAGCCGTGAGAGCGGGCCCGTTTAAAGCTCGTAACGGCCTTATAAAAGAAAAGAAATTAATTATTCAGCTCTTCTTGTTAGAGCGAGTTGAATTTTTAATCTGCTTTTAATTTAGGCTATGATTTTAAGAACGAAATTATAGCGCGCAGTGGAGATTGACACTACATAGTAAATTATCAAATAATTAAAATGATAGTAACAGTGTACTGCTCGTTATTTTGTACATTTTTATAACGATGATGTGTCGAAACTCTTCGGTTTCCATTACGAAATTAGTGAGGGATACGAGAATGAAAAATATCTATGTTACTATTTCATAGGTATTTCAGTATATTATCAACAAATATTGAATATTCCTGACAACATTCCCGAAGACATGTACATATCAGAGACATATTCGGCTATTCTGAATTCTTCAATAAAGTCATTATCAACATAATTCTGATACTTAAAAAACCCAATTCAATATTGTTTTATTTCAAACGGACAGGAATTTTAAGATATCCAATTGCCCGCGTGTAAATATACTGTATTTTCAATTATAGAATAAATAAACCAAAAATGTCAGATCCTAAAACTTTTCGGAATTCCGGAATGCATATATCCCAAATGCGTTTCATTATCTAACTCCGCAGAACCCATTTATTCGGTGGGGATATTTTATTAATGCGTCCCCCATTTTGTAAATTGGCCGGCGCCTGAATTTTACGTCCTCTGTGTTCGTTTTAGGCTTACGATCAAATATTGTAATTTCCTCTAATTGCTGTAATGAGTCCAATTTGGTTAACGGGCCAAGTCCAGTGGATAAAGCAATCGGGCTTCCGAAATAAACAAGCGACAGGTACAATTTCCAGTATCTGCGTCGAAACAAATTTGATTTGTTGCATTTATAAATACGCGTGAATACAGAATAATATTATTTATGTATCAACATAATTAGGTCGGTTAATTTTTCTAAAAAAAGGACTTTACGAGATGTTATTCGCTGACAAATTTTCTCCTGCTGTATAGGATTGTTTACAACCTCCACGCCAGATGTAAACTCGCAGTAACAGAGATCGATTCAGGTTTATAATCCGGGGCGTTCTCTACAGGAATCATGCTGGATGAAGAGAGGTTGGTGGGAAATTTTACATTTCAAACAATCGCGTTGCCCGAACAGGTGTTTTAATCGTCGAATTCCTCGCGATTTAATGAGCTTTTACATTGAACGGCCTCCTCGACCAGTAGCGGACGTAGAAATAACTTTAATTAGTACATAAATAAGGTGCACGTAGGGGAGAGAGTCGGGTCAGATATTGGCTTCAACTGTCCATCATCGGTCGGTCGGACGGAGTGTGAATGCAATTAATGCCAAGATATATGGAGGATAGATAGGGGGGGCGTCTCGAGCACGATTAATCATGTCTCACTCAACCCGGCAGCGGACTTAAGGGAGGAAATGAAATCGAGGCTTCGGAGTGGGGGTGGCGGATGAATATTTCACTGTTTTCCTGTATATGGCTCTGACAGACAAATCGCCGCCTACCGAACCCTCGTCTCCGACTCTGGCCGGAAATTGTCTCCGTTGAATAAAATTTCAACGACCGTTTGATACCAAACGTTCGGACATCCCGGTACAAGCCAATGACCTCCGACGACAAATTCACTCGAAAACGTGTGCCATTCGCCTTCATTGATGTTTCAATCACGCTCTATTTATAAGTTATAGATTGCTAATATTTTTATAGGCTAATACGTGTTGACCCGTTATGATGAAACTATTGTTTGTTCAGTTTATATATTATTTACGAGTGGGTTTTTTCCGAATTTGTAGTTATTTGGGGTTCGGGGTATTTGCGGTCTGATTCATTCGGTAGACATCTTCAGAGTTATGCTGCTGTAAATCTTCGCGAGCCCTTCGTTCCATACCATAATTTTAGAATATGTACCGTCGAAACGATTGAAATAAACCTTTAGCGGTGGGGCGGAGGCATTTAACAAACGCAATCCACGGCGGGGGTGGGTTGATGAAGATTACGATTTCATAGCAA
Organism: Lethocerus indicus; assembly: GCA_019843655.1. NCBI lineage: Eukaryota > Metazoa > Arthropoda > Insecta > Hemiptera > Belostomatidae > Lethocerus > Lethocerus indicus. Next base: position 10,952,620 of record JACDQD010000007.1, on the reverse strand, counting down.
CCACTTTCATTAGGTTTGGATTCGAATTAGGACTGTAGGAGTCACCGGGTTCATTAATTTAGGGGACTTAATACGTTCGGATTGAATGACTGAAGATGAAGAACAATGCAATCCTGGCTTGCCAGGAGGAGGTTTTAAGTTACCGAGATATCTCGGAGATCTCAGATTTTACTCGAATGAATACCCGAAGGCCAAGTTTGTATTATGTACCCCGACTATTCAGAGTTGTCTACTAAATTACACACTTAATAGAAGTTCTCTAAAATATTATGTCTTAATTTTTTTCTGAACGTTCAGGATAGGTCAATATTTGGCGAATTTATTTCCTTTTCAGTGGCCAACTTCGCTCGAATAATTCTTTTGATAAGTCAATAATATCAATATAGTTATGGAGAGCGATCGGTAAGTAATATTCAAGGACGGGATGTTTTACGATAGGTTTAAAAAAAACGGCCGGGGAAATAAAATAAGAAAAGCTGTTATTAAACAGAATCCGGCGGGGTTCTCCCTGCTCCCCGGACTTCATTCTCGAATTCCCACCGCGATCGTGGTTAGGGAGGACTGCAATATACGAGGTCATTGGAAGTATTGGAGGTAAGGCGGAAGGGGCCAATAATTCCGGCGGACGGGGGAGCGGTAGGGAAGGGGCAATTCCCACGATGTGCGGGAGTCGGTTGGGGTGGGAGAGGTTTTCCATATGGCGCCCCCGCACCCGACCGTCAATTCCCTCCCCCGAGGATTGAATAAAGAGACGGTAGGGGGGGCAGTGTTACACCTGCCGGCCTAGGGATTTTATGGTTTTGTCTTTTATAGCGTTGTGGCGGTCGGACCGGACTGTTAAATTGGCCCAGATATTACCGGCATTTGAATGATGAGGCAGCGACGGACCGTCCAGCCGACCTCGCCTACCGTCGCATTTGACTTGCCGATGTCGGTGCCCAAATTCACGCAACATGACGGCCGTGAAAAAAAAAATTCCATCGGGAAAATTAATTCAATTTGGATTCTTGCCATGGTATATCTGTCCTCGAGTAAATCACACCGCGCCTAGAGAACAGTGGAGAAGAAGGTTTAATAAGACCGGTTCCAAACCGCTATTTGTTCCTCACTGAAACTCAGCGAAATTATTCCACAGTGAAATAATATGCCCTCCGACAGATTTTAATTAATTAATTCGTAGCGATGATAATTTTTTCGTAAAACTCGTACGGACATTCCTGTTTAAGGTTTTTAAAAGAAGTGAAGCCAATTGGAGAACGGAGGAGTAAATTTATCGTTTGTCCGTCGTTTAAGGTAAGCTATCGGGGCGGCGACTAATGGTGTAAGGATAAAGGAAAAGCGGTAGAGAAAAAAAGGAGCGAGAGAGAGAGGGAGGGGACGGGAGATTGACAAAAAAGAGGAATCGCCGGTGGGCGGAGAATGATTCGGGCCCTCTAAGAAGGATCAAAGAAGTCGGAGGCTTTCGGGACCCTCAACTAAATGGACCCAAGTCCCCGATTTTATCCCCTTGTAACTTGTCGGTGTGTGGAACCAGTAAATTTAAACGTTACTTAAAATTCTAATTTCGTCTTAAACACTCTTACATAAAAAGCACCTCGAAAATTATCAATTCCTCAGAGTATTCGGCTCCTAGTAATCGCAAGTAATAATTCTCAGCCTTACCATTCCAGAATCCTTCAACGTTAATTGACAGATCGAGCGATTCTTTCGAGCTACCAAAGAAACATATTTAGAGAAATTATTTCTTAGAGAAAATTTGGTTTTATCAATCAGAGTCTATTTTATCAGTAACATTATGTTATTAACTTGAAGCAATTGTTACTTCCCTCCACTGTTAGCTTCTTAATTTGATTTAAATTATCTGTTTGCTCCACTCCGACCCTTCTTGGTAGCCTCGTATCGGTTATTTGGAACTCCGCTTTTAAGTTTCTACCTTATAATCGAATTTCTCAGCGGTCCATTGTGTGAAAAAGAATATAAACCAGAATAGTAACCAGAAACTCTGCCTTACTAACGAGAAACCTAATCCTACAGCTTATGTTAACAAAAAAAAGGGCTAACCGGGCTTTAAAAATAGCCAAATTGGCCACCTTTTTGCTTTCTTGTCTGCCGATTGGTAGTCCATTCTACAGTGTGTTGCTCATCTACCATCCCACACATTGCGAGCCGTTTTTCATAGACCCAGAAACCGGGTCCGATATAGTGCTGCTTTAGGCTCTGTTTCTGTTTTAGATATTTATGTACCTATTATTCTATGTCCAAAAGCGGAGTAATTTTTATACTTTATACCTACTGTAAGTAAACAGATATTGTACACATTAAAGTAAAGATTATTATATATAGCTCGGATGGTCAAGGCTGTAAAATATATAGATATGTGGTTCAAACCCGGGCAAACCCAGATCTCACATACCTTCAGAATACTGATAAATACATAAAGAAATCAATAACACATTTCGTTTTATGGGTACAATATAATTTGAACTTCGATGTGAATTATGTCAGGGGATATTCTGGGTGGTGAAGGTTGCCATCCGGCGTGACGAACGGCGGCCCGACGGTCAGAATCGTGTCCCGTCCGTTTGGAGGTTGGTCGCGGTTAGGCAAACAGTAGCGGTGTTCCTGTGTACACCTCTGGCTTTGCCCCGAGCTTCTCATCCGATCGAACACTAATGTGAATTGGCCCGTTGACGATAGCGATCCTCCCCCTTCCACCCCCTCCACCCTTTCCGCCCCTTCCACCCTTTCCTCCCCTTCCACACTTCCACCCTTCCTCCCCACCACCCGTGTACCGACATCGTGTTTCCGGACCCCGGACAGGCTCCGTTTTTCACGTTGAGCCGGTTAGGAAACGTTGAACAAACATTAACAGCCTGAACACGGTTAAAATACATGGATAAAATAAAGAATCAGTAAAAACGACGTAATAAGGTCGGTGTTAGATAAATCTCCAAATACAGATTATTCAAATATTTTACCTACATATATTCAACAATTTCTAGAACCTTCCTAGTACTGGAATGGTATGAATAGGAAATACATTCAGGATTTTTTCAGAATTTTAGCCGAAACAAATTCATTATAATATCTGCGTACCGATGCGTACCATACATCTAAAAATCAACGTCATACATTTATAAAGAGAATAAAGTTAATCGAATGAACTCAGGGCTGTACCGTTAATTTTTAATACAAATGAACCGTCAGTGTAGTGCGCGGGGACGCAGGAGTTGATTATTTAATGAGCCCGTCTACTTGAGAATAGGCTAAGCCGTCAAGACAGCGGCGCAGAGCGGGTTTAGTATCAGCTAGAGCCGTGAGTAATCAAACCCGGTAACTGAGTGACACGATCCACCAAAATCGATTAGGACGTCTTATACCGCGCTTAGAATGCGGTTTGACCGCTATTATATTTATTTTTACTTTAAAAGTGTCCATCTGAGACACTGAATACATTGTTAATAAGCATAATGCTGCTGTTAAAGCATAATGATTGAAACCAAGTATACCCAAAAATTGTTTAATAGTTCAGTTGAAATTAATTTATACAAAATTTCATAAATGTAGCATCAGCAAAATCACGTTACAATACGGCATGTCGTTACTTTTCAAGAATTTTGAGCGAGTAATAGTAATGAGTTATTACAAATAATTTATACTCTCTTCGTATATTTTAGAACGATTATTCTTTATGTTTAATATTATTTGTAGTGGATTCCTCCTGCCGTTTGATGTTTTCCAGCTTTTCACCTCTAATAGGCGTAAAAGAACGTGTCAGTACGCTAGTGTTAGTTTGTAGGGAACGCACAGAGAATGAAAGAGCACCGTTAATATTTGGAAATAGAATGAAGGCCAGGAATATCAGGAACATCCGGCAGTAAAACATCATAAATCGGACCGTGCCCATGAAATATTCACAGTGGCTGGCTATAAAAACGGATGCTCTGGTCGGTCACGCGAATCGGAAAATTTAAATCAAGAACCTAACCGGATAGAAATAGAGAGTATATTAAATGGAGCCGCCTGTTCCCAATGTATTCAATTCGCTTCAAATTGGATTGAAACAACCGGTCCCCTACATTAAAACCTGATTTCAGCTACTGAAGAAAATTGTATTCTCTCACGAATACTTACCGAATAAATAACCAGTTCCACAAAAAAGTCAAGGCGAAATTTATGTAAAATTGAAAAATATTTTCTGTCAAAAATTTAATTTACTTTCGAATTCAAATATATATATATATATATATATATATATATATATATATATATATAAATTGATACAAACCAACTGGACAAAACTGGTGATACGTCCGGATTGACGCACCTTTCCCCATAAATATAATATTTTTAAAAAACTAATCAATTTTTATTTAGAATCTTATCGGGTGTTAATTATCGTTTAATACAGTAAATAAAGCGCTGTTATATCGTGTCTACAGGCCCAGTCTCAGGTCAAGTTTACCCAAGTTGCACACTCGGAGGGGGCATTTCTTGTAGGTGATTTTTATTTAAACTAGACGCATTACACGTCAAAGGTGTTACCCGCCCTATGAAGGTCTGTAATCCCGCGTCAGACCCGTTATTAGGGGCCCGAATCAAAGACCGTTAATCAAAGGCCATCCGATACGGTAACTGGTTTCGTACTTCGGGGTACTCTTCATTGGAGGATAGCCCTGCGGAGGCATCTCGATATCGAAATTCAAGGAACGCCGACGGATTTAGTGCGAAACTACAAAAATATTAATTCCGACGAAAGCGTCGTTGACCGGAGTAATCATTTCCGCAATGAAAAGAGGGAAAATCATTCACTCTGATACAGATTTTAGTTGATGAAAATTCGAACACCTGATGATCAAGGCGTCAATCTCATGATCCCGGGTTCTAATCCCTGCGGTTGACTAATATCCTTCAATTAGAATTTATAACTGACAGCCGGTGTACCCGGCTTCGCTGGGATGGTTCAGCTTTAGAACTAGCAATAATTCAATCACGCCTTCATGACGTCTTGATGGTTTTAAGAAGAACGCTTGAGTGTTTCAGTTTTCGACGTGTAATTCAATTGGAGACAAATACATTTACTTTCTTTAAATACGTATTAAAATTAATCTTCACGCTCGCACATTAATGCTCGTTTGTACAGTACATTTTGTAAAACTGTCTGAACACGGGCGCAATCTTTAAAATTAAGAGGTACCGATTGACAGAATGACCAGGAACAACTGTGAAGGAAATCCGGCGAGGGCCATCTACTGTGGGCGTAGGATACGAAAGGAGGTCGTCCCACATACGGGCGGCCCGAATTGATGAACATCGAAGACACTCCACATGGCAATGACAATAGCGTGTCCTGACCCTTACACCCCCCCATCAACCAGAACAATCCTTTCTCGGATTTATCGAAGACAGCGTTAAAAAGCTTTTCGAGCCCCTCTCCTCCAGAGGAATTCCAGGAATTGATAACACGAATTTATTTCATCCGGCCAATGAATTTCGCAGATCTCGTATATATATATATATATATATATATATATATATGTGTGTGTGTGTGTGTGTGTATATATATATATATATATATATATAAAATGGGGCGAGGACCTTGCCACAAAAGCTGGCTTTTAGCCTGGAAGGACCCTCCCCAACCCCTCCCAATCTCTCTCTCCATCCCTCCCTCCCTCTCTCTTTCGCGGCGTATTTGTCGCAAAACGTTACATCAAACACAAAGCGGGAGGTTGTGGAGGGGATAAAAGAAGAGTGGTGGCTGGCCGGGGGGTGGGTTAGGGGAGGAAAAAGTATTCCCCCGTCCGCCCACCGACAACGAAAAAACTTAGCGTTACATTCATCTGGGCGAAAGAGAAAGGGTGAGGGGGAGCGAGAGAGACGGAGAGGGAGGTTTCAATAGGGGTTTAGGCCGGGTTGAATGGGCCCAGAAGAAAAGCCGAGACTGCTCAGGATGGTAGTTAAAGGGTCCCACTATATCAGTACGGCGAGCACTATATCGTTAGCAATCTGTTTCTTCAATTGCTTTCTCTTCTTATTCTTCTCCTTTTCTCCCCTTCTCCTTATACTTCTCGTTTAGTGAAAAGTACGGAGAGGGGGCGCGGGAGGAGTGGTAAAGGGGGAGGGGGCGGTTTATTGAAACGGTTTGAGCCAAAGGACAACGCCGGAGTAATTGAAAAACCTATCTAATTTATATAGACTGGCTCTTTATTTTATTTTTTTCTTTCGCTTCAAATTTAAAGCGTCTTCTCGTCGGATGAAAATTAAAAAATAAAATTGTCCGACAGAACGTTCCGGGCATCTTTGAAGTCGTGCGGAAATGGCAGCTTCTAATTATTGAGGAAGAGTTAAGTGGAATTGAGATCTTTATGTTTCCAAACACCAGTACAGTTATTACAACTGAATTCAATAATTGAGTAAGAAATACTTCAATTTTTAATGCATGAAGATTACTCGTGTTGTGTAAATGGAGAAGTGCCCTAAATACTATGAAAATTCTCCAACTTGAAAGTTCACCTCGAATATTTTATCTCAATAAACAAGTTATCCAATTTTTTATTCGAGAAATATTATTTAGACTGTCTGTAGAACTGACTTACATAGTGTGAAAAACCTTATAAATTCAGGAACCCATAGTCATGCCCGCCTGTTTCAACTCTCTCCCCGCCACGGAAATAATGTTTTAGTATATTAATAAAGGACAACAAAAAATACTGAATATCCATAATTTTTCAACAGTAGTTAATTCCCTGTTGGGCGTTTTTATTCGCCTTGAGAGAGGGGGGACCGTTTTTACCGTTGAAAGAGGGCGTGAAATGTGGAGCTGGGCACTTGCCCTTTTTTCCTATTCTTTTTTTTTAAAGAAAGAAATGGTTCTTCATTAAGAAGGTGGGCCGTCCTTTCTTATTTCGCAGATATTAAATTCGAAACGGTTCTCCCGTCGAGGATAATTTTTCTTTGGCCCCGGGCTTCCTAATAAAATTTAATTTTTATATGGGACCTCGTACAAAATAACGTCCGACGAAGCATCGATGTACATTTCTATCGAGTGAAACTTGCCTTCGAAACAATACTCGAGAAGCCATTTTTTGACAACTCCGCCGAGGTAAATCTAATTAGGACCGAGTTTAAAAGAGTCCCGATAAACGGAGACAAATGGTGGAAATATTTAGAGATAAGGAGCTGAACAATCCGTCACCGCGCCCGATTGAAAATGACTGGGCAACAAGCTGCTTTTATATGCGAAAAGCCCAAAGGGGCCCCCGCTCCCTGTCGGGGTCATTAATTTAAAATTGTATTACTTGTCCAGATTTCCGACGGGTCCAGATTTTGCTCCCCCCTACCAACCCTGGAACGGAACCCAATCATAAATCACTGAGTCGCTGCCACCTGAACCGCTCCGAGCTACCCGGCTCATTCCTCCTCGGCTTATTCCTCCTGAAAACTTAACGCTCCCGCCGTCGAAATGTTATATCTCACGCTACACTGATATATACACCACGTGCCTGCGGTCTTGACGCGTTTGTTAGTCTATAACCAGATTTTGTCTTTATTAATTCCATACTGTTTGGCCTATTGTAGCTGCTGCTGAAGCGAGACGTCAACCGAGACCGGCGAGAGGAGACGAGGGATCGAAAAAACTATGATAAAAAAACCTGCTTTATTTTCGGTGTCGCAAAGAGGGATTTTCAATATATCGAATTTTTCCGATGCTCCGAGTGGGATGAAAAGATTTGAACTGTCAGCGAAATATTCTTTTGACCCATTTGTTGGGTCAAACAAATAGCCAGCGGATTATTGAACACTGCCGCCCCGCGAAAGGACGTCGCCGGCATACAAATTCATATATTTGTAATAAGAATCCCTTATTTTATTATTATCAGTGACTTTAAACTGTACCTAACATCATACGGGAGGGACAGGGGCGAGATAATAACAATTCTAAAAAATCCAGAGAGAGTTAGTTAAAATAAAATGTAATAAATAATTCATCATCGCTGCAGTAGATATCTCCCGGAGGAATAACGAAATATCAAGAAAAATACTGTCGGCATACTACTAGGCAAACGTTTTCCCTCTATATACAAATAGCTCTAAATAATTAAATGATATCGTCTCATAACTTTGGAAAATATAAAATAAGAGCAGAACATAGCGGGTTTGAATTTATGATTTTTAGTACAGAAAGAATAACAAGCGTGGTGATAATCCACACCCTCATGGATCTCCTCAAAGTAATATATTACATATGTATATAATTCCGTTACCTAGAATCTAATCTAAAAATCGAGCCATATCTATATGGAATATTTACTACAAAATGTGAATGAAACGTGGGGTAACTTTTAAAACAACATTCAAGAGCGCCAGAAAACTTGTTTATTTTCACGACAAAATATTGTACTCATCAAAGGTAAGTTTTTTACCCACCAGATAAAAAAAATACTCCCGTCATTAAACTCAGAAATATCTCACGTTTCAGTCAGTTAATTATGACGACCTTGCGTCCTATCTCTTTTGGAAATGTTCATTAGGACTTCAATGTAATCCCGTCAGGTTTCAAGAGAACGCGAAAGACGATTTCAGAGAGTTCGAGAAATCGTAATGTTGCGTCAAACTGAAGTATCGCTTGTAAACTTTTTGTTTAGTTGAACAACACAAAAAGTAAGCTTTTTTAAGCACCAGATGAATATATATTACCATAAATTATTTGTGCCAATAAATATTTTAATAAAACTCGGAAAACGTTGAAACTAGGAAAGAGGCTTGGATAAGAGAGCTAAGTGTTTCAAGCTCTTCTCGAGAAAAACTCTTCCTAGTTTATTCCCCCGGCCTTCGTTTAATTGAATTTTGAATATTTAATGTAGGGACATGATCGTGCCGAGATAAACGGTAGGTCCGTTCGTATCGGACGTCCCAGAGATTAATTTACTCCGGGAGTCAAACAGAATGAAGACTGAAGTCGAAAAATGATCTTACGCCGGGGCCCACTTGATTTTATCAAATCCTAGACCCTACTTATTCCGCATATACCTCGTTTGTCAAATAAATATCAGTCTATTAAAAATAATAAGCAATAAGGCAATTAAACTATTAGATTGAATGTAAAATGAACTGATGAGGTTTATAAAAACGAGTACCAAAAACTGTGTACCTTTTTATTCTACAGAATGAATACTACCTAATAATGGAACCTATATGATGCGAAATATACTTTAGAAATAAATTATTACTGAGAAATATTAGCGGCCATTACTGTACTTTGTACTTCTCCTATAAGGTAATACTCGTGTCATGTATTAATAATGTGTAAGAAATACGATAAGGCAATACTCTTTCGGCCACATGTACGTTCGAGATATTAATCATTTTCCATGGTTGCTAAGTAATTCTCATGCATTGCACCGGACTTTAGAATTATAAAATCATTAGATATATTAAATAAACTCACCAGAGAGTGCGTCTGTAATTGTTCATTCTCTAGGTGTTGACCTGTGCTCATCTGGACATGTCTGCAAATGGACCTCATGTTACATCAGCCGAGGTATGTGGCGCAACAGCAAGTCTCTGCTTGCCCGACTTTAGACTCTTCTATAACAAAAGTTTTAACGTAGCAATTAGTGAAATTCTGGCAGGTCGAACTGCTTTAACCATTTTGTATGCTTTAACCAGAGAATACGAAAATATTTTATCGATAAGGCAAATTTATATAGAGTACATACTAATAAATCTCAACAAATTGATACAATAATATACAGTATAGTATTGTTGTCTTGTTGAGATAAAATAATGTTCGAAAGTTTCACATACTGAAGAAAAATAACTTAGTCAAACTATTCAGACAGAAAAATGAATTAAAAAATAGTATTTGTAAAGGTAGTAACTGAAATTATGTTAACTAGACTTTCGTCCTGCAATTATCTAAATATCATTCATTACTATATATATCTTTCATAAAATTCAAAGAAAAAAAGAATCAGCTGTTTCATTGTTCGAAACTACCGCCCTAAATAAGGATCCAATGTTTTAACGTTCAATTTAAGAAAACAGATTTCAAATATAAGATGAACTATATTTCAGTTATTGTCTTTTAGTGTAGGTACGACGGAAGGTCAAAATGACTTTCATAACCTAAAAAATGTCTTCAAATTTACATTTCTATTTAACCTTAATCTATTATTCAGAATCTTGAAATTCATTATCTTTGCATCGACCATTTATTTTTCGAAAATTGAAACGTAAAATTTGTTAATAAATTATTACCTTAAGCCGGTTCCCCGACATCTCTATCCGGCTGCAATATGTAGGATTTTTTCGATCCATGGAAGAACAGCTTTTGTCTAAAACCTGAAAATGTACATTAATATTAGTTTCTTGTACGGTATTGCTATACAAAACAATTAAATTAAAGCACAGTGCAAATATTCAAACTCAAATTTGAAATAAGATTTTACCTGTGCAATTGTTATGTCGGTCAGCTCCGTGTGACTACTTCGGATTCTGAACTCCGACTGAGCATAGCCGTTCGGTGTTGAGTGGGAAATAAAGTATATATACGCTTCAGACATTGTAACATTAATCCCAAAACAGTCCACATTCTGGACCCAGAGAACTGCCCTTTTCTATTAACTTGTATAACTCAGATATTGTAGAAAATAAAGCACGAATTGATATTATTTTATTCTTTTTGAGACATGAGACAATTTAAATAGGATAAATTTATGGACGCCTTCCAGTCATCTAATTAATTCGTAAAATTATTAAATCAGGCTTATGAAATTCGCCCCATTGCAAATTAAATTTAAAATTAACTTTCATAAAAACTGTAGCGCGAAATTGTTCATGCGTGCCCTAAAAGGGGTTAAAAATTGTGATGATCCTCATCAATGAATCCGCCCAGAGGTAATAAGCTCGTAGCCACAGTTTCAATGAACCCTTTTGTTTCCGGTTCCTGAATTATTATTTTTCTGTTTCCGTCCGGAATACTCCTGACCGGAAATAAGTCACCTAACGGAAATCCGAAAACGGTGAAAAGAGATAGGGATATCGGTGAGGGGCGAGGGGTTGGAAGGAGAAGAAGGAGGTGTACCAACTGGAAAATGAGATTTCCCTTATTTGACTTTATGAGTCCCCCTCTTAAATAAACGCTATAAGTGGAGGTTTATGCCTCCCTGGGGTCGCCTACCCCCCCAGGCTTAAACAAAGAACTAAGGAGGGCGCCGCTCCCCACAGCTGGGGGATCGGGGGAGAGGTATTTTTGGCCACTTAAGTTTTAACTCAGGGCAGCCGGAAGTCAAAATAATTTGTTGCAACTCTCCTTCCACTACTTACAGTGAGTCCAGCTCCTCGGTCTTATGGTTTCAAAATATTTATGTACCTTCTGAGATTCATAGTTATTTTTCTTAACATTCCATTCAATTGTACTTCCATTCAATTCAGTTCTTCTTGAGCTTCTCTGCAAGAAATGTACAAGAATTGTTAGTAGTATCTATTGAAGATAAAGGACTACAAATTATGCGATAAATCTAAGTATAGCAAACTAATGCTCGCTATATATCTAATTGAATAACAAAAGAGCTCATGAGAGTTTTGAAAATTAACTAATTTTAATTAGTCAGCCGCCAGTCATCAATTGCTTTGTATATATTCTTTATACATTATTTATCTAAATAAAGACATGTAGATAAAACCCAAAGCCATTCACATACATTAATCTCTTTAAGAAGTTTAATGCTGTAACAATTCTTTGAACCCACGGTTTAAGCCCATGGTTATAAACAACACATGAAAATCATCTTCCACTACCTGCGGAGATAATATTTCAACCTTTCATTTGTATATACCCGCCGCCCTGCAGCTACATGCCCTCCACTGTAACTGCGTTTATAATAGATTCGGTAGACAGATAACAAGGTAAAATCAATTTACCTCGGTAGGAGCCGTTGTAGTGAGCGGATGAGGAGGCGGAGGTCAGAGATAATCGCATTAAGGAATTTATGCCTTCTTAGCAGATACTGTCCGTGCCCCCGACCGCCCCAACCGGTAGGGACCAAACAATATATCAATTAACGAACTCAACCCACTTAGGACGTAATTAAGAAAATAAATTTCAGCTTTATCTGTTCGAAAGGTCGTTAATACGGATATTAATGTTCGCCGCTCGAAAAGTACGAAAGGAAGATTTTCCGGCAGGCCCGTCGCATAGTTTTTCCCCGAGTGGTTTATAAATTTGGGGTTTTTTTCTTCGCTGAGTTCTTGCGCCACTGCCACCGATGAAATTCGGACGTCAGCGACCAAAAAATTGCCAAAAATGCTTCGCTATTTAAGAGGCTAAGGCTGCTCCCGAAAAACCTTTACCTCAGTCCTGATATATTGTAGGAAAGTTATCAATACATGTTATCTCATGCCCAACGCCTTTTTAGATTTAATCTTAGGAGCTTTAATCATAAAAACTCATAGAAAATAACCAAGAATAACTCATCTTGTTATATTTTTATATAGCATGACAGAAAAAAATCAAAACTAAAAAATATACAATATTTTAAAAATTCAACGATTATACTGCATAATATATATGAATGTAGTAATGTATATATATATATATATATATATATATATATATATATACATATATATTTCTATGACACTCCAAGGAGAACAAGAATACATTGAAATAGGTCAAGTAATAAATTAATGTAATTCGATATTCACTCCTTTTATTAAATTGAATTAGGTACCACAAATACACTCAAATTTCAAGAAAAGAATCTTCTCGAATATACTCAGATACGTGAATGTAATTAGACAGCATTTTAAATCGGCGTCTAGCCGAATATTAATACCTATTGTAATCAGGATTCGAATTTTGGTTTATCGCTAGCAGGCCCAGAAGTTGGAGGAATTGGACCCCTTATCGCATGCCCATAGGCCCAAATTAGTTTCACATCTGTTAATAGCATTATTACCGCTAATATCTCGCACTCATACCAGAGAATTCGGGAAAGATTTTTGCCCGGAAAACGTGGTCACATGTTGGTGTTTAAAAAAAAATACCGCACACATAAGAAAAAATTATAATATAACTTTTATACGTATGTAAAGTGTCATTATATTATGAATCCGATGCCACATGTATTGTGAAAACCAATCAAGTGAAAACCCGTTTCCTGCTCAATATTAAGGGAAACTCGTACATATAACAGTAAAACGCATTTAGAATAATCTCAACATAGTGCCCATCTTCTAATGGAGTCCATATATTCCTGCATCATTATTAATTAAATTATGGCAAACTTGTATAAATATTTCCTGCACTCTATAAAGTCACCATCGAAAATTTTTTATATCACCGCAAATTGAATTACTTCATTCAATGTTGCGCTCGGTCCAGTATTAAAATAAAAAAAGCCTCAAAAGTCAGAAAAAGAAAGAAAAAATTTAAATTGAAAGGGGAAAAATGATGCCCAACTCAAATAGCAAAGATAAGGCTAGTAGTTTAAATACTCGATTATCTAAGATTCATGGCCTGCATAACGTATTCGAGCCAGATGTGGTTGTAATGACCGCAGTGTTTCAGTTGATAAGAAAACGTGTTAGGCGCCTCCTCGAAAATGAGACTTAATTACCGGATCGACTTTTCGAGACGGCCGCCTTCATCATTTCGTCCGAAGCCCCACCGTAATTGTAACCCGACTTCGGGGCCAAGTGACAGTCTACGTTCGAAGGCCTCTTATCTCCGTGATTTATACACTGACTTCGAGGGGGCGGCGCCCCGCACGAGTTTGTGCGTGCGTGCGAGCGCGCCCCGCCCGTCCCCGAATCCTCTAATTCCTCTCCGACCTCCTACGAAACTCACTTGGGCAGGTTAGGGAAACCATTAAAAGATAAGTCCACATTCGATGCCCGATAATTGAGTGGGATTACAGTTGTGTTCTGCGCCCTCTCCCCCTCGACCGGGGGTTCTATCGCGGCCCCTTACCCGACTTATCAATTTAACCCCTGGATTTACTGCCGATTATGCGCGTCGATAAATTAAACGATTAAAGCCGGACTCGGAAAAAAATTCCCCTTAGCGTTATCCCGACTAACGTGGTGAAGATAATCGAGTTCGGTAAATGACCCGTCTCAGTATCGGGTTGGCGACAGAAGAGAAGGTGGATAGTCAATTTGTGCAGTTAATATTTCATATAGCGTATTACTTCCTCGGGGCAGGGTACGTTAATGGAAACGTAAATTATATTTAGTTATTCAATTCGTATTATTTCCTATTTGTCCGACTACCTGTTCCCAAATTCTTCTTCAGCCTCGGAGAGGGTCCCGGCGTTCCCGGTAAAAACCCTACGGTCTGTTTGCCGTAACTTCCGGTCCCAGATTCCGGGACATGAAATACGGGCGGTCCGTGAACGCCGAAGCAACGCCGGCCGAAAATATCGGACGCAAACATATCGCCGTATAAAAAGCACGTACGGAGATTTTCCCGATACCGAGAAGCGCAGATGCCGCCCCATCCCCCTCCTGTATACCACTATGAGGCCCTCCCCACATATCAACTGTTCTATCCTATGCTTGCGTCTCAGATTTCAAGAAATTCTACCATTCATCAACTAGCTTGCCACATAGTTTAATTCTAAAAATTTAGACATTTTTGGCGAAATTTATGAGGCTCGATCGGCAGGTTGTTAAAATATGTATCGCTTAAAATAAACAATTGTATCTAAGTTTTTATCTAGTTTCTCGACTTCGTACCAATAAGGAGAATATAATCCGTTCATTTACAAACGGATAGGCCAAAGAGTTTCTACTTTCTAGAAACTACCGGTTGTCGGCAAAGAGAAAACTCCCGCCAGCCGGAGATTGTCTAAAGTTTAATAGTGGCCTCGAGATTACTGCATCCGTCGTCTAAACCGAGCATTATTAAGCTGACTCCAAAACTCTGATTAGAAATTCAGACGGAACATTTGATTAGGAAGATGAGAATATATCTAAATTTTAAATGCGAAAGAACGTTTCATTCCTCACCAGCCATTAAAACTCGCGCATCTCGGTCGAAACGATTGTGGGCTGAAAAATGTGTACGTATATTCAAACGAAAATATAAAAATTAATGTCCGAGTAATTCGACAACCGAATATCGCAATGTAATCAGAAATATATTCGCGAGAGTTTTGCCCCGGGGATCTTCCAACTTTGTTTTTCTCGAATTTTCCCGGAACCGACCGCATAAATTACACTCCGATTACGAGTCTCGTTTTCCGGAAGCACGGGCGGTTCCTTCCCTACCTCCACCCCGCCCCGGACCTTCCCCCAGCATCCTATATCGCGGCGCCCGAAATTCCGGGAACCCCGAAAACCGCCCCGCGTGGACGACCGTACCGGAAAACAATGGCCGCCGGGGCCTGAGACGGAGAACGAGAGAGAGAGAGAGAGAGAGAGAGAGAGAGAGAGAGAGAGATGATAGAGGGAGAGCCCGGGAGGGAGCGAGAGGGGAAGAGAGCGGTTTGCGGGCACCCCACCGCCGTCGCTACTGTACCAAACTTATCTCATTGCCGGCCTTTCCACCCCACCACCACCCCCCGCCACGACCCTGGACTACCCCACACTACCCGGCATGTAAACTTTGACAAACCTAAACTGGAACAGTCACACAAACGGAGAGAGGATGGTAGAGAGAGGGATAGAGAGAGAGAGAGAGAGATGGAGTGAGAGGGAGGCAACGGGTACGAACGCGGGCAGAAGAGAGAGAGAAGACTATTGATTGTGCTAAAGCGCCCCGAGGAAGACCGCCTAGAAATCGTGCCCAATTGCCTCCTCCCACGCTCCCCCTTCCCAGCTCCCGCCGATTTCGACTATTACGATAATTGCGAACCCCCGGAGAGACAGACAGCCGGCGATACTCCCGGCTTTTAATTATATAAGATCTCTCCCTCTCTCTCCCTCTCTCCCTCTCTCCCCGAGAGATAATGATCGTTAACATTCTTTAAGGAAAACGAGCTCTCTCCACCCCCCAGGTGTGTCCCGGAAACGGATAATTAATTCGGAATCTCCTGAGCTTCCCCATTACGTCTTGTTATTCTTGTTTAACAAGTCTTTGAAACGGATTCGGCGATATTTTTAATTGAATATTAATTGTCCCGCAAAAAAGAATCCCTCGGGATTTTATCTATTAAGTGTCGAACTCCGTTAATTGTCGAGAAAAGGAAAAAAAAATTGCCCGTACTTAACGACATTCTGAAGTAGCCCGCCTATAAGTGCACGGGGTCTATTACAAATAAGGGTTTTTTATCTCCCCTCACCTCTTCGGTTTTAAGATGCCACGTTGCGCACCCGTAAATTACTTAGGAACAATAAGCGAGTCGACTCAGATAATCGCTGATAAATTAGGAAACTGAATTAACCAGTCTAAAGCAGGTTATGAAGCGCTCAACCAGCTAACTTAAACTTATACTTGGTAAACAGATTTTACAAGCCACCCATGATTTGAAAATCATAGTATCAATACACATAGAATAATGCCCCTTATCTTTGAAAGACCAACTGAACTTCTATACGACAATGAATACACTCGGACAAAAATAAGAAAGTCTGTGCACGAACTATTTGGAATCGAGGAAAACATATGTTATACATACAGTACAGTAACAGTTTGGGTACCTCAGAATGAAATATGAATACTATCGATAGACAAATATCTTTGAAGAAATAACACTAATGTTTTCCTTCTATGAAATTGAAACCTACTTAAACCGGCGAAATGTTTATATCTCTTTGAAGGAATAATCTATTGTTTCAGAACCTGTATTGTAGCGGACCGTAGTTTGAGTAACACTACTATAATACAAAGTTATAACGTGAATAACTAGTATTATTTTTGAACCAATATTGTATGCTTCTTCTACATAAATTATCTAAAGGCTCCGTATCCCCTTTATCCATTACGTAACTTCTATCATTAATTAACTATACGAGATATCCCAGTTGATCATTAACTATGATTATTACCCCGTGTACATAAATCATGGAAATTTCATTACATCCTCAAATTGCCTGTATTCAAATTTAGCTGCAGCGGTAATATTATTTCAGTAAACCCTATTTCAGTTAATTGAATCACCGCCCTTAAGCGGCATAAATGAATGAGTTTCTTACCCACGCGTAATAAAACGGCCCCGTGTTTTTCTTGTATGAGTGATTAATAACAGATAACATTTAACTGAACAATAGGAAATTCGAGAGGTTAATAACTTAAATTGCCTTTACGCGCAGCTACAGTCAGGGGATGCTCTCCTTCATTAGAAAGGGCCTCAATGTGGAGAGGGAGATTCCTTTGGCGGCTGGACTTAGGACTTTATTCGACTGTACTTAAAAGATATTTAAAAGGCTTCGGCTTTTTCCGGAGGACCTGATTGAAGCTCAAATCGCAAGGGGGTGGAGACTGGAGCCGAGAAAGAAATACTTGCGTTCGGACGAATCAAAAAAAAGCTCGAGAAAAAAAGGCTTCCTCGTAAAAGTTTTTTCCTTTTGAAAATCTCAAGGGCTACATTTAAATACGCAGGAAAGACTTAATTTTCTTTGCCGCCCAGAGAGAGAGAGAGAGAGAGAGAGAGAGAGAGAGAGAGAGGGAGGGTGGATATCGAAAAGAGGAGTATGAACCGAGAGAGCAGTTATACTAATTGCAATACGAATACCCTCCGACATAATTACCAATATCTGGCAAAAAGTAAACAAAAGTCAACCTAAAAACTAATATAAAGTGTGAAACCTCATTAGGGAAGCTACAATTCAGATGATTTCCTTTGAATGGAAAATTCTCTGTATTCCTCCAATAGGCTTTTATTATCCGATGTTTGGATTCTTGACTTAGGCCGATCGGTATCTGCTTATCGCCATTCCTTGAGCGCAGTTACAGCGCCCACTGTACGTCCGTGTGTTTGCATGTCTGTATTGATGTATAAATAAGATGATATCGCGAAGAAGATACGTTTGAAAAATAAAACTTGAGTAACGTATTGTATGAAATATATAGAGGGAGAATCGTCCCATCGTTATTTACATGCCTATTCCTTACATCATATTTACATTACATTGAAAAGGTTTAGCAGGAATACGATGCCAATCATCTTGGCCGGTCTATTCCAGTTTCTTTATGTTACATAAATGTGTAGGAATATACAATCCAAACTTCAGTTTTTTTTTCAGTCCTAATTGCATTAGGACTTCTGCTCCATTCTGGGCAGAAGCAACAGAAAATATAGTACGGGACAGGCAGGTTAAATAGGAGGATTGTTGTCGCTTGTTTTCCTTAAGAAGAATAAAGCAAAAAAGTGAAATAAGAAAAGAAAGAGTTTGGCCGGTAGGGAGGGGGGTAGTGGGGTTCGGTAGTTAAGATAAGATGAACGGCCCTACCGGAAATTACACACGTTGTCATGAAGGATTGTCCCTCCGCTTCTCGCCTCTCCCTTTCCCATTCCTTACTTCTATTTCCTCTCCGTACGGAGGGGCTTTCTTCACGGTATCCCTCTCCGAGAGAGGGAGAGAGAGAGAGAATTAATTTTTCATCTCATATTTAAATGTAGCTTTGGAGTTTCGGACAAGTGTTGAAACAACTTTTCCCGCCGGCGACTTCCTCTCCTCCTTTCGACTTTTTGATATTCGGTCCGGCAAAAAGTCGGCATTTAACTTGGGGACGTTTCGCACCTCCGAAACTACCGAGCGTACCTCGGAAGTCGTGTAAGTTGGGCCGTTTTCTAAAGTTCCAAAGAAGGCAGGATAAGAATCGTCGGTTCACGAATGAATTTCCCGATGATGAAATGAATATTCGTTGTCACTATTATGCTATATGTAGGAAACATTTTCAAGCTCTAAATAATAACTACAGCATCCTGTGGTACACTTCCTTCAAATCGCTAGAATTTTTTTTAATGGCGCGATACAAAAATCCAAATAATCCAAGAATATATATAGCTGTTTATAATATAGAACTGATTTAAAAATATATCCCGGATTTAAAGTCAAACGCTGCTTAATACACACATTCTGTAATAAAATCACACAAAAAAAGTGTTTCGTTTCGAATCTGATGAGGAAACATGAAATTTAAAGACAAACTATTCTAATCCTATTGAAATTACGATACTAATAATTTTATCCTAATTCAAAATGCATTTTTCATAAAATTATCCTATACTCAAATATCCTCTAAATTTTGTTTCTCGCGGAAACAAAATTTCGACCACAGTAGAATAAAATTTGTGGGTTGTCCTCTTAAATTGGTTCTACATCTTGGAAATCTTCCAAAAACAGTGTTACTTAAGATAGAACCGAATAACTAACTTTGTAACTTTACTTTCCAAAAAAGGAGTTGGCAGAACTTCCCAGTCTTATTTTTCTAGCATCGATTGTAATTCTGTAGAAAACAAAATGCCGCATTTTCTCTGTATGTCGTTCTGCATTAGTTACTGTCGGTGGTATGCAGCCTTTCCGAGAGAGGGCAGAAAATTGGGCCTTTGGTATAATTTCCGAATAGGGGTTTAATGGGAACTAAAAATTATTAAAAAGCTTGATTTATATTGACGTCAGGGATGCCAACACGAACGGCTTGTAATTCCTACTTAGATATTTTTGTACTCATAAGGCAACATTTTTCACGGGTTCAGTATTATCAACAGGAAATTGTTTATCGAGAAATTAAACTTTCTGTTGTTTTGTTCGTCTGTTCAATTGGGACAATGGGAAGGAGATATTAGAGAATCCGTCTGCAGGAGCTATAGAAAGGGGGAAAATAACGATGTTAATTTGGCTAAGTGGTCGGCGAGGTAACCTTTGTAAGAGGGGGCCGGGGGACTAAGGCTCGGAGGTTGCCTAATACGGGCTAGAGCGGCAAGATTTGTGGAAGGGGCCAGCTATTTCACACTCAGCCGACCCTCCCCACTAGATATAAACTCCAGTCTCAACGTCGCCCGAATTCCGAGAATCGATGCCGACTAAAGGCAAACCGACGAGACCGAAACTTAGGTTTATTCGCGAATTTCTGTACAAAAATCGAATCCCGAGAAACAGTATAATTATGGAATATAAGTTACCAAGCGGGAATTGTCCAGAAGCTCGAGAAAACAGCATTCCGGAATCACTGGATCTACATCTACCCTGAAAATTTGTTTGCACATTATTATTCTGTAGATCGAGAATTTTTGCCCAATATTTCATTCCTCCGATTGTACAATTTACAGATGAAAGTTGTAATAATCTGTTAGTAAATCTTAATTGAACCCCACCTGCACATTTAGCGAAGTTAAGAGCCGAAATTTCAGAGGCGTAAACTAATGTACTCGAGAACGAGCTATCGATGAGCTGCGTGCGGAGTTCCAAAAGTCAGACTTACTTAGTCTGAGAAGTTTTCCTGACTGAGAATTGGGCGACGCTCAGAGGAAGGAGAAGATTGAACACTCGGGTGGCTAAATGATTTTTAAGCCCTATTGGCGCAATCGTTGCACTTAAAATCAGTAGCCGAATATATGTCGGTACAAATGAGCGAAGATAAAATCTACAATTAAATATTAGCTATACTGTGTTTTTCATCGAGTGCAAAAATCATTACACGGAGTCGAGTGTAAAATTTATCGGCATAATTCATGCCGGGTTCATTAATAATAACGCTGCGGGAATATTTGACTTTCGTACTTTTTAGATCTCAATTACGCGCTGTTGGAAGTTTTACTTTCGAAGTAAAATATCCACTGCTCTACGGTGTATTTTATTAAAACCTTTAGAGCAGTTTCGACATCAATTTTAGTATAACGTATTTCCTATATTAAATGAATTATTAATTCACATACGACGTAGCTCTGGTGACGAATTCTTCACTAATTATTGTCGAATTTCAGCAATATTAACTTATTTTCCACAGACATTCAGACTGCAATTGAAAAATGGACAATATTATTTAATTGATTTAGGGTTTAAGTTGATTATTTCCTAGACATCCTCAGGAGTACACTCACTTTGGCTTGATCTGTCCATGTCATCATCCGTAGCAGTCTGTTAATAATGCACTGTGGCATAGCGACCGCCAACTCTGTCTTAACTATCACTACACTGATAATGGAGGATCCGGGAGAGTTTGGAACATGAGCCCCGCTCCTGGGATTCAGTGTCTCCACACGGCTACTCGAACCATCTCCATGGACAGTATCATATCAGTCAGTAGCAATGTTAGTGATGTAATTACGGATCTGAACACCGACGAAGAATTCTTGCATTTCCAATTAAAACCGAGATCAATAACAACAATATAGGGGACAGAAAATAGCAGTTATACATTTTTTTTTCTCATAAAGGTTGTCTTATGATTCTCAACAATATTCTTGATTTCCATATTACTGTCTGTAAAAAACAACCTCCTTTATCGATTATTTCGATTGGTACTTTTTGCTGAAGAAACGTACTGACTTTGCAACTGGGCGGACCTCTGAATGTTTTAATTCCTCGCGAGTTCTTTCTCAGCGATAAATCTCTGCGAGTCGTTCGTACCCCGAATTAATATTAATGCCTCCAGTGTCAAGGATCGTGACTAAAAATGACAAATTAAAACCATTAAGCACTGGGCTGGAGGAGGTTAAATAAAGAATAAAGGCGGCGAGGAGAAGAACTTAGTTTGGGTTGAAATCTGGAGTGGTGGCCAAGCGCAGGGGAGACCTTCAGCTTCTGGCCAACTGGAGGGAAAAGGTTAATTAAAATTTAGTGCCCGCCTCAAAATGAAGCAGTTTCCCTTGAACATCGCCAGAGTTATTTATTGTTTATGCCGCGTATTTCTTTATTTGTTTTTCTTCACTAGGCTTATTAACTCGCTTAAGAATTTGTTCTTCAACTATAAACTAATTGGTTTTCTCGCCACTTAAATTTCAAAATGGCCGGTTAGACCCAGAGAAAGGATGACCTACAATTCAGAAAATTATTGAAAGAGCCTTTGTAGAAAGGTTTTGTCCACTCACGGTGGGAGGAACCTGATAGAGCGTACATAGTGGCTCGCTGGAAAAAAGAACCCTTCGTGTGAAGTTCGTAATGGAACTTAAGTTAATGTGTTGAAATTTCGGATAATTCGGAATTTGCTTCCACTTACTCCTTACATTGATTCCTCAAACGTTGGTGATGCAAACACGCTGACTGGATAAAGTGGTAGAGGAGCAAATATTCTACAATTAAAAATTCCAACTGATTAAATGAGTGGATCTCACTAACTCCAGTGTGCTCGTTAGATTTAAATTTACTTTAGTAAGTCGGAAGTCAGTCTGTACTGATGTTGGATGGGATGAATTTGGTCCTAAATAATTTAGGACTGACTTTATTTGTCTTTATTTGATTATTACTTTTATGACTGAGTCTAGACAAATATTTACCCGAAGACTTTAAGGGTTGGAAAGTTCATATGACTCGAGAAACAGTAGAAATAATCTCAAGTGAGAAGTAACATAAAGTAATGAAGGCTCCAATTTACAAGGTAATTGGAGTCTAAATTAATGCCCTTAAAGCGTCTAATGCCCTTAAAAATATTCCTTACGAATTCGATCCTTTCAAGTGGTATCTTCTTATATAATCTACAGTAAATTTAATGTCTTGGCAGCAATTTATGAAATGGGTAAGATAATTTTGTATTCGCGTACATTGCACGTATAAGTAAATATTAATTAAGACCGAAATAATAAAAAAGAGAGAGAAAGGAATCGTTAAATTGGGACATGAGACATGATCGGATAAATGTGCATGTGTGTGTGTTTGAATGCGTGATAAGGCCCGTAAAAAATATTACGTATAATTGCTTGAGAGGATGATGAGGGGTATAGCGGCGCCCCCGGGGTAGGATTAAATTGTATCAGCCCCTCAACAAAACAAAAACCGAGAACCGCTCCCCCAACACATGTCAGGCATCCCTCAGGTCCAGCTTTCCAATTCCAAATCACATGACCCTCCGCTGCACGCCACCAGCCTCTGTCCGACCCGGCTGTACACTAATCTTATAGCCCCAATCGGGAAAAAATAAAATAATTAATAGTGGGCGCACCGGGAATAACGTTAAGTAATTAATATTTACTGGATATAACCACTGTTGCTTTCTTCAATCGCTATTACCATTTAAGACATTTGAGCCAATATGTTCGATCGGCAAGCTTTGACCTCGCTAGTTTACTGACGAAACCGGGAAGTTGAAGACGGTCTAGCGTAGGACAAGATATGCGAGTGGAAGCAGATGTAATTGTACAAAATTGTATATTAATAATATTTGGAGTGACAAATAATTACTGTTAGGCTCGCTACCTTCGGCAAATCCTCGAGGTAATACTAATCAACGCTGATTAATTAATCCGACGAGTGTTTCACGAACTTAACTAAGGCCCGCCCCAAAGGCTCCCCGCTTCAAAGCTTATTCGGTCTGAAGGGCAATAACGTGAACAATCCTATAGAGTTTAAGGACACATTAATGGATTATATCACACAAAGGGAGCTATACCGCTTAAAGCAATATGTTCTAGGAATAAAGACATTTCATTTCCAGAGGTGGTGGTTGTACATGATGCATCCTTCTTATCCAGATAAAGCGACCGGAAGAAGATATCTAACTTTCCAACTTTAACTCATACATAGGAAACCTAAAATATTAGCAGGTTTTATATGCGCAATTTATACTGCTAATTGTAATTTGAGCGCTTAAATTTTAAAGCAAGTATCGCGAAATGAAACTTTTTTCATTTTTCCTGCCATTTTATGTTCCTGGACCTTCAGAAAGATACCACCGAATTATTGTTTCTGGAGCCAGTTTTTTTGTGATTCATTATGTTTAAGTGGGCCTGGCAGTACTATTGATAATGCGACACAGTTAGCGAAAGCAAGTTGAACTTCTTACCCAGCAATTCTGAGCAGTCCCCAATAAAACTTACTACCGGAATTCGGCTAGCGGAATTAAAACCCATACCTTCGAGGGTCAATTAAACGACATCAAGTTTGAGTTCATCAAGTGGGGCCGGGGGGCACCCCGGTGTTAGAGGTCCAGTAGTGCCAACCTGTTGAATGTTAATGGGAAAGTCCCTCGCCGCTCCCACTCCTCCCCTCTCGCTAACATCAGACCCACTCTTAACCGAACCAAGTTTTGAATATTAAACTATATCTGGACCTGAGTCCGTGGGGCTGCCTCGCTCGCGATAACAACCCCCATCATTTGCATTTTTGCCCCGGAACGATCGACCCGTCTTTCTTTCAGCTGTTTGGCCCTGTACGGTTACCATATACGACTATATTAAAGCAACTGTCAAATGACATGCTTCATGCACAACAATACTGAACAATAAACACCAACTTATAAAACTGCTTTCATCAGCAATAATTATAATAGTCAAATTAAGGATAATATTCCCACCAGCTGAAACCGAAAAGGCAGAGGTGTTTATCGGCAATATTTTTTTCAATCTGCCATTATCTATGACTTCATATGGGAATCAATGACGTTATTTTACTCATACGATCTCGCTTTCTTCGGTAATTATTTTTGATCAGCAGGCAGTTCTACCCCCGCCAAATCGGTAACCTCGGTATAATTAAATTTTCCGGGGGGAGAGTCTCATTAAGTGGCGTCGGTTGGTTAGATCGGCTAGGTGGACTGTTGGTGTGCGGGGTGTACAATTTAATCCGTAGTGCTGTGTCGTGGTGCGGGCCATTGTAAGCCGGCCGGCCCCCCGGGCCCTACCTCTCCAGACGCAATTTACTATCGGCCCTATAAATCTCCCCGAGGGGCGTGCGCGAGCCCCCCCCGCCCCGGCGGAAAGGGAATGAGCGAGGTATTGGGTCCCGGTGTGTAACCTTTTAATGAAGTGTCGGACGTTTGACTTCGGCCTAGGCCGTTTCGCGATACCCTGCCGTGTAGTCGGATCATCCCCCGCTAAAACAGGAGCGGCCCTCGCCCCGACCGCGGCCTAATGCCTTAATCCGCGTACCCCCGCTTGTTACAGAAGGGGGGGCGGTAGACCTGGAAGGGGAGTCTGCGGTAGACCCGCTCTGAACCTTTAATAAATCACAAACTCCCCCTCCACCGCCGCCCCGTAACGAAACTACGGTCGGACAGGACTCCTAAACCCTCGATCCCGGTAATACCCCACGGAAACGAAAATGAAATTAGAGGCCGGGAGCAAAACAACTTTATCCGCGGCCGCTAGTGATTCTCACGGCCTCTATCCTCATGTATTAGTTGCAGTGCTTGTTAATTGTTACCACGGGACTGAACAAACCCGGGTGGAAACGGTAGTACCCCATTGTCAGCGTTGGGACATTGGCCCAATATGAGCCTGACACGAGTCTGCATCTATTGATGTAAAGAGGTCCATGCCTTTCTATCCGGAGAAGTGCAACACACTTGATTACGTCACGGACAGACAAACACTGATAGGAAAACACCATTAGAGTTTTAATTGATTAAATGAATAATATACGGTATTGGCCTGAGGGTCCGCGATTGTTCAGAATATTATTACTCGATGTGACTTCGGTGATTTACTACCTCCACTCGCTAGACAGATGATATAACATTTATGTTAAGATCAATTATTTTATTCCCCACGACTTCAGTTTTATCAGTAACGCCCTAGGACGTAGCCCTCTTATTGCCGCGTGAATAAAAAATTAATACCGAATTAACCACCCAAAATAGGCCTCACATTCAATGGGCAATCTCGCTACCGTAAAAGATATTGATGGAAAAAATCCTCATTAATTACTACTAAACATTTTTTACGTAGTACACTGTTGATAAAATATTATGGAAACGGATTTTTCTGTTGTTATTAGCGTTTCAACAGATTTTTAATTATTCCATTTTTCCGGTGGCGGTCATTAGCCTTTACCAATTGCGAAAAAAAAGGGGTTCTCGTCAAATTCGTTGACCCCAGCACCTAGATATACGCCCAATGAAAATGTGGCCTGTGGGTGACTGCGGTCTCGAAAATGAAAGCTTACTGCTAAATTAAAAAAGTTTCTTAGACGCGCAGAGCGAGGAAAACATTTGTCGCTAGGCGGGGTTATTGCGTCCCTTCACCCCCCCATCCGCCCACGCCTACCGGTTGACATTCATTGCCGTCACTGTCAGATTCTGCATAAATATCATTACGAATTCGATTAAAATTCCGACTTCTACCGCTCCGCCCGAATGCAGTGCTCAGACGCGAAACCAGAGTTTGAACATTTATTCCACGCTGCGCCTTCCCCCATCCCCAACTTTGATTCCTTTATCTCTAGGAAATCTCTACGAATCTGCCGACCCCAATCCTACGTCTCCTGATTTTTCTTCCCCATTGAATTATCTCTTCCTCTTTCATTATTGAATATACAATATTAATACAGTTCGTCTCAATTAAAAGAAGGCATAAAAGTGAAAGTTGTTCAGTTCGAACTTGTTCGAATACCGATATGGTGAAGAAGGAGTAGTGTATATACAATCCAAAGAAAAATCGTTCCAAGTTCTGTGTTCTTTTAAAGTTTCTTGACCATTATCATAAATGGTGTGTGCGTAAATAAGACCTGTGTAAACGTCCCTGCTGACAAAGTGTCTAAGTAAACCGCCCACGAAACTCTATCACACAAGTGTGGATATTCATTTGGAATATATTTGTAAAACACTCCACTGATTTCAGAAAGACACACTTGTTCTTCCTTTAATATCTCTCGTATTACCCTTCCGTAACAGCAATAATTGTACAGTATCGAGTCTCCATTGTTATAATATTCATTGTTTAATATACAGTAATAGTGTATATTTCGTGGGCGGTAAAACAATAAATACAGTTGCGTCCTTTTACGTTTCCGACGATACAAAGTACGGCTTCGGTCCAATAATCGTTTAGATAAATGAAAACATCATTTGTAAAGGAGAGCTGCGACTCGGGACAGAATTAAACCGGTCCCAATTTAAACTGGGATAAGCGGGAGGCCCTCCCTCGTCCCCAGTTCTAGTGGCTAATCTGAAGTCCGGTTTGGAAGAGTCCAACCTCATATATCAGGAGTCCAACTCGCAATTCTCTCTCCTTCTCTCTATCTCTTTCCTCTCCGCCCCCGCCATCGCCCAACGAATCTCTTCCTCTCTTTCTCATACAAACGCTGACACGGTGGTGCGGGAGGGGCTTAAAGGCCTTTACGAATTCAAGGTTCGGCCGCTAAGTTCCGGCGCCTATTGTTGTATTCTTCGGCCGGAATAACCTGAATTAAACACTCCTGAGGCCCCGCGCGAAAAAAAACGGCCGCTTGGGTAATAAAAAGAAAAAAAGAAAGGAAATGAATTTTTAAACGTTTCCGACCCAAATAACCCGTGGATGATTCCGCTCGATGGCAAAAGGGGAAAAATCTGTGGGTCTTTCATTACTCTCCTAAAAATTCTAATTTTTTATTTATCGAAATATTAAAATTGTTATAAATTGCCAATTTATAATCATAATCATGTGGTTGTGTGAGGGGTTTGTATGTATATATATATATATATATATATATATATATATATATATATATATATATATATAATCGCGTTCATGCACGCTTAAATTATCGTTTTTAAGTGACTAACACCGCTACTGAAGATGGCGAGCAGGCGAAACCGGTCTAGCAAAAGACCAAAGCAGCGAGAGTAGACAGAAACACGAAATCTACGGTAATCCAACCCCTCACATACCAGAAAACAGGTATTCTAAACTATATATTTATAACCAAAACTTCCTCCGTTATATTTAATTTACGCTTTTCAAAAATTACGTTCAATTCAACACGGTCGTCCTTTCTATCTTAATGTGTGTGCCCCGTTCTCGGCGATTATTCTCAGTTGTATAATGCGAATAGGGATCCTCCCGCCGGGTTTCGGGTCGACACCGCCGTTTGTGTAAGTTAATGCCGTCAATTAATTCCAACAGTCGCTGTTATTGTGTTAACAGTCGGGTAGGGCCGTATTGTTAGCCGTGGTTGTTTGCCGAAGGGTCAGGAGGCCATTTGGAAAGGGGCCGTCCAGCCTGACGTCTCTAATGACCTAAGCCGCGGGGGCGGGCGCCAATCCCTACTCACCTGCAAACTTAATGATAAATGAAGAGAACCGCCGCGGCCCAACAACAAGCAAAAACAGTCGGACCAAGTAGTCACGGACTATCTTCCTCCTCCTTCCCTTCCCTTATCCCCAATTCTCCCGTCTCGCCTTCTCCCGTTTAACGTTTCATAATGCGCAACCACCCTTGTCAGTCACTCTTACCCTCCCTTATCTACGTTCTCCCCTCCTCTACTTCCTTCTCTCCGACGTAGGTGTCTCGGTGGAATCTCATCATTCAGACCGCCGTCTCAACTTTCCTCGAGGTAAAACGAAACGGGCAATTTCTTCGAGGCAGTCCGGCTTCTCGTAAAAATGTCCCCCTTCCCTTCCGCGCTGCTCCGGACGGAGGTGAAAACAACCTGAAGGGAGACAGAGAAATGCCGCTTCGACACTGAAATAATTCGGTGAAAAAGTCGCCACCGAAAAAATAAAGCTACCGTACTGCCATCGACATGCCCCCAAGAAAGCGAAATAACCTCCTCAATTTCCTTTTACGACTGGTTAAAAGAGGGTTAGATTCTGGCTATCCTCAATAATAAACGGTTATAATATAGATGTCTGAAAGCTATTCAATGCGATGCCTTACCAACCTAGCTTAGGCAAGAAAATGAATTATAGGATGTTAGACCGCAGAAGAAATATCCTTCCTGTGGGGGTGTAGAAACACTGTGAATACTGTTATAAACACTGATGCTACACGATACAAGAATATTTTTGAACGAAATTCATTTTAAGTACAAGTTTTCAAAGATGTGTTGATTTCTGAGTTCGATTTAATTTAGATTGTAATTTTAGCAGTGGGCTTGTGCTTTACGAGAGGCTGGGAAGTAGAGAGACAGAGAAAGAGAGAAGAGGAAGACATAGATAGAGTGGAAGATGCCGTGAGAGGAGGAACGCCATCATTAAGACGCTTTTTATCCGGGGCAACAACATTGTGTTCATTAAAACGTCGGGGATTTAAGCAAGTTCAAGAAGAGCCCCAGGTGGAAGGAGAGGCCGAGGAGTATTCTTGATTTGCTGTAGGGTCTCGTTAGGCGGCAATTATTTTATGGGCTCACTTAAAATCCAACTATATTCGGTCGACGGGCGGGGCTTTATTTTGGACTCCCCATTATATTTAATGCCATTAGCGGGAGGTGGAATGGCGAGGTCTCTCCCGGTTGATTGACGCCCTTAGAGGGCTTCGGATGTTTGGAGGATAGTAGTAGGCTCCTGTTAGTCCGGTGCTCCGGAATTGACTGGATTCCAGTGAAAATGAGTGATTATGTCCCTCAATAATTTATCTTCTATATAAATAAGAGTGCGGTGCTTGCGGTAGAACTCGAATTATTATTTAGCTTACCGCAGCGCCACGAATGCGTTAGAACTGTAGGAAAATCGATGGATGAACTTCCTCCGCCGAACCGAAATCTGGGCCCTTCGACCCGACCCTTCAGAAACGGTTCCTAATCGAATTATCCGTTAGGGCCGAGCCTATTTTACGGTCGGAGAGAGGCCGGGTTTTACGGTAAGGCGCGGGTTCGTAAATTTGTCGCGAGCGATTAGGGCGCCCACCCTCCCGAGCGCGGGGGCAATGGGGGAGAGGATAGTAGGCAGGGCCGAGGAGCATTTCGAAACACCATTAAATTTTCATCGGAATGCCCCTACGTGAGTGTCCGTAAAATCTGAAGGAGGGAGAAAGAGACTCGATTATACGAAGGGGAGAGGAGAAGGGATCCCCCAATGGTGTACTTGTTAAAAATTTGATGGGCGCCTCTAATAAAAATATTCCGTCCTCTTTTCATAATGCGAGGCGGTTGTCGTCGGTGCCGGACTACCGTATCTCGAGTGCGCTGTACCCAACAGTTATGCAATACCGACCGAAAATTTTGAACAATTAAGAACTCGAAAAATGACGTGCGCGATTACAACATAAAATTGATGGTCTAATTGAATTTTTAATTCTATACCGGCTGCTCAATTATTATATTATAGGTTCATAACCGTGTCATTATTTGAAGCTCACTACATTATAATCGAGGTATTACAGTATATATTTTGTGTATTAACTAGTTGAGTACTTAAAGTCGCCATTTACCGGCCAAACAACCAGAGAAAGGCGCCGCAAAAATTCGAGCACAGACGAACGAGCAGAAAGCTTCGCGCTCGTATTGCACAACGCCCTACAAGGAAATCGACATAGCTGTAGCAACAGCTAACGGAGGAAAACGGGCCTAAAGAACAAGCTGCAGTGTCCGATAAGAACACTTAATGTAGAAGTCGCAGAGACTACGGAGCGGTAAGTGATGCAACAAGCCGCTAGAGCAACAGAAATACGAGAGCAACAAGTAGTACATGTCGATTTTCCAGGCACCACAACAGTTAAGTTAGTGCATGACAATCAACCAATCTCAAGGGCCGACGTCGGATCAAGTCGGTCTAATTCTGCACACTCAGAGTACCCGAGTTTCTTCTACATTAAAAACATCTTTTACCGGGGCACCTAAATGCAGTAAATGGACAAATAAGCTTTCGTTAAGGTAATTTCCGATGGGGGTTTCCGGTGGAATAAACACTTGTAAAATGTGTCACGATATATGGTCTGTTTCATATCAAAGCACCGTCCCAAGCATAGTACAATTCCTAGGGGAGATAGAGCGAGTGGGAACCGCCAAAATAATTGCAAATAAAATAGGCGTCATTGTGATAACCACAAATTGTGGGTATCCGGCTCTTTTTCTAGTTGGAAAAAGATGTCTGAGATAGCAATAGTCACTTCCATATCAGGATATGTTAATAATAATACGATATTATTGTGCTACGGACACTCGGTATATTCAGTAAAAAATCAGCGAGGGAGTTCGGTAGAGCTCCCTTTGCCCGGAGCGGGTGACAACTCGCCGTCAGCTTTTATTTTACCCTTCTCAACCGTCCGGACCCGGAATCGTGCCCTTATTCAGCGAGACAAGACAACAAACAATTCCTCTCGGTCCGTCTACCCTCACCCTCTTCCGCCCCTCGCCCGATCCGAGGAGGACATAATGGAATTAACGGCTAGAGGGGGAGGGGTAGCGGTTTATGCGACGTCAAGAGTTTCCTAGCCGGCACAAGCCGAAGGGGGAGCGGTCCCAAATTGTCGGCGATACCCCGCGAGTCTGAGGCCTATTAAAATTTCATCCGCTCGGAGTCCGCCCGGCGACGGCTGGATCGAGGGACTAAAATTGGTTATGGGGGCTGTGACCGGGACGGGGAGGACATTGTTGCGGATTAGACTGTGACTCAGAATCAATCGGCGTCCCCTCCCCGACTTAGACGGCAGGAGCTTTGAATAATAGATCGGAGGTGGGTGACGGCCAATTATCAGTAACACGGATAAGGTGGGGACTGCGGCACCGTATAAATGATGCAAGCGTCGCCGGCCCGCCCCCCGCCACCACCTGCATGTCGGTCGGGCCATCTCTTGCTGAGGCCGCAATCTTCCCAGGATTAGAAGTCCCTCCGGAGAACGCCGTCCCCCGTACAGACCCCCATACGTCAGTGGGGGAGACGCCGAAAAATTTCATTACTTTCAATCGGCCCAAACTGCTATTACTCCTCTTTGGCTTACGGCCAAAGATTAGTCAACCGAAACTCCTAATACACTAGTAGGAAGGCTTATTACGGAAGCGCTTTCCAGCTCTCGGAGCGGATGGACGTCCGCGCAGAGAGAACGTGGAAACGAGGAAAAGTGTCCCTAACGAAGATTCGCGGGGTATGCTTAAATATACCATTATATTATTCTGCCATTTTACTATACATTAAATACATTACTTTTCAGGAATATCGACCCATGCGCCGTCAATGTTCTCTTGGAGTTTTATTTACTTTTCTGCAAATACCCTTGCACAAAACGTTAAATAAAATTCGATAAAAATTCGAAGAAAAGCTTAGTTAGTTTAGTTAGTGTAATTATGTAGTAACAAATAGTGTTTGTTGAAGCGTGTATAGTACCATTAAGATCGAAACCAATTCAGACATATATTATAACAAACGAAGTGATATTTTACAATGATTCGAAATTCTATTATAATTACTCTTCATTAATAACTTCTGGGTTGTCTTGGAAACTATATCAAGCCAAAATGTGTTTCGGCAACAGAAGCCATTAAGATTAAATCGGTAAGATTTCAGGTAAAGACTCTGATATTATAAATCTCAAATCAAACTTGACAAGTTTGTTTAGTAAACAATTTTGAAACCCTTTTAAACGGTTCAATTTTGAAACACTCAGCGCTATGAATGACAACAATACAGGCGAAGTTAATTCCATCTCGGGGTCGAGGGAAAATCGGGTTATTCTTTGAACCGAAGGCTTTTATCCATTAGGAAACTTTATAATCGAATCCGACTTGTTTAGAGAAAATCTCCGTCGGGTCAATCTCATAACCCCGGCATAACTTTCATTATTAAATCAAGATAGTTAGGCCCGGGGTATCATAACCTTAAGCCGGCAGATAGTTTGTCAAAGGGGCCCGAGAGATGCGGAGGAGGTGTAGGAGGGGGAGGGGCGGATCGCGCCTAAATATGTTCAATCTTCGTAGGCCGCGGTCGGTAAACTTTTACAAACTCGAATTTTGAGTCCCGCTCCGAGACAAAATTATATACCGTTTAAAAACCTCATTTCTGTTAAAATGCGAATCCAACTAGGAGACGGTGACCGGACTTCGATTGGAGGGGGAAACTAATTAAATGTTGAAACGGTCGGGACCGATGTTTGCCCAGGAGACACAATCGCTCCGACACAACCTTGAGCGGTGCTCCCTTCAACCCCTTAACCACCCCCAACTCACCTAACTTAGTTCACAATCAGATTATCCACCCCGCCGGTTGCCGCCCAACACGGCCGAATTATAAATTCGTCGAAGCCCTTTCAATAAATCAAAAGGGTACACGGATTACCGAAACGCGATAAAATAATTACACGATAGTACAAATACAGCAGAAACTGGTGTGGATGCGTTAAATTAACAAACTTCGTACTGAAAATAACAAAGAACGTATAACAACTGGGAATAATCGTCGAGAACAGTCGAAATACACATTTAAATAAGCGCTAAAATGCAAGAAGTAAAGCGATTGTAGTGTGTATGTCGGATATTAAGAGAATTAAGTGAAAGGATAATAGCCATGAGAACATGCAAAATTTTACCGCGTGTTGAAGTCACGAAAACAATTTTTTCGGGGCCGCACTCAGTCCCCGCGAGATTTCTTAAACCCCCCGAGGTGTAGAACTGTTGTTATGGCAACTCCTTGTGACAAGAGCTGAAAAGTCTTCCGGAGTGGAAGATGTTAAATATCTAGAATAATCGGAAGATGTCGGGAGACTTTCATGTCCCCCTCCCCTACTGTGGTTCTTCTTTCTCCGGGGCGTCCCCGAAGGTTTCAATCTTTGTCGCCTCTCCTGCGAATGGGGAATCCGAGGCAACGTTTCGGACGGGGACGTACTCAGTCTGTGTCCGACAATGTACCTTCGGAGAGTACCGACGGCGGCCTCTCTCTCTTCTGCGCATTTCTAACCTCCCGAGACTATGACTACAATAGAAGCCAAATCCTGAGCACGCGGTTTCGACACCATTACCCAACGGTGGGCCCTGTTTCGAAAAATAAACCGAAGAACTTTTTACGACGCAAGGACACAAGTTCATAAAATGTAGCATATATATACGTACATTTATTAAGTAGAAATTAGTATGAATACTAGACCCACGTTCTAAGACGCTGCTCTATGAAAACGAAAATAAATGAAGCTGTAAGGACTAATTTATTAAGGGATTTCTTTTCAGGACGAGAAGACACGTAATAACACGGTTGTATAATGGAATGGACAACATCGCAATATCATCCGTCCCCGTCGTTAGTCGAACGCCGTACACCGACTCAAATAATTCAGGGGACAAATTAATAAAGCCCGGCCGGGAAGGGGTCCGAGCCCGAGGCCCGATCGTCAGATTTAATACGCAACGGGGAGCGAGAGGGTTCGCCCCGGGAATAGCCGGCCTCCATTTTAATAAAGCGAGCGCATTTAACATTAAAATGGGCCGCCATTTAGGCCTCGCTTATTGCGCCAAGGCGCGGACGACATTTCCCCGGAACAAAAGGGACAAGGAAATGAGAGAAGGGTAAGTGGATACGCGTCGTCGGCGGGTATTAGCCGGGCTTACCGCGTCGGTGACGGACAGTCTGTTAATAAGCCGGGCGGCCGCACACACACACACACACACACACAGGCCACCACATAAAGCACCGCCCGGCTTAGCACTACCCACACCGCTCCTACCCCAATATAAACGTGGGCCCCCACCCCAACCCCCACACCACCACCACCACCACCGGTTATTATTATTATACCCGTCGGCGACGAGATTAACTGCCCGGACCCGCAATATACGCGGCTCCGATGTCACTCTGACCTTTTCCATTGTTGCGGACGAAACAATTTACGGTTGTCACTCCCCCGGGAATATAATAGTCTTCTTGGGCGCTTAACCGAGAGAAAAGCGTTTCCGGAACTTGGCCGTCCCTCGGACATCTATTCGCCCGAAGAGGCTCCCCCTTCGATTGACCGAGTGTCAGTGTGAGGGGCTGTTGAATTGAATTCTGGCGACTGCATTTTTTTACGGTCGTAAAGAAAACCGGAGAAATAACGGAGCCTACGATTGGATTTGGTTCCGATAGCTTTCTTATAGAGTAAGCCTCCATATTCGCGCCAATCCGACACCTCTCCGTCCACAGTCCCGAAGTTAAACAATAAAGACGTAGGGTAATACATTTTATTTCGTGCACTCGTAAAAACCAATTTGGTATATCATCAGAGTGATTATACTCAGCCAATAACAACAGTACAGGAATTCCACCGGCTATCGATATGAATAGGGGCTATTTACACTATCGATGAATGCCGAATGTGGAAATACCGAAACTCATAGGACCAAAGCGAGGAAACTTTATTTCAATGGAATACTTAAAGCGTGAAATAACTATAGTAAGAAATTTTCCAAACTTAAAATTTACGTTCGACGGACGATAAATTTACACTGCTATACACCGCGACCTTAGAACCTCCCTCCGATTTATATACAGTTTAAGAAATGGACCTGACTTGGGTCTCGGATAGGGATAAAGGATGGGACACCGTCACTGTTCGCGGATAAAAAAAAAACTTTTAAAATACATTGGTCCGGATGTCAGCAAGGTGTGTGTTGGGTCAGGCCCAGGGAAACCCGGGTCGGAATTAAACTAACAAACCGAACTCCCCACGTTGATTTATGTTGGACCGCTTGTGATTTATACCGTGTCAACCCTTCGAGCCACCCCCAACCCCACCCCCCATCCCAGTTGACCGCCACCATTACTCGTTAAACGATTCTAACCTTTTTCCAATCTCAAACGCATTTCCAGACACCGGTCCAATCCCTTTCTCTCCCCATCCCCCGCCAAATTTTTTCAACCCCTCTCTGTAATCGAATTAGCCCAACTCAAAAGGCTAATAGCCGGTTGTTCGGCCATTCCCGAAACGCCAGCCGTCATTTACATACGGCGGTGAATTAACATTGACGGGGGAGACCGAAATAACTCCCATTATCTGTTAAAACTGAGCCCGTTTAATTACATCCGACCGAATATAAGTTGGAACTCGTGTTTTCCCTTTCCCAGGGAAACAGGGAAAACACTCTCTTAAAAAATGTTACTTATTTAAAAATAGAAAACGTACGGGTATCATCGGACGGATTCTCGGAAACATCATTCCACAACTTTCATATCCAGTTTTTAATTAAATAAACGGCGCGTAAAAATATAGCCATGTCGCAAATCGGAAAAAGGAGCGCTGTGTTTCACTCGTGTTTATAACCTGAAAAATGGTTTGTAAATTGAAAGCCATCCGCTTTCCAACTGGGACTCGACCACGATAGCCTCTCAGATAAAGCGAGTAAACATGGGAGTGCTTAGGACTGCCTGATAACGATGCCGCTATCACGTTTTTTTCACTCCTTTTCCAAACATTAATACTCTGTATTTATCGACTGTAAATAATTAGCCCACGGTCGGCCGCTCAGTGGTCAGTTGGCACAGTGTGGTAAGCGGCGGGCCACCGATGCGACATATCGAGCCGGTAGTGGAAGCCGCCATTTAAACAACTCCCTTCCCTTTCGTTGATTACTATAACGGTTTTTTATTATCAGCATTGTATTTATAACCTAATATCAGTAGCGTTAGTGCGTGTTAAAATCGCGCTTATGAGTTTTCAGCCTCCGCTGCTTTCTCTTTGGGAATAAGACGGTACAACCCAACGTAACGGTCGGCCATATTTACCTGAAAACAAATAGAGTGCCCCGAATTGTGTAGTGGTGCAAAGACAGTGGTTAACAATGGTGCGGTTACTCCTGCCTCATCGGTCAGACACTAGTTCTCGAACCACGAGTCGATAGAGTTCTCGAACACATATGCCAACGTTCGGATGTGATCTTGTGTATTGCTTTATTCCTGCTTAAATTTGCAATAATGTGAACGGATTTCGTACACTATACCATATCATCCGATATCCAGTGTTAGTGCTTTAATGGCAATATTAATGATCCGGCAATACGATCCCGCTAATGATTAAGATATCGATCTCGACAAATTCTCAGCTGTACAGGTTTCCGCTGTACAATGTGCTTAATACGATATGGAGTGGCAAGGGTTTACACTTGACCTTATCTCGTTCAATAACGTGACTAGAGGATTTTGGTTATTACGTCATATACACCGTATTATTCAGTGCTGGTTTAAATAAGAACGTTATAGTTGGTATAATCGACTATTACAATACTTAGGTTAACTCCTACAGCAATAACAGTGTATAGTACCGCGTTAAATACAATATCCGCTGCACAATAGCAACGACAATTCTTATTGTTTTGTACATCCTCTTTTATCAGCTATATTATCATATCGGTATTTCAAATCCGACGAGGGGATTAGTATATCAATCCCGACAAATTATCGGCTGTCAGATTATAACGGCGCCAAATATGCAGAGCGCCGTCCTCCGCGAGTTTCTAAATTATTCGGGCGTCTAATGAGGCAGCTGGATAGTCGAACTGTACCAGGTACACGGGAATAGAAGAATGCCACCTTCGTAGTCGGTCGGGAAGACCTCCGTGAAGCCCGCCATGTGGAGCGGAGTGACGTCGATAAGTTCGTACACGAACAAGCAGGTCGAGTTTTGCAGACTTCAGCCTCTCAGCCATTCGGAGAGCACCAACAGCCGAGACGCGTCCAGGTCGGCTTCCTTCAGGGGTTCAACGCTGCAGAGGAAACGACCATTTTTCCCCCAGGTAATATTTCATTTCTTCTCTACTTCCGGGGAATTTACATCGCTCGGTTCAACTCACGATTTACAAATCCTTATGTCCACCAAGGCATACAACATCGCCCCCACCCAGCGATTCCACTCAGAAGTCCTTCGAACCGTCCTTAATACTCCCGGTATGTTTTTCTAATCGCACCATTCGCCACGATCCCGCTTCCTTAGGTTTCATTCCTGGTTTCTCACTTCTCATCCCAATTCACTCGTTGAATCCCTCGTCTCTGTTATCCATCCATTATCCCCTGACGCAGCTACATCATCGGAAATCAACCTATTAACAGCTATGGCAAAGTCCGCTACGAAGTCAATGGATAAAGTCTTCAAATCAAAGAACGCCTGAGAAACGAACAAAATAGTTTGGTCTTTTCTGAGTTCATATATGGAAGCGAGAGTTGGATGATAATGAGACAGGATAAAAGACGAGATGCTGTCCTGGAGAAGAATGTTGCCAACGTCAAGGACATTCAAAGTAAAGGAAAGATTATTACACTAGCATATAATTTAGTAGGAAGAGTGAGAAATATCAGGCTAATCCCCGAATAAAATACTTATATCGAATCATTTGTTATAATTCATAAAATAAAATTACACGCAATTGCTATAGTGATGGTATCGCGAAAAATGAATAGACTATTCTTTTTTCGGGGCAATTCTTTAGGAAGTAAGATGCTTCGTTTGAAGGGTGGTCTCTACGCCGAGCGTAAATTATTCAATGTTAGACAGGGTAAACGACATCGATTGTACCTGAATTATGAAACTGATCATTGCTAGACGTTTCCACCAAGTAGCTGTCCTTTTTCCTCTCTAAAATGGTTTGCTGGCGCCGGGTTACTCACACTGTAGGATATTTTTTATGAAGTATTTATTTTGCTGTATTTTAAATAACACTTATTTTTCTATCTCCTGCGGCTCAGAACAGTCTGCGGTTTCTGCTTCTCGCCATCGTCGTCAGAGCAACGTACTGTGCCATTTACGCGTGCCGTTCACAAATAATAAATTTGCAAGGAACCCTTGCAAATTCTCCAGCAAATGTGTTTAAAAATGTCTGAAAACGTATTTTCAAACAATCGTTGCACTAGTTAAATTGACACCATGGTATTGAACGGGGATATATATTTGACTCGTTGTGATTACGATTAAATGTGTCCGAGCACGGCGGCCGTCTGTCTCTGTATCGTTTACAAGGACGACGTTATTTGTGTAAGAGGGAAAACAATTTAGGAATTGGTGGATCCGCCCTACCCATCAGTTGTGGGGAGGAGGAGTTTGTGCCTCTAATAGATTCTTCCGAAAATGGGGCTCATCGATTCGTCAATTTGAGCGAATATCCGCCCCTAGCTCTCTAGACTCGATCATTGCACGAGTTCCAGTTGAAGCGAAAGAAATATCATTTCGCATGCTTACAATCGATCCTGAAGGCCAGGCTCTTACCACACTGAAGGAAAATCTCACGGGCAATGGGATCCTGGGTCCAGAACCGTTTGAATCCCAATCCGTCCTCAATTTCAATTTGATTGCTTAATATTAAATTGAAACTTGAGCGGAACGTAGAAGAAAACTGCGCAGCAACCGAAACTAGATCTACCGAAAACAGTGAAATTTGTTCTTTCGTTCTTCGCTGCTTATATAGCGCAATTGGCAGGTTATTGACCGTTTCTTACTTTTACATCGAGCCCTGAACTTGTAAAGACAAATAAATCAATCTGCCGAATTTCGATCGCGGGTCCTTCGGGGGGAATTAAAACTTTGAGCCCGCCTTTAATAATTCCGGAGTTATTGCAAAAGTTGTTTCTTCGCGGTCTTCTGGCCGGTCACGTAGCCTGGATTCACCCTAAAAACTAGTTGGCGGCGAAAAACGTCGTTTTTGCCGAGTTAGTAGTAACAGTACAGGCGCCTGTGGACAACTGAAAAATGTTGCAAACCGCAGTTGTAATCGCTTGTTTTAGTTTCAGTATATGTGCGGCCCAAAACAAATAATTTTACCAACATTTTATTCCTATCACATATATTAAATAGATTATTTAATAAACAACCTATAAATATTTTAGCAGTATTTATTAAAATGGGGCTTCGCCATCAATGCGACGACATTCGAACCGCAAATTCTTGTTTTGGTCGGGGAAACCTTGGCTCAGAAAATTGCATTGCCTAAATTTGGAAACATATTTAATCGATGATTCATTTCTAAAAGAAGAATTCCTAACTACACTTGGCACTATTTAACACAGAAGATATGCTCTTTATTTTGTTATTGTGAAGCACGTTGAAATACATTACTTGTTCTCCTACGGTTTAACGTGTTTCATCACGAATTCAGTTAGTTATTTAAAAAAAGAAGGTATTTCTAGTGCAAGATAATCGAACGAACATTAAATAAATGTTCAAAGAAGAGATTTCAACCCTTGATTCGTTATTACATAAATTTAAAGACGGAAAATTTTGTTGGAGATCTGTGACCATTTCAAGATGCTTTCGCTATCTATGTGATACAGAACAAACTAAGTCACACAAAGGTTCCTTCGATTTTATTTCTTAACAACACGAAATTCGTTAAAAACAATATCCACCTCTCCCAACACTGTAATTTCATAGACTATATTTTTTTTAACGTTAACCTTCAAGTAGTTACTGCAAAACGTTTAATTATTTATTTAAAAATAAATATCTTTATATACACAATAATAATAACTACTCAAAATAAAAGCCAACTTGACCCTTTGAAATTTTGTAATTTCCATAGACAATATAGTGAAGGTAAAACAAAATAAATTTAGTATTATTATATTGTTATAGTTATAGCATTATTATAAATAATAATATAAGAATAAAATTGTAGTTAGGTACAATAGAATATGTTTAATATGCATTTGTATATACTTTTTTTTATTGGAGGCACCATATTTTTCTATGATATAAATCGGTTACCCAGAAATAAATACCTACAGACCAAATATCTTTGTTGAATTATAAATAAGTAAATTTTATTATTATGAGTTTGAGAAATGTATTAGCAACCAGTTAGATTACTTGTCATCATTATTCGAAATTTCCATCATTGCTATCCCAATTTAATTTTGTGCTGGTGCCTATAATATTCTAAGTTTCCAATGGACTTTGAATTAAAAGTTAACTAATGAAAATTTAAATTATAAAATTAAATTATCTTATTTTTTAAAATAATATTGTACCGGTATCAGATCCATGAAAATACTTTGCGATTAATCCCACACACCCAGCCCACATGTACTACACGCCCACATCCATAGCAGACAAATTACACCCCACATTAATAAATAAGGCACATACATTACACACATCTAGCTTACTGTAGGGTCCTACAAAACTGCACAAATGAATTGGCAAGAGGCTTAGAAATAAAATGAACAAAAATGTCATGAATGCAAATATACTACAATAGTATATGATTGTATTTTATAAATACTATAAAAATTAAATAAAATAAGCCATACTGGAAACATGTCAACCTGTTAGTGTTATGTCCTCATCAACATTAAATTCACGTTGTAATTGACAAATTTATTCTTGTGCATCAAATAAATAAATTGCAAATATACTGTTCCTATAAGATATATTTCGTATTTTAGTGTGGAATAGTTTAATTTAAATTACGATACCCGAAACGGTAAGTAAAACTGTGCAGTGATGCCGAATCCCGCCCAGGGGGAATACCGAAGGGAAATACGCCATTTCCTTTCTAAAAAAGGGAGAGCCGTAGCTTATAATTCGGTGTTATGACGTTACCATGCCGTCGGCTGTAGACACCAATAAGATTATGATATTGGATGTGTCAATCAGCCGGGTTTCCGTCTACTAGATGAGATTACGACACGGAGCCTCTCCCCGCCTCGCCCTGTACTCATTCCCGTATTCCGTCCGCGTTCTTGATTATATTCAACTCCTGTTCGGATATTGATTAAATCAGCATGCTCACTTCAGGAATTAGTTTTCAAGTAGATAAGTTTATTATTGACCAATCAGTCTTGTGATCTTCTGTCTCCGCTCGTTGATTTGGTCCTGTGCTAAACCGATTTCGGTTTCGGATAAATGAAATTCAGTCAAGGCGATGATATATTCAACAAACACAATTGTCAACAATTGTAATAATCCCCGAAATAATTCAGTTTACTCTTGGATGTTGGGACATTATTAATATTAAGTTTTTTTTTAATTAATTTATTATTCTTGAAACATATTTTTGTGATGCAAGGAAGAGGAAATGTATTTATTAATGATTACGTGAATATACTGATGACGTTGATGAAAACTCTACAAAACTAATTATTAATATATTATATATGTTAGAAGATGCTGAAAGAGGAATGTTTGTAGCCTTAAACACTGTAGGGTGTAACGTTTATGGTTACCGCCTACCGGCTTCTCGTGGTAAGATCTGAGCATGTATCATTTCAGATATAATTTCTTAGGTAATCACCTTTTTAAAGTTGGCTGACCTATAAAAAAAACTTGTTTTTATTATTCCTTCCTCAAGAGAGCCGGTATTAAATATTTGTAAAAAAAAAACAAATTTGTCGCTACACGATTTTGAATAAAAATATCACTCATATTTTTGCAGTGCAACTTCATTACAGCCGGTTGGGTAAGTCGAGGCGATAACTTATCAGAGTGTAACGATATTGCGCTCAAATATTTCTTTGTTTTATTATTCAAGTGGACTATTGTTTAGTTTAATAGTTCAAGTGAATTATTGAATATCTTTTTGATCATTCAAGCGGATAATTAAAGGGTTATCGACAATGGAATAAATAATAAAATAAGTGGATAGAATTTCTCTTTATTCAGAAAAATTGGGGTGAAAACCAATTATATTGAGCGATGATGTACACTTCGACAAGAAAGAAGCACAACCGCTGATTCATTTCTTAGATGACAAATTGAAATTGAAAATGAATAATGATCAGGAAACAACTATCGACGCAGTATTTTGTACATATTTATGCATCATATTCCCGAATTTATGTATCTTATTTTAGCTATCATAAACCTATTATTTCCATCTTAGATTCTACTGAACACATGGACGCTAATGAATAAAGATCTATTATCAACGCACAATTTACGTGTGTTTCAAATGTTCGTGAACCCCACAAATCCTATCACCTCTAACACGTTTTAGCCTTAAAACCCACTTTTATACCGAAATATACATATATTAACCGATCATACCTGACTTATACATTAAAATCAGTTAAATAATGAACATAAACTTTTTAAATAATATATTTTAGAGTGTGTGTCTGTTTGTGTGTAAAACAATATGAAATCTTTTGAGAGATCAAGTATGATTATGAAAGCAATTGCCAACGAGTTCTGGAACATTCCAATTCACTGTAATTTGTTTTATTAATTATAATATTGGCGCCATTGTCCACTTGCAACTTGCGCAATGCAGTTGCTTTTGAGAATGGATCACCTGACAAAACTGCAGTGGCATCATGGAAACAATCATTATGGACAAAACGTACATCATCCTTAATATAATTAGAACTAGTTTTTGTATAAATTTTACAGTGTGTAATGTGTGGAGTGTACATACAACAGATAGAGTTCATTTGCTCAGGAAATTTTCAAAAATTTGAATTAAAAATCTTCTTAATCTTTTCAAAGGGGATTAATTGGCGTTGCCACAATGTTTTCTTTCAGTCAGTCAACAAAAACTGTACTCGTATAATGTACAAACCGTAGACGAAATTCTGTAACCCTAGCGCCATTTACAAACATGGTGGGTTTATTTAATTGTCTGTTTGATTGGCCGTGTATGCCGACTGTTAAAAGTGCACTGTGAATGCCACGACTTTTCTTCCGAAAGTCTGGTAATATCGTCAATGCGGTCGCAAGTTTTTTATTGATTCGAAGAAATGTTACATTTCACGTCCCTTGATATGGTGTTTAATCGCTATTTGTAGGTTATGTTTTACAGTTTTGCATATGCATTAGTGTCTCGTACTTTACATAAAAATTGATCCTGGGACTTATTTAAAAATGTAAATTAAATAATATGCCCGAAACCCGAGGTACGAAGTATCGATAAAGCATTGGTTACAAAAATGACTACTCATAAATCAGGCAGTCAAAGTGGTAGGAAAAAAG
This sequence comes from Lethocerus indicus, assembly GCA_019843655.1. Lineage (NCBI taxonomy): Eukaryota > Metazoa > Arthropoda > Insecta > Hemiptera > Belostomatidae > Lethocerus > Lethocerus indicus. The sequence goes on along the minus strand of JACDQD010000007.1, from coordinate 10,909,028 downwards.
TGCAGGTATGGACGAATGAGTGGTTCTCTATTGGAGTGAGTTTAAATGAAGACGTCTCTTTGAATCGATATTTTAAAATACTCACTCACAACCCTCTGTTTAGGTATCTTTTGTCATTCGGGACGAAGTTGAAAAACAGCACAGAGCCGGTGTGAACTCATTGCAATATGACCCACACATGCAGCGGCTGTATTCTGCCGGAAGGGACAGTATTATACGAACATGGCACACAAAACCCTGCAGAGAACAGTATATACAGTCAATGGAACACCACACTGATTGGGTCAACGATATTGTTCTCTGTTGTGGCGGAAAAAACTGTAAGTCATTTCATTGGAGCTTGAATTTTGAACTGGTTAAAGACTGAAGCTTTGCATTCGCAACTATTCTTCCGATTTCAGTGATATCAGCGAGTTCAGATACAACAGTTAAGGTCTGGAATGCCCACAAGGGATTCTGTATGTCCACGTTGAGAACTCACAAGGATTATGTGAGGGCCCTAGCTTATGCCAAAGATATTGAACAGGTAGCATCCGCCGGTTTGGACAGGGCAATTTTCTTGTGGGATGTCAATACGTTGACAGCACTCACAGCCAGTAATAATACTGTTACAAGTAGGTTACCCTGCAATTTTCTTTCAATGACTTCTAATTATTGTATTATATCTCGGTGTAACTTGTGTTGTAACCAATTGCAGCATCATCAATAAGTGGAAGCAAAAATTCAATATATAGTCTTGCCATGAACCCTTCAGGCACTGTAATAATCAGTGGAAGTACAGAGAAAGTTCTGAGGGTGTGGGATCCAAGATCATGTAACAAACAAATGAAACTCATAGGTAATATATCAAATATAACTATTTCTAATATTGTAAAAATTATATTCATAATTGTCTTAGTCGTAAAATGTTAGACTAGATTGAGATTTATGTTTTCAACTTCACGAATGCTTGTAGAAACAATAATGAATTCATATGAAGTAATGAAACAGAAAGTGTAATGATGAAGAAATAATAGTTATTTCTTGAGATTATGTCAAATTGTGTATTATGTGATAAATTTATCATCACAATTTTATGTAGAACATTTCTATTATAATAACTACTAACATTGAATTCTGATTCTGAAATATAGCATTCCTTTACATTGTTCATGTTCTGTAACATAAATAAGTTTTTACTAGGGCATCAGTAATTTCACAATGCTCTTATCACCTGATGCATGAGTCAGTCACCCTGTTCATACATTCTGTTCATTGCTTTCTTCCTTAGTTTGGATTCTTCTCATGCAACTTTAAAACAGAAATTGGATCTCATTTATTTAATTTTAATTTTTCCTCATGGGAAGCCTATCATTTATAAATGTTTTTCCACATTTTTAATATAATAATAATAATAATAATTTTGACTAAATAATATTATCAACAATTTTATTCAATTGTTATTATTATAATATTGGTCTATGGTGTTATATTGTTGATGTTTCCTAATTATTCACTGGTCACATTATATTTTCAGGTCATTCTGACAATGTAAAAGCGCTAGTTGTAAATAGGGATGGGACACAGTGTCTTTCCGGTAGTTCAGATGGTACAATCAAATTATGGTCACTGGGTCAACAACAATGTATACAAACAATTCGCATTCACACCGAAGGAGTGTGGGCTTTAGTGGTAAGCAATAACCTAAAACAAGTAAAAAAAACTATTGATGGCATGTAATAATTAAATTATATAAACCTTCAACCATAATTGTTGCTTAGTCTTCATACATTCCAATAATTTATTATGGTATCAATTATGTTTTTGAATTTTTGAACAAGTTTTGGATTTTTATGAATGTGAAATAAGTATTTGCATTTAAAAATGTTGAAGAAGATATCACACATTCCAGCCTAGATTATTACTCATCATAATGTAATCTTGAATAAAATCATTTATATCTGGTATTTTTTTTATAAAATATAGACAGAAATATTATTCCATTATTTCTATAGTCATTACTTGTAGATGTGTAAGTATTTGATGAAGAGTGATTTTATATGGATTTCAAAAGAACAAAGGCTTCTTATTTTTAAATTTTGCATTTAAACAAAGGCCCTTTATCCTCTTAAGAACTAATCAACTTATGTGATATAATCAGTATGCCATTTTTAGATTATTGTTTAATTTACAGGCCTCTGAGAATTTCACTTCGGTCATATCAGGGGGCAGAGATAAAAAGATCTATATTAATGAATTGCGTACTAAAAAATCAACCTTATTATGTGAAGAGTCCGCGCCGATCTTAAAAATGGTAGCAACCCCAGATTTGTCTGGTTTGTGGGTCTCAACATCAAATTCAACAATTAACTATTGGGTAAATAAAAAGCTTCCTTTCTCACATGTTCCACTCTCTTTCACCCCTCTTTAATTAAGGAATTTAATGACTGATTCTTTAAGTACTCTATTGAATTTACAGCTTACTATATTTACTTGATTGTATTAATAAAAATAAACAACTACTGCAATGTCTTATCAGTTATTTCAGGGATATTTTCTTAAATTGAAAATAATAAATTCTAATCTGAAGTGAAATCCTTAAAATTAAAATGAATTTTGGTATAAATTATTTACTGTTGTTCTTATATGTTTTAGCCTATTCCTAAAAGAGAGTCTATTGCGGGTGACAGTGAGAACGATGTCGAAAATGGCCAGCCCATAGCAACTAGGCCAGAGCAAACAATCAAAGGTGGCCCAGCCATCAGAAAATTTCATATTCTCAATGACAAGAGGCATATTTTAACACAGGACACAGAAAACAATGTTGCCGTGTACGATGTCTTAAAAGTATGTCTCTTTCTTAGAAACAGTTCTGCAAGTTTCCACAAACTACTGAAATAAAAAAAAGGAATTATTTATAATATTTTTCATTACTTATAGTGCATTCATAAATCCTGTTGTATCTTTTTTATTATATGTTATTATTATTTTTTTAAATGAATTAACAATTATTATTATTATTGTATATTCAATTGTATTTACAGGCTTGTAAAGTTGAAGATTTGGGAAAAGTGAATTTCGAGGATGAAATAAAAGCACGTTTTAAAATGGTATTTGTTCCAAGCTGGTTCAATGTGGACCTTAAAACTGGGGTATGTTTTACAGTAAAAATTTAGAAAATGTACTTTAATCCTGTTCTAAATATGAGCTGTACTCATAATTTCCAATTCAAGAAAATAGGAAATACCTGTGTTCAGGACCTGGTGTCAGACCAAATGAATTTTCCTACTGTTCATTTATACTGGATTGATCACAACTGTTTTCTGCTTACAGATGTTGACGATACACCTAGGGCAAGATGAAACAGATTGCTTCTCAGCGTGGGTCTCATCCAAAGATGCAGGGCTGACTCACAACGATGATCAAAAAGGTTTATCCCATTTCACTTCTGCATAACCATTGTAGATTTGATCATTAAGTTTTGTTTGAAACCAATTTTTAATCATACTTAATTGTAGTATATTTTATAGTTTCAATTTTTCCAGTCAACTATGGTAATCTTCTTCTGAAAGCGTTGCTTGAACACTGGTGGACTGCAATTGTGGCGGAAGAAGATGGTGAATGTCATCAAGATGTTGCAATACCAAATTCTCCAGCCAAAGATTATTTCAGGGTACCACCTCATACTCCATTAATATTCAGGTACATTATGCGTTGCTAATATTATTCGAGTCAAAATTGTGAAATGAAATTGGATACTCAGTCCAGAGAAATCCAGAGAAATTTTTTCTCAATTGTTAATAGCTATTTTCAATTAATGATAAAACTTATTTCCTTTTGAACAACAGCAACTAATAATACACTAACTGAATTTTTATTTTGTTAATTTATAGTGAAGTTGGAGGAAGAACATTGTATAGGTTACTTGTTCAAGATGCCGGTGGTGAAACTGAAATGTCATTTCTGAATGAAACAGTCCCATCGTGGGTGGTCGATATTGTGGTTGAAAAGAATTTACCAAAGTTTAACAAGATTCCATTTTATCTTGTACCGTACTCAAGTCCTGCAGTGAAGAGTATCAAAAGGTAATATGTCAAATAATGTATTAAGACCTCAAAGCTAGAGGAGAAATTCTAACATTTTAATGTTAAAAGTTAGTAGTTTTTTTTTACCTTAATTTTCAATCAAAATGTTATTAACACTGGTTAATAAACTGGTGTATCAAATATTTTTGTTGGCAAAATGTTATGTAACATTTCATTATTAAAACTATTAATGTTAAGTAAAATAAACATAAAGTTAAATTGCTTACCAAAGTTAATAATTACCAAGTTAATTATTTACCAAAATAATTATCAAATCTTCCATGTAAGTTAATATATGTTAGAATTTAACATTCCATTTACTATTTAGGGAGAGGCTCTCCGCAAATGATTTTATTCAAATGCACAAAGTTGCTGAACATGTTTATGAAAAGATGTTGGGTTCGGAGACGGGTTCCGTGGCAGGTGCTGGTTCTCCAGCAGATCGGTACGATGACCCCGACAGCTCTTCACTTGCCGAAGACAAAGTTGAGCTCCTCTGTAACGATCAAGTAAGTGCTCAAAATTGTGCCCAAAACATTAAACAAGAGCTAAATATTTTTCAAATATTATCCAGCGTATATAATTAACAAAAGCATTACTGGGTGGAAATGTCTCTCTACAGTAGGACATTGTTTAATCATAATCAGTTGGGTACAACAAATTCCTACAGGAGAACAATCAAGTTTGTATTCTTTTTAGGTACTGGATCCAAACATGGACTTACGTACAGTAAGACACTTCATCTGGAAGTCATCTGCTGACCTGACGCTCCACTACAGGCCTCTAAAGAACAGCGTGCGTCCATGATCTCAGGAGACCTGTCCAGTTGTGACAAAATCTTCGTCCCTCCAGAGAAAATATTCCTCATTTGTTATTTAATTTATTCAGGAGAGGGTGAGTTTCATTGTATACTTAAAGAGATAACATTTATTTCTCACCTAAATAATATATAAAATGGCTCTTCCCTGGAACAAGAGGTGCATATGGATGGAGATAAATAAATAAATAAACGTTCTACAGGACAACCATTAAAATGGTAAACCCTCGCGTTGTAAATGCTTTGACCAGTGGGGAACTTGTAGAAAAGTGTACAAAAGACATGTAAATTTGAAGACACGAGAACCAGAATTCATTGTTTGTTCTTTCTTTTTCTTTGTTCACCCGACTGATAAGAGGGACTTTGGCTTTAGGACAAGTCAGACCTGAAATAGACTGACAATGTCTATTTGTGTGCCTACCTTGTAGCACTCCAAAATAAATTTTTGGAAAACTGTTGCATTTATGAAATTATATTAGTGTTATAATATAAAAAGAAATTAGTACTGGAAACAAGACAATTGTATTAACTAGTTTTAAAAAATTAAATAATTAAAAATGCTTCATTGAAATAATTAGCTTCACATTTCACCTTGAAAAATTAAGTCCCTTCTGTTAGTCACAGTATTAAAGTTCTTGATACCACAGTGTACAGTGAATGAATTGCCATAGAATTTTATATTTAATTTTAATAGGCTCATCCGTACATACCATTAGAATATATATAATACGCTTAAACAGATTTCAGTTATTAAATTTATAGGTATATTAATTTAAACAAAAACTGTGAATATACTCCTATAAAATACTAAATGTGCTTTGGAAAATCTACCGCAATTATGTGTTTAAATATAAATATATAAATATAGCAATTAACAATTCCATTAATGAGTGAGATTTAGTGTTTAGAACAGATTTATTGTTGATTCAAAATAAATTACAACAGGTTATTCAATTCATAATATTTTATAATGAAATGCATGTATGAACGAATTGTAGGTGTCTGCTAGTTTGACCAAACGGTGAATTTTGTTTGGGGCTGTGATGAACATATAACATACCAATATACCTTTTTAAGTCCATTCCAGCAAAATCAAAATGTTTGATAATCAATGTTTCGCTCGATTGTATTTGAGTAATTTGTAGATGATTGAACTGTAAGCCTAAAGTAAGTGAATGTCTATATGACAAAATAAAAATGGGCATGTTTTTGTTTTTTTTTTAATTGGAGACAATAGTTAATTAAAGTCCTGAATTGCTCATTTACTGTCATTTGACTGTAATACAATGGCAGAAAAAAATGGAAAATTCCATAACAAATATGCACTGGAAAATTTGATTAATTGCTTTTAAAGGATAAAGAAATATGCAAATTAAGTTGTTTCTTTCCTTCCTGATTACTGAGTATTAAATATTTTGTGCTGTTTTTGTTGGAGATTAAATTAAATTCAAACTTATGTAAAAAAAATAAAAAATGCACCAATGCAGTTTTACTGTAGGGGTTTTAATAAGTATTAATAAAAAAATTAATAATAACTAATAAAATCCATAAAACCATGTAATTTATTCTATTAACCTACATTCTCAATATAGCTTAGTTTCTCTGAATTTTAATAATGACTCAGGTAAGAAAGGGTGGTAATGTTTCATCAATCAATGTCTAAAGTTAGTTAAGAGATAAACTTTCTCATCTCTGAAATTGCCATTACACCTAACACCCTAATTGTAACTTTGAAATTATAACAGGTGAAGGGCAAACAACTGATTATTGCAGATGTCATACAGGGGGATGATTTTTATAAAAAATAATATATTTTAATACCTTCTCCATGGTACTTTAATCAATCATTGATTTCTGCAACATTAAACACTTTCAGAACTATTTCACAAACAGCTGATGATAAAACATCTGGCCTTATTTCCTATAGAATCATGCTTTTGACTTATAAATTTATTCACAGAAACAAATGTACATATTCATGTTAAAAACTATTCTGATAAATAAGTCATAAACAACACTTTTTTGCACAACATGAAAAATCTTTGGTGTCGTAAATTTAGTCTCAAATATATTCAACAATTTAAAAGTTAAATATATTTCTATAAACATTTCCTCATTAATATACTTTAAAACAAAAATATTTTCGAATAGGTAAGTGCAACAGATTTGTTCTTACTAAGCACAATTAGGCTCTGTTGAGTCCTTCTATGCACTGGTTATGACTTTGTTTTACACAATCCAATCTGTACTTCAACAAAATATAATATCTATATAGTTTAACACAACTGATAACAGTCTGAATAAAATAATTTGAAGTTGAGCTTTTGGAATACTTATATTCAAGAAATATATGTAATTACCACAGATAAAACTAGGTCTTAAGTCATCTATTGAAACAAAAAATACTGAATAAAATGTACCGCAAACTTTATAGTAATCCAAAATGTACAATAATGCTAACCCAGATTTCAACAAGAATAAAGTCTCATTTAAGAAAAAGAAAAGCATATTTAACAAATGAAACTAGTCCACAAAGCCTACAAAAGAGCACAAAAATAATATAAATATTTGGTGATTGACACTTACAACAATATTTATACCAATTACATACAAGTGTTCAAAATATACATAGATTAAGGGCTTACATCAAGAAACACCTTCTATAAACAAGAAGTGCTATTGCTACAATAATTATGGCAATAAGAGTATCAGCAAGGGTTCCTCTAATTCCCCCTTGTGATTGTTCTACTTGTACCACAGCTTCTGGTTGAACCTGGTTCTCTTGAATATTTTCATTAGGAATATTAGTACCCGCTTCTCCATTCGATGTCTTCTCCTTGTCACCTTTTTCTTCTGTCTTTTCCTTAATATTTGCAGTTCCTTCGGCCTTGAATAAATACATAAATTATTATGAAAGCTGGCTGCACACAATTTATAAACAGTATATGAAATGTTATATAACTAAATAGAAAATACCTTAAAAACTACACTTTTAATCATCTGTGATTCAGCCTGTGTTATCGGTGTTGCATTACAACCCAATAATTTTGATATCATCCCACATTCAGAGCACTCCCATTGATGAGACCTTCAGCAAAACCAAATTAATTAATAACATAAAGAGTAACAATATTTATTTATCTAATTATACATAAAATCTGAGCATTGCATCTTTTTATAATTGTATCCACATATTTTAATTATAACAGTATCTGTGTAATCAACTGTGATTATACAACTGGGGTTGTATTATTGGCATAATAATTTAAGCTTATGTTTAACTCTTTCATCAGGCAAAATTGTTTTTTTAACCATTCAATATAATGAATGCTCTACACGTAATAAATTCTTTCAAAGAGCTGTCAATTCTAAACCAGGAAATGAAGATTTATTATTATTAGATGCTTCATGAAGAACCAAGGTCAATCAATTCATATTGTCACAATATTCTAGTTTGATACTTAATATATAGTGCTGAGGTATATAATAAACTACAAAATAATATTGTTTCTGAAAGTTGTTTTTTTCTTATAAATGGTAATTTTGTGTCAAAACATTAATATATTAATTTAAACAGAGCAATTAAAAATGCTTCCTTTATTTATCTGCTTTCTAAGTATTAAACCAACTAAATCAATACATTAACCAAATATTAGACTACTAAATCTTGCACAAATCAACTTCCAGGATAAAAAATAGTTTCCCTAAAAATATGAAAAATGTGTCCATGACAAAAGTTTATGAAATAAAAATTTTGATTATACTTAAGTCATGAAACCAGTTTTCTTGAGAGCTGCTGAACCCTCCCAAATAATTGAGATCTGAAAAAATGTTTTTTTTTTGCATTTCATTTCATTGATATTAACTAATTTGGCACTCATTGCCTGAATTGGCTGTGTTGACCTCTGACCCAGTTCAGGGGTCAGCGCGTATCTGTTGCACTGTTGAGAGATGTGAACGAACTAATGGTAATGAACAAGAGAAATGAAGTTCATACTTTCGTGCAAGCGTCCTTCTCTCTTCAGGGGTGTAGTCCAAGGACCCGATTGTGCCCTTCCCGGGAGTCGGCATGAATGCAATGAGTGCTAAAAGCGCTGTTCTGATTGACCACGATGGTTGCCATGTTTCAGGATGATGACCAGAGATGCTCAAGCAGATCTTTTTGTTGATTTCAAATCTCCCATTCGGCTGTAATTTTCATACATTAATTATTTACAATTTTTCCTTTCACCATTACTGTGAAAATGTATGATTACAAAGATATTACAAATTAAATAATCAGCAATAAAGATTTATAATAATCAGAATATTTTATGTATATAACAATAGCTATAAACCATTTAATTAAATTCAATTTTATTTCATTATAATTCACAAATGAGTCTTTACTTAAATATAATAAAACAAATTAAGAACCAGTAAAAAATACCACAATAAAGTCAATTGGTATTGATCAAAATATCAATTTACTCGACGAATTAAATAAATAAATAAATATCTATCAATTATAATTTTATTAATAAATTCCATTTGGCTTTTTATTTCCCACGGCTAACAATTAGCAGCCAAGGTAACAATATCAAAAGACAAGTGGTATCTTGTTTTTTTACTTAAGAGAAGAAAAACTGAATCATATCAATTTAGATTTAATAAATCTCAAATTATATCACCACAATTCTTTTTTTCCTTTAACTGGCATAAAAGTAACGTATATTATTTTTTGGAAATGAGTGTCCTAAATATGCTAAGAATTAAATAAATGCTCATCGGGCGTATTCATTTAAAACTTCATCATATTTACTAACAAACTATCAAATTTTAAAAATCTGGGTTCAGATTAAATATAAATTCATAATGTATACGTTATATTTTATCCCTGTGTCATTCTGTCAGTATCAGGCATAAGTGAATAGTAATAAATTTAACTGGTTACTTTACTCAAGAACTTCAATTTATAAACAAACATTAATCAATTAATATACTGGTGCAGATACACCGATTTACAACTAAAAATAATGGGTATTTAAAAAAACTATAAAATTAACTGCATACAGTAAGCAGTATAATGTTTGGAGGTTTCATAGGATACTCTGTTGGCAAAATTATCCTCCCATGGTATATTCCTCCTTCGAATTCTGAGCCCGACGAACCCCTGACAGTGAAATGCCACTCAAAAAGATTGTCATTCAGAGGATGGGCACTGTAATCTTCTGTAGGCTCCCTCAGTTCACATGCCTCACGCATTAGTCTTTTCACAGCTACAATTAAAACAATAAGAATGCTTAAATTCATAATGCTGCGTGTTAAAACATAATTTATATTCTATATCTGTCAGTGTCTATAGATAACTGCATGACAGCAATAGCAAACATATGTATAAAGTATTCTGGCCTATAAGTAATTGCCACTAAAAACTTAAAGAGATATAATTTATATTTTTACAATTAAATTACTTGGATAATAAATTTTTCAAAACATTATATATTGACTGAATAGAGTGAACTTAGATTAGCGAGAATAACACTACTTACCGGGTATTTTAGTGTTGTACTTCGACTCAAAATCCATTCTGTGTAAATTTATTAAGATATAAATTAAAGGTAACTCAAACCCTCCAAGAACTTTCACAAGAATGTACTTGAACTAAAATCCCCACGATCCTTATCACAAGATGGCTCTCCCAGATTAGGCCGAATTGGAAGCCTACATTAATATAGGAAAGTATAGGAAATTTTAACACCGAAACACAACTGCCATGTTTATTTTCGTTAATTTGTCAGATTGTCATTGGTCGTCCACCACATAATATTACGCTCGGCCAGAGCAGCCAACAGTTCAGAGATAACGATTTTCTCTACAATAACATAATAGACGCATTAATTTATTTCCCTAAATTTTCCAAATTAAATTTTAAATTCGGCGAAACGCTTATCGGTCCAGCGGAAGATTTTGAATTTATATACTAGAAGAAAACAAGTTCAAGTTCAATACAAGTAATATTGACGTTCATTATGGCCACTTTCTTGGCCATTTGCCCTTATGAAAGAAATTTATGAACATTTTATTTTTATTGACTAGTTTAATTAAATGAAATAGGCAAAACAATTTAAATTTTACATTTTCTTTATTTATAATTACGTTTACACGTTTATATGCATTATTGTAAAATTCATTTCTTACACATGTTATGCTGTTTTACCTCCTCATTTATTTATACATATACTCACACAATTTCTTAAGCTTATCAATATTATTCTGTATCGATTTTAATTTAATGTTGTAAGAAGTACGTAGACATTAAAAAGAATGAAGAGTAAGGAAAATCTAGGTACTAAGTTGGTACTAAGTAGGTACTAAGGGAGCTATTTATAAAATTCGAATCTTTTCCGAAAATGGGACAGAATTTCATTCTAGATTTTTGTTGGTAGCGTTCAGAGATGGTGGAGGTTATTCCAATGCAGGTGCACATGTATAGAAATGGTGTTAGCGAAGGACGGCGTGCTGCTAGCCTCGAAGTTCAGGGGGTGTATGGTAGGCTCCCTGCTGGGTGACTGCCTCGGCTCCCCCTTCGAAGGGGACGAGACAGTCTCAAAGGTCGTCCTACAGAAATATTTCGACAAGCTCGAAGGCCCCCATTTCAAAGGCAAGCCACTCCCCATTATATCATTTCACTGCTACCGTTGAATTTAATTAAAATGATAACAGAGTTCCAGAACCCAGACAGTAAAATTGGATGATACTAGAGAAACAGAACATTTCTTCAACAGAATTACCCTGTTGAGAGTACTAAATCTAGGACCCACCTGTGCCTAAATTCAAATTCGCGAGTGGGTTGTTAAATAAATAATTATTGCGAGCAATACAAATTAAAGTTGCAGGGTGCAAAGTTAAATTTATCTTGCCAAATAATATATTCCACTCCCAATAGTAATTTACAATTATTCTGATTTACTTGTATTGATTGTATTACTAAATTCCAAGCAAAAGTAAATTCAATCAGTAATCTACCTGTAGTCATCATTTATTTATTTATCATTGATAAATAAAATAAATATGTTTAATAGAATGTACTTAAACATTACTTCCAAATATTCTTTTTTTTGTATCAGTCCTTATGTTCATTTTCTTTTTGTATGGTCTTATGCTATGTATGCATTTCATAATAATAACATTCTTGCATCATTCACATTCTGCAATAATTTATTATGATAGATTAACCTGGGTAATATTATATTTATTCTAATTTCATTGTATCAAATTATTATCATTTTTCAGTTATAGAAAAACACTTATTGAATAGAGCTTAAAATATTTAAAAAAATATTATTCTTTATTACAGCACCCATAAAGCAGTACACAGATGACACAGCAATGACAAAATCCGTGGCTCAATCTCTGATAAAAAGTGGGGGATTCAATGAGGAGGATATGGCAAAACGGTAAAAATAGTACTAACTTTCTTAAATGTAAAAAAATGTGAGAGATGAATGAAAAATATAAAGAAAATTCCAATGGCTGAATAATTGTAAATGAGCCAAGATTTTTTGGCACTCAGGCCATCAGATGCAATAGTTGAAACTGAATTTTGTGAAAAAAAAATTGATACTTTATTGCTTAAGATTAAAAATATGGTAAAAAAGTATTTAATATATATTGATTAAAAGAAGATAAATGTAATTTGTATTGCTCCTGTAATTCAATGTTATCATTTTCTAATTTGAATTAAATAATTTATTTATATGACCAGTAATAATAGAAATTTAGTTTTTAGAAAAACTTACAAAAATATATAATTTTGTTATTAAGAAAATTGTTTCTGTCATTTTTTTACCATTTAAATGTTGAATGTAGAGTATATTGGGCATTGTATTTATAAACCGTGTGTACGGAAATGAGTTATGAAATAAGAAAAAATGATTTAACCTCTGTGTTCTACTTAATAAGAAGGTGCTAACACCTTTAGTTACCATCTTATTACTGCACTCATAATTTCATGGGTCAATAATAGACAAACTAGAAGATAAATCCTAACCCATCACGGATGGTAATTTTGAACTAATGCTGTTTCATTTTTCCTCTCAGGTTTGTAGGTGAATACTTCAAGAGCCCGCGACGTGGATATGGCGCAAATGTTGTTAGTGTTTTCCACAAGCTGAAATCAATTGATCCAGCTGATATATGGAAGCCTGCCAAGGAGCAGTTCAGTGGTACGGGTTCATATGGTAATGGGGGAGCAATGAGAGTATCACCCATAGCACTTTACTGCAAAGAGAATTACAAGCAGATGTTAGAATTCACTGAAAAAGCAACTGCATTAACACATACTAACCCGTTGGGCATCAACGGAGCTATTCTCCAGGTTTGTACAGTAGCCTTCTGACCTCTGAACATAACCATGTTTAATGGTGTTCCAGTGGAAATATTGACATTAGATTGATAGTTTGGCTATTTATAATCTTCATAGTCCAGTGTTCATTTAAGATATACCTTCGTAGCTATTAAATACGTTACATCATAAAGTTGAAAGTATACAATGTAACAAGTTATTTAAGCGATTTGATATATGACATACGAAGTATGAAAGTACCACTGTTAGGGTGGAATGAATGGTTCCATGAAAATATAAATTTGTAGCTGAAGCAAAAGTGCGCCAATACCAGTGCAAATAAGAATCAAATACGACCATCTTTTATAGCGTGCAAACACTCATATTACCTGAGCTGCACCGACATGGAAACCACACCTTTCTCTCCAATTACAACAACATTTCTACCCAGAAACAGTGAAGAAAGTTCAATGCTTACTTTGGAACAATTAAACAAAAACAGGAAAACTAAAATGCGTGTATTTTGGTTGAATTGAAAAAAAAAAGCCTTTCGATTATTCAGAAAAAGCTATCATACCATCAACAACATGAATCATTTATGATATAGTTCTCTCCAAGAGTGTTTGCAGCTAAACACAAATCAAGTAAGTTTGAGGAATTGTGGCCTACTTTATTGAATTCAACTGTGCTAGATATTAAGCCATTTCCAGTTAGTCAATACAGTTACTGTCTGTTACTAAAAAATCATAATCATAAATCATTGATAATTTCTTATTGAGCGCAGAAGTGAACTTCAATTATAAGGTGTATTCATTGTGATGGAGTATCAATATAACAATGTAGAATATAAGATCAAAAGGAGAGAAGTGTATTAAATTAAAAAACTAGAACATTATCTATATATAGTTATGTAGTTATCCTTATTTGTCTTAGTGTTTGGCTGTACATCAGGGCTTAGAACAGAATCCAAATGAACCTATCGATGTGAATAAGTTTTCGTCGGATCTCATTGAAAAAATGTCAGAAATTGAACAGAAAACTAATTACAGGTAATTTAGAGTTGGTGTATCTTTTTATTAACATTTATAATTAATAAAAAAAGCATGCATTAAAAACCATTATGAAAACTTTGTATAGTATTAAATTTGTAAAATCTGAAGCGGGATTTTTAATTTTTTAAATGAGTCAGTTTTTTCAGTACCCCATTCATATTACTTTCACAATTTGAGGTGTAATTAGATTATAACCAATCTTTCATAATTGCAAAGCCTTGTACTGAATGATAATCATTTTTTTCACTGCATTAGTAAATGTTTGTTTTGTCAAAAGTTTTAGGTAATGTGCTTTAACCTATTTCTAAAATAAAATTTAGTTTATTAATTAAGATAGACATGAAATAAAATACACAAACCAACATATAATCTTATGCTTGTTGTACAGTCTGGATATCACAACTAAGACTCCATACATTGATCAGCTGAAAGTGATGCAGTCATTGATTGGAAAGTCAAAAGAGAGTACTATTGATGATGACCATGAGATTGTCATAAACTTAGGAAACACGATAGCAGCTCTGTACTCTGTACCGACAGCAATATATTGTTTCCTTCGAGCTCAGAAACCGTTTAAAGATATAGAGGTAATCATTAATTGTCAATTACTTAAGAGTTGCTAGCAAACAATTTGTTCAATGGAAATATAAAAGTTAGTTATGTAATATACAATCTGCAAAAATAAGGTTAAAAACAAATATACAATCAGGACAGCCACAACAATTTGAAAAGTACAATGTTTAATGTGATTGATTTAAATTAAAATACATTGAAAAATCCAGTCAAATATGAGGAATACTGACTATAATTTAATTGGTATTGTAAAATAACAGTTAAGGTACCCAGGGGTTCCCCCCACATCTAGTTTTGACCTATATTCCTAATCAACCCCCCCCCCTTACAAGCCACACAAGGGAAGTGGGATAGAAGAACAGCAGGAATTCAAATATATGTAAAAAAACTGTAATATTAGTTATATTTTATTATAACCTAACCAGGCCTGGGTGCCTAAACTGGAAATCATCAATTTTTAGGAACATTGCACATTTTAAAAATTTGATTCGAATTTCTTCTGTTTATTGCAGTATTCTGGCAGTAAATGATTTTTTTTTTATTATATACTTTTAGGTAGAAAATCAGTTTCGACGGACTTTGCAGTACGCCATATCTTTAGGAGGTGATACCGACACTATAGCAAGTATGGCAGGAGCCATATCTGGTGCATACCATGGATATGAAATCATCAACCCCAATATACAGAGGCATTGCGAAGGGGTCGACAGCATGATAACACTGGCTGATGAATTATTGAAAGTATCAGAAACATGAAATGGAAAAAATTAATTTTATTCTTAGAAGCAATTTTGTGTTTCTAAAGGGGAATAGCCTTTGAAATATAATTAAAATCAGATAATCTGACTGTATCTGGCAGTTGAAGATTCTGTTAGTGGGAATAGAGAAATTTATCTTAGGGAACTTAAGATTTGGAGATGTTTGTGTAAACTTTATGTATCAGAGATTTTAGAAAAGTTGTCCCAATTGTTTTCACTAATTCTCCAATATAAATGTAAAAACAGCTGACATTTTAAGCTTGTTTTATTGTTATTTGTTAACTCAATAAAGCCTTAATAACAGCCTTTTCATTTTGTGTTGTTACTTTATTAAAAAAAACAAAAAAATATGGTATTCCTTTACAGGAATGGATTAAAGTACAGGTACATCATTTATTTCTCTTTTAAAAAGCCTTTATGGAATGGACCAAAACAAAAATAGAAAAATATAAATATAATGAAATGAACAGACAATGACGGGTCAAGATATATTTGAGAAGAGAGGGTTCCATGAGTGTAGTTTTTCACAATTTGATAAAACCATAAATGAATTAATTTACTGAGTAATTTATACATATTCATATAATGGCCAGGGGAATATATTACATTATAAATTATCAGACTGACTAATAATCCAAGCAACTCAAAATAACAGATAATTTTAAATCAATAACAATCTTTACACAAGTGACTCCCTATCGTCTAAAATAAATAAATGCCACCATAAGTAACACATACATAATACCATACCAATAATCTCCTGATGAATTTCCTGAATGAATACAGAGTTGGATAATTTTGAGTGGCCCTCTGTTGATCTAGTATGTAGATAATTACTTAGATGTTACTTCAAAACACTGTTTTCTTTGTCAGACAACCCTGTAGTTTATTTAAAGATCAAACATTACAGATTTGAAATGTTCAGGCATGTTGCCTGTTGAGGCAGCCTAAGCTGTCATCTGCTGCTGAACTGTTTTTTGTTTTAAAGAAAATTGTCACAATTTCAAAACAATTTTCAAAATATTTTACTTGTTTAAATTGCTCTTACTATTGTTTAGATAAGGAGTGAAAACATACTCTGCTGAACAGTGCAAACTGTGACTGAACACAATTTTAACAATGTAATATAAATTTCAATTTTATAATAAAGAAATGTAAACCCCATTTACTAAATATACACCGTATACTAAATTCTGTTTATGCTTAGTTCAGATACATAATAATATTGAATATGATATAAAACAGATTGCACTCCATTAATAAATTAAATTCATTTACGAATATTTTAAAATAATATTCACAAATAAAGATGTGTATATAAATATATATAAATAATTACATCACCTAATTGGTAATATCATTCAGCATTACAGAGATTTAACACTGTATGTAGGTGATTGTTTAATAAGTTCATCTAGTTTCTCCTTGAATAATTCACTTTTAATTGGTTCTTGTAAATTGCATACTGGATTTTTGACTACATATTCGACATATACCTGCAACAATATTTAGTATGCGTTTAATATAATTATCAAAAATAATTAATAACTCAGAATATCGTTAATAATTAATAACTCAAAATATATTATAATATAATAATATTATATCGAGTAAGTAATAAGGAAATCAATAACATTTCACACTCACATCACAATAAATTTTTTGTAATAGCTCCCTAACATCATGGGCACTTATATCTGTGTTGAGGATGAATTTCAGGCCTGTTGGAGTTTCCAAATAGTGGAGTGCATATTTATTGGTCTTATAACACAAAAATCCTTTCTTCATATCAAGTGGAGATATTTTTGAGACAAAGGATTTGATTGAAAAAAGCATCCCGTACATAAGTTTGGCTTCCTAAGGAAAATTAAGAGTATGATATTACAAGTTCACATTATAAATGAAAATTTGCACATACAGAATCACCCATTAAATAAAACAATTATAAATATTATAAATTATACAATTATTAATTATATTTTCATATATATCCTTAAATTTGAAATATGAAAAATAATTTTTCTGATTAATGTAAACTTACTCCCTCACATGAATCCATTTGGTTTTAGAGGATTTGGAGGATGTAATTTTCTGTCTTTAGAGTCTAACATGGAGTAGAATAAGTGAATACACATGAATTAATAATAAATCAAGTAAGTGAAAACTCAAAATATTAAATACATGTTATTTTATAATATTATTAAATACCCTAAAAATATTTCCTATTTAGTTCCCATTAGCTTAAAAAATGCAGAAAACTGCAGCTGATTCATTTAAACAGGTTCAATAAAGAAACTAGCAAAATAACTGACTTTTTATTCACTTTCGTCTCTTAGCATATGTCATTCAATTAAGTGTGTAAAATGCACTCGACAACAGCTCGAACTAGTCAAAAACAGACTTACTTCTTCTCTGGTCATACCAGAATTCTTTAGGCGATTCCATTCTGTGTAGTATAACAAAGTGCCATTTCTATCAAAAATGTAAATGTTATGAATAGTCATCTCTCAGTCTATTTATTTAAAACACAATTCTGGTTTGTGGTAATTACACACGATCTATATGTAAACCTAACACCTCCGTCAACAGAAAACAAATAACCTCGTATAACCTACCATCGTTTGGAAAATTGCCAACTGAAGATTACTAATTGCCCTAGGAATCGTATTATTTTTTCACGAACATTTTTTCACTAAAAAATCATGAAGAATCATTGAAATAATTTGAATTTAATCATTCGTTTATGATATAGTGATGCATATTTTATTCTTCCACACATATAAGTAAACACAAAAAATATATATAAAAATGGCAAATAATTTCCATAATTCATAGCTTAACGTTACCAATGAATAACGGCCTACGGCCGAATATTTGTTACGGCTTTCCATAACAAATATTCTATTAAACATTCGATATCAATAATTTTGCACAAACACGCATATCCTTCTTAGATAAAATTAAATTTTATTTTGTACGAACGTTACAACCCCCTTCCGAGTATTCTTTACTAAAGTCCCTCCATATCTATGGTTTATCTACATGTTAAATCTATCATTATGAAGGCCATTTATACGGCTTGTATCCTTCTCATTTTCCTTCTTTTTTATAGACTCTATAGGAATACTAAAATCAATTATGAATACTTACCCAAAAAAAATTACGAAGCTCAATTTTAAATAAATATAATACAACTCTCTTTTATATTAAATCATTTTTTTAAATCTCTCTAAACTCATGGCATAAGTGTAGTAAAGGTCACTGGGTGTCTTATACGTATAATGTTGCTGAAATTATATAATTCTTCAATATTTATCCCTTTCATTCAACCTCTCCTGGTCCACTTGATTTTAATTAACTTTCACTATTTTTGAGCATATAAGTTACTAAATTTACTGTATAAATATAAAAATATCACAGCCCCAATGAAACAAACAGCCTTCCAACACGCCACATTCATTTCCTTGCATTATTCTTATGATCACAGCTTCTTCATATGAATCAAACGTCCTCTCTCAAAAGATATATCCTTTTGAAAGGTTTACCTATGAAAAAAATAAAACGTTTCAACAAATTATTTAAAGTTTAAAAATAAACTACAGATACATATTTAAATAGCATACACTTTTAAAGTGATTGCTGGCAGCAGAAGAACACAAACTGTACTGCTAGGATCCAGCAGACATGACCTCCTCTAAGCTGACCCATTTTACTATGACATCCGGGCCTGTAAAATTACAAAAATTAGCAAGTTCAGCTACTAAATATATTAAAATTACAACTCATTAAATTTAATCATACTCATAAATAATGCCAAAATTAGTCAATATTAAGATAATAAAATTTACAATCAAAAATCGTGAGACCTTAAAAATTTGTTATGTACTGGCAATTCATTTACTTTCAACATTTCCCCAATGAAGGGTATCTCAATCAAATAAGGGAATGAACTTGTTTTTTCAAAAAAGAACCACAAAATTTGGAAATATGATTTTAATGTCCAAAATATAAATTTTACAAATTTAATTTATTCTGGTTTTAAGGCCTCTTACTTTGTAAAAAAACCATACAATTGAAAATTTAATGCTGATTATTCATAAAATTTATTGTTTTAAAATAACTGTTTCTCAAAACTTCTAAGTCCATCCATTATCCTTATGTTTTAATTTTGTTATGACTTTCACTTCTTTACTGCTACAAATTGTTACAACACAGCTCCAGCAAAGTACTAAACTTGATATTGTGCAGTTTGCCAGGGTATTAGTGCTATAATTTAAACAAAAATAAAATGACAGAAATAACCAGAAAATATGTAAATATTCCTACACTAATAAACTATAATAATAAAACACAACCTTCAATTGTATTAATATAAGTAATATTTTTCAATATTCTTCATTTATAATGTTGGAAACATCAACTATCCTTCTTATTCCCTGATTGAAACAAAGGATTATGTGATTCCACTAGGAAACTGAATTTGAATTAGGGTAAAAAAAGAAAAACAATTGCATATGTTTTAGTTTTTAGTCTGAAATGAATCAAAGACTGATTTGTAAAGGGAAATAGAAAAACTTAACACACATGAAAATTATATACTTATTAGATTTTTTTATAGAATGGAAGGATATGCCGAATATTTTGAAAATGCATAGGCAGTGGAGTAACAATCAGAGATCTGACTCAATTGAGAATACAAACAATGAAAAGAATAACAAATGTCTGTTGGCATTCTGAGCACATAACAATTTTCTTTTTGTTTTAAGTCAGGTTATCATTTCAGTGATTTCTCTTAATAAATTCCTAATCTTGAGGAAGTAATCTGAAAAAAAGATGTTTAATGTTTGTTTGTAATTTAAAGTAGTCAACAATGTTAAATATGAAAATTACAGTACAATTCAATCATTGAATTATTCTATGAAATATTTTACAGTCATAAGTAGCCAAGAATATTAAAATAAAATGTATTCACTCTTGAGTCAGAGCTGAGAGATTTACATAGAACTGAAAGTCACAAAAACTAGAACAAAACTTCAAATTGTCACATATACATTATTTTAGACCCTATACGAACAAAAATAATTATTTCGTTCAATTGTTGAAAATGTTTACCATTTTGTAATCAATAATTCTCTTCAATATTAAATCAATATCTGAACAGATATTTACATATTTTTACATGATAAACCATTACCTGACTATAAAAGTAAATGTATCATACAATAAATTTTTAATTTGCTTAACAATATTGTGCAATAGTACATTTATTACAATTTATCAACCATTTTTTTATCAAATTTTTTAACCTTTGTAGGAAAATAATTAACAAAATATATCACACACGCTTATACACTTTACACTATATACAAATGCTGATGCACATAGTTTTGGTATATTTTCATCTTGCTCCATTGTTGCCCTGGTGGTTTTCAGATAACTTTAGTAATTCTTTTAGCTGTTTATCCAAATGACTGGCAAGAGTTCTTCGTTTAAACCTCAATGATTCATTGATGACTTCCTTAATTAAACTAATCCGAGTGTCAATATTTCCTTTCATTGTATCCAAATATTCAAACAAGGGTTCATAATCTAAAATGTAAAACAGAAAATTAAGTCATTATATATAAAATAAATAAAGCACTAATTCCAAAAAAAGGTCAAAAACGGGTAGTACTTTCCTTATCATGGATTAAAAAAAAATTACAGATATGAAACTGTTGAACCTTTTAATTGATAATAAAAATTAAGTAACAAAAAAGGTAAAAATGTACTTTAAATAACCAACAATTAAAATATAAATTAAAAAGTGTTTTATAAGCCCTACAATTAGACCAAAACACAAATCTCTATATCATTTGAAACCTTGTAATCAGCAGGAAAATAACAGTAAAAAACAAATATTTATTAGTGACTGTTGGTTCACTAGATTGGCTTATCTTGTAACCTGACCTTAAAATACATTTTTGGAAAAATACCAAATGTTGATTGTTAAATGTTTAACCCTTTTTGTGAAATAATGCACTGTCAGCTATAATTTAAATAAAAATTAAATAATTAAAAAATTCTCTCTCAAAATATATAACTGTTTTACATGCAACAAACCTTCTCCTTATTCATTTATAGGTGATGACGGAAATTCATCCCTTTTAATATTTCAGATATAGAGGCCTACTTACTTCTACCGGGACGCCGGACTTCACGATATGCTAAAGAGCGAACATTAAGATTATGTCTTCTGATTTCTGCCAGCTCTTCTCTGGTGGGCTCAAGGACAGGGGGTTCAACCGGTGTTGGCTCATGGTTAGTAAGAGTAGGAGGAGAAGGGGGAGGGGATATGTGTGCTGTTGAATAAGAAGGCAACAATTGAGGAGGTGGTTTACTTTCTTCATTGCATCCTGTATGATTGGGAACTCCGTCATACGGTTGAAGTACGGGAGGAGGTGAATAGTCCGGTGGAGGTGATGGTGACCTCGGAGATACCAACTCATCTTCACCTACAGAAACAATATAAAACAGTGCTAGCTAAATGTAACATAATTTAAATTAAATAAGAGAATAGTTAAAATTGTGTAATATTCTACAAAGAAGCAAAAATGTAGTTGAAGATAATAGATAAATAGATACACTAAGACAAACATCGAACAATATGTTCCTTCACTTAAATACAAATAACTTTGCACTCCAAAAGTTGAGTGTAGTTATTAACTATATTGTTACAAATTTATTCGCAATAAATTAATTAAAACTTAGAATTTTATAAATGCCATCTAGGAAACAAAAATGGAAATAAATCTGACAAGAACCGCAATTTGCAAATTTTATAATAAAAAGTTTTACACAAAAAATCCGGAACATCACAAACACAACTAACATACTTTACAAGATTTCAGGAGAATATCGGCTGGATACGATTCAATTTAAAAATTGCAGAAAAAGAAGGAATTTAAACATGAACAGCTTTTGATTCTTTGTCCCTAGAATTCAAGCACAACACTCTGAAATCTGAGCCTCTATGCCTTTTCCTTTCACTCTTCCCTACTAAGTTTATTTACCACCTTGAGCAACATTATATCAGCACTTTAAATTGAGGGAACAGTTCTTGAGGAGAACTACAACTTTGAAATTAATATAAAGGCTAATCTTTTACACCCTAGACCATTAATAAATGTTTAATTCATTACATAATTTTTAACAATTTAAAAACAAAATTGAATGTTTTGCTATCAAAAGGTTGCCTAGTCAATAACACATGAAATAGGTAAAAATAAAGTAACTTACTGATATCACCATTGAGGAGTGGGTGGTGTGAGGGTGATGCAGGGGGTGTGGGTGGGGGAAAAGGAGGCGAGATAGGGGAGGGGGGAGGTGTGGGCGTAGGTCGCCTAACTATTACATCCCTAGGTATTGGTCCTGGCTTTCTCTTATTTGGCCTAGGGGATGCCTGGCCGCCTTCATGCATTCTTTTTGTACCTCTCCCTCCTCCCGAGCTACCCCCACTACCTCCTCCACCACCTCCAACAAGATCTATATCTGCCTCATCGACCATCATCCTCTGAAAAAAGATATATATGTATATAAGTGATGATTCCATAGCATTTCATGTATTTATATAAATTTTAATTATTTAAATGATGTGCAATTTACACATTTAAAAAACAAGACAAAATACTGCTAAAAAAATAAGATGACACTTGAAATGTAAACCATTAAAAACTGGGGCTAAATGTGTAAAATAATCTCATTTTTCATTTAAGAAAAATGAGACCGAACTTTCAATATAGAGAAATTACATCCACACCTATAAATATAAATTTCATTCATTTATAACAAAAACTAATACATTTTCCATGTACTTCTAATTATGCTCTTCACTTACACTATTTATTTATTTATTATTATATATCCTATCATGCGTGTAAAATATTTTATAAATGAAAGAACCTTATCGATTTTGAAAGGATTTCCAAACATGTGCTGTCTAACAGGTGCAGATTCAACTTCCCTCAACTGTGGTTGAGTTTTCTTCAGGTACTCTTGGTAGTTACCCATCTGACTGATTGGCATACTATGTACTATATCTGAAAAATCAATGCACACAATTGTAAGAACAGATTTATACTGACATATAAATTAAAAATTATACTGACAGATTTATACAGGCATTGAGATTAATCAATAAATTAAAATTTATATATGAATAGGAGTAGCAGATTGCTAACACTAACCATCATCAACAAGTTTCGTATGTGAAGGTGTAGTCTGAAGGAAATTTGCCCTCATCCGAACAACTTGATCTAATAAATTTTTCCTTGGTATATCAAAAGAATTTCGGTAACTTTGACCAGACCTAAACCTTCGATGGGATACACCCACAACAAACCCTCCAAATTCATTCAGCTGGTCTCTCAGCAAATTGAACTTGTCTATAAAATATAAAAATTACATTATTACCAATATAGCACAATAAAAATATTTCATATCATACTGTAAAGTAATATACAATATTTAAGTTCACATTAGTCGATAATAATTTTTCCTCCCCTGATACTAAAATATGTCCCTTATGTAATTATCCCATCTAGGAAAGCAATATTTCTAATTACCTTGTAACATAGGATGTGATAAAAGATCCCTTTTCAGTGGTGACCTTGGAGTGACTCTGATTCCTTCAGTTGGATTTACTTTGGCTACCTGCTTTCCGCTGACTTCATTACACATCCTACACAAAACCCACGTTACAATATATCACACTTGAAAATAACATCCCTAATTATCTATCGTGTTTTTTCTTGTATCTTATAGTACAGATACTTGTGATCTGTTTTAAGCAGAAATAAAATGTAAACACTACTATGAAAAAGTTCAATTCTTACAAAATTCACAAAGCAGGTAATCATTTGAAAGTTCTTGAAATTAAAATTAAATAATTTAAATTACTCAGAGGATAGGAAGTAAATTTGAAAATAATTTGTTTGCAACATCTAACATCTCTTCAAAATGAGAAATAAAATTAAGTAAACTGAATTTAAACAAGTAACAAATTAATAATATTATTCTATACCTTTCATATTCTATTTTGGCTTCATTTTTTAATTTCTTCAAATAATTGAGGACACTGTAACTAAGAGAATTGTCCAAGTTATCTGGTACTAAACTCTGAGCAAAGCTCTGAGTTGCACCCATTCTCATTATTGCTCGCTTCAAGGGCTACAAATTAGAAAAAAATCATTACAATAACATGTGAAACTGAGAAATTAGTAGAATGTTTCTCAACGGGATTTTCAATTTTAAATAAAGAATACAATAATTTACAAATAACAAAAATTGACTCACCATAGCATAATATGGAGGCATTGTTCGGAGATAATTTGTGAATGCTGCCCTCCATTCCGTACTTGGTTTTTGCCTGTGAACTTTGAATAATTCATCTAATAAAGGTAAGAGAACTGGGTAATTATAAGGCATCACAAAGAGGTTTACACAAGTCAGATTAGTGCTAGCTTTCAAATAACCAAAAGGATGTCCAACCTCAGAACTCTTATAGGAATTTGGAACAAACACCTGTAAAAAAAATAATACTGAATAAAAAATTATGGAATACTCATTACTTTAACAACACACAATTATTTTATATTAAAAAATGTATTACAGATCTAAAACTAATATGAATTGGGTAAGGGATTTAAAATATTACTATATCTTGCCTATTTATTACTATTATCATTATTATTTACAGTAATTTGCATTACCTGCCAGCAGATGGTTGGCTGCTTCCTTGCAAGAACATACTGAGTAAGAGGACTTGGTTCCAACTCATATTTGTCAAATGGAAGGTTCTCTATGACCATAGGATCCTGACTTGTGCAACTGAACTTTACATTTGGATGAGCTGATCTTGCTGGCTGTTGCAAATAAAAGAAAATGTCATTATAAATTAAAATATCAATAATACAATGAAATATTTTTGTACATTTTATCGCTAAATATAAACAACAATAACCAATAATTTAATAGGTTTATAAATGTCAAACAAAAGAAATATGAACTAGCCTATGAATATGGCAGTCAAAAAGGATGTACATATAAAAATGTTTAAATACAATTATTACAAATATTAAGTTGTAATACAATGTCCGTTCTAAAGTAATTTTATTTTGTTCACAAGTGGCTAAAAAATAAGTAAATATAGTCGTAAAAATAAGTTTAAAAAATATATAAAATGAGTAATTAATTTTTACTGTTCCATTATTGAAATAATGAATCTACCTGTAAAACATGTAAGGAATATTAATATAATAGATGATTACCAATGATACAGCTTTAGTATCAGGCCAGAAAGACTCAGGAATGGGCCAAAAGCCAACAGGAAATCCTTTTTGAGCAGAACGAGGAACATAGATGAGTTTTCTACATGTCTGCCATGCTGTATTCGTAGGAGGTCCAGGTATAGGAGGTCCGACCTGAGATCGAGTCTGCATAACAAACATTTCAAATCAAAAATGAATAAGCTAATAATAACAGTAAAAATAAGATCATATCCAAGTGCAAATTATGGTCTAAATAATATATTAATTTGCAATAATAAAACAAATAATATAGAATACAGATGGATTGGTTGTATGCAGAAAACAGGTACAATATTAATGCTAAAAATTAAGTATTATTTAACGTAAATATTGAAAGTGATACCCCATTCTGCAGCTTCTGGCCTTCTAGATGTGGGGGATTGATGAGTTCCTTGTCCCAGTCTTTACTGTCTAAATCAGTTTCCCCATTGTCCAAACTGTCTTTAACACCTACATAATAGTCTAAATTAAACATATCATCAGTGAAGACATTAAAAAGATGTACATTAACATGTACAAAACTTACAAAATAATTATAAATGATTCCAAACATTGATAAAGAATTAAAACATACGCAAAAAAACTACAGGCATTAAATCTTCAAAGATTAAAATTGTAATATATTTTAAAGTAAAATAAGTTGGACAACATGAAACAAAGTTCATACTGGCCATTTCAGCTATTAATGTTGCAACATAGTGTTTTTTATTTACTTAATTATAAATGAACAAAAAATCTTTTTTTAATACTCACTTTCATGATTTACCGGCGGAGGATCAGGGCCTATTTTTTCAAAATTGATAACAACTCCACTTTGCACTTTCTGAACAAGACTGTCTATACACTGCAATAGGACCCTGTGAGACGTAACTGAATATGACCGTCCTAGACAGAAAAATTTTATCAATGAGTAAATATATACATCCATTCAAACACCACTCACTTGAGAATAAAAAAAATTACATTGTGCTAAGAATTATAGTACAACTGTTTATCAATTAACCTCCTGACCTAACGACCTGAGGATAACAGGCAACCACAGCATAAGTTATATTCCACATTCCAACAAATACACTAAATGAATTTAAACATCTAATAATCAAAGTGAATAAAATAGATTATCTCTTAAACCCATTGCAAAATACAAACCTCCGGTAACTTCACACATAGCATCAATTGGAGAACTATCACTAGGTACAAGTCCGGAATCACGATCAACAGCAGGGGTCCCAGATAGCCTGAGAACAAGTGAGAACAGCCTCTGATCCCAACGAAATGGTTCCCTCGTCAACTCACAACCAGGTATCGGTGAGTGCATTGGCAGGTTGAACTGTAACAAAATTACAACTTCAGAAAATACCATTTTAATTTAACAGAATTCCCTGCGCTAACGGACTCGCAATGTTATAACATGAAAGAAAATTTGACACATGATCTGGAGAGCTCTGAAAAACATCTAGGTAAAATGAATTTTGAATAGGATAAATATGTCGCCAATTAACTCTTTAACGATTTCAATAATGTTATAGATGCAAATATGTGCTCTTTTAACATTTTGGCTGAAACAAAAGTACAATTCTGAATAAGATAGATTATAGGATAATTGTAAGCAATGCTTTTATTAAATGTTTAACATTTTAAAACTCACCCGCTTGTTTTCTTCTAGACAGAAGAACATAACTTCAGAGCCAACTTCAAAACCCAACTCACACCTTCTACTATTGTACTTTTGTAACGTTACTTTAAAAGAACGAAACAACAAAATTTTCAAGTATAATTTAAGCAGAAGAAAACAGTAGCAGGTATAGTCAAGTCAATATATCACATTAAATGTCAGAAACATACCGATAAGTCAACAAAGTATTTAAACACTTTCAATCAAACATACAGGCTCTAGCAAAGTTGTTATCGGATATTTTATTGTATTGTAACATGAACATAAATTTGCCAGTTTAATTTGTTAAATGTCTAAGGTTTTAGTTCAGGCTCCAAGCCTTCATAAATGGACAACCTTATATAGCGTATTAACCTTGGAAACCAGGAGACTGGAGGAAGCATTGCGATTGGCCGCTTCCCAGAGATGAAGATATTGTCAATTACATTGCCAGTCTCACCAGCTAAAAATGCAACATATTATTTTTACAAGTATATAAGTATTATTAAATTATATAGTATTTAACAACGCTTTTTAAATGGATTCTTAACAAAGCTCACTCCACAAAAATTACAAAATGGAAATATTTTGTAAAATAAATTAGCAATACTCGTGTGGAGTGAGCTTGCTTATAACAGCTAATATTAACCTACTGATGACAAATACCTTTTAGTCTAATATATGAACTGATTAGGCGTAAACATTCACCAAAATATCAAGAAATACTGATAATTACATTTCAAACACTGAATGAAAAATTATAAATGAACTTTCTTCAGATAAAAATATACACCACTTGAACAATCATCACACAATAAAAAAACATTGAACTGTTTACAAACCATAATATATTTTATGCTTTATTATATATGAGAAAACAGCTAAGTAACCCCAGCTAAATGGGTGTAAATACAATTATCCAAAAGAGGTCACATAATCAATGGTTGGCATACACTGTATTTATATGATAAACCCAATGTTATAACATTTTTTCACTCATAACGTGCATTGGAAATAACAAAACATTCAATAATGCTTCAACAAATTGTAGGATTACTTCTGTTTCCTCCACTCAAGAACATAAGAACTAAAAACAATAAATTAGTGTTCTAAACAGAAAACACAATTACAAATACAAGAGACAGGGACACTGGTATGTGTAAATTAGACATATGAATATGAGTATTATAATAACTAAAAAACCTTTTATTAATTGTCAGTTCTAATAGATTAAACTAAATGTTGATATCAGAAGTCATAAG
Organism: Lethocerus indicus; assembly: GCA_019843655.1. Taxonomy (NCBI): domain Eukaryota; kingdom Metazoa; phylum Arthropoda; class Insecta; order Hemiptera; family Belostomatidae; genus Lethocerus; species Lethocerus indicus. Next base: position 10,880,176 of record JACDQD010000007.1, on the reverse strand, counting down.
ACCTATATGCTATAATGTCAACAATCCATTTAAAGAAACCTTCACTGCAGCAAAATTAAAAGCAGAACAACAATAAACAAAAACAACAACACTAAATGTTTAATATGTGTGCATTAACTGCACATTTCACGTATCCAAATATATTGCATTCAAGATCATAAATCCCATTTTCTTGCCCAAAGATTGTCACAGAGCGTGGTTTATTTATACATATGAATACCCGCTGTTCTCTTTTATGTACATTACCTCTTCCTGAACGCCAGTGGTGTTTGATAATTTTCCTCCATCTGTTATAACAACTATAACCGAAGGCTCCAAGAAAAACGGACACCTTCCTTGTCCATATGTGTCTATTCCAGTCTGCATTCTGTTAATATTTAACACATCAAATGCATGTTTTAAAGCAGCTCCCATCATTGTCATCCCGTTGCACTGGAGATTTTTAAGTTCATTCATAAAGGTAGCAAGGTTCTCTTTCCAACCAGCCTAAACAGTGGGCAGAGGTTAGGTTACACACAATTTCCGCGGCGATTTTCGTCAAAAAATGTAAATATCACTTTCCCTATTGAGTTCCCAAAACTCACCTTTATATTGTGCGGAGGATCTTCAAAAGTAAGTAGCATATACCTATCTCCCCTACTTTCAGGAGATCTCTGCCTTACCTGCAACCCCACAATAAAACATAAATTATTATTTCTACTATTTATCAAATCAAATATTTACTATAAAACATTCGAAATTGTTAGATTACGCCGGTAAATATTACAAATCGAACCGGTCGACTTCGATAAATTCGAAAAAAGCAAAATTTCCCGGAATGTCAAAATTTTGAATCGGGCCTACCTTGACGAACGTTTCAACTGCGCCCTTGGCCACATCGAGTAGCGTTGGGCGTCCACCTAAATAAGCTCTCTGATTCATTGAAGCCGAGGTGTCTATAAGGAATACTATAATCGTCATTATAAAATCTACGAATAACGGGGACCCTTTAAATTAATACGAAAAGAAAATCGGGGCCAAATCATGGGCTTTAAAATCGGGGCCGTCCATTACTAAGTTGCAAGCATCGCGCAGCTGAGCCGTCGACCAGCTGAGCCGAAAAACAATTGACGAATGAACATTGAGCAAGAGCCCGAGCATGCCTCTCCAGTACAACCAACTTATGAAACCATAATTTCGTTACCGAAACAACCGCGGTATACTTGTAACGACAAAATCATAAAATTGTATTTAAAAACTTGATGGGAAATTTCTCGTATTAGAATTTATTTATTTCAAAAGTTTATATTTAGTATTCGAAACGGTAATTTGGATTACGAGATAACAAGTGAAGCTGTGAGGAATATTTGATTTTCCAGGCAGTTTTCGTGCAGGGTTTTTTATACAGTATGTATAAATTTATTCCAAATTTGCATCATAATGGTAATTTTCTGTGTTATTCCTTATCGTTTCTTATAAACTTAACGTTTAAAAACTCTATTTAACACCGAGTGCATCGGAGATTTCGGCATTCCTTTTCAGTTGTGTTTAAATATATATATATATATATATATATATATATATATATATATATATATACAGACATTATATAGCTAAAACAATACTCCAGACCAACTGTGGCCTCCTTCGAACGTGAAACGCGATACAGGTCGCGTATGATAACGGAAAAGGAGGTATCAGGAATATTATTAGAATATTTACACATGACTGGTTACATGAACATGTTACTTACTTTCACAGTTTCTTGGGAGTTATATTGTTTTTTTTAAATATAGCTATGTTCATTTTTGTTTGAGATGAACGGTTATATTTTGTATGCTAACATCAATTTTATTGATCTAGTTTGGCTCGTTTATTTGACATTTTAATAATTCTTAGTTATATTTGAATTAATTTTCTTTAGGTTGTATTGTTAACATAATTGTGTTATAAGCAATGCATTTTATTTCAATAACTTACATATTCGCAGATTTTGCAATTTGGCGGGCGATGTATAGCCAATGTTTTCAGAAAGGTGGTCAATATAAGTCAGTACCGTTAGTTACAAAAATATGTTCTGGAGCTCGCGATTGCTGATTATATGATAGCCTTTTTTTTCACTCTGTATTTTGTGAAATCTGTAAATTTTTAATCTCATCATCCTGATTACAGCCTCAACATCCGTTACGTTTTTCTTACAACAAATTTTTTGTAAGATATTGTCTGTATCAGTTTGTCGGAGAATGTCTTCAGTACCCCCTCCTTTTAAGAAATTTAAACCCAGTGATGATTCCAAGGCGACTAAAGGGAACGAGGCGTTCAGGAAATTTCTTCAGTCACTTGACCTGGACAGACAAAAAGTAATAACAAGTGTATAAGAGCTGAAATTATTAGCAAAGTGTTGGTGCTTTGTAATGAACTTTGTCTTGATGCTGATTGTAGGCTGGAATCTCAATTAAGGAATTTAAATTTAATAAATCAAGAGTCAGAATTTTATCTAAGGCAAAAGATGTACCCGAATGGACTGAAAGTGTTCTGTACTGGATGACTAGAGAGCAGAGAATCTATGGTAAAGTATACCTTGTATTAAAGGGTTTTAATTCTTTATTGAAATTGGTTTAGATGTAATGGATTAAATAATATAAGTTATGGTACTATACATCTATAGGATTTATGTTGATTCTGTTCTAGAGGGCTTTCATTTGGTATTCTGCCCAAGTGGTGGTTTCATATTTTATTAAAATAATAATAAAATAATTAATAATGTTCAATTTCTGTTATAGATAATTGGTCACTATTGTATGCCCAAAAGCTTGCTTTAAAAAATGAAGTGCCTCTCCATATTTGTTTTTGTCTAAGAAGAAAATTTATGGATGCTACAATAAGGCATTATAAATTTATGCTGAAAGGTATTTTCTTCATTTGTTGACCCTTTTTTAACCATACTGTTTGTCAGAGGTTTTATCAATGTAAAAATAAATATATATTTTGAGTGGCAAGTTTTTTTAACCCAGCCAGCTTGAGCAGGATTACAGGATGTTGCCAGTGTTTGTCAAGAAGTAAACATTTCATTTCATCTTTTATTTGGTGATGGAGAAACTCTTATCCCTGAGTTTATAAAAGAAAATAAAGTGGGTGCTGTGGTAATTGACTTTAGTCCATTAAGAGGTCCATTGGCCTGGATTGAATTGCTGCAGAAAAAACTACCAGATGATATCCCCCTTTGTCAGGTTAATTAGCATCAGTTAAATTTGCCATTTTTTAATCTATTTTGTACCTATATCATTCAAGTGACATATTTTTTAGGTTGATGCTCATAATATAGTCCCTTGTTGGGTGGCCTCTGATAAACTTGAATATGGAGCAAGAACTATAAGAAATAAAATTAATAATAAACTCAATGAGTATCTAACCCCATTTCCATGCGTATTGAAACATCCTTATATGAGCAAACATAAGCCTGAGGTATAACTGCATAGCTGTTATAATCACATAATTAATAAAGTAATAAAAAATGTTAAATTATTATATTGAATGTGTTAGTATTTACTACTTAGTATTTCCCAAGTAGGATAAAATATACAAATGTGTGATCAATTCATTTTATTATTGAAGTGAAGTGTTAGTTACATCTTATGAAGGTAGCCACAAAGTGATGCCAGTAAGTTATTTGGTGAACAAAATAAGTAATGGAAGATTCATACTTTTGAGTTTTTACATCATCTTTACCAGGAGATTGACTGGGAAAATGCAGAATCATCATTGGAAGTTGACAGAAGTGTAAAGGAAGTATCATGGGCAAAACCTGGATATACAGCAGGAATGGAAATGCTCTTTGAATTTTGTGAGAAAAGATTGAAAAGCTTCAGTTTGAAGAGAAACGATCCAACATGTAATGCCCTCAGCAATTTATCTCCATGGTTCCATTTTGGTGAGTAAGGTGTGTATGTTTATAACCTCATAATCTTATTTAGTAAACAAATAATCTCTCATTAGATTAATAGATAACTTTATTTTTGTATTATTAGAATAAATAACTCACCATTAAAACAAATCAAAACTTCATGATTAACTCATTTAATAAGCCATAACTCATAACATAGGAAGAAATGTTTAATGATTTCATTTGATAGAACAGTCCTGTCCTTTTTAAAGGCCAGATATCAGTACAGCAATGCATTCTGGTAGTGAGAAATTTTAAATCAAAATGCAAAGAGAGTGTGGACGCATTTTGTGAGGAAGCCATCATAAGACGAGAACTTGCCGATAACTTTTGTTTTTATAACAAGAACTATGATAGAATAGAGGGAGCCTATGACTGGGCCAGGAAGACACTTAATGATCATAAGTAAATAATTGTAATATACTGTACATTATAATTCTTATGATGTTTTGGTTTATGAATCTAATTTCTTATAATATTCATTTCAGAAAAGATAAACGGCAATATCTGTATACAAAGGAAGAATTGGAAACTAGTAAAACACATGATGATTTGTGGAATTCAGCACAAATACAACTGGTAAAGGAAGGAAAAATGCATGGATTTTTGAGAATGTACTGGGCAAAAAAGATTCTAGAGTGGACACCTTCACCAGAAGTGGCTTTAGAAACAGCAATTTATCTTAATGATCGGTATAGCATGGATGGAAGGGATCCTAATGGATTTGTTGGTATGCAACTTGTACATATTGTACATTCAATATAATTCCTTTAAAATACAAAAGAAGTAAATATTCTTATTATTTGAAAGCCGTCTAGACGGCCTAAGACTGCCTAAAGCAGTCTAGTACTCTTGTAAGTACACTTTCTAATACAATGCATTAAGTGCTCTTGTGTCCAAACAACATATTTTCATTTACACTTTCAGACTTTGAGCATTCCTGAAATTAATGTCTATCCTTTATTTTGCATGACTCCATACTGAACCATTATTTTTATGTGTTTATGATTGCTTCCCTTCTGACTTATTTGCAGGCTGCATGTGGTCAATATGTGGAATTCATGACCAAGGGTGGAAAGAAAGAGATGTGTTCGGGAAAATTCGATTCATGAACTATGAAGGTTGTAAACGGAAATTTAATGTAGCGGCATTTGTTGCAAGGTATGGTGGTAAAGTGCATAGGAAAGGGAAAAATTGAAGGATCATAAATGATTGTGCAATTTCACTAATTTGTATTATTCTACCACAAAGTACAAAGGTAATAGTATTTTTTCTTCATACTATTTTTGTACAAATTAAATTAATTTTGTTAGTTATAATTTAATGATAATTTTTTTATGTTATTGCTTAATTTTTTCTTCTTCCACATTCATTTTTAAAATTATAACACATATGTGTGGTTAGGTTATGTTGTTGTTTATATCCCTGTAGGTACTCTTCTTTATACAAGTATTTTATTAAAAGCTTTATAAACTATCTACCTCATTTAGCACATTTTTTCATCTTTTTTATTATATTTGTAAGCTTATTCTATCTTATTCTAGTGAAGATAACAATAATTAAAAAGTTTTGTTTGCTTACACAAATGTAATGGTGAACAAAATTGTATTAAAACTATTAGAGTTTTGTTAATTCAATAATTAAAAACAAGATCAGCTTAATTAAAGGTGCAATTTTCTACATTTTTTAACCTCTTCCCATAGAATTTATAGCACAAATTTCCATCTTGTAATACAATGAAAGGAAGTCCCATTCTAAGATGAAATTTTGTACAACTAGTTACATACATACCATCACCCTCAGAATAGTTCTTATTCTTATCAATTTACAGCTTTATGGCAGTTTAAAATATGATGGGTGTTAAGTGTTTCTATACTGAGTATTGATAACTGTGTCATCCATTCATACTTTCTCTTTGGGTCTTAATGCAAAAGGAATATAAAAACTTTATATTTTCTTGCCAAAATTATTTCCTTTATTTTTGTACAATCAACTACTTATAGTTATTAGTACAATGGTTGAATGAATTATTTTGTGTGTGAAGGACTTGATAAAAGAAACACCCAATGGTGACACTTTTGGGACATGAGTCTTTCGTTTAAAAACAGAGCTATTTTCAACTAATGTTTAATACTGTGATTTAAAAAAATCAGCCTCTTACCAATGCTCTTATTAGTCCACAATTTCCACAACTACCAGTCAAATAAGGGTAAAGTTTATAGTCAACAATGAGGCTGGACACACCAATTGTATCACCTATTGAACTTTTCTGAAGCATTTTAATGCATGCTGATTCTTTCTCTCCTACTGTCTTAACTTTTCCCTAGTAAAATTTCAGGTACATTTATATCAATGCAATCCTACATTTCAAAATAAAAAAGTATATTATAAAATAATAATTGTTATTCCTATGCAATTATTATTTGTATATTATCAGAAGATTGTAAACTGTTCAGTTTTAAGATATACAGACAAAATGTGCCTAAAAATGTGTACGTGAATTTAAACCGCAGTTCTCCAAGTATTGAAGTGTGATTTGATCTAATTATGTGTGATGTACTTCAAATTGATGATGGTGAAAGGAATGTTTTAAAAGTTCTAAAGGAAGTTCATCATTATTCAATGCTAGTACTTCTACAGTAGTATTATTATTTTCAGAGGAATTTAGTTCTTCTTCTTTCTGAAGGGCTTTAAATATTTCTTAATTGCCCTGTAATTTTTAATTTAATAATTTATCAATTAGGATGAATTGGTTTATAACTTATTGATGTTTATTATACCTACTGTAACATATTATTTTATTTTGATTATTTTCAATTTTTATAGTTTTTCTTAATAGTGTACTAACAAATGAAGGACTTTCATTGCGAACCCATGCTCTCAGATCTTCAAGGCTTAAAATGGCAATGATGGGTACTTCTACTCTGATTAAATCATATGGAAAGCTTTGTATTAAAAAGTAAACTCACAGGTTCCTTACTGTGAAGAGAGTATATTTCATTTAAATGCTTAATTACATCATCACTTGCTCCTATTTCTTTCATTATGTCTTTGACAATCTTCTATGGGCTAAGCCATTAACAGTTAGATTCATTTTTAGTATCGCTATATTTATACTATATATCATAATTAATTTGTATTGGTAATTACCAGACTGACTGGGATCAGTTTTTTGTATTATACAAGTTTAGCTTTAGCCTCACGAGAAGTTGCTAATTTTTGGATATACCCAACATTTTGGCAAAGTCTAACAATTTTTGACCCAAGATTGATATAAAATATTTATATTCTATGTGAATTTTGTAGCATTATTTAAAATTAAATTAATTTGAACAAATTAATATCAATACATAAATTTAAATTGATGTCAAAGAATACCATGGAACATATGAATGAACAGTGGTTAAAGATTAATAGGATGATGAAAAAAAGATTCATTCCCTCCTTTTAGATATTACTATTGCACATTTATTAATACACATTATTTTTTTATTTATTAATTATTTATTTAGAGTTTAATGTAATTTTATAAATTTAGGAACAAATAACAAATTTAAAAAAATTAAGATATTTATATTTTATTCATTACAACCAGCACTTCTCATTAAACCTAGACATTTCAAAGAACATGTATTCCTGAAACATAAACATTTTGTTTTAGTGAATTATATATAATAATTATTTTATGTGTTTATTAACTAAAATTCTTTGCCCTTTTATATTATAACTTCATGGCCTCAATTCAATGAGCTTAAGTTTTGTAATATGTTTGGAGTTTTCCAATTTTCGTTCCAAAGTTTTAATAACTTAATTTTTGTTGATACTCACTAATAAAAATGCACTTGCCATCAGCAGGACTTTTATTTTGGCATTCAGTGTTAATAAAGGAAATGTCAAATATATTTTATAGCTGCCACACTTTGAATCCCATTCACAAGATATTCTTGATAATTCAGCGAGCCCATTTGGGGAAATGATCTGAAACATTCATAAACCGTTGAAAACAATGTATTATTTCTTAGTACTTTCAAGTCCAGTTTTTTCTTTTATACCTTAAATTTCGCATTTCTATAGTTGCAAATTGTTAAGTACTTGGGCCCAACAATGTAATATAAATGATCTTGTTTTGCATTTTTTATAATAAATTGTGGCCATAGAGGAGACCATTTTTGTTCAATACTTCCAATGAATTCGCTATTACAACTGAAAACATCCATTTTCTGAAAATGTATACTTGTTATTAGTTAGATATTCTCATTAGCCAGACAATATGTTGATCATTGTATCTTAGGAATAATGATAATTAATTAAATGAATATATTAATTTCCAAGTTTATAAACACTAATGCGATTTAAGATTGTAACCTGAAGATAATATGGGAAACAAAATTCTGGACATGCTAATCGTCTTTCAAAATACATTGCCTCCTGTTCAGTTTGATCAAATAAATGCATTTGATATGACCGTTTTGATCTACAAAGAAGTCTTTCCCAAGTGTTGGAATTTTCAACAACTTTGAACATAGTTCCTCCTTCCAAAGTTTTCACAACATATCTATTTGGCACTCCAAATTTTGAATACACTAAACAAAAAATATTGTTACATTACTGATACAGTACTCAAAATATTAAACTGATTTCAGGGCAGCATCTAGGAGTAAAAAATTATTTTATGATCTTGGAAGTGTGACATACATACAGTCATTTAATTCAACTGTCTGTTGAATATATAACTTCTCCACATCATTTAGAAGTTGGATGCCCGAAAATGGTATTAAATGAGTGGCTGTTCCATATTCCAGGTTAGCTGAAAAAATTGATCTATTTTTCAAGTAAATCGATAATTAAACTGGACATTTAATTTATCTTGAAACTGATTACTTTTGAAATTGTAAAGATTACCTGTTGAGATTGGCAAAGGGCAACGTGTAAATCCGTCTGAAAGGAGAGTAAAATTCACAGAAATATTTATTAATAATATTTGATTTGATATGCATTCAAAATTACAAAATACCATAGAAGATTATGGGAAAATGATTACCTGAATTATATGGTTGCACAGTGATGACTCCTTTATCATTGTGGGTAGGATATGTGATATCTATAAGTGAGTGAGACTAGGTTATTTTAAATTACCATAATTATTCATAGAGTTGACATTTTATGAGGAAGTGTAAAATAAAATCAAATTTGTCAGAACTCATCTGTAACCATGATCAGAAACCATTTTATCACATTTTTAAATTACTGGCAACTTTGGCATTCTACATGGATCTATAATTAGTGTATACAATTCCGTCAACATATATCTTACCAGAGGCTATATCTTGATAATAGGAATCTCTTTCTGCCTCAGCCTGACGAAGGACTTGACTTGTGTCAGACATTGGTGACAACTAGTTCAAATATTTCTTAACAGAAATACTCACTTTATCATAATGATTACCTTGCTATCTACTATAATGAAAGGTTTATCTTTATCAACACAGATATACCTGTTTTGAAGCGGTTATCTATACCTTTGTGATAATGTACTTATCAATAGGTATACATGTCAAAGAGTAATTTTTATTCATAACAGGAGTGCCTTATTCTGAGTTAGAGTTAGTAAATGTTTTGTTGCACTTTGTGTCTACTGTGAAATTATTACTCCCTTCTATGAGGTGTATTTACAGTTCCTAATGTGTTTTTCTATTACTTTATCATACATTAATGCAGAAATTTGCATAGGTGCCAGTATCCTAAATGTTTCTGGGCTTGTTTGTAACTATTCTATACTAAATTTACTCATTTTAAGTAAAGATATTTACTGAGCTCATTTACCAATAAATGTTATAATTTCCTAATTTAAAAAAATGTAATATATTTAATTACTACTAAAATAAAATAGAATTACTGGAATATTTTTATGGTGACTTGAATTGGAAGTATGCATTAACTTGGTTTATAATGAAGTTATAATACATTGTAGTTTATAATACCAGCTCATGTCAGTTTTACTGAAAGCTACTTTGTTGCAAAACTGATTAAAGTTTGTTAGCTCTGTACTCGATTTCTATGAATGTACCATTTCAAATGACCAGATTTCTTATTATTTGCAACCTATAGTAACATTTGCAGAAATTCAATGCTAAAATAAAAATTACTTTCATGGGCAATAAAAATAAAATTATTGGTGTTTAGGTACATCACTAATGAAAATGTAATTTATTTTATTTATTTAGCACCTATAAACTATGAATTTTATCCTATAGGACTTTTATCACTTCTTATGTGTGCCCTTCATGCTCTCATTTTAGTACAATGAAATAAAATGATTTTTTTCTATAGAACAAGATCTCAAAGTGTTAAGTGATTTTGTTATTTAAGTGGATGAACTTTGGATTTCATTTTAGGGGTTTTCAGAGGTAAAAGATTTTTTGTTTCTGTATATAGATATTATTGTTTTTTGTATTATTCATTAAGAGTAAATACTATTTTCAGTTTTTCTGATATATATTAATTTATATTCGAATAATTTATGTACCTGATCCCTGCATTTTGGATTTGGTATTTAAGTCACAAACTAAGAAAGTATATTTACTTTATGATTTTTTATAGGTGAATAAAATATTCAATAATATTTTGATAAAGTAAGACCTTATGAAAATATAATAATTTTCAACACATCATTTGTGTAGTTGACTTGGGATCCTCTAAGGCATATTATGTTCCTTTAGTTACAAAAAATTTTCATTTATAGCCCCTGGAACAAAGGGCCAAAAAGCAAGTGTTGTATTGAAATGAGTATAGTGTTATATTTATATTGTGCACATAATTTAATGTACACTATTTTTATATATTTTTACGTACACTGTTTTATTATGCGATTTAACTCAATATCATAGTAGTAAAATGTGTAATATATTTTTGTTCGTAATTAATTCAGTTGAAGTTAATGTTTTCAATAGTTAGTAGTATTTTATGATTTAGCTTAAAGGATTATATCATAAATGATTACCCACTGACAGCTAAAATATATTAATTTTGTATTTTTTTTACACAATATATTATTATAATTAGTCCAACAACATTTCCATTATACTGGCAAACCACCAATCCTAACAAGTATACAATTAGACATCTATCTAATAAATTTCATTAAGTAATACACCATAAGCAACTCAACAACAGATGAATATATGAATGATCCCATCGACAATTATTTCTCTTTAAAAATTCAAACAATGTTTTAGAAATATATCTGCATCGGTAAAGCGCGAAAGAAAATAATTATTCCGTCTTTATATTTCAATAACAAATCCATGTTCTTCTTATAGTTTTTTTCCTTTCGGTTATACTATGTTAGGCCTAAACTACAGGAATTGATGTATGAAAACAATAGGATATTTATATTGTCAGATACCTGCCCATTAATTATAGGTTTAAGAAAATAAGCCAAGAGGTGGAGCGAATAATTTTCTCCAGACCGTGTTGTACACGAAGGTGTCCAGTATCATTTGCCCTAACATTTTTGTTAAAACTCGCTTTTATTTTAAACGCAACAGATTCCTCAAAACACCAAATGACACCACCGGCCGTTAACATTTTATTTGTTCGCTCACCATCATACCGTTTTCTTTTTCTAAACTATTAGGTGAATCGTATCGATTAAAGAATAGAGCGGGCCGCAATTCTTTTTTTCATTTTCACCTATTTCGACAGTAAATAACGCAGTCGGTAAAATAATTACAATTATAGCTAGACACCAATTTCGTTCAGTGCTCCTCCGTGTTTCCTATTATTTATTTTTTTTTGGTTTTTTTTCTGTTACAAATCAAGTGAAAGCACGAGGAAAACAGAAACTAGAAACGGGAACGGAAAAATTGTACAGCTACAGATGCGACGTCTAAATTTGTTTTTTTTTGTTCTCTCTCTCTCTTTTATCGTCGTGCCGTGGCAGTGAGAAACTGTGCGAGACAGGGATGGGAACGCCAGTCGCATTGTGTCGGGGAAAGGTCCGGCTTTAGTGCCCTGAGGGCGGCCAGCCACCTGCGAGCTGTGTAGTAGCAGGCGGCGTCACCGCGGCACACAGAGTGGCCCTCGGAAAGAAAGCCCGCGTCGCAACTACGACCTCCTCCTCCGCCACCCATCTCCGAACCCTGAAAACGTCACAAATTTACAATATTTTGTAAACGGTGCTGTTCTAATTAACGCACGAATGTGCCACCCCTTGAAATATGCGGTGTTTTGATTTGTAAGTCTCTTCTTTTTTTCTTTTAACGGCGCTAGACTTTGGAAGCTTCGGGGATTCACGAGAGCTTCACTCGTTCAGCCCAAAACAGTGCATTGAACGTGGATTAACTGAACTTCGTCCAGTATATATAATTATAAAGAGTCACTACCTTTTACATTAAAAACAAGTTATAGCTGTGCTGATTTTCTTCCATGAAAAAGGAGCTAATGCGTACTTACACAAAGGTAACAAACTTGATGAAGTGTGCAGAGAGGTAGTAGAAGTTCACCTCTGTCACCAGAGATGATGCCAACCTGGTTGCATCTTGTTTGAATGTCTTGGAGTATCGGGCACTCGGTTTCTTCTGCAAATATATATAGGTTAATTAGCTAAGGTATGTTCAATTCGGACGGTCCAATTACGAGCAATGTTTAAAAATGCTCCTCAAATTTAAACCATAAATCGGTAATTATCCAAATAAAATGGTTACATTTCATTGGAATGTAAGTGCTGCACCAGTTAAAGAAGGCCGAATATAAATTTTAAGGAACAATTTTTACCTTTCAGGATTTCATTGTCCAGTCCAGGTTTTAGAATATTGCTAAGTTCCTGGGTAGGGTCCTTCTTCTCGGACTTACCATCGGCATTCATTTCGACTTTTTCTTTCTTCACTGCAATTCGTTTCGACTTCAGTTCCTGCTTCTCAGCTAAACAACGGAAATCGGAGCTTTTATAATTGGCTCAATCATGTTCAGAATATCCCAATCAAGATAAATTCGTACGCTTTTCGTAAAGATTCATCTCGTTTTTATATACGGATATTTAATTTAACAAATGGCTAACTGTGTGTGTAATATACAAAGTTGTCGATAAATAGTCGATAGAACAGAAATGAATGGGTTTAATGAATGAGTAAGTAAAGGAGGAACTTACATTTTGGGCTGGGAATGTTGTGAGAGGCGGGAGCGGTTGCTTTCTGTGCTGCGATGCTGGTCTTGAACTCTCCAAGAGCTCTGCGCATTTTTTCTAGACTGTAAGCGGCCGCCAGCTGGGCCATCACTTTGTCCTTCACCTCTTGAACCTCCTTACTGTCGGTGGTGCCTTCGTGAGCGCCAGTATACTTGATAGCCTGGTCCACAATCAGATCTTCCATCGCCCTCAATTTGGCGTCCATATCGTCAGGCCGCTTCTTTTGCTTTTCGTACATTTCCATCGCGTTCTCCGGTTCCTCCACTCCCTTGTGCTTGTTAAGCCCGTACGCTTTCAGGTATTGGTTGAGCAGCCAGTCGTCGTTGATGTCGTTTCCCATCGATTTCTTCTTCCTCCTGTCGATGCCGAAATATTCGGACCAATCGATGGACTTTTTCTTAACGTCGACCGGTTTGCTCGAGATGTTGTCGGCGCTGGTCTCCTTCTGCCCGTTTTTACGCTCGGTCGCGTTCTTCGTTTCCGTAGTCGGTTTGGGGGAGGTTTCGTTCTTGACGGAAGTAGCGTTGCCGCTCTGGGATTTCCGGTCGACGGAGAATATGCTGTTGAGTTGTTCGGCCACCTTAGGATCGGTCTGCTGTTTGACGGACTCGGTGTTCTTCTTGCGGCGTTGGCCCTCGGTCCGGTAAGCGGCCGGTGAGTAATAGGAAGGGGACCTCTTGGTAATGGGATACCTCTTCTGGAGCGACCTGTACGGATACCTCTCGTCGAACGCGACGTCCTGCAAACTGCTCTTTTTGTGATGGCCCCTGTAGTCGTCGTAGTTCGAGGGCGATCTCTCGGTCTCTTCGGATTCGGAGTTTTTAGGGACTCTCTTGGTCCAAGGCAGGGGGGAATTGAAAAAGTCGTAACCGGAACCGTAGCCGCCGTACTGCCTCTTCTTTTCCTCTTTGGCGCTCAGATATTCCAGCAGCTCTTCCACGTCGCTCTCGGTGATCTCTTCGGGGTCTTCTTCGCCTTTGTACTTTTCCCAGATCGAATTTAGGACACTCAGATACTCGTCGTTTTCGTCGCCCTCGTCGCCGAACTTATCCTCGAATCCACGACCCATACCTCCGAAATTTTTCACCAGGTTGTGGGCGTTCTGGAGCCTGGATAATTTTCGGTTGTCGGAGAATCGTTCGCGGAAGGAAGAGGGAATGAAGACGGGGCCGTCGTCGTTGGTCTTGACAAGGTCGGTCTCGTAGAGTCTCTGGATGGCGTCGGGCAGGTCGGGGTCGTCCCTTTCCCTGAACACGGACCTCTTGGAGTTGGTCGGGTAGCGGCCACCGGCGTACTCCCTGGCCAGGTCGTTCATTTCTCCTTCTTCGATGTAATCCAGCAACAGTTTTTCCAGAGCTTTACTGTCGGGTCGGTCTTCGAAATCGCGGTTCCCCAACTCGGACGCCGGCACCGGCACCGCGTCGAACATTCCCACCGTGTTCGGAGCCACTGACTTTGATATCCGTAACCGATGTCTTCCGGTTGTCCGTCTCCTTGGCAAAACGGAAATTAATTATGTCCCGCGAATTCGGTAAATTAAAGAATTGTAAAAAATAATTTTAACTCCGGCTGAAACCGGACAGACCATCATATTATTTCTTCCTTCGATAACTTTATAATTAACCGGGTCGATTAATTTGCTACCCTCGGCCCAACTATTTTGAAATGTGTTGAAATATATTCGATACGAGTTTTTACCTAATATATAAGGCCTTGAGTAGTAAACGGGCGGGGACAGGTCCCGCTGTCGGCGCTGGATAGCTTCCAAAGCGGCGCGGAGGCTGTCATCGCAAGTGACCCGCGTCGTCAGCAGTGACACCAGGCACGCTCCAAGAACGGGCCACATCTTCACGGCCTGGACAAACGTCAATTACCCCATTTAGTTTTATGCCATAATTTATTAAACACAAATCCATACCTGCACTCAAATAGAAAATCAATCTCTACAGCGGGAAACAAATAAATAGGTCATCGACAGCGAGTAACCTGCGCGCGAATAAAAATATAAATTATTTCTTTATTAAACCCGAACCTGCAGGCAAGACCAGCCCCCTTGCAATAATCGCATTCGGGTTTTCGCCCTTTATTTAAAATAAGCGACCGCTCCATGGACAGAAGGTATTGTTTTCCAAAGCGTATTGAGAGTAAGTATAATACATCCAGAGGTGTATACGTGTAACAAATTCGATGTACCGAAAAAAACCGTCGAGCTTGTTGAAAGGGAAACACGACAGGAGTTGAACTCGCCGGAAATGTTTTTTCTCAAAAGTTGGGAAAACATTTGTTTAACTTCTGTGCGAAAGGTTTGGGCATTCAAAAAAGTATACCCGGGGAAAGCAAATAAGAGCCTGGCGGCTTAAGTAAACGAAATCGAAGTTTTCATTATCTCGGCACGTGTGTTTTTAGGCTTGTCTGCAACTGAATCGCTAACTTCTTGGAACAGGGAATTTAAAAATGAAGTTATTGAAACCGGTACATCGAAAGCACGAGGGTTTCTTTCCCTCGTGTCGTTTATTATACGAATGCATGACTAGTTATCTGATTGAAACAAGTTTTAATTAGTTAATTACGCGGTAATATTTTTATTCGAGCGCTATTAGATATTTAATACGGGACTAGAGATGCATGTACAGGGCGTGTAGATGTATGTAATTTTTGCTCTTCATTTACCGGAGACATTATGAGACAGTAAAGTAAATAAATTCCTTTAAAAAATGTCTACAATTATTTTTAGATATAAAAGTTATATAATGTATGGTTTAAAATGATTTAAGGGAGTATGTTGGTTTGGATGTACTCTTTAGATTACGTTATTCTCTTATTTCATATAAAAAAATATGATATATTCAATTACACCGGAACTTACTTTCAACTTTTGGCTTCTATTCACAGCGCAATATTGAGTAAGGTTTTAATTAAATTATTAATAATTCGGCTGGAATTCCTCCAATGCTGAAGTGATAAAGGCATACCGGCGGGGTCAGTTCGGATGGGAAGTGGGGTTGTGTTTTATATAAGGAAGCCTCAATAATCCAACCGAGGCCCCACATTAAATGAACTTCTGCCAAGCCCCTTCTCCCCGGTTTATTAAACCGCTTTTAATATAGCCGCGTTCCCGAAAATTTCTAAAAATACAACTCGTCCATACTCCGTCTCTTGGTCGTCCTGAATGGGACTTTTATTCGTAACCGAGACTAAGGCGGGGCTAGAACTTTTGTCGTTCCGATTATCTGGAAAATTCGAATTCGAATAGGGTTCTCTTCAATGGGGAACAAGCAGATAGAATTCTTGAAAATAGGAGCATTGTTTGATGAATAATATTTTTGTGCCAGATCGAAGTAAGTTTTGAAATTGCTCGATTGGGACTGCCTTTATAGGCTGTTAAATGTAGCCAGCCATTACTTCCTTCGTGCGCGATCATTTTAGATGCCACAGTTCGAGTTCACGTAAAAGGACGGTAATGCAGACCAATGATCAGACACTGTGTAGGGGACAAAGCCGGGACCCTTAAGAAAATAGGGTTTCGGGTAATACCCTTGAAGGGACGCCGATATAAAGGTCAACCCTTTGACCCCCGGCTCCACTTAACCGCGAAAGAACGTCAAAAGTGGCACTTGAAGGATTTCGTGGATAGTCAGCTCGAGAAGAAACTAGGAAAACTTGGTTTCTATAGCTAGTCAGATATAGGATCAGATTTATTGAGGATTATTTATAAAGATAATATATAGGATTTCAATTAGGAAAGCATCGCCAGTCAATACATCCTATATATTTTTATAATTATTAAATAATTGTATAATTTTCCATCAGAAAAAAACGATATAAAGCGTTTTAAACGACTATGCTGGATCCTATTCTAGTATATAAATTAAATGCTTGTAAGGGGCAGATACTAAACACTCAAGACACACCGGCATTAATGCTAGTATCAGAAGCGCCGTATAGTGTTAGCACCTAGAGTAATTCTTCTCTAGTATTACCTCTGTAATTAAAATGCTTCCATCAGAATAAAATAAAATTAGATTAAAAAGCTTGTGTTATAATCCTGTTATATAAAATGTAAGTTTTAAGTCCGGTAATTTGATATAGAGAGTAAGGATTAAATTCAAACTACAACGAGTGCAGTATAAGCCCCTATCTAGATATCCGCGTTTTGTTTGTATATGTTGTCGAAATCGATACCAGATAGGTTTTGAATGATAAAAGCTCGCGTGTCGAAACAAATTAGGCTTCGTATTGCCCCTATGTGTTACAATGTTATATGCAATATAATTTCTCTCCACATTTCTGTTACAATACGGGTCCCTAACATAACCGTCCAGGTCGTTAACCTTTTACTTAGGAGCAATGCGTTTTTAAGTCTAGGAGCAGATACTAAACCATCACCAGTTTACGTTTCAGCTAGTATATAACTTCTCTAATTAAAAATGTTTTACCCCAGGAAAAAACATTAAAAGATGTTAAAAATATATCACCATCTAATCCTATGATATAATATAAACTTTTGGCTTTAAGACCATTAATATGATACAGCGAGTGAGGGTAAATTCGAACCACGTAGTGTGGAATAAGCCAGGTATTTTCTTTTAGGCCTCTTTTCTCCGGTAGTATAAATCACTGGTCATAAAACACTCCCTCTCTCTATCTCTCCCTCCCTCCCTCTGTTTCTCTCTCTCTCCCTCTCTCTCTTTCTTCTCTTCCCACATAAATTTGTCTCTTTCCATTTCCCGGTCTGAGTTATGTCCGAGCATTCACTTAACAGACTACCCTTTCCGCCCGTTCTTCCGGTTGGAAGATCCCCCCAGTCTTATGCATTACGCGTGACAGCCCCCGATTGCTTAAACAACAGGAGCACGCCATCAGCGTGATTCCTTCCCGCCCCGGTCAAGGATTTATTTACGTTCTTGTTCCCGAGTAACCGAGACGATAATGCCTATGTTATTTGTATAATCAGAACTCCAGACTCGTTATCATTTTATTTACCCCCATTTTACTGCCACTAAATTTATCGAACCTGCTTTTGTCTAGAATGATTTGTCTGCAATATGTTGAAATCGATACCAGATAGGTTTCGAACCTGTCGCGCCGAAACAAATCATGAGGTTTTTCCATGTCCCTATAACGGTACGCAATAGTCTAACACATGTCATAGTTTATTTTATACTGTAGAGTAGATAATATTTTAGTAATACATTTAGACATTACATAACCCAACGATTAATATGGTAAAATTTTCTAGGAATGATTCTCCACTGTCTGCTAGATATTTAAATGTGGTCCACTTTTAATTCAATGTTCTCTTCCAGACCTTCATTTCCGGCCCAAGTCGAGGATCTCTTCGAAATGCTTTCATACTTCAAACGTATGGTAAAATAGTTGGGATGGGGGGAATGTGGGGTCCGAAGGGGGATTTACGCTTTAATATATTTCCCAACTGCTGAAGGTCCGACGCTCTTGAGCCTAAGATTGAAGTCAAGAGGGGAGCCAAAGGGTTATAGGCTATTCAACCAACTCAAAGAGGGCATGTCGTAACAGATGAAATTTTTTATTCGTTCTTCTCTGGCATACACAAGGCCGCTCTTCGAATCCTCGTCTTTCTAAATGATTAAATATATATAATCATATATATCCTTAGACTCGTATAAGGGACCTCAACAACTCTTTACAGTCAATAGGTCCCGAATCCGTGGGAGAATATCCGTTTTGCAAAGTCCTTAAGAGCTTACGGCTCACTCGGCCCCCACTCCCAGTTGGGTCGGTCACCAGTCCTTTTTTACGAATTTCGTTCTAATTTGGAATCGAATGGGAGACCCCCTCGGCTGAGGAGGCCACTATCCACTTAGTGTGTGTGTGTGTGTGTGTGTGAGGAGAGAGAGAGAGACGGTGTGGGTCACGCTTGGAATAGAGAGAGGGGACCACTCTAAAAGCCCTAGAGGGAGATAGTGTAAAGCCCTTCACTCTGGAGGAGGACCCTTCAATGGACCGCTACCTTTGCCCAGCCTTACCCTTTTCCCCAACTTGGCTGCGCCATTATAGAACTTTGACGAGAATTCGCTTGGATAGAGAAAACCTAATATCGGCCTTTCGAGCGGCTATATATACGTCCTGTTAAATGGTTGGTCGCGTTCTAATCACTTCTACTCCTATTTACTCTAACTACAATTCCCCAAAGGGAATATTAAACGCGTAAATTCTTACAATGATATTTTGAGTTCTAAAGATATTCTGAGATGAAATGATGTAGGGGATCATTTCTTATCTTTTAGGTTGACATCCTTCTATATTTTAATGTATAGAGAAATTCTTTTTTTTGTTCTATGTCTGCTTCTTCTTCACAATGCGTAAGAATACATCGTGTTTCCCCGTAATAAAATAAACGCATTCAATATCTAACCAAATATGAAATAATTTTCAAAAACTAAATGTTTAAAAATTTCTTTTGTACATTTTCTAGAAAGCTGTATACACCCTTTAGTAAAATAATATCTGAAAAATATCATCCTAAAATTACATATTTAATTCCATATTTAATATGTTGGCGGAAAATTAAATTATATTTTTTCGGTCGGTTTAGCCGTTTACTTGTTGATAACATGATACAACTATGATGTAAACAATATATGATGTGAATAAGAGGAATTTCATACTTATTGTTGGTGGCGTTTCCGTTCGCTTTTTATTATTGCGAAAATATACCTCACCGATTTCCCGTACCTTTGACCTTTAAATGAGCGGGTCAGAACTTGTTTTATTTTCAGGGAGGGCTTATCTGGTGGCAGGCATGCACGCTGGCAAAATTCGACCTAACAGTTCGCAATGTAATCCATTAAAATTTCGATACTCACTACGCCCTCTCTCTCTCTCTCCCTCTCCCAACTATCCACCTGTCTTTCTCTTTGTTTCCACACGGGAAGCCAATTAGCGAAATTGACAGCGGTGGTGTTTGACGCCGTCCGAGGTTCGGTGGAGGCATTCTGATTGTTCACAACAGAGCCCGCCCCCGCCATCTACCGATTACTGTACAAATGGAATGGGAGGCGCGTCTCACTACCCATTACTGTTAAATTTAATCGAGTGTCGAAGCCCCTCAGTTTCAAGCCCCTCCGGCAATTGTTTCCGAAGCCAAAAATAATGCTTTCAGAAGTAAATTATCCACGGTGCGGACGAACGAGCGATGTCAAAATGAAATTTTCCTCTTCTCGGAAATAAAAATCCATCGAACCAGAATTTCCGAGGGTTTCTCCATTTCGATACTTCGGTCTGAAATCCAATTTATTTTTATATCGATTTGACCGAAGAGAAATTATGATCGCTCCTGTTGGAATAGGTTGATTAATTTTTAAATTTAGAATTGAAAGTACAACTGGTAATTTATTTGATTATTTGAAAAAATAAAAAAATTAAATACGTAACCTCGACAATGTTAATGCCGTGGTCAATGAGATGGTCTTCACTGGACAATCTCAATCTCGAGTTCGATTCTCACCACTGGTCTCGATTATTCATTAATCGAACATTTTAATTGACTAACTTCCTCAGTCGCGCACGCCTTCGGTTCTTAGAGGCCGTAACCGGCTGAGAAATTAATACCCCTAAATCTTTCCCACTGTGTAGAAATTAATTAAAACCTGGTGAACTCCGAGTTGAATTGGGGAAATTACAATTTTAATTCCGGGAGAAGAAAGATGAGCAGAAAAAGATAGCAATATTGGAGGAGAGGGGAAGCTAAGAATTGAGAAGAGAAGGGGCCATCGTCCTTTGTTATTTAAGAAGGGGCCCCCACCGATGTTGGATTATTTACGGACATCGATTCGCCCGAAACGCTCGAAGAAACCCGAATATTCTGTCTACTACATCTGACCAACATTCGTATGTACATTCCCTTCAATAATAAACGTCGGCTGAAACACAGGGAGATTTAGGATGTATTAGATAATAATATCAGGAAAGTAAGAAGTTGAACACTTTTAATCTGTACATTATAATAAAGGCATTATTAACGCCTGTATACTGCTAGATAAAGCTCTATAAATAAATGATTTACTATAACAACTGCATAGTATGAATGTTGATGGATGTATGCTGAAAGAAAAAAAAGAACCAAAAATAATAATTTCTTAATAATTAATCTTACCTTATAAAAGTGTGATAAATTACGTATTAATGCTTATTTCATATGCTTAATTCTTATGTCTTATTAAGCTCATTTTTGTTTCACAACTAGTTATTAATACGACAAAAAATGAATCTGGAAAGAAAGTAGAAGAGAGTGGTGATGTGGAGGCGTGAGAAATAGGCAAGGGAGTAGGGTCCATTGTTGTTTTGAGAAGTGGGGCCCGGAGAAGTCGGATTATTTATGCCCATCGATTTAATACATCTGGCCCCCGAATACGGTTCCGCTCGGTCGGACAAGAATACGAAAACACACATTGGGATAACTGGGTCGTACGGAAGCATCATTGAAAAGTACACTGGAGTGTAATATGCCGGGCGTTTTATTGGTCCCCGTCTAGTCTCGGCGTCCTACTTTACGGCAAATGGCTTCAGTTTTTGCAAGCAGAAAATAATAAAGGCCCAGTATAACCAAACCCCAAACCTAAGCTTGCTTTCTATCAAACATTTATAACGATAGTACCGCCGATCGGCATTCCAGTTCTCAAATAATTTCAATTATATTACAACAAATTAAAAAAATAAATTACATAAATATATTAAACATTATATTCAATTAAATTACAATTTTAAAAAGCAAAACAATTAATTCAAATATCATAACGCGTGCGATTTCCTGCCTCAACACCGCTCTTGGCATTTAACCATCATCAGTATCATTTCATCAAAAGATATTCCGTCAATTAATATTGCCACGTACTTAGACCTCGGTGGCCGATGAATATTAGAACTGCTAATAATTACCTCGTTATAATAAATAACCTGCATTTGCGTAATTACCTCGCTAAAGGCACTTTAATGACGGTTGGTGACCGGATGAAAAATACAGGCCTCAATAGCCCTATAATCTGATGTCGATTTTTTCTCCTTCGTTCAAATATTTAAATAATAAAACGTGTATACCGAAATGCGAACGGCAATAAAACCGGCAAAAACGTCGTCGAATGTCCGTTCATTCGGTTTTCGTTCAAATTAAACTTGAAATAACTGAGAGAAAATATTATCCAAAGCGGCGATAATCGGAGCGGCCATATCGAGCAATTCTGATTAAATCTGAAATGTAATTATAAGCAGTTAAGGAGAGGCGGATCGTAACTTTTGCGGAGAAATGGTCAGACTCGCGTGTCCAGAGGCAAAGAAACAAGACCGAAACCAACCGAACTATTCTCGGCGGCTCCAATTTAACGTGTCGCTCCGACACGCGGTCCCGAGTTTTAAATTAATATTTTTCTTTTAAAACAGCTATGACGTCAAACGAAACAGCGAAGCATATATCGTCCAGAATACGCGGCGATATTTACCTGTCCATCCGTCTAGGGTGGCCGCCCGGCCGCCTCGGATGACCGAGTCACAACTCTGGCGATTGATCCCTCCCTTTGGCCCTGCCCTAGACCGGTTTCGGATTATCGCCGTCACCAGTATAATTCCGCAGTTACGCGTCTCAGATGAATCATCATCCGGTCAGAAGTACACTGATACTGTGCGGTCCGTTTGATAACCTTGAATTCCGTGGGTAATTTCTACTTTGTTCAATTCCGTAAGACACTCGTTACATTAAGTCTAGGGAATTACTCCGCCGCTCGTCCTTATCTGTTGGCAAATTTTACATTGAATAAATCCCTTAAATTCCGGATTCTCGACAGGTTTTAATTCCGGTTTTAAAGCCTGAATCCGATAAATAAGTAAAGCGGCCGACGATTGGCTTACATCGATTCTTATTTTCTTATCCTTTTATTTTTGAATTAACCTTTGAGTTGTAGGTACAATGGCGGAATGTTTATTTCTGATTTTGATTGTCCCCATAAAAGACACTCCGGCTATTGCCTATAATCTTCAATCCCGGCCAGAAGATCGGACGATTTTTTATGGCGGAGTACCTCACCATAGATATGTAATAATTTCGGCCCGGTTCACCGGATGAGTATTACCGATATTTCGGACGTGGAGGTGCAATAAAGGAGAGGGAGAAGAAGGCCCGACATGACAAATGCGTCCACTCAGGACGGAAATTCATTGGCGACCCCGGAGATTTACGAGCGGATTTTAATTCCAACTCGGGTGATTTTTTTTTGTTGCTTAATTTATCACTCTATTTCTGGGTCGCGTGATGAAAAATGGACGACCGACAGTGGCTGGCGCCCCGTTACGGCTGGTGACACTTTTGAAAAATCCTCTGACACGGGTCAGTCATCAATGATTCATTGGAAGTATTTCATTTTATTATACTCCAATATCTATATTCGGTCCATGTCCGGATAAACATCTTCATTCGATGAAATCATTTGTACAGTGTGTTATTTTTCAAAATCAAATTATAAATTTGAAAATAAAAAACATTAACAGAGCGGTGATTAAGTATGCCCCGTGGTATTTCGAAACCTCGTGGAGCACCTAACAGCAGTTATCTTATAATAACTGTGTTATTGGTTTTATTTACCGAAATAATATCCCGAAACATGTTTAATACAACTTCGTGTAGCCAGTATCCTCCCAAACGAGCGGGTATAGGTAGAACATAAAATAGGTGATTAGTATCCGAGCTCACCTGACAAATGATAGCCCATCATTAGTGTCCCTGACGGTTTATTTTGCATGATCGGTTAGAAAACGAACAGGAGAAATTATTTTAAAAAATATAATGTGCGGCTGTATTACACATACACGGTATATTACATGTATGTTCCTTGAGAGTGATCAGTTAGGCAGATCACAGGTTGGTTATGTTATAGCCTATTATAGTGAGTTGTATGTAAGATCAATGAAATCTGCTATAGTGTGGAACCAATTTGTCATGCGAACTTTTTTATATTTTATTTATTCCTTTTCGTGTACGTCAATTCACGGTGGATTGACATGATGTCAATTTGTTTGGAGTGGATACGGGTTTAACTAAGAGATAATGGATTTCAAAACCGATCACATTTATGAACGGTCTTGTTGAATTTCAGTGTGGAAAGGCCTGTTAAATACTCGACCTTTAATATGCGCTTCCGCTTAATGACGGCTCTTAATCACAGCGATAATACATGCTAGTTCAATATCTGGCTGTTTAACGGCCATCGACGGCCAATATTAAAATACCCCGAGGGAAACCAAAGGGGGCAAGTGAACGACCGTTGAATAAACTGAATATATAGGCATATAAAAGGTAGAATAAAGTCGTTATAAAGTTCTAATTGACGAAATATCGTATTTGGCCCAATCGGATGGAAAGTGGCACTTGGCCAAATCCGCAATAAGAATAAGTTAATAGAAAGATCGATAACTTTTTTAATTTGCATATATAGCAATGCCTTTATTATAAATACAGCAAGAGACCACACCCTATTTATCTGACAATAATTATTAGTGTAATACAATATTGTAGTTATAATACTGACCATTTATTTGTTTGATAGTACAACAAATATAATTCTGAACCCCGTTAGTCGGTGTTTTCGTAATTTCTGTATAAAATAGTCGCAATTATAAAGTTTAATATAAATATTTTCCTTCTTTCACAATAAGATCGGTGCCAAAGGGCGCGTTACGGTGTAAGCTTCGGATATCGATCGCAGTTAAAATCTGGCCCCCGGCAACCATGCTGGTGTGGTGGGGTTTGGCCGGAGGGGGGGTTCGCTCAGCTGATAACGCGCATGTGTTTCGGCCTAACCTACCTTAACAGGGCTCCACATGACTCAGGACCCCTCTGTCTTCGAACCGCCTCTGAGGAAGTCCTCGAGGATATTCTAAGACTAAAGTGGGTATCCGGGTATAAGGGTTATCTTAAAGCGTAGCGAGATGTTAACGGCCCGAAAAGAAACCATAAAACAAATTACCGAAATTGAAAAAAAAATAGGATCGGCGTCCAGTAAGGCAGTCTTAGGCCTACTTGAATCTCCTACACTGTACCTAATATAGGAATAATAATAGTTGGTGGGGTGATAAAAAAAATACAATAAATATTTTTTAAATATACGATTTGTAAAGTTCATAAAACTCGTCATTCTATTATTTCCCGTATTGTTCTCTAGTCCTTTTCTTTGATTCGATTGTCCCTGGCTATATAATTTCTCTATGAACCGATTCTAAAAAATATATCTAAAATTCTCCGGACAATTTTCCGTATTTAACCTATCGGCTTCTTGGCGATCAATCGGTTTGCAGGCTGTATATAATCCCTGCAGGATTATTACTGTCCAAACAGCAGGTGATTCTGAGTTCCACCTTTCCGTAGGCAGGATACTTGACGCCGTATCTATTCCGTGTTTGTATGTATCCACTACTGTGTTCGAGTTCGACATATTTGTAACCGGGAAGATGAATTTCGAATGACATCAAAATAAGACACGCCCGAGCGATTTAACTGAGAATTAAAATGCTGGCTGTTAAATTAGGCGAATGATGGAGAACCCTCTAAGGAAACGGGAATCTACTTGGGGTCTCCTTCTGAATAATGGCCTCCGTTTATTTTTTCTGCGCCTCGGTTAAATTCAGTCCTCATAACTTTTAAACTGTACAGTGTTAAAAGTTGGAACGCAACAGCTTCGAACTCGAAAACCACTATTGAAATATTTTATTACTGAAAGGTAACACGAATGAATTCTCTATCTCGGCCATACTAAACAGATACAACAGATATCTTTTATAAACCGAACACTCATTGTGGACCGCAGTTTAGTTTTCGATGGATACTAATTTCAAAATATAAGAGCATTGTCAGGACTGAAAGACAGAGGAATTTTATCCCCGCTAACAAAACCAATCGGCTGGAAAAAAAGCGTTCTCCTTTTACAATTGGCAACGAGATGTCAGTTTCAATGGTGGAGATGTCGAAATGAAAAACGTCATGAAAAAGGGCTTGTCAATAAAACTTATTGTGATATTCGTGCGGAAAGAGGGAGAGAAAGGGAGAGTATTATATTTTAATCGAGCCAATGGGCGTGCTCGGAGGGCCAGGGCCAAATCAAAGTAAACGAGTGCGCGTTTCCATAGCAACAGCCAATAATGTAGGCTTATGGCTGGGATGATTGGCTTTATTCTTCCCGCAAACTCCCCTTCCCTTCTTCGTTTCGCCATACATTTCTGTTCTTCGTCAAACATTTTTTACGTAATTATTAACCACATATTTCCAAATATTATTCTTGAATCGACTGAATTTTCAATAAGATTCTGGCCTATTTTGGACACCTGTTGATGGTTTTTTCGACGGTGCTAAGTACATCTGTTTGGGGATCAATAACGAACACCTAGACTAAAATACAAATTCGACGAATAAATTACTCCCTAACCTTACGCAACCGGATAAAAGTTATGGTATAATATTCGATAAGATATT
Organism: Lethocerus indicus; assembly: GCA_019843655.1. NCBI lineage: Eukaryota > Metazoa > Arthropoda > Insecta > Hemiptera > Belostomatidae > Lethocerus > Lethocerus indicus. Next base: position 10,853,581 of record JACDQD010000007.1, on the reverse strand, counting down.
TTTTTAAATGTTTAAATGTTTTTAGGCTCAGATAAATGACGAGTGATAAAAAACCATTTTGTGGAAGAGATCAGGGATTATCTTCAAGCGAAAACGAAAACACAAACACGACTACAATAAATACTAAAAGCACAGTATATAACCTATAGCGACATATTTATTAATGGTATTCATGAATAAATTCCGTACTGGTCCGTAGCCAATGATGATGTCTATTCCTGAATTGGTCCAACATTGAGCAATTTTGACAGCTTTCGTCTCAAGTTTCAAAATTGAAACATTTATCTAGCCATTAATTTGGATTGGAGCTAATATGCAATTAGTTAATTTTCTAATACCTATTAACAGTCCCACAGAAGAGGGGGCCGGAGGATTTTAATTACAAAATTATGCAATATTTATTATAATGTTTTGTCTGCAAATATTGACGCGAATCGTCTATAATTGATGCTCCTCTCGGGCACACTATAAAGTATAATTTGGTCATCTGACTAACGTTGAGATTTATTAAATACGGATTATATCTGACAAAATTATAAGAAGTGACCCGAAGAAACGTCAGAAGTGAGCAACGAGAAAATTGATGCTTAACGTTGAAATGTAGTTGAATAGGTTCATCAGACAGTTGTGTATCCAGGGGGGACGAGCAGATCCATAATTTCGGAAGGCGCCTCGTATCCTCAGCTTAAACCCAGCGTTTGAACTAGGCTTAAACGTTAGACTATCCTAGTCATAGCCTTAGTGCATTAAAATTCGGAGGGATCATAGTGGGAAACCGTAATGGAAACCGGCGTTAGACATAATCGTCTACGGATTATAATATTTCATCGAGTGTGGCTATCAGAACCTCAGTTCTGACTAACTGAATAAGTCAGATCCAGCTCCTGTAATTCGATAATACGGGCACGTAAAGGCCCCTCCTCACCTACTAAACTTATTCCAGGGGAATATATTCCTGTACCGGTTCCTCTGTTGTGCATAGGGGGAAAATCCCTGAAGTGATAGAAGTGAAATAGCGATCGTGACGGCGTTCCCCAAAGCGAGGGAAATTGAAACGCGTCCTACGACCTACGAAATCTCCACAGTCTCCAATTCAAAGTCCAATTTGGAGATAAATAAAAACAACGATTTTGCTGTGAGTATCGAATATTATATGAAACTATCTGGAAATTGATGACAGTTGTGGACGCTAACATTTTCTTTTATATCTGGGATGTTGACATAAAACAATTAAAATTATAAAAAATATCGCTTCAATAAGGTAGCGAAGGATTATACTTACTTGTATCCGGAAACAACTTATATTATGTCTTCTGTCTGTCGATGTCATTAAAAAACACATAATAGGTAAAGAATAAACAATTCCTATACGCTAATTTACCTTATGTCTCGACTCCGTCAATTTTCAGTTTCCGGTCCCAGTGGTTTGACCTTGTATGTTGAGCATATATGTTGACATTAGCTTATTCTAATTGTAATGACACGCAATGCTTTTTTTAAAGTCGAGGAGTGGTTTCGATGGCAGTAAGTCGAATGCAACTTTTCGTATCGTAAAGTTAAATTTCAAAGGAACGATTGATGAGGCCCGTGAAGGAATAAATTAACAGACTAGATATTGGGGTAAACAATTCTTTTTGTTGCATAATAGAAACGTGTTGCAAATTTCTTTATTATCGTGGACGATCCTTCGACCGGGTCGGTGTGCGTCGTGATTTTTGTTGGAATCGAGTGTTTTCGAGTGCGGACGTAAATAAAGGTGGGAAAACAGGAGAGGAGGTGTCGCCGGGGCGGGCGTTCGCGATAAATAACGTTATCGATCGGGGTAGGAAGGGGCGCCGTGCGGGTGTAGTGTGGCGGATGGGGGATGGGAGTCTCACCTGGGCGGATTGGACGCGGCTGTGGCGGCTGGGGCGGCTTCGGCTCTGGCTGGGGCGGGGGGCTCGGGCTAGGGGCAGGCTCGCTGCTCGGCTCCTCTGACCGGTGCTCGGCTAGCTCTGCTCCACTGGGGCGGCTCGATCCCGCCCCGGCCCCTTTCTAACCTCAGCGCCGATCAATAACGGCCCCGGGCGCAGGCAGAGACCTCTCTCGGCCGCCCCCGGTTTTCCGGTACCGATACGCCGCCCCCCCTTTCCACCTGAGCCGCCCCCCACAAAGATGTCTTCGACTTTTACGAATCCCCGGAAAATAATACGTTCTACTCCTGTCGGAGCAGACGTCTGTCGGTCACTCGCCCCGTGGAAGTATTGGATACAGATACAAACAAGTTTTATTTCTTTAAATACGAATGATACATCGATAAAACGATATACAAATGGTGATTCCGACATGCATTCCGGCCTATTGACCTTACTACATACATATATACTTAAATATTATAGTACATTATTCGTGAATTTTTAACAATATTGTTGTGATAATCGGGAAAATATGCAATAAAAACCCGAGAACTTAAGCTGCACTCACTACATTCACTCGCACAGACACACACATTCACTCACGCATTTTGCACTTGCCACTTGGGTTCACTACACTGCTCGCGAAACTCTGTGTCGGTGCACTGATCACTGGGGCACTGGTGACAGTATACGACCGGTCGTATACCGTCGTTAGCACTACACACTATAGGCACATTAAATGGCACATTCATGGCTTTCACTACACCGTTTCACTTTCACTTTGGTTGGGGGGTCTTCTAGCTGGGCGTGAGGACCCTCCTCCTTGTGGTACGTCTTTTGGTTGGCCAGTGGGGTTTTTGGGGTAGCTGGGAGGAAGATGCCAGGGGATTTGGAGTTTGTCTCTGTGTTTGGTCGTTATTTTGTCTATTATTTCGTCCAGTTTAGGTGTCTGGGCCAAGTCGTGTACGTGTTCTGTTCGTGTTCTTGGGGGTATGTCGAGGGCAATACGGAGGCATTTGTTCTGTGTGATTTGTAGTTTTTTCAAGTGTGTGTTGGCCGCTTTACGCCAAACGGGACACGCGTAAAGTAGGGAGGGCCTGATTATTGTTTTGTATACGGTCAGTTTCGACCTCTCATTGAGCACCTTTGACTTGAGAAGACAGTAGAGTCTTCCTAGTTTGCTTTTGGCCTGCTGGTTTACAGCCTGTATATGAGTTGACCACAGCAACTTTTCGTCTATGTGCAGTCCGAGGTATTTGACCGATTTGACGCGTTAGTCTTAATTTTCCACAATTCTAGTTTACTGGTTAGGAAGTATTGTGTTGACAACTAAGTAATTGCGGAATTCACCAACAAGTAGCGTTGTACATATTTTTAAGTACATCAACATCATTGCACAGATAAGCCGTAGATGGTTTTGAATGCGCGTATAAGATACATTCGGCTTCTCTGCATTGTCCCTTGTCAAACTATGGCGATCCGAATCAATAATGGCCTTTAATTGGTTATTATCGACCTCCACTGGACGTCCAGAGCGCTCCTCATCTTTTAATGAAAAATCCCCCGACCGGAATTTTGCAAACCGGTACTGACACTTCCGTTCTTTTAAGGCTTCATCACCGTACACGGCGTACAACTTTTATGAGCTTGTTGGTGAATTCCGCAATTACTTAGTTGTCAACCCAATAGCTACTAAAGTGATGTAGTATTTGTGAAATTGTAAGACTAATCCGTGGGGACGGGGATGGGGCATTTTGTTAAGAATCCCTAACGGAGATTCGCGAAGACAAAACGGACCGAGAGGATTAAATTAAGTTATAGAACTAAAGCGGTGTGGGCGAAGAAGCGTTCATACTAATAAATATATTTACTCAAATTTCTATTACGCAAAAACCGAATTTAAAAATAATCGTTTACCGTACTGTCTGTTTAGGAGTCTATTAATTTCTAATTCGACAAGTCGCGTGCATTCATATTACAGACTCGGGGCCGTCGAAACCACTCCTCGAGTTTAAAAGATCACTGCGTGTCATTGCAATTACTATACGCTAATATCAATATATGTATTGCTCAACGTAGAAGGTCAAACAACTGGGACTGGAAACATTAAAGAAATGGAGTCGAGAGATGCGGAGTCAAAAATTGAGAGCAAAACATTCATTCACACATGCCGCCCAGGAGATAGAATGAACCAAAAAGAAGATTGCGGTATATTGCAAGGTCGACCGCTGTTACGTGTGTGACTGCGATTGGGAAATAATATTTGTTGAAGTTTATTTGCAGCCGGGGACAGCAGGATTTGCGTCCACATTCACACTGGGGGTATTATGTATCTGGGATAGATTGGAACACAACTCGACGTCAAATTTAATTAACGTAAACGTACGTGCTGAAAATCTTATTGGGGGAACTAAACTCAAAAAAAAATCTCTGAAATTCGAGTTTGGAATTGTACAATTAAATTGACTCTAATAAGAGTCTTCTTGTCTCAAGTGGATGGGAAAAACAATTGTCTGTCAAGTGGTAGGCTACTGTGTCGCATATCGTGTTACATACCCCGTAGACTATATATGTGCATTTTATAACTTTGTATTCATTACCCTAACCGGAACTGGGTAGTTGGCTGTGAGCCGGAATCGAACCGGCGGCTTACAATGCCGGTTCCATTATGGACAAACTACCGCACAAGATATAAAGGTGGATATGAAAACTTGTTTAATGAAATTAAATAGTTCATTTTTATTAAAAATACATAAAGCTTCTAGTTTTTATTCTGCGGGATTGGTAAGAACGATACCATTAATACATTTTGCTTTATTTGAGTAACAGTACAGAAATTCAGTGTTTTCCCATTTTAAATTTCGAATAATTATGAAATATTGTACTTGAAAAAGCCATATTGTACAGTACTGTACTTGAAACATACAATCGATGTCTATTTACAACATTCATTTTTCATGAAGCATTTTTGTTCAGATAAAAAACGCTTTCAGTAAACAAACCCAGTCAAATAGATACGAAGACTCTAATTAAGTAAGTTCTTTTCTTTATTTCTGTTAATGCATTATTCTCAAAGACCTACTTAACACCAGTTACATTATAAACAAGATTAAAAACTGTGAAAGAATATTTTTGTGTCAATACATTTTCATTATTACACTCCCTTCTCTGAATATCAATTACAATTCGCTCACGTTAAAATGTTGAATATATAAAAAATATACTCGGTGAATAACCGATCGATTGCTGCGAAGATCTACCTCGGCTCTAAGGCGACATCAGAGAAGATTATTTCCATTATGACGAATGCTTCCATTACCCTCCCCATTCCTCCGCGCAGCCTCCGCCCATATTGAAGCATTCCTAGCACCAGCCACCCTTATCCCATGTCGGAATGTGGACCGCTCCTCCTTTTCATTAATATTAAAAAACAAGGAAAGCATTTTATTAGGAAAAAAAACTTTAAGGAATGGCTATTGAAAGTATTCATGTAACTAAATATTTTTTTACCAACGATATACAGACATTAATAATTGTTTTTTATTAACTGAAAAACATTAATATAATTACCTTAGTATATACTGTCGAAATAATATACTTAGCAAAGTAATGCAACATAATGGAAATACCGTAGATTTCTCGTTCTTCTGTCTCCTCCGGTTTGGTCTTTTGCTAGACCGGTTTCGCGTGCTCGCCATCTTCAGTAGCAGCGTGAGTCACTCTGGCACGTTGGATGCCCGCAAGCATCATAAACTACTCTAACAACGCTACTGACAGAGGCTCGTGAAGGAAATTTAGTCGGTTACATATATAAGACATAGTTCACGCTCGTAAAACGATAATACGCTGAACAAAACAGATAAGTTTGATTAGAATGGCATGTTTCATTCCGTGTTTATAAAGGAATAAGCTGCTTGAAAAGAAAACAAAAAATTATAGGCAGTAAACTGGTTCAGAAAATCTAAATGTAATAAATACAAAAAATATTCGGGGATAATAAATATATTGAGCGCAGCTAGAAAACATCGTTGGTAAAATAACAGCGCCTGGGAATGGGAGACAAGCGGTTCGGTCGCAAACAATCGGATTACTTTAAAACTCACATTCATAAAACGTACCCATCGCCCCTGACCTAGAAATCGCTTGACAAACAACCCCACACGGGAGTATAAATAGCGGGTGCATTTGCCAGTATTTCCTTACTAGCACGGAAATACTAGGAAGTAAAACTAGGAAGTGGGAATTTTCGAAAGTAAAAAATCTTCCATTTGCCATTACAGATTAATAAAAAATTTAATTGTTTCGACCAAGAAGTTCATAATAGCGCTGTCAGAATTTCTCTGTACTTAAGAGACACTACCGCTAATTTGTAAATTCCGAATATTTTCCAGGCGTCCCACCTAGAGACTAGATTCGATTTTCCTTCATGGGGCAAGTGTATCTCGCCTGGAGACCACTGTTGAATGAGTGTAGTGTAGGACGAATTCGGAACATATGAAAATCATGGATTTTTTCAAAATTTATTGAAAAAAGTTTATAAAGGCGCTCTACACTTAGAGGAGGTCCCAGGAGGGACCTGGAGGTCTCCAGGTGAAGTGCACCCAATGAACTTTATTTAAGTACATTTCAAAGTTAGGCACATATTTTTAATCTTAAGCACGTCTTAAAATATTAAGGTTTTATTTGTCTACAAAAGTTTTACATTATCTTATAATAATAAAAATTATTACATATAGCTTAACTAGCGCCCCCTGAGTGTGGTGCGGAAATGTACTTAACTAAAGTTCGTTGGGTGCACTTGCATCGATAAACTAGCGCCCCCTGAGGGTGGTGCGGAAATGTACTTAATTAAAGTTCGTTGGGTGTACTTGCATCGATAAAACTGGCGCCCCCTGAGGGTGGTGCGGAAATGTACTTAACTAAAGTTCGTTGGGTGTACTTGCAACGATAAACTGGCGCCCCCTGAGGGTGGTGCGGAAATGTACTTAACTAAAGTTCGTTGGGTGTACTTGCATCGATAAACTGGCGCCCCCTGAGGGTGGTGCGGAAATGTACTTAACTAAAGTTCGTTGGGTGTACTTGCATCGATAAACTGGCGCCCCCTGAGGGTGGTGCGGAAATGTACTTAACTAAAGTTCGTTGGGTGTACTTGCATCGATAAACTGGCGCCCCCTGAGGGTGGTGCGGAAATGTACTTAACTAAAGTTCGTTGGGTGCACTTGCATCGATAAACTGGCGCCCCCTGAGGGTGGTGCGGAAATGTACTTAACTAAAGTTCGTTGGGTGCACTTGCATCGATAAACTGGCGCCCCCTGAGGGTGGTGCGGAAATGTACTTAACTAAAGTTCGTTGGGTGCACTTGCATCAATAAACTGGTGCCCCCTAAGGGTGGTGCGGAAATGTACTTAACTAAAGTTCGTTGGGTGTATTTGCATCGATAAACTGGCGCCCCCTGAGGGTGGTGCGGAAATGTACTTAACTAAAGTTCGTTGGGCGTACTTGCATCGATAAACTGGCGCCCCCTGAGGGTGGTGCGGAAATGTACTTAACTAAAGTTCGTTGGGTGCACTTGCACCGATAAACTGGCGCCCCCTGAGGGTGGTGCGGAAATGTACTTAACTAAAGTTCGTTGGGTGCACTTGCACCAATTAACTAGATTACTAAAAATGAACTTTTTTCAATAAATTGTGGACCACCAGGGAAATTTTATGATCGTAAGTACACAGTACCAGATAAGTTGCCTGTCATATATTTGGAAGTCAGAACCTAAAAGTTGTAACCAGTTGAGTGATCAAAAATATATTTGACCGATAGTCCAACAAAGACTTGAGCCAATTAACCAAATCCCAATATAAGTGACAGTGACAGGCAGTGAGGATGCCCAAAACAAAATGCAAAGTAACTAACACGGCTACTGAAGATGGTGAGCAGCCAAAGCCGGTCTAGCAAAAGATGAAACAAGCGAGAGGAGACAGAATCACATTGGTATTCCAACCCCTCATAGACCACAAAACAAGTACTCTAAACTAATTATAAAAATGTATCATAAGCACATATAAACCTCTAATCATACAGGAGAAATTGGGGCAAGGTTGAAACAATACTATTAAAATAAAGTTTTAATTGGAAGAAATACAATTTTGAATTAGTATACAGCTCCCTCAGTTTTAATTTTTGTTTCACTGATACTTTGAGCAGAAAATTGTTAACATTAAAACTATATCCATAAAATAACACCTAAACAATTCAGTTTACCATACATTAAAACTGCATTATACAATAGGTGTATAACTTTCTGATAACCAGAGAAGTAACTATTCAAAATTTGTTCCTTAAAAAATAGATGAAAGTGATATAACTATTAAGATTATATTACATACATTTATTAAACTGTATTGTAACAGTATGATATTAAAAATTAACCAGTACATAAAATAAAAAGTAAACAACAAAAGTGGTTTTCTTGTTTTCAAAAACAACCTTCAATTCAATTTATAATCAAATCATAATCTGAGTAATGATATTGTGTAAAAGGTTTGGTAAAACATTATTGAAATATCAATTACGTTATTTATTTACCAAAAAAAAATTTCTAACCTCTGGATGCTCAACCAGTCTTTTGGTAAAAACAGATTTTGTTTCAGGTTAAATTGAAACATAATAATTACATAGTAAATACACAACTAATAACTATATTTACATACATTATTTAAAAAGAGACTGCTGTTTGAGACATCCTTAAGGCATTTCACAGATTTCAATTTTTGTCATTATGACACAAAAATTCAGAGATTACAAATTATAAAACTAAATTAAGAATAAATTCTTTTTGTTTTATAAATATATATATGTATATATACATGTATAAATGTGTAAGTACAATTGTCAATAATTAAAACAGGAAACAGTTACTGTACATTCTTATCATGTACACCATGAATATATGAATAAATTCACAATATTCGTATGAACAATAATTTTAATCTCCACTTTCTGAGTCTGAAGAAGAGTCACTGTCTGAAGAACTATCCTTCTTCAATGCCTGGTGCACTTGCTGTAGATAAAATGAAAATTACAATTACAGAAAATAAATAATGTAAAAATAAATAATAAAACTATGATATAATTGTCCTTAAATAGTGATAGAGTCGGACAGAAAGGGTGTTCCTGATACAGGGAACACTAGACTATAAAAAACATGTAAAACTGCATTCACTCATTGTACATTTGTGATAACTGAGGCAAAATTAATAGTTAAGAAAATAAACAAATCAATAGTTAATAAGTTTAAAACGGAACATTAAAAATTTCTTACTCTTATTGCATTGGATAAATTTAAGAAACTGTTCCCTTTGTGGTAGGTCCGCATAATATAAGGAGGAGTGATATAGAATAATTTGAATTTATAATAAATAATTGCAACTTATATTAACCTTCTTTTTATCGTCTTCATCCTCTCCTCCATAATCATCATTTTCATCATCATCATCATCATTTTCATCTTCTTCATCATCATCTTCATCATCATCATCATCATCTTCATCATTTTTCCCAACAGCATTATCATTATTTTCATCTTCATCTTCATCTGAAGATGATGATGGTTCACTATCAACACTCTCACTGTCTGACCCTTCTGCAATCTTACTTTTAACTGGATTTCCTTTTTGTGCTGAATACATCTTCAATTCGTCAGGCTTTAGACTCTAATAGAAAAAAAAACAAGAATAATAAACCCAAGCACAAAATTCCGAATAAAAGATTTTCACATAAAGATGAACGTTTTTTTACATCACCAACTAAAATATTTACCTACTGAAGTACTAAGTTTAGTATAGTTCCTACTCAAGTTCATATTTACATGTGTGGGGTTATTTTTTTAATCACATCAACTTAATTGGAAAAAAATATAAAATGCCCTACAATACAATTTATTATGAGGCTATCACACCCCTGGTTGGTACCTTGTACAATATCATAAAACATGTTAAATAAAAAATTAATTATACAGTATGATTAATCAAGTAAAAAAGATATAAATTGTGAAGTGTTTTATCAATGTTTAATTTAAATGTCTGGGTAGATAATATAAATAGATAAGAAGGAATATAATTTTTCATTTGTATTCCAACTGATGTATAATATGTAAAATATTCTATAATTAACTCAAATTAAATAAACATATTTACCGTTAAAAATGATCTGTAATCAATAAAATATTGTTGCTTCAGTTCCTGCAGCTTGACTGCATACTTTTCTTTCTCTTTATCTGATAATGCACCCCAAGCTTTTTTCAGTTTCTTTTCACTTATTTCACAATCCTTTGTCTTTTCATTTTGGAATACCATGAAGGGTTCACTAAAAATCATAATCAATGGTGAGTAATCATTCAGAAAATAAAAATAAATTAAAAAATGTTATATAGTCTTCTTATATTATAAATTGTAACATACGATGGTGGCGGTAATGGTTCCCTAGACAAAAGATCACTTTCATTCTGAATAGGTTCTCCGGTTCCATCCTAAAAGAAAATTAAAATTCTAAATGTAATAGAATAAAAACATCTTATTTTATTATAGATCAACCCTTTGATAACTATTAAAAACTCATATCCCTTGATAACACCATGGAGCATTACTAACAAGTAACATGATATTGTTAACTTCAACAAACTTAAGCATTTTAAACATATTTAAAATATATAATAAAATATACGATAAAGGTGCCAACAAATGTTTATTTATGATTCAAAGAATCCATGATTTCCAACTAATGCAAAATTAATAACATTCTATTTAGCATAAATTGATAAAAATTCTTGGCCGATTATAGGTATAATTTATCCACATGTGTATCATAAAATTTCAGAAGGCAAAGTTTGTTTACATGTGGCATAATGAGTTAATATTATAATTATTGTTGTATAGTTCTTTCTTTCTTTAATTTTCAAATCAAGGCAAGTCAAGGCTGAAGTTCCAGATACTCACAGCGGCTTTTTTCATAAGCATATCTATTTTTACTTGTTTTCCATCTTTATTGGCAACTTTTTGTGAATCGCCTTTGGCCTTCCTTTTGGGCAAATTGCTGGCCAGTTCTTCTTCCCGGCGTTCTTCTGGAAGTGAGTCCAAGTATGTGGCATATTCCATTTTGTAACTTTCAATTAACTGTTCAAAAAAAGTAAAAGACAATATAGTTGAACAATAACTGGAATCATCAAATCTTATAAGTTAGAGGCAAAATATAGTCACACACACACACACACACACACACACACACACACACACACACACACACACACACACACACACACACACACACACACACACACACACACACACACACACACACACAAATTTGAATGGATATTTTTCTCTAATTGGAACACTGATTTCTGAATATAAAGAATCCAGTATAATGTTGATTTGTTTGTGTAATCCCTTCAAGAACTGTCAATTAACCTTGCTTTTGGTCAGAGTGCTTGATATAAAAGTCAGAGTTCTAGTACATTTTTATTTTCTTGAACTCAGGAAATACAGATTAAGTGACAATTAGGATGGTTAATATGATTAGCATTTATGATGAATTCTCTATACCATTATGTTTGCATAAATCATTCACAATTGACGGAAAATAATATACAATATTATTATTAAATAAAACAGTAATAATATTGTGACTGTTATTTTTAAAAAACATACATTAACCTGGAATATACTCTACAACTAAATTTTATAGAATTATATATCATAACCAGAAATAGTTTTAAAAAATCTCACCCTTTTAACTTCCTCGGCATACATTTCTTTATCGACCTTTGGTACACCCTTCCATAACCTAGCTATTTCTTGTAGTCTTGCTTTAGGTGTCTCATATTTTGTTCTTAGTTGGGGGTCCTTCAACATGATTCTTGAAAACAGACTATAAGCTGAATTCGGTGGCTTTTCAGGTTTCCCTTCCATTCTAAACAAAATGTATAAAATCTCAAAAGAAATCTTAAACTATTATTATTGTACCTGGTTCATATCATTATAATACCATATATAGTATATTTCAAAGTTAAAAGAAATGTAGTATTTACCTTTCCAATATTGTCTTCTCTTCTTTAGATAAAACAGATTTGTATGGAGGTATTTCAAAACTTGGATTTTCAGACTTATACCACTTTATTTCTTCCTAGAAATATAGAAAAATTAGGACCAAAAAATTATATCTCTATAGATGTAAACAATCCAAAAAGAAATGATAATTTAAGTAATCCTTACCAAGTATTTAGTTTCCCTTTCATGAGCCCATCTGATCCAAGGCATTTTTTTCTTCCTACTCATACTTTTCCACTTTGCTTTGCATTCCGCTGCAAATTCCGCAGCTTTAAACCCAGGATCAGATTTGTGTTGCTTTATTTTATCTTCCAAGTACAGCTGAAAAACCATCAATATATTTATGGGTTGCCTTGTTCTTTTCAGCTGGAGATGATTGAAAATTAACTTTTTGGTCCATGACAAAGCCCAGACATGCCAAGAACTTACCATGGTGTGTATATAATAATTACAGTTATAACACTGAGATTGTAAATTAAACCCATCAAACAAAATTGGTAAGTTATTATAATTTTTTCTTTATTATTACTATGAAGTATGGTATCTAGTGCCAGCACCCAAAAACAGCAGATAAAAATACTCTGCTATGTTGTTTTGAATACTGATCTATAATATTAAACAATTAAGTATGACAACAGTTGTATATGTAACTAAGAATATGAGTACATATATAATGTACAGTCGTGCAGTCTTTAGTGTAAATTTGATAAACTTACTCATTATTAAATAAAAAATACACTGTTACTGGTGTCAGTTACCTTTATTGGTGGCACTGGTTTGGCAGGACCTGGCATTTTTGGAGAGCCTTTTTTACTTGCTGCTGCTGTTGAATTCTTAGATAATTTCAAAGCCTCAACAGGGTGATCCTGCCTATAAAATTTAACCATTAAACAAGTTACATAAAAACATTGGTACAGTTGTCTATATCATAATATAAATGTCATGTTTTCATTAATCCTTGCTAAGGACATATATACATACATACATACATACATACATATATATATATATATATATATATATATATATATATATATATATATAATTATTTATACTGTAGCAACAGTGGGAATCGTGTGCATCTTCAAATGAGATATTTTCAGAAACGAAAAATCCCATCTGCTTTGATATCCCGAAAGACATTTATAGCCACCAATTACCACAATATTGAACCTACTATAATTTAGGATTGATTAATTTAAATATGAAAATAAATAATTATTTATATTTAAATTGTGTTAAAATGCTTACAGAAATTTTTGCATTTTTTCTTTGTACTCTTCCCTCATATTTGAAGCCAATTCATTATACTTTTCTTTTTTGTCCTGAGGTAGAAGCTTGTATTCTTCCGCTATTAGCTTAGACAAACTGGTCTGTAAACAAGGTGTTGTATAGTTTTTAAAATAGTAATAAACTAAGGGTAACTGATAAATAGATAACTTACACTTAAAAAAATAATTACCATTTCTAATCCTGGATGTTTTTCTGAAACTTTTTCTTTTTTATCCATATAGAACAACATATAAGAAGTAAGTGGCCTTTTTGGTAAATCAGGATGTCTATTCTGAAATCAATAGTTTTATTGTTATGTGCAAGCACTATATAATGTTTCCATTCTTCATTTCGAATTATATTCCACTATACTCCATACAAAACATCAATTAGGGACAATTAGAAACTTGAGCTATTACATTTAAATAAGCATTTCAAGCAAGTTGGACAGTGATCAGTGATGGACTTAGACTTTAAGCTAAATGAAAAATGAAAAGACAACAATTATAAATTTGAATTACGTTATCTTACCTTCTTCCCACTTTTATAGAAATCTGTCCAGGGTTTTTCTATCCATTCTTTTGCATCTGTAAGAAGCTCTTCAAGAAGCCTAAATCCTCTCAATCGTTTCTCGATCACCTTCCACTTTTCTTTGCATTCCTCTGCACTGTATGGCTCAAATTTCACCTGTTTAAAAATAACAAAGTACCTTTCAGAAACACAAATTCATATAATTTAATATCCTATATTAAGTAATACACATGTAGAATAATACATTGTTTTTAACAAAACATACTTTATGATCCTCATTCAATTTCATTTCACAATCAAACAGAAATCTGAAATATCTTAATATTATAACAAACATTAGAAAAATATAGAAAATATGATCGTAATTCCTTACCTGCTCCCAGTTAAGTTTTTCAACCCTAGAATTATATTTAAGTGAATCATTCTTTGGTATCACTACTTCCATTCGATTTACAAGCTCAAAAAGATCAGACTTTGACCAACCTTCAAAACACTCTACAAAAATACAACAAAATATTAAGGAAAACAGATTTTTAGTAATACATATTTTCTGAGAATAAATGAAAATGTACTCTACCAATATTGTCCTTGTTAGCATTTTCCTTTTCCACTTTATCTTCATTTTTTAAATCAGATGATGGCAGAGCTGTGACAAATGAATCATAAATTAGTAAAACTATTGTAATAAGAAAATAAAATTTAATTGATTGGTTTAAACCACTTATAATCTATACAATATTAATTAAAACAAAAGTCCACCAACTGAGAAGTTAACTGATACCTGTTGCTCCATTTAAATGCGCTATTTCGTCATTGCTACTTGAATCTTCATCATTATCTTCATATTTCCTTTTCAATGGTAAAACATGACTACTTTTTGAAGGAGAACTGTTGGAAACAACGTTCACCTCAGGTTTTTTGGGTGAAACAATTTTTTCAGATTTTTCATTTTCACGCTTCTTATGCTTCTTCTTTTTCTTTTTAGGTGCTGGAGACACATCATTCGAATAAACACTAGATTCTGATCCACTGTCTTTATTCAGGAGCTGCTCTTGATGATCTGTAAAACTTGCATTCTTTTTTTTATCAAACTTCTGACCTTTTGTAAGATGCTTGTCATAACTTTCTATGCCTTGTTTTTCTTCTTCAATGTGTTCTAGTTTGCCTTTCTTTTCAAATCTTTTCAATTTCCTTGAGGGACTCTTTTGTAGAGATGCTTCAAGCTTCTGTAGTGGAGATGATTCAAGCTTCCTTTCTGGGGACTTGTGCTTATGCCTTATCTCTGAAATCTCGGCAACTTCTATGTCATTTGTCTTATCTAAACATTTCTTCTTTTTGTTCTTTTTATGATGCACATTTGGTGTGGAATGTTCTGGATAATCCTTACTCTTAACGGAGGTAGTACTGCTGTGATGTTTACTTTTAGAACCCATATTCCATAACAGAGAAAACCTAGAATTTAATGCTGTTAATAATGTTGAGCTAGTTAAAGATATCTAACATTAAATATCACACAGTTTTAAACACATACAGTCACACAAGTTTTATTGTATGAATAAAAATGTTTGCATAAGGGACCGGGTGAAACAACGGACATTGAACGCGCTAAAATGGCGGTGTTAGACGCATCGCTAGCCCACATCCATTGCCGTGATCTGGCCCAACTTAAGAAACGCTTCTTTAATGAGTTATTCTCGTTAAACACTATTATTATATATTACAAACAAATGTAAAATTAATCTGAATATGTTTTTACCTCAAGTCAATAAAATATCGGTGGTTATTCTAATTAATCACC
This sequence comes from Lethocerus indicus, assembly GCA_019843655.1. Taxonomy (NCBI): domain Eukaryota; kingdom Metazoa; phylum Arthropoda; class Insecta; order Hemiptera; family Belostomatidae; genus Lethocerus; species Lethocerus indicus. The sequence continues at coordinate 10,837,988 of JACDQD010000007.1, read as the reverse complement.
GAAGATACAGAAATGAAGACGTATTTACACGACAGATTTAACGGAAACTTTAAGCACCGAAGAACTTACTGCTTTAAATATCACGAGAAATCAGATCTTAAGTTTATGCCATTCATCATAACTAAAATACACAACGCGACCAAATAAAAGTAAACCTCCTGAGTGATAAAACCTTCTAAACGTTCGTTAATGCGCTCTTCTTATAAACTACCAATAAAATAACCGCGCAAAACGCTTGCGCAGAAGGTGAAATTTAAGTGAACGTTAATTGAACATATGTTTATTATTTTTAATTTATAAACATATTAAATTTAATTTTAAAATAAAGAAAAGTCATTTGGTCGAGAGTTATTTATTAAAACATATTAAAGAACATTGTGGGGTAGTTGGTGACATAAAAAGAAATGAAAATTAAGTTAACGAATTCGAACAGAGTCAAATATTACAAATAGTCCTCACAAAATATTAAAAAAATATTATCCGCCTCACTATTAAGTATCATTAGCTCAAGCTCGCAGTCGGTCATTCCAAGAGTTTAGGCATTGTTATTGTAAAGTTATTCTTCTTAATTCTATAGATTTATTAGTGTCTATGTTTATATGAACTCGCACTGATTAGTTATTAACTTATACGCGCAATAAAAATGTTAGAATTGTGGAATTAACACGCTGTATTATCTATTACAATAAACAGTAAACTATTAAGTCCATATTTTAAAATTTGTTTAACCCGAACGTTTTAAAAGCGACTGATGTTAAATTTACGATCGGCATTTATTTAAAATATAAAATTGACGCAACCAATCTAAAGATTGTTAATTTTTCTCTAAAAATATTAATTTGTATTACGAAATTCGGTGAAGGTATATCAGATGAGGGAGAATGCTGGTACATTTCATTTTGAGCTGTTGGGCTCCCTGCCTTGTTGCACTTTGCTGCCAGCTGCATCTGCGCTTAATAAAAGATTTCTGTGGATGGGATTTTGAATGATCTCATCCCGTGTCGAGAACAGACGAATTCAATCTATCTATAATCATGCCGTCGTCCTCCTTTTCCAACAAAGAATCTGAAGATCTAATAACGATGGACGACGTATCGAAAGAAGCCAAAGGGCTTGTCGACAAAGTGATAAAAGACGTTGGAAAAACTTCGGCAACTAAGCAACTTGTCATCGGTTGTGCTTCAGGATGGTGAGTTTAATTTGTGTGTTTAACTAGGCGAGAGCAAAATATTATAGGATATGACAGCATTTAGCACACCGTTTTTGTTTAGATGCAGGGGCACAGGCCCCAAGATAGTTGTTTTGATCCTTTCCGCATTATTACATCATTATTTATTAGGATCCATGAACTACACATTTTCCTCCTTTCAGTTTCAATGATTAATTAGCCAGAGATTAGCTGTATGAGATTCAATTTTACTGAATTATTCTTTGTTGTTTAGGTTAATCTAGGTTAATATTAAGCTTAATAAACAGAGAATGCAACAAAAAATATTCGCCAGAATTGAGTCAAAACGAAACTATATTAAGCATTTACCTCTGTTTATAATTACCTCATTTAACTGTTTATTTCATATTACAAAACTGTATTAAGTTTAGAAATAATTTTATTTTTGAGTTTGTTATACAAAGCAATAATATAATTAATTTTACATTCTTAAAAATTAAGGTTTCGTACTCTACTTATGGGATAAAGAGGTTTTGTAAATTTGCTATTGATCAGTGAGTATTCTTCTGACCATGTATCTTCTCTATTACTCATCAGTTGAGTCATCACCATGAACTTTTTGGGTCATGATGTTTTTAAGGTAGTGGATAGAACTATTGGTTGAAAATAATTTAAAATAAAAAATAGTGTACCTTGAAATATGTCCTTTAAAAAAATGCAAATTCATAAGAACAGTTTGGTGCATTATTTTCTATCCTGATGTATCCAAGTCCATTTCTCTGTTTACCTTGAACTTTTATTACACAAATTATTTTTCAGAGTTTGATCCTAGTCACTGTGGCCAGTCAGTTGTTTTTAAGCTATTTTTGGTTGCTTTCAGTGATATGTAAAAAATTTATCTATATTTAAATAAAAACATCACATACAAAATATTTTCCAGGGTCACTGGATACCTTATGATGAAAGTTGGCAAAATGGCTGCCGTAGCTATAGGAGGGGGAATAATACTTCTTCAGGTTGCAAATCATAATGGTTATGTTAAAATCAACTGGGATCGTTTATACAAGAAAGTGGATGAGGTTGGTGAAAAATTAGAAGCAACTTCATCGGGTAAAGGACCAAAACTTATGGACAAGGTTAGTCTTAAAAAATGGTTATATTTAATATATTTATTTTATGCTAGAACAATGCACATATTGTCTTCATGTAGCAAAAATCATAAAATGTCTTTTACAAATGAGGAGTTTTTTGTTCATTTATTTCATCACATAAATTAAATATCCATATGTATATAATGCAACTAATTTTATTCTAAGTGATACAAAAGTCATGTGTCTGGAATATTTAATAGTGTTAAATGTAACACAATTCTTATGTCTTGTTTTTACATCAAGACACAAGACACCAGAATTATTGTGTTTCTCTTTATAAGCTTATAAATAAAATTTTTATTTTTTCACAATGATTTGCTGTCCAGCTTCAATTAATGGTTTTTGAAGCAATTCCCTTATAAAATTCATTTTCAGAATATAGGTCATTGATTATGAATTCAAAATAGATAAATTACAAATATTGCTCCATATATTAAGTTAATTCAAAGTGGAGCTACTTCAAATAAATTACTATTAAAATATATATTAAAGGTGCATAAATAGCTAAAATGAGGTGTTTCAAAAAAATATGCTGATATATTGTTCTTGTTCGCTGCTGAAAGCTAACCTTAAAATGAACATTACTTATGTTGTTATAATTGGGAAGTAATTTCTCAGAAATTATTCTAACATTTCCCACATAATAGGTTTATGCCTCCCATCTCCCCTTTTAGTTTGTTCTAGGATCAGAATGTCATGTGTTCACTACGTTCGGTAGTTTCCTTAGGATTAAGGTTCATCTGCAGGGGACCATATTGTAAAACATAAATATTTTATATTTGTAAGGATGCAGAACAGCCTATAATCAAATATTCTTAATAATAATATCGGGAACATTTATTTTCCGAATTTTCTTTCAATAGTAGTTTTTATATTCTTTCTTAATACCGACTTTTGTTATATCATCCATTCGTTATCGCAAAATTCGAGTATTTAATTGTATGCAAATCAATTTCTTAAATTCGGGGGAACTATTAATTAATCGATTCCATTTGAAAATATTTAATAATAAGCCATAAATTGTTCTACAGTCACCAGGATACTGGGGAAATGTCATTACCCACCTCATATTTTATTCATATTTTATCAAATATGGCCTTGACATCTTCAAAAACTCTCTCCTTGTCATTACTGGCATTGACGGTTCTGACCATATTCTGGGCCTTGTAATGTTCAATGATGGGCATGGAGTCCCTGTGAAAGGTCTCAATTCGCTTGACCAGGGATTCCCTATTGTCGTCGGAGCGACCGCTGCCTGCGGCGCCTCTTCCCAGGCACCGCTCGATGCAGACGTCGTCGTCGCACTCGAAAAACAACACGAATAGCAGTTGTACTTTGTCCGCCATTTCCTTGTTCCAACCGTCCAGGTTGTCCTTGTTTCTGGGGAAGCCGTCGATGAGGAACCTGTCGGTTTTGGCCCGTTCCATGGCCTTTTCTATGAGCCTGCACGTGATCTCGACGGGGACTATGGTTCCGTTGCGTATGTGCCGCTCGATGAGCTCGCCGTACTCTGTGCCCTCTTTGTTCCTCTCCTCCCTGAGGAGGTCGCCGGCAGAGAGGTGCATGAAGCCGTATTTCTCGACGATGTTTGAGCACTGGGTCCCCTTGCCGGCGCCCGGCCCGCCCAGCACGAACACCACTTTCGGCTTCATCGCGTGCACTATTATCCCGACACGGCTCTCGCCAACTGAGAACTGAGCAGATTGCGCATGCACCACTGCCTTCGACAGAGAGCCCTCTCCCGACTTTAACCTTCCTCGCGAAAACGACCAGTCGCTTCTGCACTGACGTTCAGGTTATTGATCCTCGGCCCGCGCTCCCAAATTTCGAGGAACGGCCTTACCCCCGATGACGCTATTATTCTGACGTAGTTCCCCCACTACTTGGCAGCGCGCTTTTTCAAGCCCCGTTAAGTCCCCCCCCCTCATCAATGTTACGATACCTGTGTCGTGACCCCATTTTAGATCTTGCCGGTGGCCAAAATGAAATTTTCTTGCTGAAAATATAAATCCTTTTACATTTGGAAGTCAATTTTAAACCAAATTCGCGACTTATTAAATGACACGGTTTATTGGACAGACTTATCAATTGCTTCTAGTGCATTTCAACTCCAAATAAGCACCAACGAAATTCTGTAATTCTTGTATTTTACAGTCCCTTTACCATGACAGATTATACTTTGAATGGCGACTAATCAATAAGTGGCAGATAAAATATGTTTTTACTTCCCATGTAGCCTTATTTAAATACCTAATAAGCTGCACTCTCAGGGGATCTAATTATTATCTCAGAAGGATAAAGTAAAAAAAACAGTTATTTGGAATTATTTTCTTTTCTTTATTCAGTTCTTAATATTTTTCAGTAACTAGTTAGGAAATTGGCTAATCCTATTATGGTGTACTTGTTGGCTGCTCATGAAGCAAATGTTTAAGGACTTTAAGGTTTATAGTCTTTAAAGGTACAGAATGTCCCTAAGTTGTTATTCAGCTTATGATAACTGAAAGAGCAATTTGGCCCTTATACAATCCTCTAAAGGGAAATTATTAACTTCTTGGCATTTAAAATTTTACCACATTATTGTGACTGTATTTCCTGTGGGGTTTAAAAGTTTTCATTCTCTTTTGTGAACTTACCAGTTGATAAATGTAATCTAATGTTAGATAAGGTCAAGGAAATTATTTCGTAACTGTAATCAATATAATGAGAAAATACATTCCCATGTAGTGATGAATATTATAATTTTAAGTTGATAGTGTCTGCTATTTTTAGTTGTCTGTCCTTAATTGTAAATTTATGATTCGTATTGATTTAATATGGCACTCTAATCAAGGAACCTCAAAAGGAAAATCTGTCCTAGATCAATCTCTTACCTTTCATAACAGTGCAAGTCCCAATGAGTTCTTAATATTACTCAATTATGTGAGACCTTGAATTTACAGTGGTCAATGAAAGAAAGGGACAGAAGTTCTTTTAGCCATAAACTTGTTTATTCATTGGCCTCTTGCCATTTGGCTTATTTCATCTGTTTTAAAGATTAAATGTGTACACTACAATTTAAAACATTTTATATCCTTCACATCCATCAAGTAAAGATAGGCAGCTCCAGAAACATATTTTCAGTAAAAATTACAATATATTCATAATATATTGGAAATGAAATTAATTCTATTCATATTTATCATTTGATGCACATTAATGATTTGTTCTACTAAACTTTCATTTTTATGTGGATGTTGACAATTGCTTTTACATTTCAGGTGAGGAAGTTTGCTGAGGAAAATACTTATATGGCTGCTGGCTATGCTGGTGGTTTTCTAATTGGTTTGGCTTCATCATAAAGCGTTATTATTGTATTATTTTATTTTTTATTTATGCTATAGCTCAAATTCAATGTATGTAAAGAACAATTAAAATCTGAATGAATATAATGTTAACCAATAATTTTATTCTGATTTGTTAATTATATAATTTACTATTAAATATTTTTCATTGAGTAGAATGTGTATGAGTATAGTGATAAGATAGTTAATAGTTGTGTAACAGAATTGAAATAAATTGTCATGTACCTGTGTTGTTAACTTTTCAGTTATTTTTTCTCCTGGTTATAAATTATAATTTACCAGATGTTGATTTAGGAATTAGATCCCTAGGGTTGATCTGGATGTGTTCAAGATAAATTTGTTGTCTTATTCAGGTGGAACGCTTTGTTGATCGGAAACTAGACAAGATGGAGGGACTTTTGAAGAAGAAAGAGCGCAAAGCAAAGAAATGGTATCACAAGTTTGTACTACAAGATGAGGATTACTTCATGTACCAAGAAATTCATGTTTTCTTGGCATCATTTGTGGCCGGAATGGCACTAGGCATGGTTTTTGGTAGGATATGAATCAACCCATTAAGTTATTACCCAGAATAAATATTAGTGTATTAAAAATTCACCAAATGTTTAAAATTCCCACAAGTATTAACTAAGCTTTAATTGATTAAATTTCAATATTATTCATTTTTTGTAACATGTCTTACTGTTAATGCTTAATATTATTAACAAGACCTAAGACTCACCAAAGTATTGAAAACTGTCAGCTGTGTATAATTTCAATCATTGTATACATATTTGACTGAATGAATTGAATTATTTATATTATAAATTTGATTTGTTACCATTTTCACCTGTTATAAAAATTAAAAAGAAATGCCATAATATTGTGTTATTACATTTCCTTCTTTTATTTACTCATGTTAACTCAATATTTTCAAAATAGCTAATTACAAAATAGTTAATTATAAAATCATTTAATCTTAGTTTTTTTAGTATGTTTTAAGTTTAGTAAATATGTTCAGTTTTTTTAAAATAGAAGTTTTGCATACTTTATAAGTAATAAATAATCAAACTTAATAAATTTTGAATGCATACCGCATTAATACCTCTTAGAGAAAAAGATCAATAATTTTTGTTGTATATAAAATTTATCAAATATTGGACTATATAATTTAGGCATCAATGTGTTGGGTAAAAAGTTTTGTATAGAGTTATAATCGCATGTTTTATCACAAGTTTTAATTTTGTCTGCATTTTAATATTGAGGATAGTAACTCCAATTATCAGTCATAATTGATATGGCTGAGGACAGTAGAAACACAATTGTGCTAATATTTATACAAGGATATGTACACAATTTTGTGATTACTGCATTTTTTAAAATTGCAATTCTCTTGGCTTCAAACATGATATGAATTAAGTGAACACACTTTATTGAATCAATTTGAATTTAATTTTATTAAATCAGTCACTGCTTGAAGAGGAGCTGCTGGAAAATTGTTTATCTTTCAGTTTCCTGCAAAAATATATTAAACTTTAATACCATTGTCATGTATTAATATTACAGTTCTATCAACAATGTAATGAGATAATTACTTCATTGACTTTTTGGCCTTTTTCCTCAATACTTTAAAGTAAGTTGACACTATAAGGGTTACCAGTAGTCCCAAAATAACTACCAAGATTTCCTCAAACATTGCAGATCATTGAATCTCTTCCCAAATTAGCTGTACTTAATTGTACACACCATAAACACTGATAACATGCAAAACAAGTAAATGTTAAAAAGTACATTATAAGATTATGAATCTTCAGAGTTCATAACTTATTTGTTCACTTAAACTTGTTAATACAAAAATTCATAATAATAATATGAGATAAATAATTTAATGTGAATGTAAATATGAATAGATAAAGTGCATCAAGAACTTCATATAGGTTAAACAGATAAATGTTAAGTCACTTACATATGTCCAGCACAAGGTTACAGAAACAGTTACTGATAAAGTAAATGAGTTTGAACACAACTAGGTAGTGAGAGGGGCTATCTTACATGCTGTTATCATTATCAATGATTTGTCAATGTAAACATTTTTTTTGAATAAATATGACAGTTAATGACAGGTTTAATTTCATTAAATTTACTTTACTTTTATTTATCATGATTATATTCTACAAAATTATTCATAAAAAAAGATTACATTTGGCAAAAATATTAGAACGAATTCAGGCACTGCATTAAAATGTTTCTTAATTTTAGTCTTAATTGTCGATCTGCAGCTTCGCAATATATGTGGGTTGATTTGTCATCAACTTGTATCAGTGTTTCTTCTTCCTGCTAGAATCCACAAAACACAATTTATAAAATATGTTCATGAGGATTTACAATTTAATTACCTATCTTTAAACATAAGAAAGAATTATCACAGAAGTGAAGTCAAAATATTCAGCACTTAATGGGTGTAATACAATTATATCTAAAATATTTTGTTCAATTTTTCAGCAGTGTTGCAAATAATAAGAATGATTTTAAGAATAATATGTTTATCTAATTATTAAATTATATTTCTCAATTATTTAGGACCATATTCTTTAGTATCTACGGTTGGACTAGCAATAATGAAATAATTTTTAACTTACCAGATGAATGATGAAACCATTATTGCTGCGTTCAACTTTGGCATCGCTGATTCCTTCCTGCTTCAGTTTTTGAACAAACTGATCAACATCTAAATTACCCCATTCATATCTTAACTGCCTGAGGCAATCTTCCGGTCTGGTTAATCGTTTCTTCTTTGCACTCGAGCCGCTTTCATCGACCCATTCCTAATCACAGGAAAACGTGCAATGATGAAAAATTACTAGCAAATTTAATTAGCACTTCGGAATTCAATTTACCTTAATGTTGTGTTGATTGTCTTTGACTATTAGGCCAGCCGTAATAGTAGCCAGATTAAATCCAGGCCTGACCTCACAACCTGATATCCTATCGGCAAGTATTGGGCACAGATCAACTTTCGCAGTGTGCCTTTTTACAGCAAGCGAAACAACTTCCCCTCTCTGAACAGATATCACGTACCTACTTTCCTGAAAAATAATTCAAGTTGCATAATTTTGGAACAATCTGTCTTTTGATTAATTTGATTTACCGTTTAGTTAGGCAGTAATTACATTTTTTCAAAATAAATATTTCACCTATTCCTAGTTCATTAAAAAATAATAGACAAATGTATTAAGAATAATAAAAATAATTATTATATTATATAATAATATATTATTTTAATAAAATCATTTTCATCAACACACTTGCATTAATAGCAAAAGGACTTAATATGCAAACTATATTTAGTTAAGGTTATGGACTTATGGTTTAGATGTATATTACAAAATAATACCTGATCAATGACAAGATCAGAGCGGAGAGGATGAGCTGTTGGTGCCTGTGTATAAGCACTGGGTACAACTAAAGTACTTGGTTTCAATTCACGTATCAATTTATTAGCTTGAGTGAAATTAAGGCTCGTGTCAATTGGGCAATGAACAGCTTTCATGGCAAGTGGTTGGAATGGTGCCAGCGCATCCAAATAGGGGAAATCAGGCTCTGAAACATTATTTGTAAAACTCTCAAATTAAAAATGAAAAAATCCTTAGATATAAAACAAAGCTATAATATTAATTATAATAATAATATTAATTCTTTGTTAAACAGTGATTTAACATTTAGTTATTTAGTTAAAATGAAAGGAAAATGGTTACACAGGAAGAAATAATTATTTTTTGTTTCACTGTACAATCTGCTAGATATGACCATTGCATTTCTAACAATGTTTTGTAGATATTCGATACTTAATTCTTCCTCAAAATACAATAAAAGGTGGGGGATTGGAACATTTTCAAACTATTGTTTTGATTATTTATTAACCCATTATGGTGCCCAAAAAAGCACTCTATGATTAAATGTCATAATTAATCTAATGGGTGTAAAATTATATAACAATAAGATATACCTGTGAATATAACTGTGTGAAGGGGGTTTGAGCCCCAGAGTTCAATAAAATGAACAGCATCACCAAATCTCAGACTTGGATGGCCACAAAATACAACACAAGGCTATAAAAAAAATATGTTAGTATAATATTATGATATATCTGAATCCTTTTCTGGCTGCTTTTTAAATTTTTCATTATTCACCATTCAATTTATAAACCAATTAAGTGTATATAATTTTGAATTATATTTTATTAAACCAAAAACTAACTTTTAAATTGAAATTATTTCATCAGGAAAATTGTATCTAATTACCTGTCTGAAATCAGTGCTGAATCCATCAGAATATATTCTTTTATAATGCATCAGTCTTCCAATTTTAACAAGATAGGCATGAGGAAATGGTTCTTCAGGGAGATACACTTTGTTCTGCTTTGTATTTGACAGCCTAAACAAAATTCTAAATAAAACGACTCTTATTTCTAGAAACAAGGTTATTAGATATCCGTAATAAAAATACCACTCACCACTCAGCTAAAATGTTTGAATATCCAAGAGACATATCTGCGACAGGTGATATAAAATACATGGGGATTGTAGAAAGAGATAATGAATCCAAATGTGATGAAAGACATTCGAATAGATCATACACAACGCCAGATGGATAACAAGGAATCAATACGCTCCCATTGGCTCTTAGTGTTGCAGCTGTAAGAAAGAAGAACATTTATCACTGATTTCAAAACTGTGATGACTTTTTCAGGTTTTAACATTCAAACAAATTTTAAATTATAGGAAACTGGCATAAAATGCACTTCATATACATTTTAACTTGAATACAGACCTACTGCCATGCATAGTTCACCTAACATAGTATCAGGATTTGCTGTAGGAGTTTGAGTCAGTCCAGTCAATATGAGGACATTACAATTTTTCAAAACATTCTGATCCATAGGTCTGAAAAAAAGGGCTTACAGTTAATCAAGCAAGTATCAAGCGCTTAAAAAACTGCCTTGCATTTTAATTTTAATACCTGGGATGAGTTGTTAACGTGGATGAGCCACTAACATATGCAACCTTTTCATAATCTGAACTTATTATCCAGTTACTGCTCCCCAAACAGTAACCTGAACTTACTGCAGTCACATTTAAGGCTCCATACACATCCTAATACACAATAAAATGGAAAAAGATAGAGCAAAAAGTTTACATTTATAATCTACAGTAGTTTCCAACCTCTAAAACATTTCAAAACTACAATTTTAATTCATGAACTTCAAAAATATATATTAAATTAAAATAAAAAGTTTGTGCCCATTTTATTATGTTAAAATAGATCAAAATCTTAATTCAATAACATACCCGTTTCTCATCGTAACCAACTACTTTGATTCGAGAAAGACTGGCCTGAACATCAGCCAAAGTGTACAACTGTTTCCAGCTCCTTGGCTTAAAACTATCACAGAGAGGAGTAGGAAGCAAGTGGAGTGCTTCTTTCCAATATTTTGCCTGATTACGTTTTGGTGTCTGTTCAATGTATTCAACAAGTTCTTCTAAATACAACCTGCATTTTAAACATATTTTTCTTAACACACTTAAGTAACAACAACAAGCAACAAAATACATGTTTTTAAAAACTAGAATGAGAAAGTAACTGATGAACACAATAATATGTTCAGTAATCAATGACACACCCAATTAAAAGTTATTTGAAAGAATATCTGCAGTAACACTAAAGCAGGTTTACACCACTATTAATACATTGTTTGAAACTCTTCTTAAATTATATTAAGTGCCACAGATTATATATGATAAACTCAAAAAACCAATTTCCTTCATAGCTAATTTACCATAAATAAATGTGTGCGTGTAATTATTTTAACTTGCCGCCCTATCTGAAGTGTTGGTTCAGTTGCATATACAACACCTTTGAACCCCGTCCCTTCGGTTATAAATGGCAGTGCCAACATAGATGTGTAGTTCGAGATTAAAATCACATCGATCTCAGAATAATCAACCATCTTGTCGAGCGGTGGACAGAACTCAGGAGCCGAGTCCACAAATATTCGGCTGCAGCATTCTTTCAATTCCTGTACGAAAGGTAAATTGTATATTGTAAAATAAACAATAAATCTTCAATGCAATGAACAATGAATGAGATTTATTTAACTTTAATAATAAACATGTTATTCCCAACAAGATAGGAATAAGACTGTACCTACACCTTCCATCTGAGATCCTTCTGATTCTCTCGGTATCCAACCAGGGAGATTTGCTAGCCTTGAGCTTGGCACCAAAGGTAGAGGTAAAAAATTTAAAGCGGTCTGTATTGAAAGACCACAGTCGAGCATCATTGTTATTTCCTTGAAACGGAGTATGTAACATGGTTTGTTCGGATGACAACTCAAACAGTACTGTAACAGAAAATGAAATAAAGTTAACTGAACTTTAAATTATACGAACATATCGTTCTTTCTGAGATTATTTGAAGTTAAATTACAATATACTTATATTTTACTAGATAGCCCTGAAAATATTTGAATTGAATTTATTGCAATATTCGCCTGACTTACCAGCTTCATCCTGACGCCTTAAACACATTAAAAATACAATAAATAATAGTAAAAACGGAGTCAAATTGAAAGCTCGATGCACATAGGTTAGAAAGCATTAGCCTGTAACACCGTAACCTCTCGCGTTTCATATACGACCTCTGGCTTATAAACGCAGTTCTTTTTATCGGGTGATTGTAATCAATCGAGTTGTATGCTGAGGCTCTTCCAAGAAACATTGTTGTCAGGTAATTATACATACATTTACTAGAAAATTATAATTGTTTAATCGTCAGTTTATACTGACTTGGAAACTAAGTTCAATTTTGGCGTTCGTCGTGTACATCGTTCACGAGAGGAGTTGTCCATAATAAATGGCTATTAAAATTATATTTTCCTCCTCATTTGTGTAATTTGTTTTTCAATTAAATTTATTTATATGACCATTCCTTTTTGTTGGATGCAATCGTAATTTGTCTCCCTTTTTAGTTTAACAAGAAATTCTTTATTTCAGTTTCAAACACCCAGTTTAGTTAATGTCATGTTTCATTTTTCTAAACTGATAGTCAGCTACCTAATTTGTATGGGTTGTCATATACACTGTTGATAGTTAGTTATACTTGTGGCAGCATTCGACCATTTACATAATGTCTCAGTTACTTAACAGGAGTAAGGAGGGACTTTTATAACAGATTGTTATGTAATGAGTTAGGACTTGACTGTATGAATTACTTCGCAAATTATATCAGTTATTTAGTGAATGGTGTTGTGAAGAGAATTAGTGAAACCCGTATTAAAAGTGGACAAGTAGTTATTTATAACTAAGACAAGTCTGGTAAGATGAATACTATTTTTCACTCTTTAATTTAAACTCATTCATATTTGAAACTTGTTTTATATCCAATATATTAATTAGTTGCAGGAAACTTTGACTGTTATGGCACTTCATCAGATTACAGAAGAATATTTAAGATCAGTTAGTCCTTTGGCTCGGCGCATATCTGAAGATTTGGTTGCAGCTCGGGAGGCCTATCAGGATCTTTGGGATACACTTGATTCCAATGAGAAAAATCAAGTTCTTGATGAAGCCCTGATAGACCCAGCAGTGGTCTTGAAATATACAACAGGAGATGTAAGTATTTTAAAAGTGTATTGATCTCATTTATTTTCATGTTTTATCATGGTAAAGATATAACCTAAGATTACAGTGGGTTATCGGCGGAAGATGTACTTTTGCGGAAGTTGTTCTGGTAAAAGTAACATAACTACCTTGTGTCATCCAAATATTTATTCAACTTGATGTTATTGTGTTTAAAATACATTTACAATATTTTTATATTCAATATAAGATGAATGAATTTCTTTCACAGGAAGCCAGTTGGAGTGTGGAACCTCTATCGCAGTTTTCATGGTTCACCAAAAGTCAGCTCAACCTTTGTTCCCATCTCAAACAAGAGAAGCCTAAAACTCCAGTGAAAAAGCAGGTTGAAGTTCTGAGTCCTTCCAGGCGGACAATTGTAACTGAAACTGGTGCCGAATCTATCAAACCCCCAGCTCCTCAGGAATCAACAAATATCTTTGGAAAGTTAAAGAACAAGGTCATGAAGTCATCTTCGGGTGAGGAGAAACAGTGTTTGGTCGAGAGCAGGCCACACGTAAGCATTATGCCTAAAACCATTGTGGCTAAGCCCAAAACTCCACCGCCTCCGCCACCCACCAATCTTGTACCCACAGAGTGTAAATCGCTCCTTGCTCATGAATCGTCTGATCATACTGATGATATCCCTAAGACTGGATTCGACTTTTTGGACAACTGGTAATTTTGAATGGCCTAGCCTGAAACATTACTGCTTTGAGAGAGTAATACTAGCTTGATCTCAGAGGTCATTTCATCTAAATTATTTTTGTCTACTTCTGAAAAAAGTCTCGTCTCTCTTCAGAATAAAAATTTTGTGGTATTAAATATTATTTGTTAATCTGGTATGCTCTTCATAATCTTCCTGAATCATTTCATTCATCCATTATCATGATGAAAATTATCCTCTCAGGTTTTTTAATATGACTTAGAGTAATCACTTTTTTACAAAATTGTAAACATGAATTTACAATTTTGAATACATTTTATATCTGAGGCATAAAAAATGTAAATAATGAGATTGTTATAACATTGTAATGTTTGTGTAAATTTAAGTAATAATTGACTAAATAGGTTAGGTATACTTTGCTCTAATGTTTTGTTGGGAGAAGAGTGTGATAGTTCTCTTTAAGTAATAGATATATATTAACAAGAAGTAAACTAAAGTTTTGCAAAAGATTGTAATCTTTCAATCAAGTTATATGAATTGCTAATGTTAATGAAACACCATTTGATTAGCCCTTTTTTCATAGTTAATTCTGAATAATATTTTTTTTACATGTTTTAGAACATGTTACATGTATTAGAAAGAATTGTGCTCAATTAAAGCAGTTGAGAAATTTAATTTTTCAAAAATTCATCATTAATTTATTTACTAGTCTTTGTGATTTAAAATGTTATACATATCCGATTTTTGTCAACATTAGGTAGTAAAATGTAATTCACTAAATTAATTACATTTTCCGAATATTGATTGTCACTATTTGAGTAGTAACAGTTTATGATAAATGCATAAGATATATATTTATTCAAAGCCTTTCTAATGGTCTCTAGTGGTTTCTAATAGCCTATGTAATGGTAACTTTTTAATGTCGCATAGTTGTATCTCCCTAGTGTGCCATCGTATTTGGTTAATCTGGGTATATATGTATATTCTTTTAGCAAAAGAAAGATAATTTTTATTTCCAAAAAGTAATCTACCCAGAACAGGTAATTTGTCACATCTTTTGATTGTAATTTTTATTACCATAAAAATCTTAAAATATGTTATTAAAACCACAACTGGCCGTAAATAATCTCTACCTCTTCAGGCTTACTGTTACTGTGATAAGCTTTAACAACATCTAATGAACAGTTCCTTTTTCTCTAATGTTCTCTGCTTTTTATTAGGAAGAGAATTTAATAATTATTCAATAGTATAAGTCATACAATTAATATCACATATTTTCTAGAGTTTACAATTGATAATGTGAATGGCATTTCTGTTATATTTTGTTTAAATTATATTAATGATGGTTTGAGTTTAGTCCATACCAATTAAAAGAATGATTTTGCTTTTAATTATGAAATGTTTTTTCAACTAAATTAGGCTGGGAATATACTTTGTATTGATCTTTATATACATCAATTATTGTTATTGTTCATTTTAGTTTATTTTCTGATTTTGAAGGAATAGATTTATAAAAGAAATCATTAACAAATGTTGCATTCGTCAATATATTTATAATGTATTATTCATTCTACTTATGCACATTTTTGTTTAGAAAACAAATTAATGATTTATCATAGTTTTTTGTATTGTTTGTATATTACAATTTTTATACACGTTTTATTCCCTATGTCTCTTTGTAAATGAAAATGAATAATTCATTCTTTGGTTACAAATCTTTACAGGTCCTTTTCATGTGAGTTTTTATTTCAAAATACTAGTAAAACATTCTAGAAGTTCCTTAATTTGTTTATTTGGTATTATTAAATTATTTTAGTATTAATCTTATTGAGGTGATGTCAGATTATTGTTAATTATGCCTATAATTGTTATTATATTTGACTAATTATGTTATGCAAATTAAAGTTATTTCACTTTGTATATTTATCATATGTTTTTGAATTTACTCTTTGGTAAGTTCTACACTGCATATAATGCCAATCACCTTCTATGAATGAAAATAATCGAGTTCTGTTAGTCAGTATTCATGTAAATAGAAATTGATGTATGTATATAATATTATTATACCTTTTGTATGGTTTGTATCTTAAGATTACTGTAGAAAGTATTTTTTTTACTTTTTTTACTCCATATATCTATACTTGTAATTAAATATTTTTATTGTTGATTCTACTTGTCATTTAGTTACTGTATCTTTTTAGCTTTAGAAAGTGTCATTGATGTGCTCATTAGTGTGCTTTTATAAATATATTTTATGAATAAATTATTTTGTTTTTACTCTATTCTTGTTTGATTTATTACTGTACAATGGTTTATTGAATCGTGAATTGTATCATGCATATCAAAGCCAGTAAATAATAAAATTATTTATATATGAATTTAAAAAATGCCTTATATATTTTTATTTATTCTGTTTAATCAACTGCATATACTTCAGCATGAGCTATGTATTCTGTCTTCCTGCTTTAGTTTGGTTCTATGTTGGACCACTTTGTTGTAAGTTGTTTTTAACTCAAGGATAACAAGAAATATTCAATGTGTTGCAGAATATTAGCAAAATGGCATATGAAGTCAACATATTGCATGTAGGATACTCGAGATTTGTCAAAGAGGGTGCAGAAGCAAATTGTACTTGCACTGTAATAAAAGGAAAGTACAATGTTATTGTTGATACGATGACTCCTTGGGACAAGGACATCATCCTTAAAGGTATTCTAATTGGACATAGCTCTTCTTTACTAGTTTGTACTGGAATAATTAATAGTTTACCATAAGTGAACTATGGTGCAAAATTAATCTCAGAGGCGCTGATTTGTTTTTATCACCTGTGAAAAGGTAATAAGGAGTCTGAAAACTAAATTGATTTTCATTATGCATCACATGTAACGACAGTACTATAATCATTAATACCGCATATTTCATTTTGTTTCCGTCTCCTCTCGCTGGTTTGGTCTTTTGCTAGACCGGTTTCGGCTGCTCGCCATCTTCAGTAGCGGTGTTAGTCACTTTATCCTTGCACTTTACCGCTAGTATATCCGTCCAAGTGCACCCAACGAACTTTAGTTCAGTACATGTCCGCCCTACTCTCAGGGGCGCTAGTTTATCGGTGCAAGTGCACCAAACGAACTTCTGTTAAGTACATTTCTAGCTAATAATTTGTATTTAAAGAGAAAGTAAAACTTTCATAGACAAGAACTTAATATTGTAAGATAAAAATAAAAAGTTAAGTTATAAAAAATGTGCTTAACTGTGAAATGCACTTAACTAAAAAGTTAGTCAAAGTTCATTGGGTGCACTTGCACCCAATATATAGATTAACTAAATGACTAAATATAGCATTTTTTCAATAAATTTTGGATCAACTGAAAGATTTTATGATCGTAAGTACAGAATACCAGATACGTTTCCTATAGATACGTTACAATATAGGTCATATATTTGGAAGTCAGAACCTAAAAGTTGTAACCATATGAGTGATCAAATATATATTTGACCGCAAGTCCGACAAAGTATTCTGACAAGGTATTCTAAACTATAATCTTTAATATTATATGAGAGTAAAATAATTAATAACTGTATAACTTAATTTTACATTTATGAAAATGATACTATAAGGAAGAATATATGAATAAACAAACTGTACAAACCATCAGCCACAAAATGTTTTCAGGATTGACTGTGAGTCAATGACTGTATCCAGGATATTAAAGTGAAAATAAAAAAAAACATTCTTGCATCAATTTCAGGCCTAAAAGAGTTGGATCTGTCATGCGATGATATTCATTATGTTGTGAGCACACATGGGCATTCAGATCACATCGGAAACAATAATTTGTTCCTCAAAGCTACCCATATAGTTGGTCACTGCATATCTCACAAAACACTTTATTATGATGAACCATTCATCTTGGGTGAGTAACAATGATTGCTCCCAATTATTGAATGATTGAGTCATTAAATAAGTTCAAGGGCCTATAACTGAAATACATGTAGCATTTGACTCTGAATGTCTGTAGATGCATAAAATACAAAATGATTTCTCATTTATTTTGTCCACAGGTAAACCTTATATTATTGATGGTGAAAATTTGAAAATTATTGCAACACCTGGTCATACTCACTCTGATGTCTCAGTTATTGTGAGAACTAAAACTGGGATTACTGCAGTAGCAGGTTTTTCCTAATTTTTCTACTTCCTGTATTGTTTTCACTAAAACTCCTCACTGAAAGTTGTAATCCAGTAAATTAATCTTGTAGTAATAATGAAATAAAAAGCCTTTACTTCCAGCTTAATTAAATTATAGCCAATAATTTCAATGTCTAGTTTTGCATACCTGCTTTGTGGTCTGTGAGAGTTTGGAATACCATAGTTTTCTTGATGATCTACCTGCCCTTGTTGGTTTGGTTTTTTGCTAGAATTGTTTCTGCTGCTAATTATCTTCAATAGCTCTTTTTGTCAGTAGGGTGGTGAGTCACTCTGGTATATTGGTTGGTATACTGGTGGACTGTCTTTAACTTTTACAGTAACGTGAAGGGAACATCAGTACAAACAGAATGCCTCGCAAAAGACCAAACCAGTGAGAAGAGACAGATGATCAAGAAAACTACAGAATTGTAAAGATTGCTTACTTGTTCAATTTTTGTATTTATTTCATGTTGTCTTCACGAATAAAACTTTTAACATGTATGTGACTAGATTATATAATATTAATTCATAATTACCCATGTGATGTATACTTTTATCATTGACATTAATGCTACAATTGCCCAAAGGTAATTTAATTTGTGGGGAATAGTAGCAATATTAACTGAAAGATTAAGTTCTGTAGTTAACAGCCAAGAAAATGATTAATGTGTATGCTTTATGCATGATTGTATCACTTAATGATTTAATGATGATAATTATTTCCAGGAGACCTTTTTGAACGAAAAGAAGATATTGAGGATGAGAATATATGGCTCTCTGCTGGTAGTGAAAACCCAGAAGAACAACGGAAAAGTCGGAAAATAATACTGGAACTTGCAGATTATATTATTCCTGGACACGGTGATATTTTTCCTGTTCCAAAATAATGATTATTACCAATACTTATCCATCAAAATAAACTAAGAAAATATTCTGATCACAATCTTAACAAAAGAGGTTTTATTTTGCTCTTCACTGAAGAAAGTAAAAATATTAAAACAAAATATTCTTTTTCTTCCCTATACAATAATAGTATTATGAGTAGTAGAAAAGCCATAAAGCATAATACAGAATCAAAATTTGTTCAGGTCAGGCCAGAATGCAAACACTCACTAAAATTACATTTACATTTTAAAAAGGATTTAAATATAGTGTTTTAATAATAGGCTGAATGATTATTTGAACTGTTCAAAATCAATACTTTACTTTATTATAAAAATAGTTGGCTAATATGTTTATATTGAATACACTAAAAAGAAAGGAATAATAGGCATTAAAATGATGCAATAATAGCACATACTTACACAGTATAATGCCTATAAAGTGTCTGGTTTCTTCCAAGTAAATGATTTCTTTGAAGGACAATTGGCTTAGTATGGCACACTATTTTTCAAATACTACTAGTGTAACTAAACCATCCCAAAGGAAAAAGGATTAAGTGCCTCAATTCAAGTCAACACAATCACTATATTTATTTTCTATTTTCACAGCCAGGAAAACAAAATAAACATTTGCAATAATTATTAAGTAACAAAGTAAAGGTATCACAATTATACAAACAAATAGTATGGTGATTTGAATACTACAGTAAGTACTTGTGAAATATGATATCAGATAATTATGTCTATTAACCAAAGTTGTCTTTGAAGAATACTAAATACAAATTTGGGTTTTGGGGGAAGTCATTTCTAACGAACCACTTGAATAATGGCTCGATGCTATAAACATTTAGAAAAAAAATAATGTTATCAGTGATGTTTCAACTTCTTAAATATATAGTATTTCCTACCTCCATTACAATAATTTTATTTAATAAAGGCATGACAGTAAAAATGAGTTCTGTATGTAGTGAACATTCATGAATCCTTCACTGATTCCCCTCAAATCTTCATTAAAAATCTTACTCATGAATCAATTTGATTCTATTATATAACTCATTAACTTGAAGTTTGTTTGTTAATCTAGTATCAGTTCACCATAAAAAAATATTATTTAAAACATTCATGATTTGTGTACTACTTATTTTCATACAAAACCAACTGCCACAACAATACGACATGACAGATCCGACAGGATGAATAGTGTACTATTTATTTAGTTAGTACATTTAATTTATAACTCAAACAATAAAATGCATTTCTTCATTCACAATAATCAGATAAAAAATTAAATTGATGAATAAACATTTATCGAGCAAGAAACATATATATCCTACGTATATGCTATTACATCTACATTAAGTACATAAAATTTATTTTTAACTTGAAATATATGTTAAAGCACTCTAAATTAACAAGAATGACTACTAGAATATTCTAGTTATGGTTACTGAATCGACAGGGTCTATTTTAATTTGTTACTTAACAGTTCAATGACATTTTTCAGAATATTCCACACATCCTGGCTACAAAAATTATATAAACTATCAAATTACACTTCTGTGTACAACAGGACTTTAGTCAGTAGAATAAATGATTATTAAACACAATTAAGAAACCCTGTGTCCCAACAGCGTATTTAGAAGACAATATCAAAAATGGAATATCATTCTTTTTCTAATTTAGAAATGAAATGGTAACACAGAATAGAAAAAGCAATAAAAAAACAAACCTGCTCACACACCACTTCTTTAAAGGGCTACGTCTAATGTGACAGTAGTTAGACAAATGAGTAGTGCTCAAAGGTAATATTCAAAAGTGAGCTAATTTCATTTGTAAATAAATGTAATAGTAATACAGTACACAAGACAGTTTTCTTTTAGAGCTTGAGATTACTAGAAAATGAGCATACATCATTAAAATTGTGTTTTCTTTATGCTTTGACCTTTAGTCTAATTGTCGATTACACTTTATCAATAGAAATATACTAAGCACCATAAATGAAAAAGCTATATCCAAAGCTAAGTACTTAATTTAATTAAGTTTTTTTTTATATTTTCCTTATAATTATTTATAATAGTAAATGTATTAAAGACATTAATAATAACTCCTATCATTTATTAATAAGAAATATGAAAATATTTTGCAAATAACGATGAATGATTTAGATTAAGTGAAAATATTGGTAACTGGCCCTCTTTTTGTTAAATCACAGAAAAGGCTCAAGTTCATCATGCAAATGAAATAAACTCAAGGTTACCATCTAAACATCATTTTAAAGTTAGAGTATTTAAAATAGTATTATTGTTATAGACCTAACATAACCAAATTTGATGAAAACACTTATTTAAAATTTAACCAAATACAATAATTAAATTCAGTTTATATCAGTAAAAATGACAAATGACAACTTAATTAGATCTCCTCAGTCTTAAGTATATAAAATTAAGTCTCATTCAATATTAATCCTAGGCTTTATATTTGCACATGCACTTACAAAGAATAGAATATAGCAAGTGAAGAATGAAATAGTATTTATAATACAATAGAATAGAATATTGTGCATTATACTGCAATAAAAACATTGAGAAGTTTCAGTTTGGTCGATGAAAGAATTATCTTCCTAGTTATAATAAATTCAATTTCAACATAAGTAAAACACCTATATAAAAGAGCTACACATGATGTATTAATAATATAATCATAGCGTTAATCAGAATATTCAAATTCGATTCTTCAAATATTTCATTACATTTGTTGACTAGCTACAATTGTGCAACACAGCTCGACTCTTCACAGTTCAGATTACATTCAATTTAGTATTTATTAACCAAAGCTTTTGCTGGTTTTTAATAGTTATGCCAATGTTAAGAAAGTTGTAAAAATTACATTGGTATGTCTATGCATAAGTGAAGACAAACAAGTGATTACCTTACAGAGGTTTTCCATCAGTCCCTGGAAGGCTGATTCGAGTTTGGACCATGCCCATTTCACATTCCTTTACAATGCTTAACTGTACACAAAAAATGTATATTAAATGATATTATCATGTGTTATTAAATTTACTAACATAAAATTATATATCAGCAAATTAAATAATGATAAATTCTTATTTTTCATCATAATAGAAATTCCCAAAATATGTTAAATAAATGGGTGCTTACATGAGGTGTTTTTTAAAGGACCCATAACTGAACCATGCTATAATTCACCTAAAGCCTTTGGGAGGCCAACTCATAACATAGGAAAGCTACTACTTTATTTACAGAAATGTAACCTATGTGATCTACAAAAGAGTAAAGTAGGATAAGATATATTTAACTTTTTTATTAACAATATAATGCAAAGGCATTACATAAACATTATAACAAGAATGATAGCTTTCAGAAGGAAAATAAAATTAAGGATATTATTAACATGTAACAAAATTAACATAAGATAATATACACAAACTATATTATTGAGATGTCACTTTCACTGGGAAAGAAAAATTGATAAACCCAAAAACATTTTGGAAAGGAGAATAAAACCCAGTGACCTCCACATTTTAAATTAGATGTTCACTTAATTATAATAATTTAATTCTACATCAAAATGTTGCAAATTTTATATTTAGCGGCAACAGATAAAATGAATAAAAATATTGCCCTACCACAATTAATCCTTTCACTTCAAAATGTGCACTGCACACTGCAAAAATGTTTATCTGTAAACTAGTTATATACATTTTACTGGAATACAAATTTAACTAATTATATACAACTAAGTTTAAATAAATATTTAAGGATGCTTTTTTGTTTTAATTAAAATAAATAAACACATATATATGCATATTTTCATAAAATGTCTGTTCAAAAAATGTTAAAAAAACAAAACTAAATTTAAAACAATGTTTATTTTATCAATTTAAAGTCACAAGTATTAACTGTTACAAAATAAATTGTGGCAACTTTTCCATTTCTCTAAATCAAAAATGAAAGAACACAGTTTATGAAGGAATTAAAAAAATGAAAGACTAAAAAAATAAACTCAAATATATATATATATATATATATATATATATATATATATATATATATATATATGTATACTTCCAAAAACAATTATTATAACAGTATCCATTAACCATACTAAAACACATTGAAATGCAAGTACATAACAAATTATTAAAATAGTTTGTCCATTTTGGAATACTCCCAATAACTTTATGGGCTAAAATACAAAAATACTACAAAACAAGAAAAATGAAAACTAAAACATGGATACTAGACTAGTAGATTAAAGATTAGAAAAAATAACACCTAAAAACCAATAAGGAATGAAGAATGCGATCTAAATATGAATTGCTTTCAGGATATTTCTCAGCCATCACAAATAAATAAAACAAAAGATCAAAGCAACATAATGAAATGATAAAAAGTAAGCAAAGATAAATAAATATTGTAATATTTCAACTACACAAAATGTTTATACAATTGTTGTTAATAAATAACCAATCTTTTCAGGAAAGGAAATATTATGAGCATTACCTGTGAACTCACTTTTTATTACACTTAAATATACTCACTAGTAGGTTCTAAAGCAAATAATTCTATGTACAAGTTGTTTCTTTATAGAAAAATTAGATTTTGAATGGCATTTGAAAACTTGTTTGCCATTTAATTGTTAAGTATATCACAATCAAGAAAGTTACCACACAAAAACCAATACACATATTTTAAAATTACATTAGATAATCACAGACAATAAAAGGTGATTTAATATACAACAAAATAAAAATAATACCTTACTTGAACTGAAGTGCAAACTAAAATTAAAGTAGTCAACTCCCTATACAAACATGCCAAAACATAATACTTGATGTTAAAGGTAAAACCAAATACTGTACATATCTTCAGCATCTAGGGTTCTCTAATAGTGGCATCAATAGTCTAACAATAATAGCAGCAAGCACTCTCATGCCAAGATGTCATGCAACGGAGTAGGACTCATGCATCAAGCCCAAATATAGGAGTTATTTGTCCATTTATTACAACCGGATTCTGAAATAGGCACAAAAGAAAATTAATATTACAAACAAAAACAATGAAACAACAAATAATTGATTTGAAATATTTACAATTATAAATGCGCTAGCTCTATTCTTTTTCTAAGTCTAGAAGGTTCAGCTAATTGATTATTTGGAAGAGGCTCTGCAAATGTAGTATATTCCTATTCAATTTTTGACTACTTTTAGTTACCAAACGTTCACTAAGTACTAGCAAATGTTGAGAAGAAAAGATAAGTAAGGGTCAATTGTTAGTGTACTCTATCTCATGGAATAAGTTTCAGAAATTAAGTTTGTGACGAAAATCTATGATTAATTTGTTAATAATAAAGTGACAAAATTATTATGATAGCAATTTTAAATTATAATATGAAACAATCCTGTTAATAAAAATAAATATAAATGTGTGTATAAAATAAATAAAAATATAATCAACTGCTTCTGAAATATTTAGATGATACTTGAACAAGGTTTCCTAAACTGAGAATTTGAACATACTCAAACTTCTATTAGTTTATAATATTGCTATGGTTTTTTAAATAGTTAATGCAACTTTATATTTCTATGAATGACTTAAAGGCAAAAAGAAATTTCAAAAGCTGACTTTAGAAACATATATAGAAAAAATGCCCTATGTTGTTATCAAATTAACAGATCTACAAAAAAAGCTTCCAATGAAAAAACCTACATGAAAAATGAAGAATGTATTTATAATATACAATCACTTTGGCCTGTAGCAACAATTAAACAAAAATTTTAAATATTCAAGTAACAGAATCTGAAATGTTCCAATAAAATAAAATGGTCACATTGGAACAAAGAAAAAACAAAACAATAAAATAAACTAAGAAAATACCATGTTATTGAATTGGTGCTGTGTAATTTAAAGGATAATTAGTCACATGCAATAGCAAAATGGTGCTAGGATGAAGGGCCAAGGACTGACCTAAGGCAACTACATGAAGTTGTGGTGCTCTGCACTGAATTGGCTTCTTACGTCTGCATCCTCCTTTGGGCAGCATGCAGACAGAACAAGACATTTAGAACTGCAACAGTCCTCAACCAGACAGCAAACAATAATAACAATTAAGATAAAATCCCTTTTTGTTAATTTATTTTTAGTAAAGAATTGTAATGTAAGTAGGCACATACAAAAGCACTTATATATTTTATTACATGCTGTTAAAAAATAATTATAATTTATTTTTCCATTGGACTATAATTACTTTTAACAATTACGGATGTTCCAATGAGGACAAACTTGACTGCAGAAGAGGGTGCCAAAAAACAAATACTCATTATAATTTACACATTTTTTTTTTCAAAAATATGAATGAATCATTTGTGTATATTGTCTGACATATAATGAAATACTTCAATTTCATACTGAATAAGTTGAATTCATGTTCGATGTACCAGCCCCATAAATTTTACTATCTGTGTTCTATTTCCAATGTTCAACCTCCTTAACCGCATAACTGAAAACTCTGTTCCAGTATGGTGCAGAAAATGGCAGGTGAAATGAAATGTGGGACACAAAATTGAAATATGTGATAATAATAAAAATAATAAAATTCCAATTGGCAAAAAAATAAAAAATGGGATAACTCAACATTAACAGGTGATGCAATTTGTTGCTTATGTATAAACAAATTAGCAACATTAGTTAGTCTGATGTAAAAATGTAATGTGAGTTTTTTGTAACAATATAATGTATGAAATTTGTGAATTATAAAATATGTAAGTGATCAGTTGATTTTGAGTAGTGTGGAGTGTAGAAAGCAAGCGCAAACTAAATAAAGCTTCTAAAGGTGGATTTTAATTTCAACAAAATTTAAGCAGCCATTTTTGTTATATAATGTATAGCAGTACTTTTATAAAAAATAAATAAATGTATTATTTTTTGAACTTAAATTAATTACAGGCTTTCACAGGAATAAATAATGGTCTGATTAATCAAAACAGAAAACTAAATTTTAGAAAGAATTTTTTAACCTATTCTTATATTTGGTTATATGAAATTTATTGTGACTGTCCAGAAGCCAACATTTAAACAGAAATATACTACATATTAAATAAACTAGATATGCAAAATATTATCACCATATTATAATCACAAAAACAGTATTCTACAGAACATTGAAAGTTATGCTATCATGCAGACAAATAAATGGGAGCAAATAAATGGACTATTTCAAGTTCAGGACACGTTAATTTTAAATTTATTCCATGCTATTATAAGTATAAATGCTTATCACAAATGAATAAACTCTTGTAAAATCAATTTTTTCAATAATGAGTTCTAGTACATCATATTGGACATTCAAACTTGTCAAAACCCTTGATGTAATAAATATCAAATATATTTAAATTATAAACAGCATCTCTTAAATATTATTTTTACAATCCTAAATAAACTAATTTTTTTTGTTATATCTACTTAGGTGCGCAATAAGGTCTGGCTGTTATGAGCACTAAACTAATTATTTTTTTGGAATGACCATAAATTGTTCTTCAATAAAATCATGAAACAGGTTATAATAAATTAAAATTATGGGAATACTTAACTCCCAGAGTGCTTTTTCAATTTTATATATACATATATATAAAAAATTATGAGTTTGCACTTAACTATCTGAAAAGCACGAATGATTTAATTTATATTCTCAAAGAAAATACTGGTACATCATTTTTTAAATGATAGAATGTGGCTATATTTGCAGACATAAAATATCCAATTCTATTAATACATGTTCTTTCTACTAAAATGCTCTAATAAAACTAAAAAATAAAATTCAAGTTTTAATCAATAAAAACCATAACAATACAATACAATTATTACCATTGTATTATGTAACAGTTTCATTTGGATTTTAAAGCAAAAAGCAAATAACTTTAAAAGTTCAAATAAAAACTGTTAAGTAATCAAATTTAATGATAGGACAAAAATTATAATTATATAAATAAGTTATTCAATAAACTTACCCTGGGAACAGATGAGTCTCTTGTATGAAGAGTCTCCTCCAAGCACAAATCAGAATCTGAACCAGATCTGTATGGCTCCTATTAAAATGTACCAGAAAATAAACATTATTTCAGCGTTATCATTTTAAAATATTCTTTTTTAAACAATACATATAAGCAAGCAATGAGTGTACCCCAAACACAATTCCACCCCACTCAAATTATTATACTACATTATATAATTATTTTGTGTAATGTATATGTAAAAAGGGCTTGCATTTTAATGATATTAACATTCCAAAATTCTTTATAATTAAACAATTATTATTGTTTTAAGCTTAAAAAATTATTTCATTCCTCTGAACATATTAACAAGTGTTATCAAAATATGGGTTGTAATACACCTCACAAATATTAATTCATAATGATTGATTTTTTGTCTTCAATTTATCTTACTTTTGTCATCTGTTGTGTAGTTGTAAGCACCCTGGCTATTGGGTTACAACAAATGGGCAATGTTTCCAAGAGTGTCGGCCTGGAATGGGTAAGCAGTGGTTTCATGTAATTTGTATCGAAATCAGCCCAAAGTTTAGCCAACCAGGCTTTGTCACTACCACGAGGGCTGCTCGGGCTTTCAGCACCATCCTGAAACATTTTCATCGTAAGACTAAAATGCCTGCTGTAATCTGTATCAAAGTCAAGCTTTAGACAACTAATAAATCACATTTTTACCAATGCAATATTGTTTTCATTCATTTAAAATTATGAATACAATTTAGAAATCCAACTAAAATTTAATTTGAACAGAATCTCTTAGAAATTAAAGCACTTTTAAATAACTGCTTTATATTGTAATATTCGTGAAATATCTTTGAAACATCTTGAAACCTAATACTTCCTGAATATCTAATAGACCAACTGAAACTAAGAAAAAACATTCTATCCCCTTCAGTACACACATATTACAGCACTTTAACGCTAACAAAACACATCTTACTCCCACAATATATTTGCATTATTAGTGTTTTTAACCTTTAAACAAGTTATTACTACGTATGAAACAATGATTGAGGAGTTCTAGTTATTCCATAAGAAAACCAGAAATTATTTGCATAAGATTACTGAAAATATATAACTAAATATATAGATCATAATGCTCAACATTAAACTACAAAATAAGAAGCAAGTTATGTGCCATTAACAGCTTAATACGTTAACAGTATGTTATTTAAATAAACATACAGAGGGAGTGTTAGAACTAAGAGAAAGTAATAAAAATGCACATGCACATTGCCAAAATGCTTTTAGCCACACTGCTAAATTATTAGAGGAGTTTACCAAAATAAAATCAGAGTTGAGTATATTCAAGTTCCACAATTGTTACAAGAACAAAATACGTAAAATAAAAATAAGAAATTCAAATTTAGGCTTTATCAAAAATTGTGAGTATCAAATGTATACTCATCAGTAAACTATCAAACATTTAGACTATTATCAATTTATCAATTCCAAAGGTCAAACATTATAAGACTTCTTAAAAATACTCTGTAATCATAACACTTTATATCATGAAACAATTGAGATTACTTTCAATAATTTTATATGTAAATTATTGTTTTGATTCATATAAAGCCTGCTTATTGACTGGACATATATTCAAGGGGCTATTAAAAGAAACATAAAGATATGTTATGAGAAATAAAGATACATACCAGCGAAGAGACCCCAACAGTATTATAAGACACCTGTAATAGAAGTCAGGATTTGGACAAAGGAAAAGAAGGTTTAGGTTGAAGGAAAGAAAAGAAAACACATGCATCAGACATTTTGTACGATAAAATCTAAAAATACTGTGATCTCTAAACTTGCACTCGATAAAATTGTGAACATATTTCTTTTTAGAAAAGTGCCTACTGCTTAGTGTTTTCATACTGCTAATACTGAATTATTTTCAAACTAACATTGCTGCTCTATGTATGTAATTAAATTACAATCTAAGCCATGCATATAAAAGCAAAATATCAATAGTATAGTAATAGATCTTCACCCACTCTACATTAAGAAATATATTTCATTTTTAATTTTTAAAAATGCAAGAAGCAATTTATAATCAATATTTATATTTGTAACATTAAAATTTTAACTTCAGGATAAATTGACTAGAATATCAATTTAGGGTATCCTGGGACAAGGAATTAAAAAAAAAAGATAGAAACCATTAGTAATGAAACTCATGATTCATGAACCAAAATTTTGAAGTGAGTGCCATAGATATTAATCAGAAGACATAAAAAATAACTAACTGTACTACTCCCTGAAATATGAAACCTATTTTTGGTGAATAAGTGCAAAAATAAATTATGTAATAAACAAAGGAAGAAAGTTAAGATCATTGAGTGAATTGAAACTTGATAAGTGACAGTATTGATCATAATTTGAAGGTTATGAACCACTACCTTAGGGTGAACTTATGAAATATCACAAACAACCAAGAATGAAACCAAAATACACTACTAGAGAAAAAAATTCTGGATTGATATATTTGATTTCATACTATTCATTATGGTTTTGTTAAATAAAATATGGTTCTAAATATCAAATAAGATAAGACTTTATCAGCTATACAGAAATCTCAACAAAAGCTAATGCTGGAAGCATAAAAATTGTTAAAAGCATGTGAAATATACACACCAGTTTTATTAAAGCTTGATTAAAAAAATTAATTTAATTAGCAATAATGGCAAGTGAGTAATAATTAAGGGAGACAATTTTAATGTTTTCTTCTTTCATGTGCATTTGTTTAGATCTCTTAATAACCATTGACTTGAGATAATGAACAATAATTAAAATTATAAATGTTCATTTTAATTTTAAAAGTTTAATATTCAATGGAAAATATTATTTTCAATGTTGTTATCCACAGTAATTTTGCAGAATATTTCATTAACAGAGTTTAATAACTTATATCATTGTAATATTATAATATGGAATTGAATTTTAAAATATTTTTTTCACCACATATGTACTTACTAAAACTATATTAATTTAGTAGTCTATCATAAAAAGTAGTAAACAAAATACTGCAATTACATATGTACTACAATGTTAATAGCAACAAACAATGGAAAGCCAGTATATACGGTTTGTACATACCCCTCTTCCAACACTTGCGTATGGGAGCATTTCAACTTCTTCTTCAACACCAACTCTGAACAAAAAAAAAATATGTATAGCAGAAATTAATATTTGTAAATAACCAATTCAATTCAAAGACAATTGTAATCCCAGACAAAAGCTTTGGGAAAAATAGTGTGTAGTTCACAAAAATAAAAAAATGATGCAACTTACAAGTATAGTGTAAGAGTGAAAAATTATTTAAAAACAACTCTCTTTAAAAATGTTACAAATTCATTCTTGAAAATAATATTATTATTTCATGTTATTACACATATTTATAAGAAACTGACAACAAAGTGATCTTCAGTTAGGCTTTATTAGTACAATCTAATTTATATTGAAAACAAATACAGAAATGGAATATAGTAACAAATTCAAATTCTCTCTCTTATATCCAATCATTGTACACATTTTATAATATTGAATTTCATTTTATATTGTATCTCCAATTCAAAAATTCCTAACAAGTTGAATTGCATTCATAAAGGTATATGATATATACAATAAAATAAATAAAAAAATACCCACGGTATTCGAAACCAAGTCAGAAGCTGCATTGTGGAACCACCTTGTATGATTACAGTTGCTATCACAATCAACGATGTTGTTGTCAGCATTGCTTGTCGTGCTTCAGATACCGTATTACGAATTGCTAATGCAAAAGACATAGCTCCTCTTAAACCTGTAATAAATTATAATGTATACAAATAACAATTACAATATTTAAACAAAATAAATAATAATAAAACTGAAGTAAATTCATATTGAATCATAGAATATTTCTAATTAAATACACTGATAAAGGACCTGCAAAAAACAGCATATGCTGGAAATTCGGCGGAATCTTTGGTTTACGTCCGAGATTTACAAGAAATGAAAGTGGATAAATATTAGCAGCCCGACCAATAGTAGCACAAATCTAACTTGTGTTAAAGAACCACATATAATAATATATTAATGACTTCACATACCCACACAAACTTACATACACAAAAGTAACATGTTCAGATCTTGACTTTAATTTTAGTATTTTAGCTGAGGATCTTTTTAGTTTAAAAACAATATTTTTAAAATATAATACTGTCTTTAAATGCCTTAACTGTTTTAAATGCAAAAATTAGACACACAAAATTATTAAATATTTCAAAAAGAAACAAATTGATATCATGAGACAAAAAAGGATACAAATCCAGAAATTATAAATCCTGCATCGAATCTGTGCTTAGGAAATGTAAACATGGAAACACCAATATAAGAGAATATGAAATTCTCAGCCAGGAAATTTAACAATTCAAACAAATGTTTTGTTCTCTTCCTAGAATCCTTTGAAAGATTATTGTAAGTGTAGTGGGCTTGACATATGCCGCAGAATAAAACTGCAACAACACCTGCAACAAATAAGAATGATATATTTTTTAATACACTGACAGTGTAATTTTAATCTTTTTCAAATAAAATCAATACTACATAGTGAAAAATCTGACAAATCAACCATTCATGCATCTATGCACAAGAATAAAACAGTCATGCATTTAATGATTAATATTTTTTAATTACAAACCGGTTAGGTCTAAGGTTTCTGCAATCAGGAAAGTAGCATATGACATCAACACGAACAAGGCTGATTCAAGTAGAGGAAAGTCTCTTACACGAGTGAATTTGGTCAAGTGAGCAAAGTTAAGGAAAACCTCCAGAATAAAATATTTCAACATCATTTAGACATTTAAAAGAAAAAGTATTTAAAATTAAAAAGAACCAATTAATGGGGTATTATATTGAAATACACAGAGTATTATTATTATTTTTGACACAGTCAATGCAATGCTAAGTGTTTTTCTTGTGTACTAAAGTGCTAACAAATGAACAATAAATTAATTCGGTTTTAGGAATATATGATAACCAAAGGCATAAAAGGATATCACAGCAGTAATGCATCCCATAACAGCTCCAATCAGCAGAGATACAGAAAATATGCCCAAGAAATTACTGAAAGCCAAGAAAAAAGCGTACGTCTCGAATCCACCAGATTCAAGCTGGTAATGTTCTGCATAATTTTGTATTGATCTGAAACAGTATAATCCAGATAAATGTTTGAAATTTATCCCTGGAAACTTTGGTTTTAATAAAAACTTGTTTAACACCACTGAATACTTGGTCCTATGCTAGACACAGTTTGGCTTCTTGACATTGTCAAGTGGCACCTATAAAACTATATTTTTGTGATACAATTCTTATCATATCATATTTAAGAAAGAAGTGGCAGCAGAATGAACCAACAGAAGACTGATGTTCACTCTCATGAACACCAGATTTTATATCAAATAAATATATACCCTATCTATATTTCATTATTTAAATTATCTGCAGTGAATTAATAAGTACATCAGCAGTAATATTAAAGACATTCAAAATAAAAAACTGAGTGAAAAATTAAATATTGTTATCTATTGATATCCTCAAAAACAACCGAACTCACCCACTGAGGACTATTGCAACAGCATCATTGAGTACACTTTCTCCAAATACAAGAGAATAGAGGGTAACATCAACTTTTAAGTCATTGAATATGGCCAATATTGTAAGAGGATCTGTTGGAGAAATTAAAGCACCAAAGTAAAGTGTATCAAGAAATGTGAAACTTCTCTTCAAGTGTGGAATCATTTGCAAAGATCCGTACATGAGGGCTCTATAAAAGAATATATGAAAGCTACATTAAAGTAAAATTGACAATGCAATACACATAAAACAATTTCTACATATGCAATTATTAATCTTATAAGTTAGAAAGTAATTTATACAGTGTCATTTTCAAAATAAATTATTTTTATTATACATAAAAAAGTATTACATAATATAAACGTTTAGCAACAATGGACAATACAATTATTTTGAATTCTATTTAGGTTATTACAAAAATAATTATCAAGAAACTGTGTCCAAGTAGTGTGACAGCAGTAATCAATGTCACTTTATAGGTCAACGAAGAAAACTCACTGATAGTACAAATACTCAGTCTGCAACAGCATATATTGAGAAATTTAATGCTTACCCGACAACAAATGCCGATATTGTAGTACCAACAACTGCATATGTTAATATTGCACCAAGATTACGGAAAAAATATTTCTGAAAAAAGTAAATTCCAAAACTTTAGTTATTCGATATGGAATAAAACTCAATAGTTATGGATTACAAATAGACTCATGCAAGCATATAAAATTCCAATAATGAAATGCCTTAGTTAAAAATAGATAGAAACAACATACCCTTTTTAAAGAATATCCTGCATGAAATATTATAGGTGGGAGAATAATATTGAAAAATATTTCAGGATCAAATGTTGCCTACAATGAAGAAGTTTGTAGTATTAATTTTAATATTAATAATGAAGCAGATTACATTTTTCTGTAAGACCTTAACTAAAACATAGTTAGCATTTCCAACTTTATAAGCTAATAAAAAATATTGACACTCATTATTATCAAATAAAAGCGATTGTATTTTAATCTATATCTCTAATTGGTCTACTTGTACCAGATTACAATTATACGCACTCTGTTCCTTTATCTAAATGATTGTTAAATAAAAATAATATGAAATATTGAAATACCTTCTGGTCCATAGCATTGCCAACTACCTTTGCAACACCTCCTCTGAATGTATAAGCGTATGTTTTGTTGGTGAGAGGGTGTGAACTGTCTGCTGATGCATACCGGAGCCACAGTGTATCCGGAGGAACTGATAAATTGTAATCGTCTTTTGAGTCCTGTATAACTGTCATGTGAGAGACCTCTGTACTGCTGTTTGTATAGCGTATCAGACAGCCGACGATTAAACCTGAGCAATAAAATATTATTAACCTCTGTGACACCCATTATAAATATAACCCAATGTAATAAATATTGTGTAAAGAATTAACATCGATTGTGTCCGCTCTCTTAAGAATTAAATTTAATCGAATGCTAATTTATAAACCTATTGTGTAATCTATTCAGTTCATTTAACCCATTATGATGGAAGATACTTTACAAAGGGTGATTTCATAAGGAAATGCATAGTTTCCTAATATTGTAATGTTTTCATTTTATTGATTAGGCTATATTCTGAGTGATGAAATAGTTATTTCGACGCAATAATACAATGTATATGAAATACTTCCACTAAAGAATTATATGTGGAGAAACAAAATTACATTTAAAAACAAAACTGCCAAGTTCTATTTTCTAGGTTTCAAGGAGCGCCATACTTAACCTACACTCGCTCTTGTTCGATACGAGAAGAAACGGCAATAAAATCGTGTCGAAATTATAACAGAGGGATATATTATTACCGTAAATGACAGCCAGTCCAGTTTCGTGAAGAAACCGAAAGCGCCTGTGTTTGAACAGCCATATTGTTAATACTGTTAATGTTAAAAGAAATGTGTAAACTAATATGTTTAAACTGTCTATCGTATGTATCCTCTGCGCCTTCTCGTCGAATTCAATATCAGCAGATTTGGAACACACTTTATCCAAAATAACGAGAAGAATAGTCAATTCGTACACTTTAACACCCGCCATTTTACCTGTACTACTGTTATCAAATTTAACGCAAGACAGTACGATTTACTATCAATTGATAAAATTAGAGGTCGAGGAAAAAACAGCCAAATTTCTGCAAAGAATTGTTTCATGGTGTACTACCGATAGCGAATCGCGATTCTAAACATCACTAATATTAAGACAAAAGTATTATCACCTAGCATGCGTTTTTGTATTAAACAAATATACAAATATCTTAAGCTGCGTATGTACTCTGTTATTGAAATTATTAATATGTATACATAATACCTAAATAAATTAGTTACAGTAATTAATGAAATATCAATCTGATATCTTACTTTTCTTAAATACTAAAACTATTTCATAAGTTGGTATCCGTTCATATAGTAAGAAGTAAAGCGGGACTTTTCCTTTTTCAAATTCAATAACCAAGATATTCTTTAAAAAAGCTTCCATTATCGTATATTATCAACATAAAAGTGATTGATAGGATTATTTATATCTCCCTCGAAATTAATAATTTGATTTATTTTTTTTAAAGGAGGTAATATAAAATGTGCAACCTGTCCGTTTTACTTAATGCTTTAAAGTTAACTCATTACCAGGGTATTATTTAAAAACGACATATATTTATAGTTCTTGCGAAGTATATTTCAAATTACTTTGTTCACTGATTATACGAAACCTTTATCTACGCATTAATATTTACATTAATATTTAATTAATGCAATTTTAATGTAATGTAGTTTTCAGTAAGATTCTCGCGTTGATCCTTTATTAATAAACGCCGCCGATATTCAAATTTCAATACACGCCTTACTGACGATCCTTATTATTATTTAAAATTGTTTCAATTTTAGGTTCAACCTGATTTGGGTACCATAAAATACTAGCTTTCTTGCTTAACGTCTATCTTTCGCAAGTCTACTATTTACATTTATTCCGAATTAAATAAATATAATAATAATAAAATAATTTAACATATAGTAGGTTCCGCGTGTATATATTTTTATAATTATATGTTACTATAGCATAAAAGTATTAAAAATCAGCTATTAAACTTAGTCAGGAATGATTTAAGGTTTATAAGTTTTTATTCAAGGCATAAAATGAAGACGAGCACTGACCAATTTCATTAATTAACCGTGCGATGGCGGGGCGGCGATATTTTCAATTGGAGGGATATTTGGTAGGGCGGGAGGGAAATTTGGGAGCGTCAGAGTGGTGGGGAGGGGAGAAAGTTATAGCCGGGCCCACCCTGGGCGGGCTTCAGTACTCTGCGATCCGTCGAGTCTGTCGGTCATAGATCTCTAGTCACTCCTAGCTCCTCGCTCTTTTCTTTGACTTCTCTCTCCCTTCTTTTTTCAAACTCATTTCGAAGATGAAGGATTTCTGCGGCATCAAGTACAAGCTCGACAAGAGCGAGAAGTTCGACGAGTACATGAAGGCCTTAGGCGTGGGCATGATGACGAGGAAGGTGGGAGCTTCGGTGAGCCCGGTTGTCGAGCTCACGATCGAAGGCGACGTTTACACCCTGAAGTCGTCTTCCACCTTCAAGAACACGGTCACCACTTTCAAGCTGGGCGAGGAGTTCGAAGAAGAGACACCGGACGGCCGCAAGGTCAAGTCCATCATCACTCTCGAAGGCGACAACAAGCTTGTCCACGTCCAGAAGAGCGACAAGGAGACGACCATCATCAGGGAATTCTCCCCGGACCAGATCGTCATGACTCTCACCGTTGACGACATCGTCTGCACCAGGACCTACAAGAAGATCGACTGAGAATCGACACTGACTACCGACTGAAGTATACGTACTGTTTAACTTTTCGTACATTTACTAACAGAATGTATAGTTTATTATTTTGAATACACGTCTTAAACATATTCTGATTGTAGTACCTTTATTTTTTATGCCCGTTTCCTTATATAGCTTGAGTTTTACGATCAACTTTATCTCAGTTCTGCTGTACATTGCACTGTAAACTTGTAACTGTTGGTATATTATTATTCTTCATGAGCTCTGTCCCATCCCATCGATGTCAACAACGGTATCCTTCGTATGGTAGAGGAGTGTTTGTGGGTAGTATAACCATCAGATATTTGCAAATAAGATACTTAGAAGATTTTTACATCGTGTAGAAAAATTAGGAATGCATTTTGGGATATTGGAATGCCCTTCGTATGTTTAACAGCAGTAAATTAACTGCTAGTGAGCAGAGAGTAAGGTTTAATGGCTGGTTTTTATGTTACGATATTAGGAATTTTCTGAGAATTAGTCAGAGAGCAGTAACGTCTACTTCGAACTATTCTTACCACGTGTGTTACAATTTCTACAACGAAGTGGAAATTGTTATAATCTGATTAACTAAACACATGACGTTTAAGGAGGTAAATCTACGTCGAAGTCAGCGTTAGCATTTAAGAGATGGCCAGAATGTTGTTAAATTTGAAATTACGTGTGATGAATGTTAAAATAAGTTCATTGCATAGTGATCGTAACGCAACACAGACATTACCGGCGGCGTTACTCTTTATATCAGATAATAACTGAAGTAATGCGTGTCCTTGTTAAAATATTTACCACTAGGAAGCACCAGTAAAGTCATTTGAACCAATAATGCACCTGATGCAAACCTGATAACCTGTTTGCACTAGGTGTTTCTATCTGTATGCACTATCATTGGATTGTTGTTATTAAGTTTATTATTTCGCCAAAGTCAGTTAACAAAAGGGAACATTGTTGAAAACTCCACTTACATATTCTAAGTCATATTCGAAGTTTTTGAGCGCGTTCTTAACCGAAATTCTTCTTCGGGCATTAATTTTGAATGCGAAGAGGGCGATCATTGTGCACAAAATGCCGGTTAACTAAAGAAATTTGATCGGGAATTTTATACTGTAGCGCTAATAGTATTGCGCAATCGTGCGCTTTCTAGGTGTGAGTGTTGGGTTAAAGGAAAACTGCAGGGGTAGTTCAGTATCCAGTTTTTCTAGTTGGAGCCTTGGTCGTGTCGTTTACGTAAGAACAGGTATTAACGACATTTAAGTGGTACACGATTTCTGATTCCCATCTGCGGAGACAGTATTGGCACGCAGAAATACTGCGGCGTCTTTTGCGACTTATGTTTATTTATCTGTTATCAAATTTCCTCCAATCCGTCCATCGCAATGACAACTCTGTGACTTTCTAATGTTTTATGACGAATTAGCTCAAAACAATATTGCCTGAGGGTACAGCTCTATATATAGTATAATGTAGAATTCTGTATTAATGGGTTATCGTCAATGAATGTTTCTAATTTTACACATTATTTTACCCCGTTCGATGCAGTTAACATCATCTGGTTGAAGCTGAGACAGAGAATCGCAATGGCGATCCCCAACCCTCACTTAACGTGACATTACTTGAATTGCATTAAACCCAATTCACCAACAGCATCGGCTTCGTAAAAATTAAGTTTTGAGGGTCAGTAACACCGGTACTGTTAGATAACAAATGTTATCTAATTTTATCGTATTATTCAATTTCAAATTTTCGAAATATAAATCGATTCAAGAGTAAGTACAAAAAAAGAAAAGCCGTCAGAGAACAACAGTGAGAGAGGACCTAAAGGGGCGATATCCGTTTGGTCCGGGTACCGAAACGAGATTCCGATTTTAAATTAATGCAGTCGGGTCGATTAGCCTTGAAATTGCACTTGATCGATGGCCAGGATCAATGGCACGGAAATCAGGTCGGAATTTTAAACACGCGTTTTGCGAGAAAAGTAACAGTCGGTTTCAGTTCGAGATGAATTTTGACATTCATTGCACTGAATAGACCATTTTTGTCCAGGAAATACGAATGTATCGTATATATATTTTCTGTTGTTTTGAGATCCCTTCAACAAAGCTTTTCTACAGCACAAATGGCCGCATAAAAATATATATTATGAACCAACAGTGGGTGGAGGAGAGTTCTATTTTTAAACATCCAGTGAATTTTAATGGAATACTGAAAGTTGAAGTATTATCAAGACAATAAGTAATGGTACTTGCGTATAATTACTCTGATTGAACAGCGAACTTGGTGTGAAAAATAAAAAAATATAATTCAGCAAAAATTCATTACGTTATAATTACGAAATAATAACAATTCGATGTCTCTTCTCGTCTCAGATCGTTCTAGCTAATTGATTTACAGTTACCGTTGAATTACTGCAATAATTAAATGATTATGAATCGAACCGTAGC
Organism: Lethocerus indicus; assembly: GCA_019843655.1. Classification (NCBI taxonomy): domain Eukaryota; kingdom Metazoa; phylum Arthropoda; class Insecta; order Hemiptera; family Belostomatidae; genus Lethocerus; species Lethocerus indicus. Next base: position 10,798,974 of record JACDQD010000007.1, on the reverse strand, counting down.
GATCGGTAGTTTCTGATACGGTGGTTAGGACAATTCGATTTCCAGGGTAACTTGAAAAGGTGTCGGCGTTTGACATTCTTCTGAATAGGGCGCAGGCAGAGACTTTATGATTGATTTTCAGAGCTTGCTGTTTAACCGAAACTGGTTACAACGCATCTTAAGCCAGCTAAGTAATCAGTGACTCACCTAATAGAGTTGCTAGGCGACATCTTTCGTTCTGTCATCCATTTTGGTACTGATGGCCGTCATAATTACTCATCGAGAACGTGGGAAAACATTTTTCTGACAATTTCATTCAATGGATTTGAAATTTCACGGCAATTTTCACAAAACAAGAATGAACACAGTCTTATAAGCTTTATTATTTTTTTGTGATACTGACAGCCGAGCTCACTGACTCTTTATTATAAAGAGTAAAATCAATAACGAATAAATGACTAACAGGAAACTTCACGACTTTACGAATTTATATAATTCCTTTTACTTACGTTCGAACATAATGGCAAATGTCCGTATGACTCGCGATTAAATTATATAACACGAGCGTTTTGTTCTTGTAAATTCTATTTATCTTACTCCTTTTGCTTGAAACTGCCGTATTTTTTACAAAAATAAAACAAGGACTGATATATCGTTGCAATGGCATATTTAATTTCAATAAATATTTTCCGCTCGTTTCCGCAAAAATTATAATTGCAAAGTGTCCGTTATATAAATACATCAGTATAACAGACCGCCCTTTCACAAATTGGTGGCCAATTATCGATTGGGAAAATATCTAGTTTCCTCGTAGCCCAAATATTGCCCATTTCAGTATAATCAGATGCGCGTATCAACAAAAGATAGCAAGCGGGCGTGATGACATACTTAGCAGTAGGGGCACAACACAAGAAACACCTGCAAATATTTGTACAAATCTGCAAATCAAACCCAATCATAATGACAATATTCAGAGGATGCTTTAACGCGTACCAAATGCTACTGCTGTTTTATTAACGGAATACTACTGGTGGAGTATACTTCAAAGTTAGTATAATAAGTTAGTATCGCTTGAAATTGTTATGTTCACTATTTTCAACAGCTTAAATAAAGGTGCCGGATAGGATGGATCCGGATTCCGATTCCACCGATTGCTGTACGACGAAGAATCTCGATGAAAATATATCCGCTTTTATTTTGCAAAGAACTTGTTCGACCTGTCGCATATCAGAAACGTACATTCAAATGCCAAATTAATGGCCTCCTCCGATTAATAGGTGTAAGACAATGGTCGTTTTTATTATCGGCTTTGAGTCATCCGGGCATTTACTCCGATCGCGTTTGACTCAGTGGAGTTAACAATGGGCGATAAACGAGAGGCGGACTCACGGTTTCAGATTAAAATGCGGAGCGGATCGAACGCGAAACATTTTCCTGGAGTCTTTGTCATATGCCAATCTGTCGATGTCGGAATACGGACGATTACCTACAGATCCGGCTTAATCTGAGCAGCATTCAACGTACCCCATAACAATATGAGGCAGCACTAGCTTGTTCCTTGGGCTAGTTCGTGGACATTTAGGTTACGGAATTAAAGTATTGTTATTTTGTCTTAAACGTGCTCTGATTTATGTTGGCACTGCTGAATCTATCCGGATTATAAATGTATCGGTTTACTGACAATTGTACTGAACAGTTCATTGCTCGTTAATGCTTCCAGCGATAAAAGGGTCCCAATTATTATAGACGTTTATTTCTAACAATATTTGCATTTTTGTCGTTTAACAGTTATGGTATATCTTCCTGTGTATAAAAATAATATTTATTTGGGTGTCCGCGAGGGTTGAAATATACGTCACTCTTGCTATCTTCCGCACTGTCATGCTATCTTCAATTACTTCATTTCCCTATTTTTATTACATAAGGGCATTTCTCTCATCTTGGGACTGTAGTCTGGGCGCGGTTTTTCAATGTAGGGGGACCATTTTCGAGGGCTCAATTGCGTTCCAATTCACCTCTGGCCCAGACATATTTATAATTTTGGCCGTACCGTTATGCCGACCCCGGCGGTGAATTAAGACCGCATTTATTATGTCCCCGGGAACATTACGAGGCTGTAACAGCCGTGAACCTCTGAACAGGCTCGTCATTTGTTCCCGAGCGGTTCTTCACATTTGGCTCTCGGACAGCGCGCATAGTACTCTGTCCTACTATTTCATAAATTATAACACCGATCACCAAAGAAGCCCATATTTTTTTTATGATTTATGTTATGGTCCATGTATATTACAGTAGGTTTGAAGGAGCCGGCCGAAACTGAGTTGGTGGTGAAGGATTCATGATGAAAAACATATTAATTCAAATCACTAATTCCAATTTTGAATAAAATATTTTACTACTCTTTGAAACGTTTATTATTAGTATTTTTGTAATTTATATGCGTAAAAATAACTTTGGTCGGGTCGGAGGAGACTGGCACGGGAGAAAACTGAATTCGGTCGAATTTTCCAAGAGAACGACAGAGGACAATTAGAGGTCGTCCAGGGGCCTACGTGACCGTTCGCCCTCCAAATGACTTCTACCGTTCCCCGGAAAATTCTACCCAATTCAGATTTCTCTAAATTCTCGCAGCCCCTGCCGAGAGCACTCGGACACCAGCCTTTGTCTGTTGGGCCGCTATCTGTCCTCTGTCGCTCCTCCACAAATGCGACCCTTCTCGAATTCCTCTGTTCTGTCCCCTGCGCCCCAGCACTCTGCCAAACTGACAACAGCACTCCTTTAGATTACACTACGGTCGAATTGACACCGGTTACTTGCGGTAAACTTGAATCGACCAGGACTTCTCCAATCCAAGTTACGTTAATTCTGCAATAGACAATGTTAAAAATCAACAAGAAATGTTATGTATAGTTAATTAGTTCATACATAGATTCAATTGAAACAAATTCTTGGTGAAATCTAATTTATATTTGATCCTATTATACGCGTATCACTATTACGCTGTAAAAGTGGAGACGGGTTGTGAGAGGCACAGATGGCATGTCTTCTAAAATTAAAGTAGGAAGTCATGAGGCCAATTTAGCGCTTAGCCGCTAATCGCTAGGTATAATGAGTTAGACTACATAAGCGGGCTTTCATTGAATGATGAATGTAACCTTGTTCTGCATCAAAACCGTTGGGAGGGGATTCCTGGTATCATTCCTTTCACATCAGATACAGCATCGATCCACGAACTTCTTTTCCTGCTAACTTAGTCCACCAACTGTGTCAACCTGGCTTTCCAACAGTTAGCATCCAGGTAGCTAGTCTGTACTTTGTTGCCGGCATAAACATGAACCCTTGCTCATGATGAGATTTGGTTTCTTCTTAACGTCATTAACGTCATGGTATTAAACATCATTTATGTATTAAATTGAATGTGGTTTAGTGAATCCCTGTTTTAAAAAAATATGAATGTAATGACAAAGGACAAGAAATCCTGGGCATAAAACGACGACCAGTGGAAACGTTTTATGAATGTGAAACATCAATTACCATATCGAGAATTTCGACTAGTCAGTTTATGGTTCAGGATCTAGTGCCTGTAGCACTACTTTCTTCCTATAAGAACCCCAGCGGATCGTAAAGTACAGGTTTTGTATGCCGATTATTTGTTTAAAGTTAATGTCTACAAGACCGCGTTATCTGTCTCAACCACCGACCGTTTTTCTTCATCAAACGTTATTACCAGAAAGTCAATATTTAATAAGATAGGAGTTTTTTCTGCTGTAATTTTATGCTTATCTATAGCGACAGATGCCCGTCGGTCTGAATTTAAAGCAAACAGTTGATTTTGCTGCAGCAAAACCACACTCGGACGGTAGGCCGAAGACATTCGATATATTATTATAGGAATAAACTGAACGAATAAACACGGTAAAAAGATACCGTGTACAGGATTCCTTCGACCTGTTTTATTAACCTATTTATTACGAATGAAATTTATTATGTATACCACATTGTAGGATATTTCCACTTCTAAGCACTTCTATAGAAGTTCAGAGGTATTGAAACTCTCCCCCGTTTACCCAGCGCTGTCTAGACATCAACAAAATCAATATTTTTTATGCCTTGAATAAACTTTAGTATTTCGTGTATTTTTATGCGAATCCGTAAACGCCATGAGAGGACCCCATTCAATAAGGATAGCGTTCCTCCATTGTTTGATGATGGGTGGGGGTTGCTGAATTAATACGGTGCATTCGTCAGGAGGACGGCGAGGTCGTTCCAATGGTGTGATCGCCGTTTCATTGTTTTGCAATTCTCTTTATGTCTTTCTTTTTTTTTCACGGTACAAAAGGTGCATTGCTTTTGTTTTTTAATTTGAGCATAGAATGGGCTGAATTCGGGAGCGCACTCCGTGTTGATGGGAACGTCCTCGCAGGAATGAATACAACTTCTCCGCATTTATTTCACACCGGTTATTGCTTTCGGTTTCGAATTTTTCGAAAGGTCGGAATCGTCGCTGATTGAAAGGTGCGAAGAGTAGTCGGTATTTTCGAAGTTATCTGACGGGCGACGAAAGCGGGACAATCTGAGATAGGGCCGTACGAGGGCAAAGACCTCGCGACAGGCACCTACCTGTGGTTTGGTAATTAGGAGCCAACGGAACTGCGTGTACAGTAAAGCACTGTGCATTATTTGTACCTCCATTCTTAGGCCTGCATTCGATGCAACGCCCTTTAAGTATTAGTCATCCTCTCTGAGTACTGCCGTTACGCGTTTTAATTTATGAATTATTTATTGTGGTAATTGGCACAGAACTTAATTGAGCAAACTGCAAGCAAGTAAAACATATTAAGTATTGTTTCAAAAAAATTCAGATTTTGTTGTCCAGCACTACATGGGTTTAGCTCACATAAGTATACTTTAACAAATATCTCGTACATATGTAATGAAATAAAGATACTAACTCCGGTATAATCATTGGATTTAAGATTATTTAATAATTGAGGAACTAATTGTTGAGGTGTCGTGAATTATGTATTACACCCCAAATCGACACAAAACTGACGCCGTTCTAGTCAGCCTGGGAATTAGATATTACAGGGGGTCAATAAACAAACTGCACAGTCCAACGTCCTGTCGGCGTGCAAGGATAGATATCGCCTGATGAATGGTGGCTGCTGTTAGCACCAGTTTCTCTCGTGACAATGGCTCCTACTATAATCACGTGATGGCGGGCCCAGAGATTGGCTGTGGACTAGTGGCGCGATAAACACGCACACTCTCTCTGTTCGGCGCCTACGCCAGGCTACGGACGCACACCGACGCCGGGACAATGCGAAGAATACCGCTGGCGCGACGTCCTTGACACTGGGCTATTCAAACCTTCGACGCTCCTCTGAGCCTGAGCCCCCACCTCACGTCCCGAGGATATACTACAAAGAGTCCGCAGCATGTAGAGGCCGTCGGAGCTGAGAGTCTCTAGAGTTGTAAATCCATAAATCCGCTCTATTCTTAATTCCAGTCTGTAATTAACAGAAAACAGGTTGTTTCAACCAACCCCTCTACCACAATAAGCCACGCACATTTAACACCATGACTAAATCCTTGAAAGTATAAATAATTATTGTTACACCACTCACTAAAACGGTGGCAGAACATTCTAACATAATGTTGGGACTTAAATGGATTACATCCAAGGGTATTCTAGAAGGGTCGACAGAGGTCAAGGAGACGAACTGATGGTCTGTCGGAGTGTTCAGGACTGGTGATAGCGGCCGGGGCTTCGGGTATTTGGAAAGAAGTCTGGACCGGTCGAATTTTCCTAGAGAACGGTAGAGGTTATTTAGCGGTCGGTCGGTCACGTAGGCCCTAGGTAAATTCTGGGCACAGATGAGAGGGCTAGATCTGATGAAATAGGCCAGCACCGATTAATTAGAATTCGTTTAGTTTAGTTTTTAATTAATTATTTTCAATTAATTTAATTTTGAATTATTTTTCTGATTTAAATGTCAATCGTAATAATTGATATACCTATATTAAACCTCTATTGCTATTTTATCACAGTGTTTCGACAAAATATTTATAACAATCTGTTTTCATTATTGATTTCGTTATTTAATTGGATATCAAATTGTCCTAATGATTTAAGATGAGGCGTATTTACGTTTGGCATAAATGATTACTCGCCTATGCAAATCCTCCATTTACACTCAACCCTTTATGAACAGCTATTCAAGAAGAAATTATTAATTATGTAATTGAATTTTGTGTTCGTCTTGAAATATTTGCACACTATGCAGACTGCCTTATCTCTAGCCAATAATTAATCGGCCTAATCGTGAAGTGATATTGTAAATTCCATAATTATTATTAAAAAAAAATAACGCCAAAGCAATCGGACATGGTGTATAATTGCAGGGTTGGCGATAAGGAGGTAAGGGTCTGATTACAAAGGTCGAAGTCGGATGAAACGGACGATGTATGGCCGATTGAATCATAGAAGCGGTTTGGAGGACCAGAATTACCCAATTCTGTTCAAATTACCAGCAGAAAGAAGATAGAGCAAGTTATTTTTATAATTACTTAAATTTGTGTGTTTTGAATTGTGTAGTCAATATTTTTTTGGCTCAAAATTCTTTTTTCCAAATTGTAAAATGGAATCGGTTGGTTCTGTAGCTGTGTATATTATCACCACTAGTGCAATAAGTTTTTTCATCAAGTAGCGGTTCTTCTATTATTTCGGATTGTGAAGTCCAATTTCCCCGTACTTTTTTCAAGCATTCCTATAAGTGTATATACTATTCAAAATATCTTCGGTTTATGACAAATCGTTAAGAAACAGCTAACTTGTAAATATTGCGTAACACCAATTTTTATATCTATTCCCCCGAAAAAGATAATTTATCAATAATAAAAACGGAACACAGAAAAAAAATCAATAACATTTAAAGAGTTTTTACTGTGATCATGTCTTTGTTGCTAGTAAGACACTCATTAACTCAGAGGAACTTAATCTCAGAGGCAACTGTATCTTTTTAATTAGATTGAATATACATATGATTACATTAATTGGTCCATTTGGGAATTGCACAACGGCAGGTCAGATATTTCTTAAAGTCGTTTTATCTTTCGTAGGTCAGTGAAATTTATTTTCTATACGCAATTAGCTGACACATGTCCAGCTTCGTAAAAAACGTTTAACTCTTCGATTAAATCTTTATTTACCAGTAGTAAGAGGACTTATGTATGACTGTAGTTTATGCTTGTGCACAAACCTTGTACATGCCCTATTGTATATTGTTTGTGTTTCGGATTTATTACCTGTAAAATCGATCTTTCGTGGATGGAGTTTCATTTGTTCGGAAGTAAACTGGAGCAGTTACCGTCCCATCGGGGAGGGTCCGGTCCTTCATCGGAATCCTAATACCTCAATAGTATTATGCATTAGAAACACCGTGCTACCGACAACGGCGAGAATCTAAAACCTGATAATTGTAATACCAAACCCGTGTGGAAATTAATTCTACCCTGCTTTTTAATCGAGTTTTAACTTTTTTTTTGCATTCTATATTTGTTTATTTTTAACTGTAAAGTGCAGGTCACCGGAACCGTAGTAGAGAGCTGGCCACATCCCCGTTATTTGCAACGCTGACGGTCCCAAAAAACTAAATGCTCTTTAAATTCATTGAAGAATGTCGTACCTGCCCCAGCGCATTGGACTGCGTCCAAAGCCGTCGTTGCGTCCACCGATGACGCAAAACCTGACACAAACCCGATAGCCCAGATCCCGTTTCCAAATGGAATTCATGTTTTCCATCGTCCGACCGGGCTTGCATAACCGACACGAGGAGCAGCCGGTAAGGGTAACAGTCGCGCTAATGGGAAAGACTCTGTATTGAGTGATTTTCTTCCTGCAGAAGCCAGGTTGCAACACCGATACGAATTTTTGGACCAAGAACATGTTAACATGTTGGATGGCATGTGCAGCATTAAATTTCTTGAGTGTATCAACTTTTCCATCAAATTGGGCACACCGTGAGTCGGATTTTTATGTTACTCAAAGCGTCACCTTTTGAAACTTAAAGACCCGTTTCCGAGCCGCCGAAAGTTGTCTCGTCAATAGTACTGTCCAGCCCACGTTGTGTATTCAAGTTCTGTGTATCCCGGAGTCGGTTCGGAAGCATAACGGTCGTAAATGAATTTTAAATACTCGGTGGCAATTATAAGCCGCCCACATTAGGGCGACAAAGAGGAGAGCGATATCGTGTGTAAACGGTCAAAGGTTTACACAAGATTAGACTCCTTTAGTGCACACAGTAATTTTCCACATTTCCGTGTATCTTAAAAGAGGGCTTATCTGTTCTGTAGACGAGGCCCTTAACGGGACTATTAGCGCCAATTCATCATTCGAACCGAAGCCAGCGGGAGTTAAAAAATTACGAGGGGATTCTAAGAGTGGCAGTTTCTGAAATGTTGTCAGGAATAGTGAAATACATCTATTATATCATCAATCTTCAATTTTCGGACAATGATCTTAAACCTGATTAATTTCTGACAAAGGTCTTCCTAACTTGTTTTGTTTAATACTGATATAATGTTTCCTTCATCAACGCTGACTTCATAACTACCTTTTTTCTGTGTAATTAACTGGGATACTCTCTCCTCGTGGTCCGAGCGTATCGTACGATGGGTTGCCGTATTCAATTCTGCCGAAAGGGATTGTTGAATGAGTTTATAGAATTCAGAGCTGTGGCGTGAGAAAGCCTCAAGTAGTCCAGGAGACGGGTAGTTAAGCCAACCCCATTGTCGGCCCATATCCGCGCCCACTTCCCGTACATTGTTAACCACTTCGCTCCTACAACACTTTCTTAGGCTGTTAACGCCCGTTAACCTCTCTCCCAGACCAATCTCCCTTTCGTCGTCCTTTATCCGTTTCCCTATCAATATTCCTACGTTAGTACGCTACTGCGGTAATATTTCATTCAGAAAATCCGGACGATTTGATTTCAGAATCGAACAATAAATGTCTGATGCACGGCAAGGGTGGCCTGCACGGTAAAATATGGAGGACACAGCCTTTCGAGTTTCAACAATAATCGAGAGCACTCGAAATGAAAAGAGGAATTAAGTAAACAAATTATTAGTGAACTTTTTAGACCTTCATTATATTCTTGATACTTGGTTCATACTGATATCGACCGTGATTAATAATTATGAAAAGAGTAACCAGGTTGTTAAATTTAAATATAGTATGCCATGTCCAGAGTTAAGGACCCTACAGTACAGATGGTTGCCTGTTTTAACTTTAAACTAGTTTGTTTCTCTAGAATGTTTACTCTCTGACTGGGGATTAAAAGTAAACTAAAGGCTTAATTCACTCTAACTCGAGTTTCCTGTAATATAATTTCTTCAGGCTTCCTGTGGCTTTTCATAACTTTAAATAAGCCAGAAGGAGGAGAAAACCAGAATTCTATCTTGATTTGAGCTCCTGAAGAAAGGAAATTTAATCTTTCCTTCTAATTTCTGCCTACTGGATGTATGAGTTGGAAGAACAGGCAAGAGAAGTCAAACTACCAATCGACAGAATGTCATTCTTGTTATTCCATTACCAAAAATGCGTACCTTGGGCTCCAGTAGGGCAAAATAGATTAAGACCAACCATCTATAGGCTAACCGAAGCCTAATACATATTTGCTGACTGCGAAGCGCAATTGTTGCCAAATATCGGACTGGATGGAGGGGATAACAATCTATAGTAATAACGTCAGTCTCCGCGAATGGGAGTTAAAATATCACTGCCATTGAGTGAGCCGCGAGGTGTAAGAAAAGCCCTGGCAGGAGATCAAGGGAGAAGTCGCAATGCCAAAGTCACTACATGAGCCGTAATTAGACAAGGTTTTTGAAACACAAATGCGCTACCGGTAATTCTACAGGAGGGTATATCGAAATAAAATAAACGCATCCCTGACCGCAAAAGGTCATAAATGAATGCCGACACATAATCTATCGTCATCGATACGGATCATCAGTTATTAATTAGGGATGACTCAAAACACATTACTTTGGCTACGTTCTGATTTCGCGCTAAATTGTCCCGAAGAAAATTTCCTGTCTGAACTCAACAGTGCAATAGACTTTATAAATTATCATACTATAAAACCCCGTTGATATGCCGTTCCCACTCTTTTCTGATCAGAATACTAATCGGGTTTTAAGGCCATGACTAATGGATGTGGTCGAAGATGAGAGTTAACTTGGTGTACTTATACTGGAGGAGAATGTAAATATTACGATGTATTTAGTGAGTATTTATTAGTTTTATGAGAATAATTATATTTCATAGTGATATTTCATTCGTCAGATTAGTTCTGTTGCATTAGAGTAGAACGTCCTGTTCAACGTAAGCGGCTTTAGGGTGTTTTTGTGGAGTGCTGCTATGATTCTATCGTTTGTTTGACACCGAGCTTGAATTCACGTGGTCTCTCGCCATTGTCAGTAGCGAATTCTAATCAATAATAATCATGTTATAAGTCCACATTTACTGTAGAATTTGGTCAAGTAGCTCACGCATCCTACCGAATTAGATTTGTTTTTGAAGACGTTTAATGATAAGATGTTGCGGTATTGTTAACGCGTTGAAATATAATAAATATGTGCTCTTCCGATCCGTATAATAAAAGGATCAGGACGATAAATGGGATTATAACAAAAGCCGTCTCTTCGGCACATTCGGTGATTTCCTGCGTGAGAAGTTAAACCCGCGATAGAGATAATTTTTAAAAAAATCAAGAGGGAGGTTTCCGATAATCCACGCCTATCCAGAGGGCTGCAGCGGAAGCGTGCTTTGTCATTCAAATGCATCTAGTTTTTCCAATTGCGTTCGAAATTGAAGTGGACGGAGTTTTGCATTGAGCCGGTTCCCTGAGCCGTGACAGGGCCGCCACTAGCGTGTAGAGCCGAGCTACCGGCCCCCCTGTACCGGAGGGGCCCCTCGGGGGCTTCCCATATGCCAAATGAGAACCCGGCGCTCCGATTACAGGGTCAGTTTTGTTCCCAAGCGTCGACGTTCGATGCCCCAACAGCTCACGCCTTGCCGAAACAATGGGGCGGCATCAGACCCCAACACCTATTAAGAAAATACCAGTTACCGTCCTCGTTACCAGTCGCCCCCCGGTGATGATGGTTTAGTCCCACCCTTTCCACCGGTTAAAATACCCTGGCCAATACGTATGAATTCTATCTGAAATCTAATAATCGAGTGTTACAAATATGTACAAGAAAATGAATAATAATGCAGAAAAATATGCCGTCGTGTGCGGTTTGCAAAAATACCACTTTAATTAGAAATACTGTATGCGGCCAACAGAACAGAAATTGGTTCGGCCAGGGTTTTAGAATAAATAAATAAGATTCAAATTGCTATCCCGCGCTGTAACTAAAATACCGTCCAAAATATAAAAAAATATTCCAATCTATTATGTATTCATTGAAATACTGAAGTAATCTGCTTTGGTAATGAAATTGAGAATCTGAATATGCAAATAAGCTCTACTATGGTCCCTCTCACCGCAGTCAGCCTATTTTTAAACAATAAGTCTGCGTCATCGCCGACTAATGTCCCGCTTTACGTTTTCTTTTCAGACCAGATTGGGAATTGGATCAATCGAGTACAAAGAGCCCAATAATTTAATCGGTCGTAGACGTAATCTTTTCAAATTATTCGATGCTTACTCAGTACGTTCTTATCGCGTCAAACGATTGGCAATGAAAATAATAACAGCGAATCGTTATGATGTATCAGATATTTAAGAGGGCTCTAATCCGACGGTCTTAACGTTATCCGTGTCTCTACGTCTTTAACCAATTCAGTTCGGAATGAAATATTTTACCACTCGGCGTGAAATGAATTCGGCCATATTGCAGTCGGTATCATCACATTTTTCAATTCACTTCTTGGAAAGTTCCTGCTGCGTCAATTTTAATGCTAGTTTAAATTTGAAATGATTATCACCCTAAAAATACTGAGCCGTGCACGTGCGCTTAATGGCCAAATGCAATTGTGCCATGTCCGAGATCCATTGCCAAATAATTTTTCATTTATACTCGAAATAGTAAGAATAGTAAGGGTCACACAAGTCAAAAGGCGAGAGAGAGCGAATATTATTCCCCGACTTGAGTAAAATTATTCCTATTAGAATATTATAATAGTAATCATTATATCACTTTCCTATTGCACACTCTTTAATATTCCACTGAAGAAGAGCCACGGCTTTAAAATTGAGCACTGATTTATAAGACAATAATGCAGTGCGTATTTTTTCGTCCAAACATAGGCCTTATCTTTATTAATTATTCGAAATATTCAGCAATTAATATAACTGAAGAGTAATTAATAGAAATTACGTTTTAAAGTAACGTAAGCTTAGTTTTCCTGAAACATATTTATTGAATAAACCCATTACAATGTACATTCCATGCACTGATTACAATATATTGTAATATGGCTTAATCTATGAAATACATTATAAATTATAAATATTTTAATTAGGTTACATTGTTCAGTTCTAAGCAACATTTTCGTTATTGTTCCCAAAGTGAGTCAGGATGACTTGTATAAAAAATGTATAATCCCTTATCGGCAAAAGAACCGCTCTTTATTAGTAAGGGATCAGTTGAAATTGAATATCACTCCAGTGGCATTAACGACCCGACTATTAGTGACGAAAGTGCACCCTGATCAAATAAAGGATTATTTTGAGCTTGAGTTATCTGATAAATACTAATACCCGGCCGATATGATAAATCTACTCCTACCAAAGATTACAGCTCACATTTCAGTGTTTTCAAACTCTTATTGGACTAATATTCTTTAAGTTTCTCTTAAGAGAGGAGAGCTTTGTAATTCTAGGTTTATGCTTATCAGATCGCGATTTTCGGCTTACACTGGTCTATTTTCTCCTCAGCTTGATCGGTTTTCGGCCCTCTTGACCGACTCTAAGTTGGCTACATCACTGGCTGTTATCACAGCATTGTTACTGTATAGAATGAAACAAAGTAGAGTTAGTAGGTGATTAAAAAAAGACACGACGTCAATAACTAAGTTATGTTATGCCATTGTCAAGGCATTAAACCGAAGCCTGACTAGCTGAGATTTTCAAAGGGGACTCTATGATTATGTTTGTAATAGCATCATTAACAGACCCCTTCTTTGAAACCTTTGCTATAATATTTCAAATTACTTATGTAGTAATGTGCTATGTAGATGGCGATTGCACAAAACGGTTTAAATAGAACAAATAAACATAAATTATTATCTGCGGGTGAACGGTTCTTCAAGGTATTTAGATCAGTGGATTAGAGGATGCAGTGATCACAAATTTATAAGAAATAATGAAAATTTTGTCGATATGGACGGATTGTGAAATTTATGACTTCGAGTGTTGTGTTTCAGCCTTGAGTATCTAAATGAAGCATTAAAATAGAGTCGGGTGGATTGGCCGTAGGAACTGATACAGAATGTAATTAATAACTGGTTTCCACTCCGATGCAAAATGCATTATAGAGCCGTGGGGAATAATGCATTATGTAATGCTACCTACTCACAAGGTTCAGTAAGGTAAGGAACATAAAATGTGAAAGTATGTAAAAAGCCACAGTTCAAACTTAACTGTCAACAATCCTAATTTAATTATGTTCTCATAACCATTACAAATCGTATTTTTTCTACCTTAAAACATTTAAATACTTGTTCCTTTCACTGACATTGTATATGCCGGTTAGTATTAATGACCTCCGTTACAAATAGGTTCAGCCTTGCCTTTGAAAATGTGTCTGATCCTGTCTTGGGTACAACATACTGATAATTCAATATGCAAGAAATTAAAAATATATTGTCAATCCGTTATTATTGACCGATACAATACATTATGAGTGCCATGGAGGCTCCATCTGTTACGGTGTAGTTTTGCCCCCCCTGTATGACCGGGGTCGAAATTTCATCTAACCTAACCTACCCAAACCCAGCCTACCATAACTTAACCTATTGTGACCATGTATTTGAAGATACAAAGACCTAGTTCAGGACAGCAGATAATTTTTGGATTCCAGAAAGATGAACACGCCGTGCAATGGACCTATTCCTGCATAAAAGGACCGCAAGTATTGATGTCAGCGGAATTTTCGAAAATATATTACCTGCAGATTAGCCATTTCTCACAATAAATATTGGTTTGTATTTAAGAGCTGCGCTCGTATAGATTTTGTCTCACGAAGGCAGATACTATGACGTACCAACATATAGGACGACGTGAATAGAGATAAATAAAATGTGGTGTGCAGGTTTTCGAGCGAATATCGGTTTCGGGGGCGGAAGCGCATGATCCCCGGAGGTGCAGCCAATGCCCCGTTTTCATTTCGCTATCGATTACAGAGGGAACACCGGCAGGAGAAGGAGCGCGGGCCGGGATTGGGCGCGCGGACGGTGACGTTAGGGGTGGCGTGATGTTCCGGGAATCCCTTCCTCCTGGATCGATCGCCGCCCCCTAGTCACCTTTGACCCCATCAACCCCCACGCCCTATCACACAATATTCAACTGGACCAAACTGTGCTACAACAATCAAAATTGTAACAAATTTTACCTTTCCCCAATAAGACCTTATCCCGACTTTATTAAGCATTTTTTTAACATTTATTTAATATACCTGTTTTGTGGTCTGCGAGGGGTTGGAGTACTGTAGGTTCGTGATGTTTCTGTCTCCTCTCGTTGGTTTGGTCTTTTGCTAGACCGGTTTCGGCTGCTCGCCATCTTCAGTAGCGGTGTTAGTCACTGTTAGCACTTTGGATGTTTTTTGGGCATCCTCACTGCACTGCCACTTTCACATGTACTGTCAGTACAGTACTGTACTGTACATTTTTTTAACCTTTTATTTTTTGTACAATCAACTACATATAGTTAGTTATTGGTACAAATGTTGAATGTTTTGTTTTTTTTCCACGTGAATGTCTCGATAAAAGAGACCACCCAATGATGGCTCTTTTGTCACATGAGCAGGGTGAGAGAGGAAAGGGACTGAAAGAGTGGGTTAGGATGAGGATTTATTAAGCATAAATGCCAGATATTAAGCTTTATACACACAATGAGTTAAGTACATTTCTCAGTTAGCACATTTTCTTATAACTTACCTTTTTATTTTTATCTTACAAAATTAAGTTTTTATTTCTCTATGAAAGTTTTGCTTTCTCTTTAAATAAACATTATTAGACATGGCTTAACTAGCGCCCCCCTGAGTGTGGTGCGGAAATGTACTTAACTAAAGTTCGGTGGGTGCACTTGCATCGATAAACAGGCGCCCCCTGAGGGTGGTGCGGAAATGTACTTAACTAAAGTTCGGTGGGTGCACTTGCATCGATAAACAGGCGCCCCCTGAGGGTGGTGCGGAAATGTACTTAACTAAAGTTCGGTGGGTGCACTTGCATCGATAAACAGGCGCCCCCTGAGGGTGGTGCGGAAATGTACTTAACTAAAGTTCGGTGGGTGCACTTGCATCGATAAACAGGCGCCCCCTGAGGGTGGTGCGGAAATGTACTTAACTAAAGTTCGGTGGGTGCACTTGCATCGATAAACAGGCGCCCCCTGAGGGTGGTGCGGAAATGTACTTAACTAAAGTTCGGTGGGTGCACTTGCATCGATAAACAGGCGCCCCCTGAGGGTGGTGCGGAAATGTACTTAACTAAAGTTCGTTGGGTGTACTTGCATCGATAAACTGGCGCCCCCTGAGGGTGGTGCGGAAATGTACTTAACTAAAGTTCGGTAGGTGCACTTAACAGATTAACTAGATTACTAAAAATAAACTTTTCTCTATACATTTTGGATCAACAGGAAAATTTTTATTATCGTAAATACACAATAACTCTAGGTTTTCTCTCATATATTTGGAAGTCAGAACCTAATAGGTGTGACCAGTTGTCTGATCAAATATATATTTGACCGATAGTCCGACAAAGACTTGAACCGATTAAAAAAATCCCAGTACAAGTGACAGAGACAGTGCAGTGAGGATGCCCAAAAACATCCAAAATGACTAATACTGTTACTGAAGATGGCGAGCAGCCGAAACCGATCTAGCAAAAGACCAAACCAGCGAGAGGAGACAGAAACACACGAAATCTGTGGTATTTCATCCCCTCGTGGAGCACAAAACTGGTGTTCTAAACCTGAAACACTTTAATCAGGTAGGCCATCACGGACTTCACTGTATTCATCAAGACCACACCCATTTTAATTACCGGAACCTCCTTGAACTTACCCACCTGGATCACACTTACCGTGACTAATGCTCACGATTGGTCATACCCACCCTCATAACGCTCAACTGCGTCATACCGCCCGCCCGGCTACCATCACCCCCAACGAATTGAATCTCAACATTATTGAATGGAACCTCTTATAAAAAAATTCCAATTTGTTCCAGAAGGCGAATTTTTATCAGAAATAATTTTAACCCGAACAATATTAAAATGGATAAGGTGGACGCAACAAAATATGTAAAAGAATAGAAATATATATAAATATTTTATAATTTTTGTCTATTGGAAAATATCAATACCTTTAATTACTGTTTCGTATATTACTGATTTGCAAACAGCGAATGGTTTGGATTAATATTTGCTGTTCATACATTTGTAATAAATATTTGATGTACTCATTAAACTTTTTAAATAAATTCAACGTATTAAAAAAGAAAATCTGAAAACTACTTCTTCGAGAATGGAGAACAGGAAATGAGCAAAGAACTTCCTTCTGGGATGTGAAGACCACTCCCATCCTATTCATCCACGTGCATACCAACATTTTGCATTGAGGCATTGAGGGACCTACTGTCCATAGCCGACACAAACACCAATCTACATTTCTGGTTATATATACCATAAATATATAATACCTTAGATATAGACGAATTTACGGTGTCGAAAATACAATTCTAAACAGTTTACCAGTTCCCGGTGACCTATTCAACTGTAACTTACCTGCTATTGGCAGCATAAAGTTGAACTTTATAAATAGACATTCTTTCACAAATTCATGGAACTTATTAAATGGGTCTCTTTCTGTATATCGGATGTTGAGATCTTTCAAAATTCCCTGAATTAAATTAAGGAGCTTGAATTGATTCCGAGAAGTAATTAAGGCGCTAACTGTGCTTTTCTTATCTGACGCTTAGAACTTTTGTAAGCACTTCAAGTTTACTTTGTTAAAGGATAACAAATGAATTGCCTCAATTACGGTTCTTATTATTGTAGTGAGTATATATCACAATTATTGGTAAATACAAATTTGCCATATTTTAACGAGTATAAGTCATTATTGGCCTCTTCTCCAGAGTGTTTTCTATGAATCATAGTTCTATCGCAAAGTTTAGATCAATTAAATAATTGATCCAGACAGCGAGGTTCTGCAATTTTTATAGGTTTTTCAGTTTTCCTTGTGTAAAATGCGTGCCAAGGTTTGCTTCGTTTTTGCATTATGTACGTTTAGTTACTAATAGCTAATAGAAATTCTCCAACAGTCATTTGCTAAATATAGTGCTTAAGTCAACGGGGACAGCAAAAAGAAAGTGACATATAGCAGCAAGAATTACAATTATATGATAGCTATAAAAAGGAACTAAGATAAAGTATGCTATCTATACTCTGATAACCGCCGCAGCAACTTATTAAATGCTTATGACTTAAATATAATCTGGGACCACTTAGAGGGCGATAAACCTGTGGCCTGATTTTCCTGAAAATCAATAGCTCTTATTCTTGGCTCGGCAAGATTCGTCATTTAAAATTTACTCGACTACCGGAACACAATCTTGAGATGTTTTCTCGCTCACCGACAAAGCTGGTGCTTATTTGTTTTCAACAGTGTACTCACTGAAGGAATAAAGTGGACTCTTTGTCGTGAGGAGTCCATTCGGGCAGAAGCGGCAAAATTTAATTTGTTAAAAATATTCTCTCTGAAACAATTAAAACGTACAGATAAAAGAGAGCGCTTTTGATTTGAATTTGTAAATCGTCATTTATAGTCTTACATGTTCGCTGTATGACCAAAATAATGATGGAACACCAGGAACTCAGAATACACCCTTGATTGCTGTTTTAATTTAACATTTGTATTGCTGCAATTAAAAACTGACTAACAATCATTCTTGGGAACTTACGTTGGTTGCCAGTGGGGCAATCTGTCACTAATCTGCTGAGCGAATGATACGGAAGGTGGTACAAAAAATTTACAAAAATATATTTGTTTGTTAACCCGAGTCTCAGATGATCAGGTTGGCGTTTAAGCATGATACTCTTTGTAAAAGTGGGGCTTGGCTGGGGGGCGGTACTTGGCCTGAAAGGGTCACCACTGTAAATATCCCGATGGCGGAAAGGTGACTGTCGGCCGCTTGGGAAAGTCCTTCTTTTTCATATTTTCGCGGCCTCGCTCGGAATGCGATTAATTCAGGTTGTATCCGCGTCGTCGGGGCATTGAATATAAATAGTTGCACAATTGCTAAGTTGGCTCGAGGTATTGCTTCGAGAAAGATTTAGTCTCTAGTCGGCCGGCATCCTTGAAGCCTGGTGAGCGGTGGTCTGCCTCCGCGCAAACAGGTAATTTCTCCCTGTTATTGTTTGTTACGTGAAACGTTCAGTTTATAATACCTAATTATACTAGCATTTATAGCACTTTTGCCGGATTATATTTTGCTTTTTTCCGGTTTTCGGGTAAAATTTCCGACGGAAGTAAACATTTCGGATCTTGTATTAGCAGTCGAAAGAACAATATGAGTGCATTGGCCAGACTCGCGATATTATTTCAAGAAAGCGTCGGCAGTGATTTTCATGTTTGGTTAATTTCTCGTATAAATAACATAATCAATGTGTCAGTGAATGATAATTTATATTTTTAACGATTAGTCGAACATTATATCATCGATAAAATTGCCATTTTTCTGGACACGGTACAAACCTAGACCTTCATGATAATCTCTGCCTCATTAACCCACATGTCAATAGGGGATCGATATTACCACATTATTTTCTAATAATAACGAAAATAAATCAAATCAATTATCAAAATTATTAACCGACGAACATGATACAATAATAGTCGAGGTGGAGTGTCAAAAGTGAAAGATTAAAATTCTAAATAGTCACTTTAAAATTATGTAAAACAGATCTGTTCTTTGAACATCTGAAACATTCTGTAAAATTAATCTATAAATAAATAATAAGTAAGAGTAATGAATTAATCAATATTCTCTTTATACTAACAATAAAAATAAATATCTGGCGAGGCAATTATAGCTGGGCCTTCGCAGAACGCATTTCGAGCCCTGACCTAGGTCTATATTTTTGTGCTTAAGCCCGCACCACGGGCCAAATTAAATTTACTAGAGCCCAGACTGTCGAACAAGAAACTATATACGTCTTGTAAGTACCTATATATATTTATTTAGACATTATGTTTAAATTTAATGACCTACAGTACTGGTCCATATTTATCATTTGCGACAGACTCGGCACCTATTTATTTATTCGTGTGTTAAATTTTTTGGAGAAAGGCTGATTAACTAATTTAAAAAAAAGTTAAATTAACGGTTTAGCCCGAATTAATGGTTATGATTAGGACATGTTCGGTAGTGGAGTTCAGATGAACGGAAGCAGCAGTTTGTACAGGTGTGCTCCAAAGTACCGCCTAAATATTTACTCGTTACCTATTAACACTCGTTTCTAAATTCAATTGAAGTTGTCTTTTTTGACGAAAGAAGAAAAACATTTTTCTTGAGGCCCTCCACGGAAGGGTTCCTTCCTTTCGTCCAGTCCTGAAAAGGTTTCATGAGCACTGTTGCTTTATTTAAAGGAAAAAAAATAATTACGAAAGAGAAATACTAGGAGAATTCTGGCGAACGCCTGAAATATCATTCTGTTTACAAATCGGAATTGATGACGGGGCCATATCGTAGTATCGTCAAGGGCCGGCGTTGTGGAGGAGGAAGTAACGCGCTCCAGATCAGAATGATTGGTCGATTGAACTCCATTGATCCCCCGATATTAGCAGGTTCGGAGAGCAAACATTTTTTTCTGACGGCCCTTTAGAATTAAATTGATATTTATAGCTGGCCGGCGGTTCCAGAACTAACGGGACGGGGCTCCCGCCGAAGGAAAAGGGAATGACTCTTAAAAATGCCGAACGCTTCCGGTTTCGCCCTCGCGTGACGCCTTGGGAAACGGCCATGTAAAACTGTCTGTAAAATATTCAGGATGAATACAATGCGTTTTCTATCTTTAATATCAACATTTTGCAGCGTTCACGCCCATGGAAGCCGTTTCTATATTAATGCATAGAAACTTGAACGGCGAAAGATAGGTGTGAGGAGGGAGTTGGCGTCTGCGACTCACCCACGTGTTTTCATCCAACATATGTTTATTTCAATGTCAGTTTTTGTCCGGTTTCGCGGGGGGAGTTTTCCTACACCATAATCACTGACGCAGGAAAAAGAACCTCAAGAATAGAATTGTGTACCTTGGTTCGGCCTACCATATTAAGATAACTCTGAGAGGATTGCGGATTCAAAACCCACGAACCCCCAGATTGTATATGTATACAATACAATGTACACGCATATATTCGTGTAAAGAATCTTTGTCATATTTTTCACTTCATAATACTTCCGATAGTTCGGTACATAATAGTTACGATAGTAATAGATAAAACAATTATAAATTATTAATAAAATAAGTCAAACGTTATGTCCTATAATCTAAGCTTGTTATTTATATTTCACGGTGCTTCCATTGTGTCTGTAATAAGACAGTTATATTCCAATGCAATTTACAAGAAAGTAATATATTAACGTTTTTTGTTTATTTTAAGGAATTCCTGTTGATATTGTCTATGTATATTTCTCTTGGCAACTGAATCAGGCAAGTTGATAGTTACATAAATCCTCCGTGTTGCTGGGGGTGCCTCTACCTAAGCTGTTATTACGAAGCGCAAAGATACAAAAAAAAAATACAAAATGGTGATTATGAAAGAGGCGTTTATTAGAGGCCGGTCATTCTGTTACGATTGAAAACAATCCATCGGTATTCAACACCCTTATCTTGCCAACTGGTCACAATCGTGAACACCTCTGCCGTTTCTACAGCTGCGGTTATGACAGTTGCTCAATAATTCCACCGAAATACGAGACAGAAATAGCACGACGGGTGAACTTATGATTTGAAAAGGTAATCGTGGGGAAATGTTGAAGGCTATTCTCTTTTCCCTACGAACACAAAGGATACTAAGCATTATTCTGTACAAATTGTCGCCGTAACTGTATTTGCGATTCTAAATTAAAACGCGTGTCACATATATATGTCTACACCTCCATTTTCATTCAATAATTACCATTTATACTGTTACGATTAATAAATTTGCATATATATTTATATATACACTCTATAAACATAATTGAATATTTGTTTGTTTCCGAACGCCGGTTATATAAATGTCAATTTTGTCACTCCCTTTTAGATGGCTTATTTATATATGAGAACGGTGCAATAGTGCAACTATGCAATCGACATAAAATATACCTTAGAGGGATCCATTTGCAATGTTTAATAACAAAATTTATTGACATCTCTTTTTGCTCGTCGCTATTTCATATTTGCTGGGGAGCCTGCAAGGATTTGGAACAAATGAGCAAAACAGTTATTTTCTGTCCCTCCGATGTAAAAATCGAAAATGCTACAAATTATAGCGGAAAGTCAATTTTGTCTATTCATTCGATTCTGTTTGGATCGTCGTAACTTATACTAACTCTCATTAATCCTGATTTCTAATACCACGCATATAAAGATGAAGGATTTCACTGAAAATCCTCAAGGCATTAAAGTATGTACTGTTAATGCCTTAGTAGTATTGATGGGAATTATATAGAGTTGAATGGTGGTCTGTTTTGTGCACTGGTGTCCCAGGGGTAGGCAAGAGCGGACAGATAAACAGACGAGTAGTTGTCCTGTTATGAACAGTTTTATTTGTGGAGATTCATTTATCGCGAAAGATAATCCCAAAATTGAGCATCATTTTTATTTTTTATTTTTATTTACATAGTCTTTGCGAAACATGATTCAATTACCGGGAATGCGCAGTTGCGGAGTGGGATTACAGTTACTCAGTTTATGGATTATTCTTAAAAATAAGAGCAAAGATTCAGTTTTTTGCATAAACGCCTCAACAAGCGGTTGGTGGCGAAACGTCAGGTCACGATTCTGATTGCTTCCTAAACACAACACCGGTGCGGGCCTTTTGTTCATTACGCCTCTCGGAGATTAAGCGTTATTTCAAATCGACCGACTTGCTCAATTCACGGAAATAATTTTCCCGTATTAGTAATTGATGGAAAAGCTTACAATTTACTGTTCAGCCTTCGTTCGACAATAATTATAAGACACGTGAAATGAATGGCCGTTTTAAATTTTATTATAATATCGGTTATTATAAATTATTGATTGATACCAACAGGCCTAAGGACTTCACTTCACGTTTGCCTAGAGGATACTAAAGAATAAACTAATAATAATAACTAAAGACAGAAAAAATGTAGTATTCCGAATTCTCAGAGTCCACAAAACAAGTAAATATTTTTTTTCGGTTAAACGGATTCATTTTGCTCGAAAATAAAATCGATTCGTTTGATTTGAATTCAATCGCGGACGCCCTATAAATTATTGTAAATATTTTATACATTTCCTCTCGAGCTGAAATGGGAAGGGCCGGCTGTGGGAGGGGCGCAAACAGGAGCGATAAAACGAGTCAGGTCGGCGGAGTCCGAAGAAACTTATCTGTCGGAGCTCGTTCAGCACCTCTTTCGGGTCTCCTGGAAGGACACAGGAGACAGGTGGGCGGACACGGCCCTGTGGGCGTACCCAACCGACCGCTCTTCCACATCAGGAATGTCTTTGGAACCCGACGGACTCTCGAAGAAGGCAGAGAGAACCTCCAAGCACTGTTACAGTGAGGATTCTATCTCTCAGTTCTGGAATCAGTGGACCGTTGGCCGGTCCTGTAAGAGAACACGACCGGCTCCAGTTACCGAGAGATGGGAACGGGGGACAGTTACGTCAGGGGTACTCTAGATTAATTGCTTATAGACGGTTGTGTGGAGGGTGGCAGTAATTGTTATATAATAGAATCGATTATATATACAGCTATTGCTAACCGTCTCCAATTATGCATTGCTATTATATTATTATACAGAAGCAAGCCGTACGCGAAAGTCTAAGCCAAACAGAAGGGAGTGCCCCAATCTCCAATTGGTTGAAAATGCGAGTGTAGTTTCGTATCGAAAACCAATATTGCCAAAACCTTTTTCTTACCTGTTATCTAGTCAGCTAAGGTTTGCAAAGCTCATCCCCCTTTCGATCTTCTGTTTCCGCTCGCTCTTCGGCGGTATCGTGGTATTGCGGTGACAAAGTCTCATCACTTTCCCTTACGGCTTCGACGAGTGTTTTCCGACGCTGCAAATAGGTTTTCCCAATAATGATTTCAAGCTTGATTAGGACTACATTCAACGTAATGAATTGCTGATGGAAATACAGTACTACTGGGCGATCGAAATTAGACTGCTGATTAGGTAATGCTGTAAACCTTTTACTTATGTTGCCGGAAGACATCAAAATCTATTATTTGCGTTCCTGATAATCACAATCGACGAATTACAATTGATGTTAATTATAACAAAACAATGTTGAATTTATACAGGGTGTATAAATTTGTAGGAAAACGAGGATAGTTCAGTCTGTTTTGTAACTTTCACATTTTGTTGTCAGTATTACTGACCGCATCATTATTTTTGGATTTCTCCTATAAAAACTACTCCTGTGGTCAACAGAAAGAGCGATGCCACGACTGTACAGGGCGCGAGACGCGAAATTCGATGCTTATATTTTCTTCACTACATGTACTGTCTCGAATAGTAGCGCGTATCAAGAACAGAAACAATGCGTTATGGATGTATATATCCTTAAATTAAGCCGTTATTTGATTTCACCTTATACGGCCCCCACGCGGGAAAGTCCGATATAATCAGGTGAGATGTTAACAGTAAGAAACATTCGGCAATACCGCCGCCGAACGCGAACGTGGCGCCGGCCACCACACGGCACTGACCTCACCTAACAGAGATCACACAATACAAGTTTAAACGTTTCTTTACACTGCTTAAGGAATACAGATTTAACCATAGAGCACATACGCTCTTAATATCCGGTAGAGAGGCCGCATAAAATAGAAATTCCGAAGCTGCCTATTACAGATATTAGAGGGCACACTTAAAATCTGTTAATAACTCAGAAAATCATCGACGCCTGTTATTAAACTGCCGTTTATTTTATGAATTTGTGACCAGCTTAAGAGCACTAACATTGTGTAAACTGTCTGCCAGCCGGCAATCTCTGTACACAGTTCTGTATACGATAAGCTTTACGGCGGGTCTATGAGTTCCTGTAGTGTATTGAAAGGTCGTTCGTGTTGAACCGAATGTTAAGGTGACGGCCGTTCTTGGACCGCAGACCGCAAGCGTTGTCGCGTTTCCATTTGACTATCGCACTTATTAATTTTATACAGTGCCGACTTGAAATTGGTGGGGGTGAAATGAAAGCGGACTTGAAAAGCAATTCGATTGTTAATCAACAAGGTGCATCGTTGGTTGAAGACGGAAGGGGGAGACGGGAGGACACGAGTCCATTGTTTTACGGTTCATTTCTCTCTTGCGTTTGGCGATTACACGGCTCGGTTGGCTGGGTTCAAAGGACCGATTGTTAATCTGCCACTTTTTTCCTCGCCCAACGTCTGGCAACGTTCTGACTGCAAAAAAAACTTTGAAGTCCGCGCTTTGCGGTTCCCCGCACCTCCCACTCCCCCTACCGACTGAAACACATGGCGAGAGTTTGCTAAACTGATACTACGTTTATATTGACGATATTTATTAAAGATGCTACGCGCGGGACTGTTCAAACCTTAACGGTACGAAGGAACTTGTCTATTTGTGTATGTTGTCCCACGATTGCCACGTCGTCATTTGTCCCTGAATAAATAAACACTTGATTTAGTTCGAAGTATTGGTTTGGAAAATGAACCAGACCGCGAGATTCGCAAGAACACTTGTCAAACCCGGATTGATAGTTAAATTCTCCGGAATC
Organism: Lethocerus indicus; assembly: GCA_019843655.1. NCBI lineage: Eukaryota > Metazoa > Arthropoda > Insecta > Hemiptera > Belostomatidae > Lethocerus > Lethocerus indicus. Next base: position 10,773,785 of record JACDQD010000007.1, on the reverse strand, counting down.
ACATTCTCGCTTCGTTATCGCTATTCTCCTTATAACTATAGCTATAGGACGGGAAATTGATTATGCTTTTACAATATTTTTATTCGGATCATCGAGAGGTGCCGATCGAATTCGACGGTTAATGCGGGACGATGCGGGACAGCGGGGTAGGGGGAGGCCTTGACTCGAAAACAAGGCGTGCGAAATGCGCGAATTTCGCCCTCTCGGCGGCGGGAAACGCGCTCCGAGAGGAAGAGACCACCTGACCGTGAATCATGAATAATTCATTTAATTCGGCTGAAAGGAACGCCAACTCGTGTACTAGAGGTCGGGAACTGTAACAATTACTTTTGGAGATACTTTTTCGACATAACGTAATCAGTGAAAGTGATGTAAACGGTTCCTCGTCCAGATCCTTCCCACAATTTCAAAAATAGGTTTGTTAAATATATAAAGATAATGAAATAGTCTGCAATGTCACTGTCTGAGTTGGGGCTACAAAAACTGAAGCCTAGCTAATAAAAAATGTGCGTGAAAAGATGAAAATTGTAAGAGTTATGATATTCGGAATCCTCGCGGACACAATAAACTTTCAATAGTCATTTCTCAGGGGTATATACATATTGCAAAAGGAAATAGTAATTTACATATAGAGGGGAACCTTTTAAACTGTTGTAGTTAATGCAATACTCAGTGCCGTCATTTCATATTAAGCAAAAATGTACAGAGACCAGAATGATTTTCCTCGGACGACCCACATTTTTTGTGAAATATCTTACTTTTTGGCCTGAATGATGAATTTCTTGTACCAATTAATTTTTAAGTCACGTTATTGTCAAGCGGTGTCCCAGGAAAACCGTATGGAAAATTAAAATTCCACAATACAATTGGTCGTCAATTGCACATTTATGAATCTGCGTTACGCATAAATGGATACGCACAAGGTAGTTTAGAGAGCGCGGAATTACGCCAATTGTGAAATTGAAGTCGGTGATCATGGGAAGGCTGTAATTTTAGAAACAGTCTCTATGACATCCCGCAACCGGAGTCATAGATATTCTTATCTGAACCGACAACAAAACGCTACTCATAAACCTTATCTTAGTTTCATTCGCGCAACTTGCACATTGATGAACATTACACACGGCGCTCTATATTTGAGAGTGACTTGAGAGTGTTTGATACGTCAAGCAACTTATTACCGCTTTATCCAGCCTCTGTCTTGGATTCTTGAATGAGTGCAGTAATAAAAAAAAATCACAATCCTGAAACAAACAAAAATTATAACAAACAAAACCAGTTTAGAATCAGGCTGCGAACAATATGAAACAAAATTGCAGGAAATTTATCCAGGTATCAGGAGTACTGAACGTAACAGACGGATACAAGGTATTCAACCAGAAGCTAAAGTTGTTCTAGCTTACAAGAGTTATGATGTTTCACCCCATCGTTATTAGAACGGTTCCATTAGTATTGTAACTAAGCTACTTCTTAGGAATGCATTCCTCCTATGCACAGCCACTGCACTGTAACTGACGGTGTCTGGTCAGTGCAGCGTTGCAATTACTCGTAGAAGTTACAAAGGAATAGTACATAATTATTTACAGTGTAAATTAATTTGTACCGAATTTATTAATTCGACCGTCTGTTTAAAGGGCGAAGACGGTTTACTCCTATATTTTTTCATCAACAAACTTAAAAATGTCCCGCTCTCTGGCATAGGGTAAACCTCTCATGTCAGTTGTGTCTAAGTTTTCAACGTCTATCGTATAATCCGGCTCAATGTAAACTCTGGTAACATTAAATACGAATGCAAAATAAACAGTACTTCTCGATATTAAGCGCGCGGTACCGGCGTACTTTGTAACCCACGTGGACGCATTGGCTTCGATCGATCCCGAAGCGTCCTCTCAGGGTTGCCAACGAGGCGTCGGCAAAATTTCCCGCGTCGGAGAGACATATTTTTCTTACCAAGAGTTCTGCGAACACATCTTGCTTTTATTATTATTTGTTGCCATAATGTCGGTATTATTATTAGCAGTATGAACTATATAAAAAAAAGTTTAATCAAGAACAAATTTTGTATTAAATACTCTCCGTCCGTAAAGTCTACTCTCCGTCCCGAAGATTCAAATTACGATAGCAATTTTACGTATATAATTGACAAAAACCCAAATCTGATGTATATAGTGTATCGAAACTTTATCGTGTTACAAATTTAAACATTTAATCCAAGAAACGTTCTTACACCAAAACATGATTATATGACGCATTACAACTAGTGTAAACTGTTTGTTCGTAGTTTTGAGGCAGTATCAACTAAAAGGTGTTAGTGTCTAATACGCGTAGGCTTATAGAGGAGCCTCCCATAAAGAATATCTACAGTGACAAATTTTGTGTCGATTAACAAACGCGGAAATTAACAGTTCGACGCAAAACGCAGCCACGTGACTGCACGAGTGGTCTTAACATCTCCATATTATCGTTAATTAATTAATTAATTACTTCTATGTTTTATACGTTATCACAAAACGTTTTAATAATCCATGTGTAAAACTGTCTAAATTCTTTTAAGAAATTGTCCAAAAACCGGTTACAGTAACGTCTATCATTATGGGGGTAGTCTACGATGATTCGTTTATCCGCAGCCGTTATTCGTCCGGCTGTGGGGGCAAAAGCTAGGTATTCTCTTATATTTCTCTTACGAGGCCGGGTTTGTCGTTTCATTTTGTCGGTGACCCGCAGAGCTTGATAACGGGGAACGCATATTTCAGGTGTTTCGTTCTCTTAAATTAAGCCGGCATTGAAAAAGGACGATAGCGTTAAGTTTGCTCTAAAAAATAACTCCTCTATATAGAAACATTCCTCCAAAGTATAACTTACTTTAGACGAAGTACCGTTTCTTTAACGAAAGTACAAAACCACGGTAAAAATATAAAACAATATTTAATATGAGGTGTCGTGGTTATATTTTCCATTTGTACTTTACCTAACAATATTTTCCAGGAAACGTTGAAATCGTAGTATATTAATTTATTTTAGATAAAAATATAATTAATTATTTACGAACTAATAAAAATTAGTTTGGAAATAAATCAAAGCGATTCAGTTATCACTTTTTAAAAATGTAAAACATTATTCTAAGACTTGCCTTTATGTAATACCCGCTTAAGCAAATTGGATGAACGCGATGGGACAAATCCACTTCAAACTTAATAAATGCTGCTTGGCCGTCGTCAATGAAAATGGATCCTTCCGCCGTAAGTACTCGGCCCTGGCAGGGCGACCTGTTTCCTAATTAATATCAATTATCCAACTTATTGCTTCGCCACCTTCCTCACTCTGTCCTCTGCGTATACTCTCTGCCTTCATTCAAGTTTGTGCCCCGTCTCGAATTGAATTGCATTCATGTACCATTTACGAGGGGAAGCTTAGGATGGAACCGCCGAATGGAATGGCACGAATAAGAAAAAATAATATGCAGAGGTTTTTTCGATTTCAGCGAGAGAAGCTGATAAATACAAATTAGAAATGAAATGCTCCACAGCCCAGATTTATTTCCATAATTTAAATACTCATAGGCAGTCTAAGAACAGTAGCCTTGAACTGTCCCTTAATCTTTCAAACATCGGATTATTTTGTCAACCGAATATGGAAGAGAAACATTTTCGGACGGAAAAAGAAATTGCTTTTTCACTTCGGCACTGTAATTGTCACTTTTTGTGAACATCCGATAAGTCTCGTCATTTCTATGCGTTGGAAGAATTAAATTCAAAACGTTTTCGATAGCCTGAGTTGTGATTGAAATGAACGGCGGTTCAAATGAAAAAAGTAAACCCGCATAAATTACTGTCAGCTCTGCAATACATTGTTTTTGTTACCGGTGGAACAGGTTCTACTAAGTAGTTTTTAAATTATGATTACGCCACACCCAGCTTCTCCTGTCATTAAATAATTAGTATCATCGCTGGTGTGATTTTCTCATAGTGTCAATTCGCATATTTCGTGTCAAAGCTAGGTCATCAGTAGTGCAATAACTAGATTGTCACACATAAAATATTTTAATAAAGTTGTCTCTTTATCAGTTCGTTTTACTAGTTTTTATTAGTATTGAATTCATCACCCACGCGCAATTATCCGCCTCCACTTGTCTATTTCTTTAACTAGATGGATTTAACTAGCTGTTCGCCATCACGATATAACGAGTCGATCTCCCAAAGCCGACAGCCATTTTAGCATTGCAACTGGATTGCTACAGCATGCTACCACTGGAGATGACGGGAATAGAATAAACATAATACTTGTGTTGCATCACATGCTTCGTTTATCTGTTATTATCTGCGTCGATAATGTAGTAATGCGTCCGTAAACTCGTTTACGTTGCTTACCCGGCAGGAAATATATTGGCACACATTCATTCACATGTTGAATGCATTACGGGCAGTTTGATAGACTGCGTCATCGGGAGCAAACATGCGTACTGATGATGCCGAAAGCGGTCTAGCTTAAGACTGGGGGATCTCCAAAACATTTCTTATATTTATTAAGGCTGGAGGCATGCTTCTGTGCAATCCAGAAAAAGAAATCGGTTCCAAGACGCACTACTTGTTTTTTACCTTAATACGACTGGACGAATGTCTCGGTGTAACGAAATTGATTGGCTAGAGTGAAACAAAAGTTAAAACAATTGTCTAGGAATGAAGTTTGTGAACTGTTAACTTACGACAACTGGGGAGTAGTAGTGGGACTACTATAGTGACCTGTTTAGAGGCGGGCGGTCCAGGTCAGAGGTGGAGCTCGCGTGAGAAGACCGGAGTGGTGTGATTGTGACCTTTCCTGAAGGGCGGGGGCGGTCACAATTCAAACGGCCCTAATTGCCTTTTGACATTGTTCACCGTCTTCCTCCGACTCCCACACACGCGGTTCGGTCCGCCCACCCCTCGCACTCTCCCTCTCCCTCTCCCTCCGTCTCTCTCCCTCACTCCTTCATCGCTCCTCTTCTTGCCGGATGTCAATTAGCCGCCCTCTCCTGCTAAGAGTCCTGCTTCAATGCAACTTCTCAATCTCGGCCTTCAAAACCAACGAGGGCTTTATATTCACTTCCTCCCGTCGAGACGTCCACCCGACGACAGTATCCGTTCGACCGCGGCCCGTAATAAATCTGCAGGCATGGACCTGTCTGGAGACCCTGCATAGAGTCCATATACAGAAAAGTTTCTAAAAATATTTATATTTATATATATATATATATATATATATATATATATATATTTATATTTATATATATATTTTAAAGTTTATTAACGCGTCCAAGTTTCGTGTAGCATGTTTAGTTTACAACGGTGGATATAGAAAATCATAAATTTAGGAACTGTCCCGTCGTTTTGATAAAAATGAAAAATAACACCGTTACTGAAAGCGGTTTTAAAATTGTAAACTTCTTTTTTCATTTTAAACGAACGATATCGTTCTATTTTCGAACATATTACATACTGTCATAGATGCGTGGTGTACAGTTCGAGCAACCCCCAAGGCCCCGGTTAACTGCATCCTATATTGAGAACAATTAAACGCCAATATGTAACAATAAACAACACCCCTTAAAAGTGCTAAGGAATTAACACTTACCTCTATCGTCCCTGAGGACAAACCCTTGCTCAGAAACTGGTACTAAAAATCTTTCTTAAGATTTTCACTTACTTTGACAGCTCTTCTCTACCAGTTTCTCACCTAAGCATCGAGAAATTGACAAAAGTAGTCCAATTTCACGCATTATTGACGAATATTGGACCATGATAATGAATTCTGATCACTGAAAACCCAACGTTAAACAACAAAACTTAAGGAAAAATTATACCTCATAAGAGGATTGTAGAAATATAATTTTTGAAAGCTGTAAATGCTAATATATGTCAAATGTTCTATTACTCATATTGTATCTTTTTCGTATATTTTCGCAAATAACTTCTACATAAAATAATTCACACCTTTTCATTCAGGACCTGAAGTCCGTTTTACAAAAATCCAGGAACGAATTAATATGATGCAATATGACACTAGACTGACATTTTAACAGTAAAAATCCAGCTATGTTATGTAATCCTGGTAATACTATTAAAAATAAAAAGTATCGTTTATGAAATAATCAGCCCTGAAATAATAATAATTATTATTATACCAAAAGAAACATACGATAAGATCTAAGCACGAAATTTGTCGACTGACACATTTTACTGATACGTACACCCTCTATTGAGTAATCATAAAACTTGAGGAATCCACCTCTTGTACACACTATACATTCTAAATTAAATATTTAACTTAAACATTTGAATTCTTCTTATTTATGCTTATTAATTATAAGCAAAAATTATAAATTATATTTCTGCTAACATTTATTATTATTTCCAGTTTTAATTGACATTTTTATATGTCATAAACATACACATATCAAATACACTTGTTTTTATGTGCACATTTGTATAAATTAATTAAGGGGTGCATATGGCACCCTAGATGATTTTAAAAATAATTTTAAGTGTAATAATTTTATAGGAAATATAATTTTTCCAGACAAAATTTAATAGTACTGAACTGACCAAGAAAATCCATTTTTCCTTTCTGTAGTGTTTCTATATTTTAATGTTATGGTTATGCCAATTATAAATGACAATAAATTATATCAAGTTTTATTCATATCAAAATAAATTTTAAACCAAAAGAAATATTATGTTGATGAGTTTTGTGTTCGTATTCTAACTGAAGGATCAAGGTGCTGATAAAGAGGAATTTCAGAATAAATAATAAATCAAATTATAACATTTTAAATTACAGTATGATCCTGTTTAAGGGTGATTGTAACATACTAACATATAATTTTAAAGATAATATATTTTCAGTATTGATTCAATAAAGCAAATAAATAATTGGAATTTGTTTATATATGTCACACAAGAATTCATACCCATAAATTTTTCATGTTATTTATTCCTGAATTATATTTTATGTGTTTGTTTTGGTTTTTGTTGGGACAGGTCAGATTGTGATAACTGTGAAATGTTAACTACTTAACATAAATTATTGGAATACACCTGCCAACTACGCATCGTATGCTGTCATCCACGGCTAGAGTCAACAAATAAATACGGCTTAAAATGTGAAAATGTTTGCCACTGTGTTTTGAATTGTTGAGTCGTGAACAGTCAATAAAATGATGGGGATCCACGCGTCATTTTTTGCCTTCGCTCTGCTGTTTCAACTGTGCTATGTAAGTTTTGTAAGGAAAAACTCATAAATGCCTGAAACTTGCATGTTTTTATAGCCTGGTATACCGTTTTGAATTAAAAAATAAGTACAAAATATATAGTCGTGATTTACTTCTGAGAGTGTAATATTATATTAATTAATTAAAATATCGATTAGTTAGACTAGAATAGTTACCTACTGTTAGAATACTTGGAATAGTTACCTTTCAATTAGAAAATAAATTTTACAGCTATATAAAATTTGTGAATATAGCACTGTCACCATCAGCAACAGTAATGGAATCATTTAAAGTTTCTAATTATTTTTTAACTTTTTACTTTCCTTTTCCCATTTATAATTTAAAATACCCTGGTGGGTAATTATCACCCTCTTGCAGTACGGTTTTCAATTTCTATTTTGTGTAGTTGGGTAAAAGGATATTCCATTTAATTTAGGAAGGACCTACTTCTTTTTAGGTATACGGGAAACCGCAATGCCGACCCGGAGTGCTTCAAATGGCCAATCCGGACGACTGCCACTCGTATTACATGTGCGACTCGCTGGGGAGGGCGGTGCTGGTGAGGTGCGCGGGGAACAAACGCTACAACCCGAGGACGGGCTACTGCGTCGGCTCCCACCGCTCGGGCACCGACTGCTGGCCGGACGGTAAGGAGACCAAGGCCAACCCGGAGAGCTGTTCTTCCTACTTCAGGTGCGTGGAGGGCCGAGTGCTGTTGGCGCGCTGCCCTCACGGCAAGCTTTACAGCCCTCTGGAGGAGCGCTGCGAGACCCCCTCCAGGTCCACCTGCAGGCCGTCCTCTTCGGCCCGCGTCCTCCGCTTCGACTGCGCCCAGGAGTCACACCGCGGTTGGCCCAGGACCTACCAGAATCCGGACGACTGCACCACCTACTACACCTGCAATCAGGGCAAGCCCGTCCTCACCCCCTGTCCCAGGGGCCTCAACTTCAACCCCGAGAGGGGCGGCTGCGACGACACCCGCCCCCACGGCTGCAAGCCCAGGCACCCCCAGCCGATTAACTACAAAGTCCACGAGTAAGGCCGCACACACGGACGACTATAGATACTGCTAGAATGGAAAATGTAAATATATTATTATAACGATGTTATTTTCGAATCTTAATTCGAATCTTGGTATGTCCTCTTCCTTTTACTGTTACTCCTGATTTAGCCTGTTACTGAAATCAATTATTTTACGACACCTGTCCGCGAGGTTTCGGAATGTCGCCATTATCTCTTGCATTAATAAATGAGAAGAGTAATGAATTTTCATTGGCGTAGGTCATCTAACTAGAACCAGCTGATGTTGACTCAACGTGTATGACCTAGTTTTGTAGTGTCACAAGATCTAGTTCGCGACGGCCTTCATATTATCAGCAGTGCGTACCAGGATTTGTCAACGTTGGAGCAGTCTCCTCACTATTAAGCAATTAGATCTTCCGACTCCTATTATCACTTTTTAGAATAAGTGATAGATATTTTTGTGGTGGCTTTACCGTATAAGATGAATAAGTCGGTAATACAATGACGATGATTCTAATTTAAGAGATTAAATTAACGTTTCAATATAAAAAACATTTTCTGCGGACAGAAGAAGCACGCCAATACATATATTAGGCAGTTTCGGAGTTTACAGGTAAGCAAAAGTAAATCTGTCGATGCCACCGTATACAAAGTTTTAGACTAGTAGAAGGTACTAAAACGGAGGGTAACTGCGTCGAGACGAATGCTCAATGAAAAAATTGTTTCAAACTACACATAGAACTTCATCACAATGTTTGATTGAGACGGTACTTCATTGGGATGTTAATAAATTAATGGAGAAATAGATGTTCAACACCTGCTACCAAATATTCTCCTCAAACAAAATTACGCGATCTTACAGGAACATAGACAAAAATAATTCGAAATCATAACATTAGCTTGTTATTTGGGAGGTCCTTTATGTCCTGGATTATCCAGTCCATACTATATTGATTGTCCTGTTTGAAATGCTAATAAGAAATTTGAATAGTAAATAATAAATTTGGTTAATAATAATACTAATAGTAAATGTTTTCAAGTTAAAAATAAAAATAGAATATTTATAGTGAAAAAATACCCTTTCAAAGAAAGCGGGCGCGCTTAGTTTAGAGAATTGACATCAGATAGCGTTACATGTACCCTGCCTGGCATCGCCACCTAGCGGCAAACTTATGAACTATCTGAATCATGCCTTGTCGAGAATCGTTTAAATATTATAAACTATTGTGAGGGGGCAGTTAGAAGATCTGTACCAGTTCACCTCCCACTACTTTAGTCATTACAGTCTAAATCGCATGTTTATTTACATTGTATGAATATAGCGGGCAGACCAATAAATCTGCAGTACTATCTGACCCACAGAGAGTAACACACGTTTGTCTTCATTCGTTCCTTCTTCATTCCAACATTTTCTTTTGGGCAATTCTGACTTTTATATATATATAAGTATATAAATCCGTAGTATATATTAATATATTATATATATACTATGTATATACAGATATATATACAATAATATCATATTAATTATATATAATTTTGTAGGTTGCAACCATTAATTATCAATTTTAATTTCCATCCCCACAGTTATCCCTTGATCTAACCCTACTCTGCTGGGTATTAATAAATATAATATATTTAATAGAATGAGAATAAAATATAACATATATATATATATATATATATATATATATATATATATATATATATATATAAAATGATTTATATATAAATAAATATGTTTTTTTCTTGAGTTAGGTTTTGATTTAACCCAAGTTAATATCTCTACACTTTAATCCAACTCTCCCTACTCCTATAAATATATATACATATATTATACATATAATTATATATATTTAATATTATATATATATATATATATATATATATATATATATATATATATTAATATATATATTAACATTATATTGCAACTGTATTTTGTGACAGTTACTTCTAGTTAAAACCCTAATTTTCCAGATATTTCTGGATATTTATTTGAAGCATATAATGTCCATCTGATTTAAATATTAAATACAAATTACCATCTGATTTATTTTATTCTAATGCATAAAGTTAATTTGCAAAATTGTTACTGAATATTTGATATGGATGATATTTTTAAATGAAACCTCAAAACTATTTTCTTTTCATTTTATGCTGTTAAATTGATACATTTTTTAAAAGTATATTTTCGTAGCTGAAGAAAGAGTTTTTGTGATGCAGTGTACATAAGGAAAGGTATATATATATATATATATATTGCAGGTAAATAAATGATACTACTTAGAAGTAATATTTGAATTTTAAAATTAAAGAAATATTGCATTGTTGGGCTTTTATCAACTGCATAAATATAAAATTTAAAAATTCGGTAATGATCCTTTCTCCAATTTCCATTAGATTATCAGGGTGTTTCATTAATATATTTTCTTCTTTTTCTCTGGTTATGCTTAATATTTTATTGATTTATATCAAATTTTAATGTGGGATTCGTTTAGTTAGACGTAGTGAGGCAAGTAGGCTCATAGATAGCGCTAGAATGAGGTACTCGAAACGTCTTCCACCGTAATCTACCTGTAATCTCCCACTATAAATAAACGGTAAACCGTTTTTAAAACATTGTATCTTACAGAAATTTTCGAGTTCCCGTTATAAGGGTGTCATTAAGTTTTCGAGGAATAATTAACACCTGCATCCTGCGCCCTTTGTCATTTTATATATGTTCTGGGATACGAAGTAAGTAGTTTTAATTGTTGTAAAAGATTGTGTACGCTATTTGGTTTATTTCTTTAACATCCTGTTTGGTTAACGACAATCACTTGCTGGGAGCATGATCTTTGATGGGCGGGCATGGGGGGGGGGTTTGGTCACATGATGTAGGGGCCACAGTGGCGTGGTTTATTTGCGAAATTATTTGTTACAAATCTATGTTCGATTCTGGCGCAATAGGCAAAAAATAATCAGGAAACAGAATTCATGCATCATCGTGAGCACGTTTTAAGGCCCCAGTAACGGAATCGTCAGATGATTAATACAAATTTTATCCGATATACTTTTCATCGTATTTTATACTGAAATTGAAGTGGTTTTAGAAATAAAATTTGCTTGTGATAGGCGTCCTAAGTAAAACATTTTGCCAATAGTATTTCTGTTTATCGTAATTCGATCAACTGGTTTTCCTGGACGGTCCGCATTGAACTGCCTTGCAGCGACTCTTTAATAATCAATTTGGGATCCATAATTATCATTTATTTGGTTTAATTAGCTTAGGTCAGGCGAGGGTGCCTGTCATCCTTCATTCCCATCCTCAATATTTAAATAAATTCTCAGGTTCTTCCGGGCGACCCAGAAAGTAAATTAATGAGGGTTGTATCGGAGTATTGTAAAAGTATCAAGTGCTCTTCTGTAATTCAGAAATTGGAAAACTCCAAGAATTAACTATTCTATTACAAAAAAAGAGAGATTATTTATATTCGAAAATATATTTTCATCGTTTAATAATTTTAAAATTATTTCTTATATTATTAATTAAATTCAGCCTAATATGACGAATTGGAAAAATGTTCCTACTAAAATGTTCACATCATGTTTTGATATGCACTAACATGGTGTGCACTAAGATTTCAAGTCCCCACGACATATCGTTTTTACTATAGGAGCTTCAATTTTGTATAAAACCCATCGATGTGGATATCACCGGATTAGAATAATTGCAGTCTTTTTCATATCTAATTATTATTTTTTCCTTTCGAAGTTTTGAAGCTAAGGGTCTAGAATATTCATGAGAGTACACCGGAGTTACTATAGAGATTTTAATTTGGAATAATTTTCACTTTTTCAGTTTCCCTCTTTTGCCTAATGACCTGATGACGTACTTATCCGTACGTGAGATGGCTGCAAGACGTTTTCCTCTAGCCTATAATCGTTACAAGATTTCTTAAGGATATTAATTAACATCTCGCTTAATATGGAACTGGTTTAGTATTCGTCGATTTCAAGTTAAATTATTCCAATTCACGCACGCATTCTCCTTTGGCAAAATGCGCAATTCATATTATTTCCCATTATTCTCGCCCTTTCTCTATTCGAGCATTTCTACAATGTCAAGGGCAGAACGGATTTAGCAAAATTTGTCTAGATTTTGCGTCTAAGGATCGAAGTCGCCAGTATATATTTGGGGGGAGGAGGGTAGTTCTAACAACAGTTATCTGCTCCTTTTATTCAGCAAAAGGAATAGAGAAGGAATGGATCCGAGTATAGAATAGAGGATTTTCGATACCATTTATGTAAAAAAATGTACTTCTAAGACGCAACATAGGTTTTTCTAGATTCACGGGCTTAAAATTCATAGTACAAATGTTTAAAAAATGTTTAATTCGACGTTACGTAGATATCGTCCCGCAATTTGCGCTCCATTATTTTGAAAAAGAAAATAGATCGCCTACGATCTAAGAGGAATGAGGAATAATATAACACCGAAGAAAAACTACCGGAGTTCCATTTCCATGGTCGCAATAATAAAAAACATAATGTTCGAAGTCACTGTAATCAATCAAAACAATCAAAGCGCTCGGGATAATTTTTCTAATCGCCAATTATAATCGGGTACGTCAGTACGTGAGAAACCGCGATCCGCGACCCCGGACGAATTTTTTTCACAGGCGTCCGCGCAATAAAATCCGCGTCAAAATCATTTGAGAAACATCAAATTTACACGGGAGAGAAGAGAGAGAAAAAAACCGCGTTGAAGGATATGCGCGGTGGGCGTTTGGCGCAAGTCTTTATAAAAGGTGGGGGAGCGGGCCAGCCGGGGACTAGTCGGCCAGCTGATGCCCCTCGCCCTCAGTCTCCTCTCAGAGTCCTCCCTAACTCACTGTTCGCCTCGACACCGACCGCGTCTCCCTCTACCACTCCTCAACTTTTTCTGCCTCTTCTTAACTTTCTTACGTCCGTTTTCGGCTCGTCGTCAGGCGCTCGCTCACCCAAGCGCGTTTCCCCACCCAGTCGCTCTTACCGGATAATGCCCAGCGGTTGGACATGTTGACTCACGACTACAAGAGCGTCAACGTTTTCGGCGACAAAATCATGGACTCGAACAGGTGAGTCGGCCCTCTGCTAGAATCTGGGTTACTCCCTCCTCCACTTCGGTGCCCATTTTTCGACGCCGTCCGATTTTACTCTGCTCGCTTATTGCGGTGTGCACCCGTTTTTCGTGTGTAGAATAGTTACGAACCGCTCCCTTTCGCTTGAATTTCTTTTGCCGACCCGTTTCATCTGGTGCAATCAAAAATCCGTATTCGGACGCTGCCGAATTTCGTCGGTCGAATTACCGAATTCGTCCTCCTTTTAGCGGTATCTATTATTTTAGTCCCCCTTTCGGTAGTCAGTTTAATTTCGGAATATCGAAAATTATTAGTACATCCGCTTTCTGTTAAACATCTGTTTTCGGTTTTAAACAAGTGAATTCGCCTCGTTCGAGTTTTATATTAGTTTTTATGTAGCGTCGCCGAAATGTGAAAATCAACGCGGTGAAAATAAAAGTGAACGTATCAGCCATCTTTGTTTTAGTGTCGGGTTATCCACGATCGTTTTCGATTCCTGCGGTCGGTATGGTCCAAGTACAGTTCGTTAAAGATTTATTAGTTTAAATTTTCCAGAATTTTATTCCAGTATAAAGTTGCGTACTCGTCCCGTCACGAAGTATACGCCAGAACGCGTAAATATTTGGCGACCAAGTTTCATCGATACTCGCGTGTACCTAATGTTTTATTTTAGTGGTTTTAACGAAAATGATTTGCCCGTTTTTAGGCATTGCGTGCGGCGGGTCGTTCCCCACAAGGAGGCGGAATTCTCTAGCCAAAGCATAATGAAGGCAATGGAAAAGTTCGTACAGGCCGTCCAGGATATGGACGAAACAATCCTTGTGCCCAGCCGGTTGATGGATCTGCAGGTGGGAGACGATGGCGACACTGTGGGCTACAAGGGGAAGAGGACCGAGAGAGAGGGGCTGAGCTCCACCGATCTGTACAGACTATACACAATGGTCAACTGTGTGAAGAACGAACTGCTTTGGGGGGCTAACGATTGTCCTGTCGAACCCGAGGGAACAGCGGCGAGCCAGTCACAGTCGGCGTCGCACAAGACGCACCTGCGTAGACCATCAACGACTTCGATGGCTTCGACCAACTCGGCGGGTTCGACCCTGAGCGACACTGACTCTGAGGCGGCAACGAAAACGACTCTGGGATCGAAGGTGAAGCCGAGTCGAGTAGGAAGCCCGGCTACACGGAGAAGATTGAGGAGAGCTTCCGGCGACACCTCTACGGCCTCCACCGCTCTCTCGAACAGATGACGGAGGCCGCGTCATACCTTACCAAACGCTATCAGAGTGACATTGGAGCGACGGTTTGATTAAGATGGAGCCGACGGGACTCCCAGTGGTATAGCGTGTTTGCGGTGAGTGACAGATGATGGTTGTGCGGTAACACTCGAGAAGAGAACGCTGCTGCTACCACAACTTCAATTTCGCATTATAATTTCTGTGCGCTTACTATTTGTTGCAAACAGGTGACTTTCCCCAGTGTTACTTTCCAGTATATTAATTATATGGTATTCGTGGCTTATTGCGAGTGATATTTATATATGTATATATATGTCTATATATATATATTTAAATATATTTTGTCGATAAATTGTTGTGATATGGTTTACCGGCATTCTGATATGAAGAGTGGAACTGGTTGATTTTCCTTTCTGTCACTTCAGAAGTGCATTTAACTGTACGATGCTGTAGACCACTTCTTGTGTATCTTTATAGTTTAGTGTAATAAATTCAATTACGGTACAATTATTTATTTAAAAAATTTAACGCTCAAAATTCGTATTGCATTTTTTCTACATTTTGTATTTATACGGTTCACCCATTAAAATATTCCTATTTTGCAGTAACCTAGTCATGATTTTTTTTAACAATAGGTTTCCTGATTATATTGATTTTGTATTATTGTATCATTTTTATTGCTTCTTTGATCATTAAATGGCAAACAAATGAAGGTAAACTGTTTTCATTCTGAGTTGTTTGTGTATAGCAGTACGGAATTTGTGAAATGGTCTGTTAAAGTGATTGGGTGTGGCCCAATTTTTAAGGTCCTCTATTTAATTGTAATGTATTATTATTAAAGTTAATTGTTGATCCTAATAATGGATATAAATTTCGGAAATACATTAGTTTACGTACTGTAAATATTATATTCATATAATATGTAGTTGTGTACTATAATGTGTAATTATGCACATTTGTTAAGCAATTGTGTAAAGGTGGCTGGATTATCTTAGATATTGTGGATATCATTATTTACAGATTATGTAGGCCATGTACTCACTGAGACCTCTACACTCAGTTTACCTCTTGTTGTGAAATGCCAAAATAAATGCTATTTTGTAAAAACCAAATCTTGTTTTCAAACTATAAGATCTATTAAGCACATAATATGTATGTGTGTACTCCTGTATTATTGAGATATTTAAAATTCATCTTAAGGAAGAATAATTGATTATCTATGACACTACACATCTCCTTAAGAAATAAGCAGTAGTTTTTAAGTAATTATAAAAAAAGGTCAAATTCTATAATAAACTTGTGCAATAACTCATTTGTTTAATTGGCCCCTAGAGGGCTCAGATTTATGAATGTCATTTGACTCAAAACTAGCCAGGCATAATAGGTCATACCTTTATAGAAACCCATTGTTATATTGTAACTATGCGATTTGAAACATCAATATCTACAATAGCAATCAACATTGTAGACATTTTATTACTCATCATTTGACCATATTTTCTGGGGGGATGTACTACTAGGTTGGTTTGATGAGCTGAAGCTAAAAAGGTAGAGATGATTTCACACGTTTGTCTACATAAGCGCTTCTGGTCATCGTTTTCGTAAAATTAAAAATGGATACCCACTCCAGGTGATTATCAGTCAAATTTGACGGATGGAGGTTTTGGGATATTAGTATGGTTGATAGAACGGTTTTGTAAATGAGTCATCCGACGATTTTTCTATTTCGTAATGTCGGAGTGCAAAGAACAATATTTGCGGGATATTTTAATTAGATTCGCCGTGTTTGGTTTTTCGGGTACGGTTATAATAGAACTCGTTAGAGCGGGTGAATTCGCTGCGATATTCGCTAACAAAACATAATAACCGAACAGTGTTGCGAATTCGTTCTGGAGCATAGATTTCTCCAGTTTGGTTCGGCCCGTTACTCATTTCCCGCAACAAATCCCCGTTCCCCCCTCGAACTTTCTTTTGGCATTTCACCGTTCGATCTTCACCTACCATTTAACAGACGTCCGATTGGATTCTGTTCTACTTCAGTTGTCAGCCACGCAGTATTTCGGAGGTTATCAACAGCTCGGAACCAGGCGATAAACCGGCAAGTTAAATGGTCTCGTGCTTCGCAAAACTTTGCTCGATTTACTGTATTACTGAGAAAGATATTGCCGGCGCGTCATCCTTAAGAAGGCCATCTGCAGTTGACAGAACCACCGTGTGTTTCAATAAAATCTCTTGTTTTAAATAAAATGTCCCAGCTTTAATAAGCACGGGCAGGATTCCAGAAGCACACGTGTCACACATTATTACAAATGGCTACGAAGGTGGGTCATCAACGATTGGATGGCTTTTCGGATTCTAGCCCGATTCTACTTAAAACGTCTCGTAGATTTGGGCAGGTGCATTAATCTCCTAGGCAGTGCCAAACTCCCAACTGGTATCAATCTGATAATTTGGCCAGCTGACGTCACTTATTAAGTCATCCAAACGGACGCACACAGATAGACGAGCCCGTTCATATTGGCAGTGGTGGCCTGTACAGTGAAAACCTTGGCACAGCTGACTGGAACGATTCTAAATGCGGGATTTCGACACGCGTACAACCTTTGAGGATGTTTTCTTACACAAGGAGACTCTCCACTTGTGAGACCGAGGAAATATTTAGAATGTACGATGGGCGGCCGCAGCTCGTTTACAAACAAAGCTCTAAATGCCGACGTCAGGGAAAACACCCGTCGACCTAGATTCGGAGAACCATTGAACCGACAAGGAAAGAAGAATTGCAGTTTCCACTGTTTTCCCCCAATAAAAATGTATAATAACCGGCTTGAAGAAACTCTATTAAAGCCGCCCATACTTCTGTTCTGGCTTGTCAATGACTAGATCAACTTGTGACAAGCACAATAGAGAGTGTGGAATGGCAACATATTAAATGAATACCTGTAATAAATTATATATTATATTGGAACCCGAAACCCTGATCGTTAGTAGAACCAATAGCTGATAGCAGTGGGCACCTTTTAATTATGTCTTCAGATTGTGGTTATCTAAACGGAACTTAATAATCTTATATTTAAAAATCTCTTTAATAATAAACTTAATATCTCAAGTAGGAATAAAATAAAATAATATTATCATATACCAGGAAGTACAGCAAAAGACATAATCTATATAAAAAAGTGTTAGAGGGAAAAAGAAAATGGCCTTCTGGATGCACATTTTAAAAAGTTCATTGGCCCTCTCCGGCGACACAATAATCGATGACACTAATGATTTTGAAGGATTGCTTCGACGTCACTATCGTGTTTGCCAATGTTACTTAAAAAACGATAATATTTCCTCCCGAGGTTGCCCTCTTGTTGCTGCCTTTAAAGAACCGAAAGCTGCCATCCGACAGAAAAGTGGCACAAAATTCTATGTTCCGAGATCCGAGATGTGTCTGTATACTGTATACATACGAATCTATATGTGTACGGTCTGCAGATAATATATTGAGTTTTGCGATAAATATTTGGTGGACGCGCCTCTCGTGCAAGATACACCGGCCCCGCCCACGGTTTTTTTTTCAACCTTTCCATCCCAGCTCGATGATGACTAAAAACCTAGGTCATCACTATACTGACGAAGGTTAGGCGCTCGCAGTTATGTCGCAGTAGTATCTCCGTTTTCAATACCGACACACGGTCATCGAAAGTCAGTCTGCCCCAATTTCATCACCTTTCGACACCAAAATTTCACTTGGGATTATATAAGGAGCATCAATTCGTCGATTATTTTTTCCTCAAAATATTTCTTTCGTGAAATAATATACACGGTGTACGCGGTGGTATTTACCTGTCCAACAGGGTCTATCGAGTCACGTACATATTTTAATAACTTAAAATTTACCTTTGATCGCAATTTCCACCATTAATATGGTTATGAAAAAATATAAATATTATAATTTGCGGTATCGCATATTAGACAATGACTGACAAGTAGCGACAAAAATCATGCCCGGTCATTGGCAAGCGTAAGATAGTAAAAAAATGCACACCTGCACGCGCTAGAGCGAGAAATCAGCCCGCATAAATGAATACGCTATTGATGATTCACTGTGGTACCAGGCGTCTGAACCACCCCAGTCTTACTTATAAGTAACCATAATACATACATTATCGATTGATGAAAATAGAAAATAAAGAAAGGAGTCGGAGCCAACTAATTTTAACAATACAGACTCCGCCCAAACTACCGTATCCATGACTCCGACTGCACTACGAATTAGAGGTACGTGCCATAGATTAGCTTGACTGCAGAACAAAGAGATGGCGGCACTCCGCAAAACTCATTTCAGAAGAATTATCGACGGCGGACTTGGGTTGTCTGTTAAATGGTTTCGCCGTATTTCATCATCCGTTGGAATTCGACCCTCAAGGACGCCCGTTGTACAATAGTACTTCCTAAGCCCAATATACTCGTGATGGGGGCGCCAATTTTGGGGAAATCACGGCAAAACACATTTTCGGCAACGCTCGCCAAGGACGGGTGGCGGCAAGAATATTTCCCCAACGGCAAAACCATCGCTCGGAGAAAGTGATATGTGAAGGCCTCCAGTTGTCATTGCTAGAGGCGGTAGTCGTTTCTTTCGTTAGGAACTGTGCAGCGATGGGGAATCCCCTCTCCCAATGGGCAGATTGAAAGTCAGTTTTCGTGTCCTCCCAGTTTTCCATTGCTGTAATCTCACGAGTCAAATAATTTCTTACCGAAACAGGGATTGTACAGATTAGGGTGGCGAAGGCTAGCTTTCAAATTGGATATGCCTCAACTAGGAATCCGTCTTAAGATGCAAGTACAAACTTTGGAACCAGTATTCAATTACATGTCTTTGTATGATCCCGGCTAGTCAATTAGTGGTATCAAACGAAGAAGCCCCTAAAATGTTCACTCGTAAGGGATTCCTCATTACTTCCAATATTTCAATCCCATGTGCAGAACTTTGATTCGATTTCGGTCCAACTGTTGTTATATCCTAAGAGTCATATAATACGGATGTATTATACACAATTTACAGTTTAATCCATTGAAATCCGGATCCCTGTCTATCTAGCAACTCATTTGAGAACCGCCAACTACCTAATATCTGGAAGTTATGCCCGTCCGGCGTTAAATGGGGTCGATAATCGGCCGGAAACGCTCTCATCTCCCCGTCCTGGAGTACGCCTCACTTTCACCTTAAGAAAAATCGCAGCACTCCGTAGTTCTCCTTCGGTCAACCGCTAGAACCTGCAGAAGGCTGGGGCGTTTGAGAAGTTTAAGGGGAAAACGGCTGACCTTTCCCGAAAGTTTCTTAGACAGGCATTTATATCACCGCACCTTCCATACGGCCGACGTCAATTAATACCAAGTTTAATAAAATGAATCCATATTCCGCAATTAAATTTAATATTGCGAATTATCGATTAAGCCTAATATATCGCGATAGGACATCTTAGCGAACTATCATTTTTGAAATTATCGCCTACCGGGAAAATATAATTTCAGTCATGATGGTAAAAACTTCATATACAGAAAAACAGATTATTGTCTAGTTTACATTAGAGGTAAAATGATGGTGGATACACCCGAGTTACCGTTGAAAATCTCTCCCCTCGGAATCCCCATAACGGTTTTCCACAGTGGGCAGGTATGTACTGTTCATTGTCGAAGGTGAGCCGGGCGCATTTTTTCTTTCTTATTCGGAAGGGCGCACGCAGCACAAGATATAACGGTGCACAGATTCCTCCTTCAGGAGGATCCGGAGTCGGATCAATTTTGCAGTTGGCGACAGTAGCGGGCTGGGGGCGGCGTCGCCTGTCTGTCTGTTTGGGGGCGTGTGCCTGATGAGGGGCCGGCCCCCGCTGATAACGGCGGCCGATATCGATTCGAAGTCCGGCCGGTCAGAAGGTGGAGAGAGGCCGGCGGCCCTTTAGTCCGCCTCCCGCCTGTCATGCCCCGTGAAATATTTGCTCTTCGTAGATGGCTCGTTTGGCTGAGGCAAAGTTTGGTGGCTACTGGCTACTTTTGCCGGGCGGGTAGTGCCCTAATCTCGGCCGGAGGAATGCGGAGCGCGATTAGTTCAGCCGAGACCGCCTTGTCCGACGGCGACCTTTCTCCATCCGAGTCGTTATCCTTGGGTTGTTATCCGACCGGTGATCGCCTAGAAGGAAGTATACTCTAACCTCTGGAATAATTTAATGCGTGATCTAATTTAATTATCTTCCGATAAATATTTTGCGATTCAATGTTTGCTTGGTTATTTTTTTTAATTAAGCCGAATATTTTCACTTTAATCCATAGAATTCGGCAGTGACTACTGACGGTAAGCTTCCTTTCGGCATTGCTATCTCACTATTACTGAGAAGCGGTGAGAAGGAGAGAAAAAAGAAATAAAGACAGAAAATCGTACGGGTTTGTCTTTCTTGACCCTGGCATTCCTCCGTTGTTTGGTATCGTCCGCGAGGTGAATCCCCCAACTGGCGTCCTCTAATATAAACGTTGAACGAGAAACATTTCCGGTGCCTGGAGATACCCTCCGATGGAAGTCGGTAGATTGTAAAAGATGCATCGATCGGGCAGAAGTTTAAGGGCAAGGTCTGCCGACCTTCGGTCTTAAGCCGGGTCAATCTTCCGCAAATTAGAGCCATTATAAAGTACAATTTGACTCGGATATACAATGAACGAGATTTGAATTTGAACCGGAATTATCGAATTTAACTATGTATTTTTTAAGTAACTGGATTATTATTGCATTAATAATCCAAAGTGAGTATGTTCAGATAACGTTCAGCAAACGAGGAGGCGTTTATCGGTTCTCGTGAATTCTCCGATAAGACCTCAGATAAAAAGTTTATAAAATTGGAATAAATTCGGTGAAATTTTCCATTCTTTCATACTTGACGATATTGTCCCGTTTAGAGTGAACAGCTGTTAACATCTGTCGTTTATAATACCGAAAATAATTTCGATAAAAACGTTTGACGCACGCAACTTGTGCGTTCTCATCGGAAAGTGGATTGGAACCAGTACCGTAAACAAAATTTGAAATTAGAGTAACTAATTCAGGAATGTTAAATAAGAAAATAATGTAAAGCAGTTACGAAACTTAAATAAACAATTACGACAATCCTGTAAACGAATGTCAAAAGTCGGTCCAGAACAGGACTGATGCAATAGTTTGGCTAAGGGAGTTATACGCGAGTTTGTGGATTGTCCTTATGTGTCTGCAAGTGAATGTGAGTTCGTTGATTGGCTGTGTGGCCACCTGATTATATGCCAATATTTTCCGGATTAGTTAGTGTAACTATTCGGTTAATATGTAAAAGAATACAAATATATTATAAACATAGGCACCCTGTTCAATTTATTACGAATTGGCATGAAAATGGAAATTCAAATTTGAATTTCAACCGAGCGAATCCCAACTCTAGTTCTGGATTTCGGCAGCGGTTTTCGTCGCCTACTTTCTTTACCTCCTAATTTCAATGAACTATTATGTGCAAATTACGGAATCGTTATGATCGCGTTACGGGTAACGCGGTAACCGTCCACCACCGAAGGTCATTTTCTATTGCTCGTCTTCTTATATGGGTCAATTATATTAAGGTCGAATAATTTCTTCCTGTCCCCGTTCTCTGCAGTTATGAATTGAGCGCTCATAAGATCATAATTTCACTCATCGCTGACTCGCATTTGTGGCCTTCAGACTATTTAATAATTGGTACTCCTATGACAGGAGTATATATTCGGCATAAATAAAAACTGTTGTTATAAAAAATGATAAGACCGCCAATATTCGGTTCAGAGATTTTCCATTAATTTATGACAATTCGCTGACCTCAATTGAGGTAAACATTTCGGTTTATCGTGCTGAATATTTTATTGCTGCCGAGCAAACGTATCAGTCTCTACTCAAATATCGTTCAATATGGAATCAAGTATAAAAATAACGCCGTCGATTGAATGTGAACGCGCAATTTAAATCGTTTATTCTTTATTGTGGAAATGACCCACATATGCATAGGTCGCTATTTAGAAAACGACCTTCGGTGCGGACCAGGTCGCCGGTGTATGTAATTAAGTTAGTTTCCATATTCAGTTAACGAAGTGCATATAAATTTTATAATGGAATGGGGCCTAATCAAAAGAGTGAAGGTGATAGCAGAAGAACTTTGATAAACGTGAGCGTGGAATTCTGCGTGTGTTTTTGGTCTCGAGATACTCGGAATGGTGGTTAAAGAAGACGGTCTTTCCTATCAGGGTAGAAGAACTAGAAAAACAAATTTCTTATTTCATAGAAACACTCGTGTAGTAACAAATTTTAAGGATATCATTAGATATTGGTACACAGTACCAATATTTATAAATTCCACAG
Source organism: Lethocerus indicus (assembly GCA_019843655.1). NCBI lineage: Eukaryota > Metazoa > Arthropoda > Insecta > Hemiptera > Belostomatidae > Lethocerus > Lethocerus indicus. The sequence continues at coordinate 10,750,787 of JACDQD010000007.1, read as the reverse complement.
GCAAGTATTGAACCTGAGCAAACATTTTAGGCAAATTGATATGTATTCACCCCCCCCTCCTGTGAATTGACCGACATAATTGTATATCATAATCCCGATTTAGACACGAATTAATTTGAGAAACTCCCGAAATCCCGAGATAGAAAAAATCGTAAAAGGGATTGCAATCCCTCAACATGACAACCGGAATAATTCTCTTTTGATCTGCCATTACCGAACCTTGCACAAAGGCATGATCTCGCCCAACTAGTTCTGGGTTGGGCTTCGCCTCCAACTTCTGAACCCGGCCTGCCTCCAGAGCCCGGTATTGCGCCCTCATCCTGTAATTAAAGCCAGCGAAAGAGACTGCCGTTTGATTTCCAATTCGGATTTCCAAACAGATCCCTCTCAAAGTGGTGGACTACAATTGGTCGAGAGTAAAAGACACAGGTGGACAGAAACCCACGGATCCCTGGTGGGAATCGAGGTAGATTCCCACTGTTGATTTTCAGGCTAGATTTTCGGAGGACATAGAACCTGAAGAGTTTTTTATCTTCATTGAATTTGAGATTAACCCGGTAATTATTTGGGTAATTCTGTAGGCGCGGCGATTTATGTAATCCGTATTCCGTGTGGTAACAGGCTGTTAAATGTTGCAGGAAAATTCTTTCGACGAAAGTGATTTTCTGTAATTTTTTTGGTTCGAAATCATACGTTTTCATTCCACCTTACAGGAATAGTGTCGCATAAAACGGAAAACGGAGTATTTAAAAATATTTCAATCCCAGCTATTTCAGTTTAAAGCATTAGACAGACGTCGATAATAAGTGTTTTGCATCCGAAAATAGGAGAGGAAGCCGGATAATATTATTATTGCTGTAAATTTTTAATTTGGGGACAGAAAGACACAGTTAACTGACAGGCATTAAACCCTAGACCTGTAGTTAGAAAAGATTCTATTATTTGATGCGATATGAACCGCTGTGTGGGGTTCATAATTGAGCAATTCGATGCGTCCACATCTGTCGAGTTCCAAACCGGATGACGTTGATGTTTTTTCAGATTACGTACGACTGGGTTCAATGTCATGTCATTTCTAAGGGTAGCACAATCTATTATAAATAGAGTATTATAATAGATTAAAAAATAATATTATTTTATGCTTATTCAAATCCATATTTGAACAATCCTTCATTTTATTTCCTTCGGAATTATAGTCCGGAGCTCTAAGGTTTGATACAAAATTTCAATTTACAAATATCTTTATTTCGTGTACATTTTTATAGGACAGTTACAATACAACAAAATTTGTATATTGTCTATATCCAATGTACGTTTATAGAGAAATAGAATACAAATATTCTAGTTTAAAATACCTGTTTTGTGGTCTGCGAGGGGTATGGTCTCCAACCATACCAGCGAGAGGAGACAGAAACACACGAAATCTACAAATATTCTAATTGTAGATTCGTTATATGGTGCACATGGCAGGACGATGTCAGTGCTTTTCCTCTCAGTCTATAAAAGACAGAGGGAGGAGATATGCTCATGGCGATTTGTCTGTACTTTTTGTCTGTATTTTCAAGTTTATTCTTGATTAAAACCGGCAACAGCCGAGTACCGTCTTCTTCTATTTGGCCAGTGCACCGGATGACGCTCGGTGCGGTATTCACCGACCCCCGTTCACGGCGCTAATCACTTAATCGCCCGCCTCGCGAACCGTTCTGAATCCGGATCCAGTTTCTCCTCTTTTTTTTTCTCCATAAACCGTCCGCCGGCAGAAGAAGGCCGGGACCGCGCCAACAATTACGGAACTCGGCAATGCATAATTCATAAATATTTACAATCGCCGACGGTGTCCCGTAATGAGACTCCGGCGGGAGAAAACTCGGGCCGCCTATTGATATTCGGATTGAATAATGGACGACCCGAAAGACTCGGCCCGACCTGCTCCTGACTGCTGATGAAAGTCAGTACCGTCACATCTATGAACGGACTCAACAATTATTGTCGCCCGAGGACGTTTTTTATTATTCACCGCGGTCCCTTTTCATTACTCAATCTGAGCGTCCGAATTACAGCGAATGACTCAATAAATTACTTCATAGTATCAATAATAAATTGATACGGAATAATAAAATGTTCTAATGACAATAAGTTTTATAACAATAACCGTGGATACTTACTTTAGAAATTTTTTACAACACAGTTTGAGGTACTTAGTTATAGTACGCTCCATTGGCATCAGATATGCCAGTTATTGCCTTACTTATTCTCTAATGGAATTAAATTTTTAATGGCCAGAAGCTGTATTCATCGATACTACATCTGTTATATCATAAACCATAATTAGAACATCAATTTCCTGAATACCAACAATTGCAGCGTTCTGTCAGTCAGTACGATGGAAATAATTTATCTGCTTAAAAGCACATTCTACGGCTCTATGAATTAAATTAGCTTGCATATTGCATGCTTGTGATATTGCACAGAAACGTCCCGATAGGAACTCGTCCAAAGAAGGGGATGACGAATGAAAAAGAAAAATTATTTTATCTTCTGTCTGTTTACAAATACTGGTCCAACAGCATTGATTGCATTGATGATGCTGTATCGGCGGCTGTTAAATTAAGTGATGCTATTATAGTGGAGGGCTGCGACAGCTCTAAAGGGTAACACACAGTTGGCCGCCCACCTCGTTCTCATCTCGCAACAGTTGGCCGCTGCACCCGCCCCATCATCCAAATACCTCAGATTAATCGATACATTTAAAATTAATATTCTGCACACGTATGAGATTTGGATATCAGTCCGAAGTTCGCCATTACAAAGGCATTTATAGACATGTGTACAATTAGAATAGTTCATGTGATGCAAGACCTACCTCCGACACCCCACTGCTCCAAGTTGAGGAGTCGCTCTGTGAACAAGTTCAGGATTCAGTGTGTAGGTCCATTTCACTTCTTGTCAATAATTATTTATATATAGAGATACTCCTAGACCTGTTTCTTTTCCCAAACAGTCCAGTAACTCACCAAACAGAATGATTAAGCGGGAAACATTCTGACAAACTGATTAAATTTAATACAGTGTAAGTCTGCTTTGGAACGTTGGGTGGATGCACGCGTCATTTGGAGTGTTAACAGTAATAAAAACAATTAATAGCTAATTTGCTTTCTTCTTAATCCGAAAGGAGAGGTTACAGAATGTAAGTAGTACAAGGTAGGGTTGATGATCAGATTGTAGCGAGGTGACTGTGCAGATGTTCGACAGGTAATCACCTCCGCGACTAACGGAGGCCTTGATTGGGCCCCTTCAGACCATCTAGGTCAAAAATTAATAGCCAAAACGGATTTTGCATTCGTCCGGGTGGGGAAAGTGAACGGTCGTAACGGTTCTGGGGGCGAAATTCAGGTCCCCAAAAGTAGGTTTTCGTCCGGGAGTATACATTGACATCCGTGTAATGGAGAACAGATACGAAAATAATTTATGGTAAGGACATCAGGACTGCGATGGTAGCTTGTCCATTGGCCAAAAGGGAATAATGCCACGTTGGATAATGCTACCCTTAATTGGCGCGAATTAATCGCACCTCTGAATAGTCCGCACATGAGACACCAGTGGTTTAGATATGGGTACATTAACCCCAAGGCCCCAGTTCAAATTAACTGCATCCAACACACAGAACAATTACGCCGACACATGACATAGTATGTGCACTCAATCAAAACTGAAAAAAAAGAATAGTGTCTCCTCGAATTCTATTTGTGCGTACATCTTCAAATATCTCTTCCTGGAGTACAAAGGATTCGAACAAATTAGATTATTTTTTTTTAGAAATTTCGGATTTAGGTTAAATATTGGCCCGAACATATAATTAAGTTTTTAAAACTGGAGTGGGAATGTGTCGAAGGAGGGCAGGTCACGTAGTATACTACTCCAATTACATGGCCTTATGTAATGCCTCGATAATCTATTTACTGCGACCTATATTGTTAAAGCTCTCTTATGCATTTCCTACTGTCGAAACTTGCGTAATAATTTTTCGTGTCGTCCTTTATTTTGTAACGATTATTTTATAAAATTAATATTCGTTCGAATTAATACTAATATGACGGTCAATGAATTCACCTTTATTCGCTCAGATCCGAAGGTTCGGATCTAGGATTTTACCACTCTTAAACTATTTAGAGCCCTGCAATTTCCAAGATGTTATTCAAATGTATGTTGCCAGGGAGTACTGAGGGAACACCCACAAAACTCAATCGAAAATATTGAGTCATTGACCCGATAAAATCGATGATAAAATAGAAAAAAGGCAAACATCTGTTTGATATTTGAACAGGGACAGAATTTCAGTTGAATATGCAACACATAATTTACGTTTTCTCTATATCGTATTGATTGACTAAATCCCTACAATATAATCTGCGCGAATAATTTTTGTAGCGAGAGCTCGCAGTAATGAAAACAAAAAGAATTATTCTAGTAGAATGGAAATCGGGTTTCCCGTGGCAATTAGCCAGACAGATTGGCAGCGATCCAGAATAAGAAATGAAATAAGAGCGATATTTAAATTCGGGGAACTGCCAAAAATATCTCGTCTAAGATTAAACATTTCCAACTATATTATTTCGCATTTTTTAAATGACTTTTACAATTACGGAGTAATTTATGGTAATATTTTACAAACACAGTTCTCATTACTCGGTCGCTGCAATGGGAATGACTTTCATCCCGAACGACGTAGGTCATTAACCGCTTCCATGCTTCAGTATTCCATTTCATTAGACGGTTCTATTGTTTTTATGTCTACGATATTAAGTTCAATTCAAGCCGATACTACGAAAAATGATGGGGATCCAATTTCCCGAATTGCGCAACTACAATTCATTTTCAATTATTTACAATTAATTCCATAGTAAACCCCTTAATTGTTTTTAGTGTTGGTAATATTTGACGCTGTATTTATGACTAAACGAGAAAACATTTAATTCGGCGGGGAGGGGAATGAGTTCGCCTGTCCAGAGGAAAACATTCAGGCAAATTGTCCAGATACGATATATCGGGATCGCCCGAATCCGCATCTGAGAATAGAATGGTTTCGGCCAACCTCAAGGTTTCCCGGTCAAGAATCCAAAACCAGAGCTTTATTCAGTAAATTCAACATTTTAACAAATCGCATCGTATTTATGAATAAATGGCTGAGTTATTTTTCTTGAAAATGAAAGGTTCTGTATGTATCTTGTCGAGAAGGGGCTCAAATAATTGTTGCAGTGCGATAAGCGAAACTGGGCAGTGACCACAAAGCTCCTCGAAAAGGATGATATCGAAGAATGTTTGGGAAAGGTTATTTGATGCAAATTTCATTGAGTTCATGGAGTTCTGGCCCATGGAAAGGAAAGTACGTACAGGTATAAGGGACAAGGTCCTCGCAGTCGGATGTAGAGAATCACTATTAATTCTAATTCTAAATTCACACTGTTTGATTTAATGGTTTGGACTGCATGCATCTTACATCAAACCGTTGCTATACTGTAATATATCTCTGATACCGCGTCTTCCTTTTTAAGTCACCTTTAATGTCTCGGAAAATAAAGTACAGCGTAGAATTCCTTACTCGGCTGATATTAAACATGTGATATGTTGAAGAAACTTTCTAGAAAGTCTTGTTACCTGCAGGGCCTGCAGGTATTCATCTTATGGTTGCATCCGCAGTTCAGCTGAGTACTTTCAATATTCATACCGTAATCAGTCCGCTATATTCATCAGGGAAACTGAGATTGTTTCAACAAAGATTAAGATGCCGAAATGATATGAAGTTATGTGCGATTTGTGGCTTCTCTGGGTTTTTTCGGCCGTCATGATGGTGGGTTCAAGCGGGGAGACGTCGCCTGTTAGCACAACCACCGCGCGCACTCTGCCCAGAGATAAAACAATTTGGGTTTGAAATAAAAACAAATTCAAAACAAGCGGGTGTCAAATTCATAACCCAGCCTGTCTCAATGACATGTTTTATCCGCCCCCTTTTATTTACTGCCACTCGGTAATACGACCAGTCACGCCTGGTTTAATCGGCCCGTCTGAGGACGATGCAGATTGAGACTGAATAGAGGAAAAACGATTCTATTTTTCCCAAGAATCACTACTTCCTCAGTGCCGTTCAAAGATTTCATTTTCAGATAACTATTAGCCATAATCTCAGCGAAATTTTCCCTAGAATTAAAGGGGGAAAAGTCCGGTACAACTGAAACCACAAGTACTTAATAAATGAATAGGATATTTTCCGTCGAATGAAAAAATAAATGAAAAAAATTCCGACAAAAACATGTGTCGGAGAATGCAAAAAGTTCACCGTGGATACCTGTGTAAGTATCTCCTTTATTCATTTTTCCAGTTGCAGGGCTGAAGACCATGGCCGGCCTATGGTTTCTTGGATTAAGCCAGGGGAATGTTGAAGTTTATTCTGTACACAGATTAAACATGCTCATTCTAATTTATCCAGGTGTGTTTCAGGCATTGTGCCCTTCAGCAAGTGCAAGATATAAGGTAAAAATTGAAAATACTAATAACTTTAGCTGGATTGCCTACTTGCGAACACAAATTTGGATCAGAGTCATACTATAGGCGTCCCTTCAAGGTTTCGCTAAACCCTTGGCTGTCGGTTGTATGGCAGGCTCATGTCCTAATATTAGTCCAGATCACATAGCCCTGTCCTTAGATCATATAGCCTTGATAGAGCCTCCTTTTTATTCGTTTTCAAAATAATTTAGGAAAACGTTTTAACTTTCTACTTCCACATTCGACTCGTCATCGCAATACAAAGACCTTACAAAATAATAAATAGTTATTTGACGTAGTGCGGCAGCAGTACAAGAACTGGTGGTTCGGCTGAACCATCAGGCTGAACGGGAAAAAGTAATTTTTATTCCTTTCAAAAAAATTATATTGACGAAGGACGTCTCCTTTATTATCTCTACTAAATTCTCCGTTCCCCAATCGGTACGGGGGATAATTGGAGAAAATAAAGACTAATACTTTTTATTGGCCTATAAAATGCCTTTTCTGTGGGTTGGAATCGGACGTCCAAATTGCGCCACCTTTTTTGTCCTAATCTCGAGGCTTAGTGAAGTGGCTTCACCTTGATCTTTTCCGTACTTCTGAGGGAAACCGCGGAAGGCTTCCTCGTTCCAGGCTTCGTTTCTTTCTTCGGGCGACCGTGCTCAATTTGTAATAGAACGATTAAGTCCTAAATCGAAAAAGTGAACGGGGCAGTGCAAAAAGAAGAAACAACGCCAAATTGACACGCACGTCTTAAATTGGGGCCAAATTTCGCTGACACTTCGATCGAGCTCGTGACTAATACGCGGTAATGCCGGTACAACATTTTTCATGGGCTAATTAAACTAATTACGGAGCTGGGAATTATTGCCTGAGAGGACTAAATTGCAATATAGCATTAAAGGAATTGTCAGTGTCTGAGATTGGATTCTATTGGATCCAAATGAAAAATTAATAAAAAGTACTAAGCTATAATCATGTTCCGAACTCTCAAGAGCACCCAAAAATATATGATGAGAGCGGTGGTCTTAGTGAGTGAGAGTTTCGCGAAGTAGCCAGATCAAAAATCACCCTATGATCTCGGGACTGAAATAGACGGCTTCCCCTTCCTGAATAAAAATCTAAAAATATGTAGAAACATTTCAATAAAAATAGCAAACATTAAAGCGTTCGAGTCGCGGGGGGGTTCTGGCAGAGTGTGCCCGGGCCTTTAGTGACGCTTATATCCTCTAGTGCCTCACACTAATTAGATATCGCTTCCAATATTTTATTCGTAGTTTTTCTTCGGCCGTTTAATGTAATACAGAAATGGATGTTATCGTTTCCAATCGATCGGCAACCTCAATGGAGCAGGTCACGCGACATTGTCCCTGCCCGACAATTAAATACCGGAAAAATACATGAGTCACTGGCTTTTGTTTTCATCGTAGGGATATTGTGAACAAATACGTTGAAATTGAATAGGGAAAGCGAATCGAAGGTTGTAGGAAGCAGGAACAAAAATACAAAAAGGAAACAGAGCGTTTCCCGATTTTTTTCCCTAGTTTTTATTGTTGGTGGGTTGGAGAAGGCGATTCGGCTCCAAGGAGACTGGCATTGATTTCCATTTTCAGAGCGTTGGTCTAGTCAAATATCTAGGACTTTAACGCAGTGGTATGTTGAAATTTAAGTTTCCCTGCGGAACAATTTTAATAATGTTATTTAATGTTAAATATTAACATATGTTATGTTAAATTAATTTTATGTTAAATATTATATAGATCTATTCGACGAAAAATCGTCTTAAACGACGAGGTAAAAGTTAAACCTTTTACTATTTCTGTTTGAGACTGTATTGGAATTTTCTGGCACATTTAAATATTTTTTGGTACAAGGCGCTGAAAACGGCTCAATCCCGACGTCCTTTAGCGAAACGTGGCAAGGTCAAGGCGCATAACATGTCCTTTTTATCTCCTAGAAAACATCGTAGCGCTTTATAATTTTTATTCGTAATACATCACGAAATAAGTATAAGAGCCTCGTAGTATCGAGGCTGGAAGCGGTCGCGTGCTAGCTCCTGGTATATTCAAAAACAAATAAATTATATCTCTCAGGTTTTATGCAGCAAAGCGTCTTTGCGCTGAGATAATAACGCTAAAGATAGTAACACTAACGATAGATATTAATTTACGTGGTCATTAAATTTGGAAAATATTGCATATTTTCGTTCAACTTTATGTTGACCCCGGGGCACTGGTCATATTCATCACTGTCCGTCGCCCTGTTTTCAGTGCCTTGACCAGTCAAAGCAGTCCTTACCGTTCCCCTATGGCAGGACTACAACCTTCCAGAGCTCGGTATACTATTTAGGATTAATCATTAATTAATTATTTACGCAGATTTGTAATAGACGAATAGTACGAAGCATAACTGGTAGATCGTCGTTCTTCACTGTGGCAGTGAAATCTGGTCTTACTTTCTCGTTCAATAATCAGTGAAGCTCAAACGTGGAAACTAACTGACCTCCTTAACTATGTGAACATTAATTTCGTATGCATGACAACAGTTTTTTAGGGCACAATGTCAATTCATATACACATATTTTAACAGGTAACATTGGAATAATCTCTTCAGCGCGATTTTTTTGTGGTAACAAGAAGTAGGGATTCTGGATTTATTTACATCTTCACTTCGAAGGTATCTATCCTTTAAACACATGCCCCTTTAAAAATGAGCGATATAAAACGTTCAAAGTATATTTGCCAGTGACCCAATGGCCCAGACATTATCGCCAACTGCGCTATTACGCTAATAATTATCATAAAAATAAATCTGTCTCGGCCAAAAGTCCGTAATTGATAATTCATCCGTTTGTTTACAAACGTGCCATCGCGACCCGTTATTCGGCCGAAACGGAGTCGATTCATTAGCGGAGTTCACCAGCGATATTCACTCTTATCTTCCCAATTTTCGCGGCCTCACCGGCGGCGACTGAATTCGTTCGAACTGATACGCCTTTAAAATACACCGTGTGACGATTTAATTTCGAGTCAAGAATAATTTATACGACCCCCACATTTTATTATACGACTGCCATGAATAAATTCATTTCATTAATACACCACGCTAATTGGGTCACAACGTTAACAACTTCTATACATTTTGCGCTGACACGTTTAAATGGGCTTTCGCGAAATTTGTGCAACACCTTCCACTAAATGTCGGATGATTTTAATGCTATCTATTAATAATACTTTTTGAACGATGAGGAATTTTAACTCACCGTATCACTGACCAAACGACAGGAATCCGAAACAGTCGCTAAGGCAAAATAGTGTAAGGAGAAGATGAATTTCTTAAAACCAGTAAAATATATGTCGAAGGACGCAGCTACTGTCGTTCTACTAACGATTGGGAGAAGCCCAAACCTTGTTGGTGATAATCAGTTTCGCAACCTGTTTGAGCTGTGAGACTAACTTTCTCTCCATACATCACTGGGTCTCACCGCCAGAACAGTTCACCTTTTCGAAGGCTGTCTAGTGCAAAATTGGTTTCGATGTGCGAACGTTGAAAATTCACTTCAATATACTTGGTAGTAGTCTTGAATTGACTACATCGCAATTACGTTTATAAGAGGTTTATTGAATATTACATGTGTTGGCTATACTGACTACTCTGGTCACTGCCAAGATATCTCCGCCGCCTTGGTCAGTTCGTACCAAAATTGTAATTGTAGAGGTACTTCTTACGAAATGTATGAGGTACATCTTAGCACTTACGAAATGTTGGCTAATTAAAATTCCATTGTCCAACCTCGACGTCCGTTTCGGCGTGTGATCATAACTCAGTGAAAGTGACGCAGTTTAAGCTATTTTGTTTCTAGAGACTACAGAATATTATATATATATATATATATATATATATATATATATATATATATATATATATATGAAGTGGCTTCTCGTTAATGGTACTATTGTTGTTTTTCATAGTTCGATATTTTTCATGATGATAGCCTTTCATTTAACCTTCTTGACAGTTATTTATTATATTTAATCGATTTATAAATACAGGCCTTCGAAATTTTCCTGCCTGTTTCTCCGAAATAGGTTGATATTGTATGACTTTATATTAAATTTAATTTGGTGACCTCTTGCCACGGAGTTGGATTGAAAATGTGGCCGAGTTAAGGAAAAATCTGTCTGGTAAATTAGTCTGTGGGCATTACAGAATTTAAATAAATAATGGTAATAATTATTATAATAAATATTTGAATAGTTCGATATTTTTCATGATGACAGCCTTTCATTTAACCTTCTTGACAGTTATTTATTATATTTAATCGATTTATAAATACAGACCTTCGAAATTATCCTACCTGTTTCTCCGAAATAGGTTGATATTGTATGACTTTATATTAAATCTAATTTGGTGACCTCTTGCCACGAAGTTGGATTGAAAATGTGGCCGAGTTAAGGAAAAATCTGTCTGGTAAATTAGTCTGTGGGCATTACAGAATTTAAATAAATAATGCGTAATAATTATTATAATAATTATTTATTATAATTATAAATAATTATTGGATAATAATAAATAATTATTATTTAAATAAATAATAATTTACATACAGTTCGATAACAGTTTTTAATGACGTTGACTGTTTTTTATTAATCGCAGTTTTCTAAACCTTTTAGCAACGTCTGGAAATTCTTTTAGTATTGCACTCGTAATTGCATTTATTATCATGTATAGCAGTAATTTATTTTTCAAGTTCTGCACTTCTAGACGTCTCTACGACTCGTCTGGCCACGGGTAACCCATAAAAGATTTACCACGACTTTTAATTTCACTTTGAATTCGGTAAATAGTCCGGAAAAACTGCTGTTGGTGACGGCGATGGCTGTGGTCCCGTGCCAGCCGGCTGGGCCGTCGCCGTACTTTGGCTCGTGACCCCGTCAATTATAAAGTTCACGCCGCCCGCTTATCTGGCATCCGAGCGGCGAAATTTATCAACGATTACTCCTTAATTGGCTCCATGTTTACATTCCGGACAATAACACTCTGTCTGTTTACTTCTGGCAACCTCTGACAGTCTCAAGGCCTTTTCCGGAACCATCGCTGCTTCCTTTAATGACAGTAACATTGGGCTGGGGCGATGAGAAAGAAGCTTTCCACCCTCTTGCTGTACCGGTATGCAGAACGGTGAGGCCAACCTCGCTACAGTTAGCTAAAGACAGGATTTTTCGGCGCTTATTTGGTCCTGTCGGCGTTCCTAGCATTATTTCTGCAACGCTATTGGTACCCACAGTTCATAAATACCGTTCTGACGCCTACTGCTCCTATACCACCTTCGGGGGATAATAAACAAAATACAAACTGATGCTACACGTTTTGATTTAAAAGAGAGGAAATTTAAAAAAGAGGTCCTTGTTCATGGACAGACTGAAATTAGGACAACTGTTCCGTATGTAGCGGAAATTACACGGCCATTATTTTCCGCTCGTCGTTATACCGGTTTTAGCATTTAATTTAACTGTACGTCACTCCGAGAACGTTACGCCCACCGCGTTCGGTCCATAGCGGTACATTTTATTTCGTTAAATATACACAGAACGTTGCAACAACGACAGAATGTTTTTGTGCAGAATGAGACGCGTTTTTTATCGACTGGGATAAAACACTCAACTTATTTATGTATACATTTTATAACATGTATAGAATATTTAAATGTGTACAATGTTAGATTAAATGTCCGGACAAGAACATTCTAAGAGAGACCGGTTGAATGAAGTTAAACAGAACACGTAATTTCCAGGGACCCAGCTAGCCTACTCATTGCCATTTTTGAGAATACTTTAAGTGCAATGACTAGTCGAAATCCACGAAAGGATAGATAAAATAAAACCAGGATAAGATTGTAAAAATGTCTAAGAACCTGTATTGAGTATCTATGTATATTGTAACAAATATTCTGTATTTATATGTTTTATTTTGACATTTTAAGTTGACAGGTACGGACATAAATTGTCACATCGGAAAAATCGTATATGCTGCTTGTCACGTGACAAGCTAGATAGCTACGCTTCGTGTTCTAATAGGTCCCGATCGATCACTGCCTTCGCAGTATTTATTTTCTGGGTGGGCACAATTTTACTTGATCCATTGACTGCGTTGGCGGGGGACAACGAACCCGGCTTTCTAAAAAGCTTTGGCGTAAGAGCTTAACTTCTAAGTCGAACCTAGGGAGCAAAATAAGGGGCTCTCTTCCCGCTGACTTTTATCCCTCCCCCTTTTTTGGAATAGTAATTTTATCTAATTGTAGCAATTATCTACGTGCATTCTGCACGTCCTTCGCAAATTTTAAACCTTTTTGGGCCTTGCCTGTGAAACATCTACACTGACTCACCTAAGAGCCTTCACAAATTCCGGGTTTTCGTTCCAACATTTTTCCAGGTAAAATTTGAATCAAGGTCACAGTTAAAACAAAAGAAGCAAGTTAAAGACAGTTTCTTCTTGCAACTGTTTCCGTTTTATATATTAAAATAATGTCAACATATATTAAGCTACGACCATAATATCCACAGATTTATGGCACCCATTATGAACAACTAGGATCATTTAATGTTTAAGAATTAATTATTAGTAATTATTCCCAGAAAAATACGAATCGGTCAACGCGCCTTTGCCTCAGTGGGGTTCCTCTGGGCCATCTCTTTTGTGTGTCGTCGCTTTGCTTCTAGGTCCGACTGTTGGGTACGATTCGTTGGGCTGCGGGTCGCGTGACCGGCAGTTCTCAGCGGCGGGTCACGTGACCGGGTCAGAACAACAATGGAGGCGGTAACAACAACGCCGGTAACCAACTGAACCTGGACGGCGAGGCTGAGCCAAGGACGCGGCTGCAGCCCCCCCCCCCCCCCCCCCCACACAGTTGGTATAACTCAAACCCGGCTTCCAACCAGCCTTTCAACACCAAACCAGGGCCCAATATACAGCCATGTAAACATCTACGTACATGTAATATGTCCCTGCATCAACCAAATTAGATGTTTATAAATTTTCCGCAATATACTCTTTAGGATACTACAAACATCTAATTTCACAAGTTTTTTTCTTGATGTCCCAGGGTATCATTTTAATATATGACAATAATTCAATCATTCTATCCATTTATTTGAATGACCCAAAACTCTAACATATTTGATTTTCCTATATTATTTAAAACTAACTGTAGCTGTGTAGTAACTCCAACAATTATATTTTGTCGGCTATTATTTAATTTGTTAATATAATTTTTTGGTAGCTCGCTTATTTCATCCTCTACACAGGTTCACGCCGTTCCCAAACTACCGAGGCTTAATATTAATTTAGAATGTACAATACTCAATCGAATCAGTCCCATTGTATTATTTCTGAATGGCTCCATTATTGAATATCGCACTCGACCGAATCGAAAGGGAAATCGTCTATATATAAACAGTAGAATGGCGTGATTAGCATGAAAGCGGTAGGTAATAAAAGAAAATCTACGCTATCCCCCGGGATAGCCCACCAATGTGGCTGCGTTTCGAATAGAAAGCCGATTATTATTGGACTTGTTATCACTGCATTGTTATTAGTTATATAATACTAATAGACAAATATCTGAAAATGTTTTTTCACATAAAACTGTAGTACAGGGAGATGGCTGGCGGCATAATAACAGCCGATCATACTTTGTACACGTGACAACGACGAGGACGATATTTTTAACAAAATTGACAAACTTGACAAACATTCATTGACAAAAATTTGCTAATCTGAAAAATGGAAAATGGATTTGACTGACAGCAAAACGATGTCAGTTTAAAATATTTTAAATCGCTCATTGTTGAAAGTGACGAAATTGTTTGCTAGACGGAAGAATATGTTATGCACTATTTGTAATTTGCGATACGGTCACGATGAGATTAGGGCCTTCCTGGCAACGCTTCGGACGAATGCGGCAACTAAGTACCGCACATTATGATTGGAACACAGGAAATGGAGAAACTTTAAAGGGAAAAAATGTTAAGTGGCGAACTGCGAAAGACTCTCTGAATCCTGCTTCGATTTGGTAAATTACCGAAGAAAAAAGCTTTAGCCGAGAGATGTCCTCTATGATGGGCGTGTCTCTATGTATTCCCAGTACGTACGTACCACGCCAAAATCGGACATATGATGCAAGAAACCATAATGCTTACGGCAGTAACGACTTTTAGCCTCTTAGCATTCGTCATTCGTAGGAAACTAATTTTCGGTACTTCTTTGGAAGTTCGTTTCCGACAACTCATTAACATAGAATGTCGGGGACTTAAATATTATGACAATAGGCTGATATAAAGGTTAGCATTTAGGCGTGCACGAGGAATTACATATTTTGTATAATAAATTTTTTACAAGTGTATACCTCTGCCATGATACTAGGAGGAAATCTCTTCTAGTTATCGCATTTTTAGCATGATAAAATACACATTTTATAAGTCTCCATATCAGTAAGATTCCCTGATACTTCAATCTCGATTGGCACAGCTGTCAGCTGCGCTCGAAGATATGCTCGGTGCCCCGTCTGCTGCCCATCTAGATAATCTTGTTGCATGTTCTTCTCCCTCCCGAATATAAAATGCCGTTTTTATTATTTTTGTTTATTTTCTCGGTACGGAAATTATTTGCCGGTTCTTGGCCTTTCAGTAAACTGTGATTCAACCGTTCGAACCACCCCGGAACATTTGCCAGTGAAACTCCTCCGCTTTCGGGTGTCAGAATAAGAACTGAATTGATTTATGAATGGTCGGTCTCCCGTCTAAGTCGTGGCCGTCCTTGGCGCGTGTTATCGAAGTGTAGCTTCCCGTTCCTAATTCTTTGGTACACTATCACCGGCATATTTACGTCAGTCGTCTGAGTGATCCAAGCTGCCCTCACGTACTGAATGGCTCGCTGGTTTGGTCTTTAGCTAGACCGAATTCGGCTGTTCGCCATCTTCAGCACCAGTGTCAGTCACTTTGGCACGTTGGATGCTTGTGGGGCATCCTGTTTGCGCTGACACTTTATTTCGCCTGTACTGCGTTGGTTTTCTGTTTGTCGCGTGTAGATATGTAGAAGACATATATTTCGCTAATGGTTTGGCCGCCACGGAATGGAAAACGCACATCCTAACTCCTTCATTGGTACAGCCGATTAAACTTTCCAACAGTTTAAGCGTCACGCGCGAGCCGTTTTTGCGATTACTTGTGAAATTCTCCATTATTACATTATTATACATAATTACTCTGTCCTGTTTTCACCTGTTTTTATTTCACATTGCGCATTCGTAGACCCGTTCTGTATGTAGAAATTGGTCTGCCATAATTGAGGGTTGAAAATGAAAAACATTTATTCATATATTGCTAATATGTAATAATCTCCGCAAATCGGTCAAACCGAGGGCTTACCCAAATCTCTCTTCTCGAGTTGTGATTTGAAAATATATAAAGCGAATTTCTTCATTAACTTTTATAATTCCCTTTTTAAATTTAAATAGTTCGAATCCTGCCAGTGGGACTGTGTGTTCATGTTGAGGCTGAGCGAGTGGCCGCTCAGTGAAAGTGGCGTATAACGGGCCCGAGTAGAAAACCAGTGCCAGATATCGGTTTCCCCATTCACTCAAAGGCTTTACATTATTAAGCCCTTCTGTTTGGTCGCAACCATCAAACAGCGGCCTGTTACATTAACCACCCTTTATAATTATCATATAAATATCGGATAAATGCACGAGGTCAGGTTATTTCAATGATATTTACACGCTTCCTTCCTCATCGAAGAATGCCGTTACCTGAGCGGGACTGTACCCTACAATTCACCATATTCGTACCATCGTGCGGGTCATTTCCGTCCTTGAACTGGGGCGTCCTCGGGATGGGGCGACGGAGGGGACGACAACCCAAGTGCAAAACTCAGGAATAAACAGTCGCTTGGGACACGAAAAATCAGCACCGGGTGACTCACTACCGCTGAGATCGAGCCGCGTGGGGAGCGGCGTCATCCCTATTGGAAGACGGAGTGATGTAAGGATCGGAGGAGCGAGAGAGCGAGACCAGCCTTGATGGGGACGTGGTGGGGACACTAGGTTACGCCATTTGTGATCGGACAACTTGTTTGGGGAGGTTTCTAGAAGGTTCCAGCGGGTGGTCGGCTCAGTACCGTCACCGGCTTCACGCAGACTTACCCGCTGTTACTCCCACTATTTAGCTCGACGATCGAGATAGTCATCCGGTTGTACAGGAGGGTCCACGTTTTATTTTTCCGTAGAATAAAATAAAACGAAAATGTAATTTCGAGGTTCCAGTTTTAATAGTGTCTTGAGACTGGTAGTGTTGGAATAGTCGATGTTGAAGAATCTTTTTTCGGTGTCATAGATTTTCGAAATGAGGGTTCCCGTTTTCTACCTGTGTGTGTATGTAACTATGAATGCGTGTTCATTTGATGGTATATAGTAGCCTCCTCGAAATAAGGACCAGAAGAAGCCATGGGATTGTGGAAGGACTCCTAACGTGACTTGAAACGGCCAAAAAGAGGATTTTCATACCATGTTGTTGTATGGAAGGATTGGTCACAATTAGGTTGCAACCATATTCGTTTGTTCTAGGCGTCAGCGCTGCTACCTTAATTTACAAATAATTCTTGCTTGCAGTTAAAGTGTTAATTCTGTTTTCTGCATCTCGGATAAGGGTGAGAGTTGCGAAAGTTTGCTTTCCTTCCGAAAGTGTTTCAAAGGGCGCCTGGTTAAGGGTCTCTTTCTTATACTATCAAGTAAGTCCTTGAAGGAGACCCGCTTTCTTTCCTCGTCCCCAATTAATAGGGTACAGCGTGACTTTGAAAACTGAGAACTTTCTTTTTGCGATGATGTGTCATTGTTTCTCCAAAATTTCACCGTAATCAGAATTAATTTGCACTTGGGACGCTCAGAAAGGCATATGACCCGCCTGAAAGGTCGCCATTAATCGGACAACAAATTAGCCCGACACAATCAAACCTATTACGCTAAGTGGGCATTTAGCAAGAGGTTGAATGTTGTCGAGATCGCACGATGAAGGTTATTAATCGCTCGCATTTGCGTCAACATCCCCACAAATGCAAGAAAGAGAATAGTCACTTGGCAGAGACTGAGTCGTGCGTAGGTGGCGGTGATGTACCGGAGTAGTCACGATTAGGAAACTGTGCTGGCACCGAAAGGCCTTTGGTTTTACGCAGACAATGTCCTATTATGACATTGTCCCAGCCCAATACAATACAGAAAGGCTCGCCGATCATTTAAAAAATATAATGCAATTTGGCTCAAATAATCTCTCGGGGACGGGAGCCCGTCGAATCCGGTCACCGGAGTCTTCAACGAATTTTCGTCAGACTAACTTGCGATCCGTAAGACCAGGGTTTGAGGAAACTAAATTTACGCTTTGCGTTACATAAAACTTCATTGGTCCTCATGTGAGTTACGAAACTCAAAATTGTGGTTAAAACTGCCGATTACCGGATGCTGAGTTGAAATTACACACAATATCTTAAAGAGAAGTCGACTTCGCTTTTAATTAGAAACACTTTTCTATATTTTATGTTTTTCAGTTCATGTTAATTAAAATTTGGATTAGGAAAATCTCGTGGACCTCATGATCTCGATCCCGAGCTGTCCGATTTGCCGGAAAATTCTTTTTTATTCCTTCCATTTTTTAAGGTGCGTCCTAAGCTCTTGCGTACTGTGTATGTATATAATGTCGTAATTATATATGTGTAAATATTTATATTACACGATTCATACATTATATTATTACAGTAGAGTGAGCCAGAGGAGCATTAGCCGGCCCCCGTTTCCACAACTGGGCCGACCAGTGGAACCGGTTTCTCTTATGGGGCGCATGCAGGAAGATTAACAAAAACCTCGCAGTTACTACTCGATGGATCCGGAGTAAGTTCTGGAGACGATTTCTCGTGGTTCGAATAACATTTTCTTCTCAGCCTGTCTGAGAGATTCTGAGGACCCCTCGATTCTACAGCAGACCAAATTCATTATTCTAAATTACTTTTGGCTTATTACTAATTGGAGCGAAATGCTCACCTAAGTAACTGTTACATAACGGCCTGTTAAAGTGAACTCATCGAATTGTTTTTCTCAGCCGTTCACGGTAAATAGGCGGCGGTTAGAAGGATTTGCGAAACCCCTTTTGTCGCCTTGTTTCCAGCACGGTGATACAATCCCGCAGCGTCGAACAATCGCAAATGACAGCACCACGCAACGGATTGGGATTATTGTGGAACTCAACAATGGGATAATAGCGCAAATATCGCAACGGTGCAGTAAAGATTATGCCGAGAGATTAAATGAAAGCGACGCAATGGGATGCAGGGTAACAACAGTTCAGAGACAATCAGGCTTATTACACAAATGGATGATGAATATAAAGATGACTTTTTTATCGGTAAAGAACGCTAGTTATGCTGATTGCCTTCACTGTTTTAATGCTGTTGTCCTCACTTATGTTTTTCAATGAAACGAGGGAAAGGATAATTACTCGTTTAAATCTTACTCCCGATTAATACAAACGGAGCTGTACTTCTTGAATCAAACAGGATCGACAGTTTTTTTTCATCAAGAAACAAATTTCACATTCACTTTTTCCAAGTAGCCAAATAAACTGTTGGAAAATAAAATGTTTATCATCAATCGGAATTTTTCTCTTAAGACTCTGTTTCTGTTTCCCCAGCATAGATGGAAACGCTTGTGAGTAAGTTGATAATCAATTACCATGATATTTTGAGTTAATTAATCGATCGAACCAATTAAACGATTAAAGGTTAAACGACGGAAGCAAATAAAGAGGTCGACACGACGTGATGCAACGACTACTAGTTCTTGCTGAATGGCGGACTCCGCTCCAATTAACCCCGCGCACCTAATTAATACACTATGTTCCAAACATTTAAACTTTTTTTTTAATAATGTTTATTTGGCCCTGTTGGCTTTTCTCCAAACTGCTGTATGTTCAAAATGCACAATAAGTTACAATGTGGTTTTTTAACCTCTATTTACAGAACTACATTTACTGGGCTTTGTAAGGAGATTTTTATTAAATATATAGTATCGTGTGCCACTGTCCCCCCGCTGTTACGGACGATGGGGAAAGCTCGAAAACAAAAAGGGAGAGCGTAGTAAGATTTAAAGAGCTGTACCTTTCACCCTACTAGC
The DNA here is from genome assembly GCA_019843655.1 of Lethocerus indicus. Taxonomy (NCBI): domain Eukaryota; kingdom Metazoa; phylum Arthropoda; class Insecta; order Hemiptera; family Belostomatidae; genus Lethocerus; species Lethocerus indicus. The sequence continues at coordinate 10,731,037 of JACDQD010000007.1, read as the reverse complement.
TTAATAGAATGTCCTCTGAGGCTGGCCACTCAAGGAAGGGTGACCGGGGCGTGTACTCTGCTATAATGGTTAGGACGATTTCCTCCCCCTCTGCCATTAGTCGGGCTACCAGCCGCTAACCTTGGGGCCCCGCCGAGGGCACCATTTCCCACAGGGCAAAAAGGACGGGCGTCGTCGAGAAAATTACACCGGTCGGACGGGAAAAGGGCGTTCACGAATGTCCACGTGTTGCCACTGTTCTTGCCACCAAACCTCAAAGAAGTTTTTATTTACGGACGATTGAATGTACAATCCGGGTCTCCCATTCACCCGCGGGCGCTTTCCAAAGAAGGTAGAGTTTTTCTTTACCATATTGACAGAGTTTAATTTCTGGGGGTTGAATCATGCAGTTCTATAATAAATATTTGAGGAAATCAACATAAATTGTTTTCGCAACTTTAAAGTACTACTACCAAATGACAAAGTAAAACTATTTATTTATCTAAAACTATTAGTTTCTTAAAACAGGATATACATTTCTAAATTATTCTGGAACTGTTAATGTTCCAATAGCTTAATTAATAATGATAAACTCCCAATGTATTACACACTTATTAACCTTGTGGGTTTAAATTTGTATAACGTTTCTTTTAAAAGCAGTATTTTTCAGCTTTAGGGTCTCTAGGACGGTCTGATGGGAATGAGCACGAATATAATTATTTTGATTATAGCTATCTCCATTTAAGGTAGATTGAGAATTGTTACCACAAGGCCCATTCATACGAACGTTTCAGGAATATAGGCTCTTGGGAGCATACTTTCGGATTCATCAATTCAAATCAGTTCATTCATTCAGAATGTAATCGAAACGTAAAAATTCTTTAGCTCTAAAATTTCCTAAATTTATTCCGCGCTCAAACAGGAATCCAACAGAATCTGGAAATAAACTTCGCACCGGGACCTGAGACTACAATTTTCTCGAACCGCAAATGCGTAGTAACAAAAAGTTGGGTCGGGTCGACCCGTCTAGCAAAAATACCAATCGCCTACCTTAACGCTGTAATCGTACACTACAGCGGTGAGAGACAAAAACTTTGTTTTGAATTACGGCCCTGCCAACACTTCAAAACAAGTTTGGGGACTGAAGAAATCCACCCAGCGGACAATCGAGCGAGGAATGTACCAATTAGTGGTAAATCGCGAAGGTCGGTAACGAATAGTTTTTCTGAAAAACTGAATGAAGAATAGATCAATCGAATCTATCAATTTAAAAATGAGATAGAATGCCATGTTATTCCTAAAAGCGTCCTAAAAATCGTTTCACCCAATGTTCTGTTTCACACAAAATCGCGAAATCCACGAAATGTCAGCGGGCGTTTTCATTACCAATTTTGGATCTGTCTATATTATTCAAGCGCAATGTTCAGAACAGGTCTTTGTTCGGCTTATGATAGTCAGACCGAAATATTGTCGGTGTTGTCGGGGCCTTTACTCAGTGGTTCGAGTCCGACCTTGTACTCCAGGTATCGATTCGCAGGCCGTTTAACGCAATTAGATTTTTGTTAGGTTTTTAGATTCCCCCCAATAGAATAGTGACCTTGCCCCAAACTGGAGTCTTAGGGCCGAAAGAAATTCTGCAAAATTGTGCAGACCGACGATCGCAGGAAGAAAAAACCGATTCGCGACGCAAATTCTGCCAAGCGTTTGGAATTCTTTCATGAACCTCCGGCAAATATTGACGTGGAAAAAATAATTCAAATATTCATAAACCGGTAAACTGTTTGTTTACTCAGGAGTTCCGGAATTTCAAACGTCTGGCTATTTTAATTTGCCACGCTATTCGGCGCCATTTTATTATTATTGTTACTTAAGGGGAGACAAATATATGTGAGTCGCATGGGTGATTCTCCAATGCTAGGTTTTAAAGTTTGCAGGAATTTGTACCGGTGCGCCTATTTTACTTCGGTTACCCTGAAATGAATGAAATGAATTTTGATTTAATTTTTTCACTCAGGACAAAGGCAAGCATACAAGCAAGAGTTGAGTAAAACATCTAATTAAAAGAATGAAAAAGAGAAGAACGTTGCTGTCGTATTTACTTGATGAATGTTCCGGAAGAACAAAATCGCATTTTATTTTCTTTTATTATATTTATAATTGTGATGAGTGATCGAATTAAAGAACTTTTATCTCACTGAAACTCACTTTGAAATTAAAATGATTCTCCCAACGTATTAATTAAAAAAGGTAAAATAAAAATTCAACTTGGACCCTCAGAATATACATATATATATATATATATATATATATATATATATATATTTTTTTTTTAAATGGAGGGTTTTAACACCTTGAACATAAGTAATAGCATAGTTTCCACCTTCGGCACTGTTGGTATTGATGGTATCCACTGCGCTGACAGTTTCTTATCAGGTCAGGGTGGGGAAAAGCCTCCCGGAAGTAGCAAGTGAATACCAATGAAGATAGTGTTCAGTTGATTTTGCAAATTCGCTGGGCAGATTTCTCACAAAAAAGTCCCTATAAGATTAATATTCACCCGCTCACAACGCTATGTTCAAATCGCTGATATTGAATTCTAAATACGTCCATTACGTTTGATATCATATCATATCAAATGTGGAATATTTGTTATGATTCATTTCCCATTGGTCTGGTCTGGGATTTCGTCTGTGGCCGCTCGTCGTATCCCGTCACTTCAGACACACGACCACACTACTTAATACAGTTCAAAAATACAGTTCAATAAAAACTGGAATATTTTCAGTATAATTATGGACAGGTAGGATGAAAGGGGAACTTTCACTGATGCCAATCTGACGAGTGAATGAACTAAAAAAATTAAAAAAAGCCATAATTGTGGAACTTCCCTGTGGGAAAGAGTCGAAGGTTTTCCTACCCAATTAGTATTCATTGACCTCTGTACGCTCTATCTTCATTAGGAAATTTACATCTTGAGTGGGATGTAAAAAACCCCAAGGTCGAGAACTGCTTCCTTTTGTCTCTGGACAACAGATAAAAGAAATTAGAAATATTAGTTTGGGGGTTTAATTGCTATTTCATTGCCCTAATGATGTTCGGTCCACACTAACCGGGCTTATCGCAACTTTAGTCCTTTTACTTGTAATTATCTTTCTTTGTTTGTCTAGTAGGGGAATACTAGACTTGCATGAAAAATGATCTTTAATAACTGCTATTAAGCGAGTTTGTTCTTAGTAGATTATGTTTATAGCAACAATAGGCCTTAGGGGTTTTGCCTGCATGAAATTATTGTTGACCTTCGATTTCCAAATTACTTCCTGCCCTTTGGAAATAACAGGCATTAAGTTCTGTTTTTGGACTTCCCCAACTCGTATTTGAATTTCTTCTTTTGCATAAGATTTCTTCTCTTTTGCCTTCTTTGACTGTCATCTGGTGGGCATTCGCTCAATGAGCACATGACTCGTGGGCCACATTAATTATCGGATGAGTCGGAGGTGTCCCAATTTCATTTCGCTCAAGCATATTGGCGTTCAACGTTTAGTTAATCATTTTTAAACGAGTGGAGACACAAGGCAGGATGTGGACAGTAATAGTTGAACCAATCCCCTGGCTCTATCGTCCTCCGCACATCATACGATGCATGGGATCAGGTGACCAGGCTACGCCGTGATGTGTCACATGAGGGGCTTCCATCCCTTCAATTTGCTTTTTATTAAATTAATCCCAGGGGAAATTGAATCTGAATTATTGTCTGGTGTCGCAACTGGGTCTAACTCGAGCATAATGGTTGGTCTGGTGGCGCGCTTCCGCGTTCCAAATTGTTTTAAACCGGTCCCCCGGCATTGGACCCTCCGCTAATATACGCCCGTATTTTTAGATCCATTATTATCTTGTCACACTCCTTTAACAATTCATTGATTATAATATATTATTATAAATGAGCGTATATATATAAATTCGTACTGAGATCCCATAAAAATGCCACTGCTTGGTATGCGAGGAGCCAAGAGTGCTGAGCAGCATGGGCTCAGGACTATAAGCCAAAAAAAAGGATTCTTCCTTATGTCGATACCTTATTCGTAGTTCAGGTGACACCGGACAGATTTTCTAAAAATAAGATAACATTAAGCGAACTGCCGAATCTTTAAAATGTTAAATATAATAATAATGTTGTGCTTGTACATACAGGAATAATTATTTCAAATTGTTGAAAACCGGGTCCATTCAAAGAGAAGGGAGGGAATAATAACGTCTATTTCTTGGACTGCAAGGTCGCCTCTAAACAGGTCTATTACTGTGGCAGTTCATAAGTATTTAGGCAGAATTAGAAATCTGGTGGATTATCCATTTAGAGCACAAGGACAAATACAATGGCTAATAGTAATTGCATCCGTTTCCATTAGATAAGACGGGAGAATAATAGCGGAGCGCATCCCGGGAAAATCGTGGAGAAGATTGTACGAGTGATTGCAAACTGTATGCAAGATAAAACCGTCATTGCGTCCGCTCCATTTCATTTCCAGTCCACATTCAAACTAAAAACACAATTCCAGGATCAGCCACTGGAAATATTTAAAAAACGCTACCTATTATAAACGAGGAATACATAAAGTAATTGGGGATTTTTTCAAACATAAAATTTCTCGACTTCTGTTCCATTTTCTGGTTCATTAAATTGGGATACGAGTTTAATGGAAAATTAACAACATTTAATTAATTAAAAAACATTTTTTAAATTTCTAATCGATAGGATTATATGAGAAGAAAGGCATCGCATCTCGATTCATGTTACTAAGGCCAACGAAATTTTGTCGTGTTTATTGGACTTAATTAATTCCAGGTTCTTAAGAAATTGAGCTTTTATTCCTGAAATGTATAAGATTCAATTGAAAAAAATCAAACGAAATTTCGCCCCAGCTTCATCACCACATTATTACATTGATTGCGGAAAGGTGAATTAGTTATATGGAATATTGTCCACAACACTCGATTTCGAAAACTCGTCTTCGAAGTTAATCGTGTGCGTATGCGTATCACTCTCATTGCGATGATAAATTATCTTATTGCTTTTTGGTCAAAACAAACGTAATATTGTGTAATTCTCGTTGGTAGAGGGAAAATATCGTTCGACACACACGTTTTCGAGCATTTCAATTTCGATAACCAAGAGTATATTTCGGTTTTCAATGTGCGAAATTTTATTGACAAATTTCAATGATATTGTTATCTCTTCTTGGAATGACCGCGACAACTTGCATAATCCCAGATAAGAGAGTAGGAATTATATCCAGCGTATAATAATTTCATTTAATTGTCATGTAAATTATGGATAATAAAAATATTTTACAAAGGTAAATTATGGATGGTTGTGAATGTAAAGTGGCAAAAATTGGTCCTATATTGTTTAGCATAATTCAAACGCAGAAAAGAATAACATCAAACGCTTTATTTCAAGTCATACAGGGTGTCGCGAAATTAAACGTCGAGTATATAGGGGTTCGAAAAACTGAAACAAAATATCTTAGTTTGGCCCGTATTTGGCTCGTTTTGGAGACATATTATTGTGGCAAATACAGTTGACAGCTTCTGATAAATAACTGACAATTCATAGAAGGACAAAAATATTAACATAACCGTTGGAAAAACCGTACGCGAAAACGATGTGAGGATTCTTAAGATTAGAATATGTACGCGGTATATTGTGACGCTTGTATTTCACTGGAAGGCCTCTGATGAGTCACTGCCGAATTCATAGGGAAAGGCAGGTTCACTATTGTTTGTTTACATTTCATTCCTATCCTTTTATGAATCCGTCAGTTTTTTGTCTGAAGCTTTCTAGTGCATTTGTCACAGTAATATACAGTGTATTGGATTACACTTACTTAACCTTATGGGACTGTGTTTCTCCGAAACAAAGCCAAGTCGAGGAAATCTCCAAAAAGTTTTTTGGTCTCAGTTTACTACCGCTATTGCCCTCCTGAATTCTTGACATTTAATTTTTTTTTGTATTTTGTAAGACTAAATTATTAAGTAATACTTAAGTTGGGGACTGATTTCCGCACATAAAAAGTCTACAATTTTGCAGATCCACTTGTGCATGTTACAACGGCGGCCTTTGAAAGGTGCTAAAACAGTGAAAGAAAGAGAGAGGAAGTGGGAGAAAATGAAACGTTAGAAAGGATAACGGAGCATGACCTAGGAGGAGAGAAGTAGGAAGGTATGGTCCGATGGCGGTCGGCCAATGGGATCGCTTGCTCCCCGTATGGTCCGACTCGAGTGGGTCATGTCCCTCACTCGAACAACACCATTACTCACTTTTATTTCAGGACGCAGATATACAACTTACATAGCGTTGAAATTAACATCAGAAGGGCGCCAAGATAAGCCTCGAGAGTGCACTCGAATCGGCGTTGTTTACATATCCGAAACTCGGTCAACTTATTGAGGAACATCCGATGATACGGGGATCAATTGAAATCACCTTAAGATCGATAAAGTCGAAAAAGTTCAATTAATAATTCATGGAGGGATCGCTCTACTATTCGTTTTTACTTTATTCCATTCTCCTTATTGTTGTGCCTCCTGTCGTAATTTATACAATAAGCAACATCGAGAACAAAAAAGGACCATCGGCTGTTTATTAAATTTATTTATAATGTTAATTTTGAGTAGTACTAATAACCAGGAGGACATTTTCTTTTTTGAAACAAAGCATAGCCTGTCTGAACAGACCTAAGAAATCAATTTAAATGTTAAGTGGGAAGTAATTAGCCGATTCGTAATATGCGGTTTAATTGTTTTGTATAAAGTTAGCAGAAGTTTATAACAGGGTGTACAACAAGAAACCTGTTTACATAAACATGACAGCATTACACGTTCTTCCTTCCATTTTTTGTAATTCGTGCTCAAAGTAATAAACCGACAACCTTCGAATTTAGTCACATTAAATATAAAACCAAATTTTTCCATTTGAAAGAAGAACCTCCACCGCGTAACGTCCTTGCACAGTGTCTTATACAAGTCACCAATGGCGGTTGAGTATTTTGTTTACAAGCTTTGAGTTCATTTAAGAGAGCTTTCGAACCAAGATTATTTATTGTTGAAAATGATTTCTACTTGATTTTTCGTTTTGATGGTCAATTATAAAGTCGAATCTACTTGAAAACTAATTCCTGAAATGAAAACGCCAATATTGCGAACGAATTAATCAATATCGGAACAGGTATTGAATATAATCAGGAGACGGAATACGGGAATGAATACAAGGCAAAATGCTGAGAAAATTATCAAGTGTCAAGTGCGGTGCTCCGTCAAGTATCGCACGAGTTTTTTATACCTTTAAACAGAATTCAACTTTATCTGCAGAGACTGGGATTCACTTACGTTTACTTTAGCTTTATCTCTGGCCGTGGTCTTCAGTGTCCTTTCGCTTCTATGTTATAAAACCTGACCAAATTTCACCATATTACCTCCGGATTGTTGCAGTGACTATAATGTTTGTTTAAGTATTGAATTCAATTAATTGATTTATATGATAGGAAACCATGAGCGCTCTAAATGGTTTCAAGTAAAGAAAAACGCTTGCTCCAAAACTTAACTGGAATGGATCTGGGGTGCATATTCTTCTGTCTTAATCTTCTTCGTCTGGTTCTCTCATCATACGAAGGCTATTCTGATTCCTGTTTGTATTTTCTGGTCAAAGATCAGAGGACGGTATCGTGCTCATTCACAGCACCCATGTATTAATCGACTAGGCAGATAAGTGCCAATTGCACACTATTATTAATAGTACTGGAGTTTTATTACAGAATAGTGGTTTCTTACCAACTCAAGCGTAGCCAACTATCTTGATAACCGTCTTGTATTTCCAGAAGAGGCTGTACTGTTAAATGTGACGAAGTTAAAAGCAAAACAAAGTTTCCATTCCGCAAACCGTCGCGGAATTCGTGTTATATGAAAACCCCCCCGATTGGGATTCTTGCCGCAGTTCGGCGGCAGCGGCGGTTGCCACTAATACCGGTCAGGGTATGATGTATCTCTGTATTGCATAAAACATCAGACCGGGTACGCCATCTGGCTGACCCGGAAGATACCAGTAAGGCGTAGGGAGGTGGGGACCACATCTCGGTTCTACCGTCGACGAAGAAGCTAGCTCGATGCTGGTTTTTTAGTATTCGGCACGTGTTGTCTTGCATTTGCGGCTGCCGAATACAGTGGGGGGTGGGGAGCTGCGTAATAAAGCACCGGTGACGGCAGGACCCGGTGTTGTTCCATTGAAGCCGGTTGCGCCAACTTAGGATGGAATAAACTCTGCCTTCTTTTAATACTTTCCATGCATCGCTTGGGACCGGTGCTCCCCTTATTAATAGAACCGGGAAAAACTCTCGGGATATTTTTGGACACCCTTTCGAAGGGATCCAGGTATAAGAGTGCACCTTGGAGCAGGTACTAAAACAGGTTCCTTGTTCCTTCTATCTGTACGGGGCATCTTAACTTCTTTAAATTACTCTCCGAGTACCGAGGCCGTAAGCTCTATAGTGTGTACAACTACCTTTTCCAACGTTGTGTATTCTTTCCGTACACATTACGCAGTATGTTGTACGCTGTAATATTTGTTTAATACGCATAAACAAATTTCTAGCATATTGCGACATCGGATATTGATTAAAAAAAACCGAAAAATTATCGGCAATTACTATGAAAGGTTATCGCTACAAACGGGGTAGATCATACGATCAAGGAATAGTGTAGAAGGCCCGGGATGGGCCGAATTGCAGTTGGCCGATATACTGCAGTCGAGATAACAGGCCAACAGCCCACTTAAAAAACTATTAATTAGGCCCCGCCGCCGCGGACGGGCTCAGATAAACTCGAGTTGTTTATGACGGCACAAAATATTTACTAGCGAACCGGTTGGGAAAAGATACCTGCGCGAATGACCGATAAGAGCGGGAGGCAGGCAGAGTTGTGCTTTGAGAGACACGGACAATCGTTAACCGGAATCAATTAAATATTCAACTACTAGCGCAGTTCTACTGCAACATGACCTGATCACAGATTCTGGTGATGTTCGTTCACTTATCGAACGCGGAATATTCCTAAAGGCATCCTTGTTTTATTATTCATATTTTTTTCTCCAGAACTAATTATTTGTTGTAGGCGTACTCCGGAGTAGTGTTAAGATTAACTCGTGTTAAGAGACCTTAATCCAAATTCGTCCGTAATCTAAGAACAATCTTCTTAATTTAACAGATTGTTTTGTTGTAGTGGAACTACATTTTTAATAGTTAAGTTCCAAATTCCACTAGACGGTCTGTTTGAAGTGACTGTCGGGAAGAATGGCTTAATTAAATAATTCGGCTGTTTCTAATATCGGTTGTTCTTCAAGCGTGTAAACTCGTTTCGAATTCTCGTAAGACTGCTCGGTGGGACTTTCTGTGAGCGGCCGGTCCAATGGTAGGGCAGACAGCTAGTTGCCTAGTAGTAGGAGGAGAGGAGGCTTTGGCCGCTGGCAGCTGTCCAACTCCCGCAGATTAGAGCACCGGTTTAAATATTCAAACGCCGGGCGTCGATCCGGATTAGCCCCTTTTTAAATTCATTCCGCTCGGCGAGATCTGAATAAATTTTAAAGCCTGAACTCATTTACAATTTAAACTCCCCTGCAAAAAACGACTCGCACCTCCTCGGCCGCAGGCGCACTTTCTTGACGGGATCTCCCCCGATAAGAAAAACAGTAGCGAGATCGACGATAGGGGGCCCCCTGTTATTAAGCCAGATCCGATTGAAACGGGTTAGATCACATGTCTAGTACGTGCCTCAATCTCTGACAGGTGATCCAGACATAATTTTCTTTCGACTGTTTAATAAAAAAAATAGGAAAAACAACATAAATATTTTCTAGGAGCTTGGGTAAAAGAGAGGACAACTACCATTTTTTGGTTGATTGTAATAAAGGATGGTTAAAAAGTCAATCTGAATAATTTTATTCTGTATACCATATTAGGCTTTTAAATATTGTCATGGAAAGTAGTGCAGCTTTGAAACTGAATAAGCAGTTAGACTTACTACTCCTTATACCACCTCTCTGCAACATAAAATTCCTCCTTCCGTTAGGGCACTTCCTGTTTTCCTTTTCCATTGTCCGGCCATTCCCGCATCCGAGCAAGCAGTGTCTCAGGAGATGTTATCAGCCCAAGAAAAACAACTCTTTGTCCGTACCCAAACAATGTTTGTTTAATTAAAAGTTCCGGGTCATCATCTTGTTGTAGAACGGCCACGTTGTGTTTTATCTTACAGACTAAACCGTATCAAAGGGGGAAAAAATTTGTAAAATAGGTCGTCGGTCTTGGTCAGGCGATAGAAAGCCTTTCTTCAGGAGTAGAAAGTGGAATTTTCATGGGCTGTATTTCGCCGCAGATGCGATTTTTCTGTGTTTCGTATGTTTGATTATAATTTCATTTGAATGGATTCGCTTATCATACCTTGGGTGATGGAACAGTTTATTACAGGAAAATGCATAGAAAAGGAAATTTATGTTTAATATTTTCTAACATAACTTCGAGAAATGTATATTAAAAGGATCATTATGGCATTTGATATTTATTAATGTATCAATTTCTTAAAATATTAATTAATAAAAAAATATTAATGAAAATATTAAGGTGAAGTGTTCCCTCGAGAATATTCTGGCTACATATATATACTCTCCGTAAAGTTTTCAGTTCTATTTTTTGACAGTGGAAACTGCGGTATTTTTAAGTTGAAAGCGTATAAGAAAGAGCGAAAAAGTGTAGAAACACTGACAAGAAACTGGCAAGTATGTTAGAAGTGAAAATATGTCTGCAGCAGGATTCGATCCGTTGGACTGAAGTGAAAATCGGAATTCTTTCATAGAGCACGTGCCATGTAAGGAAATTATAGTTTTTAATACAGTAGTAGGGCAGTGAATTATAAAAACCTGTCCTCTCTTTGTTAATTATGAAGAGAGTTTTATGTCCTGGGTAGTACAGGGACTAGTTTTAGATTGGTCCTTCGAAAGAAGCGTGTCCCTCCTGTCTTGCTCCTGCCCATAGGAGCCCACCTTTGGCATACCGATAATTCCGGCCACACGTCACGCACGGACCCCCTTTAGCCGACACACCTTAGACATCAGCTCACTCTAGGTACTCCTTTAATAAATGCAACTTTTGAAACTCGCATTTGAAGGAAAAGTCGCCGTTATTCTAATCCGGAATAAGTTCCTAGTCATTTGTTCCTCGTAAGGAATATTATTTAGCATCACAGATTGATTTTAGATGGTCAAGTTGATGTGTGCCTTCTCTGTGGATTATTTCAAAGGATTACTAGGAACAGGTTTCTGACTACTCGGGATTAAATTGTAACTGTTTTATAGAGTTCGGAAAAGAAATTTCGAAAGAAGGGAATTCTGACGTCCTTACCGAGTGGCTCAGGAGAAGGAAACATGTGGGGTACATAGATATTGAACTGTAAATATTGGATGGGCGCGATAACGGTAGGTTTGCCAAAACAGATGCTGGTCTAAATGCTCTTCTGTCAAAGGTCAGATAATATTTGGAGTCATATAATAGCCGGTGATGAGGTTATCGTTGGTTGGTTGGCAAGACTTGAATGTCAAATGCCGGTCAAAGTTTACACTGTACATACTTGGACATACAACAGAAGATACAATTGCTAGAACATACAATTCAAAACTTGAAGAGGGAAAAGTGATAATGGCGCTTTTCGTGTCTTACAATCTTAAAGTAATCGTAGGCGGCGTTATACGTGTTCTTTTCGAGTTCCGACAATCGAAAGCGCAGCATTGTCAGATGAAGGCAGTTTTGAAAGTGGCTTTCCTGCAAAGGTTTTTGCTACACTTCCCACACAGCCCAGTAATCAGCCACATTCGAAGGGAGATAAATAATGCTTACAGAAATATTCACACAATTATCTACGCTACACTCCAGGAAGGACCTTGCTTATGGGTCCCAGCCTTGCTTATGTTCGAATTATAAGTAACGGTATACGTTCTACCGGATGGTCCTACTTCAGGTAGCATCGACCCGGAGTTGAAATCTGTGTGTTAGAGATATTAATGCAGTTATTAAATTAGTTTACAACATTCAAATGATTAACAGACGGAAGTGGGATTAGTGAATCGGACAGTGCCGTGAACCCATCGTGTCCGGGGCCGAGCCGGAAGGTCAACAAGCCGAGTTTTTTTCAAAGTGTAGACACAATAAATAATCTGAAACGGTTTGCTTTTATTAATTATTACTTTGGTAATGTTCGATAATTGAAGTGAATTAATCTGTCCCGATCTGTTCGGCCCCATAATTAATTGAAAAAATAAAACATACAAATCAACGCGTTCGAGGCCAAAGTTTATATCAGACGGTACAAAAGGGAAATATTTATGGTGGGGAGCTGCGTGGAACGTCTTAAAATCATCTAAAGACTTGAAAGAAACTCTTTTTCCTGTTCAGTGTAAAAAATAATACTCTATACAGTTACCTAATAAAAGGAATAACAATCTTCTACATCTTCTACAATTTGGTTTCCCTTAAAATTGTACAACAATAAAAATTCAGTTTTATTCCATGATTTTGATTTTTTTATATTGTTATACGGAGAGGATAATCGCATATGGGTGCCATTAAAGATGAAAAGTTGGTTTAGAACAATTTGCTGTGGCGTCGGCATTTAGTTGGGCACTTACATTACAACGTCATCAAATCTTGGCAACACCAATTCGATGATATAGGGACGTTGATGACGTGCTGAAAGGTTCGGTCCGAAATAGCACGTGGCCCTTTTGACGGGTTATGTCGTCATCAGCTCCGTGCTAGTAGTTTTTTTTTATGAACCCATGACCGAAAAGTGGGAAAATGAGAAAAACATGGATGCTTTATATAAAAATTTCCGCGTTATGCGGTTTTCTCCCGCAGTCCTCTCCTGGGGAGGTTTCGGCTTCTCATCATCACCAGTAGTACTCCGTTAGTGCTTACTTCATCGCAGCCATCATGCGTAAATACCTCAATGTATTACTGGCAGTCTTAGGACAATATAAACGAGCTAAAAATAAATGAAGGAAGCGTACAGTCACCGAAAATATATGTAAATGTAACCAATTCATAGTTTTCTTTAACACTCCGAATGGACATGTTCAGAGTTGAGGGTAAAAAAACGGTTTGGAAAAAAGGTTCCAGCGTAGTGACCGCTGTAATTATAGGTAAACACAGTAATCTTATAAGGATGCGTCCCCCGCCTGCTCCACTGAAACGTCGTGAAGGACTCTGGCGGACAACGTTAATAGCGTTGAGCCTTCCAGCCGCTGCCGAGGGCAATTGTTCCTCCTATAAGAAGTAAAATAGTGTTCCCACTCGGAATAAATTAACTGTAAACGTAGTAACCACGCGGTCGGCTGTAACAATTCTTTACAGATACCCAACAGAAAATGCAGTACTGCCTGACGCCATACACTTGTCTGCTATTCTTCAAGAAACTGGGAATAATCTTACTACCATTACTGTAGTAAGAATGTTGAAGTTTTTTCCGACTCGCGATGCACTCTAATCCCTCAAAACTGGTTTATCATCGGTTTTAACTGGTTTTTAGGATGGGAAAACCTAATAATAAACTGATAACGAGTACGAGGAGAACGCTTGAAAACGGCGGCACTCCAATCCCCGGTGGATTGTAATGGGTGGGGAATGATTTGGACAGGTGCTGAGGTATACTCAGGAATTGGGCATTCCCATATTTTAAATGCTATACTTCAAACAAATAAGATAGCATTATCGATCGACAATTGTTAAATGTGGCAGTGTTAAGAAAGAACAATTGTTTTTCTCTCCCCTCTTTCCCATAACAAATATCCCACTTAAATAAACACGAACATATTGACTTTGGTAAAAACGTAATATTTTTTGTAATCATTCCGCACATTGCTTGGTCTGTCGTAAGCTTTCGTCTATGGCCTCTCATTCGTTTTGATTTTATGCATAGCAAGACCACACAAAAAAGGTGAAAGGATTTTGAGCCAGGCTGCCACCGCCTGAGTATGACGCTTTTCAGGGTTGTTAATGTTGAGGTATTATACTGTTAATGCTTTAGTACTTGTGAGCAGTGTTATATGTTGGTTTGTAATTTTTCTTTATGTAGAAAATTTTTCAATATAAGCTGTGGGACTGCCTGACGCATCAAGGTAGAGCAAGCAAATCGCACTAGTGGCGGGTGATATGTACGTTAACACATTTATGCGCTCGCACAAATATAGCAGCTTATTTAACATATTACATCATTTGAATACTATAGTACCTGTGTTTTGGGCTGTAGAAACTTTTTGATTCATTCTACGCACACTTTGGAAGCGCCATTGTGAAAGGGGCACCATTGCGTTATCTGGCCGCCTTCTGTACAGGTGAGCCTATACCCCTCATGCATATTTATTCTGGCATAAAAAGGACGTGATACGGCGGCTATACGATACTGGGCGGTATATTGGCTAAATTATTAAATTGGAGCGCTGAGTTGCGACCCTCGCAAGGTTTGTTGTTATAGAGCGGGTTAATGTGTCAAGTTCACTGCTCTCCCTCCATCGCTCCTCTCCCTCTGCCAACTATCCTCGCCCTCTCTCCCTCTCACGGCGTTCGGACATGGAAACGGGTGAACGTGCACGTCCGACAGGAGTTGCGACAACGGGTACCTTGAGGTAATAATAAATATATACTTGGCTGTACAATAACAATTATTATGTATGTATACATATATGATGTATTTTAATTTGTTGTCCAACACTAGAGAATTCCATAGGTGGCGGCGGAATGCTTCATCGGTAGCTGATACGAAAGTATCTCATATTCCTGATCGAATGCTACTGACAAAGCCGATCCATAATTTAAAATAAAGCCCTGACAGGCAAAAACTTTGGACGCGCCAAACAAATCCTGCTTCCCTCTCTCTCCCTCCCGTCTGCGTCTCTATTCCCCCTCTTACTCCTTTCCTTTCTCTCCATTAAGCCTTTATTGTCGCCTTCAAAGGAGTTAACAGAGTAGGAATTCAGTTCATCCCATCGCGTGATCTCAAATCGGGTCGACCTTCATTCCAAGCCTTGTGACCGACACTCAGAAGAGTACAGCAGTCACTTGTGCGACTGCTATTGTCATTTCTATTATGAGCTCTTCGGACGAAAATATAGAAGCAGCCCGTGTTCATTTGCAAATCATTTTCTCTTTTCCTACTCAGCATTTTTAGTCTAGCACAAAGTAGCACAATGGCCAATATGTAGTAGGCAACGTAGAAAATATTAGTCATTGTTATGACTATTTGATTATATAGCGGTGTTCTGTCACCACTCTCTTGTCGCCATCATCAATAGAATTCCATGACCTGCACCACCTGCACTTTGATTATTTACTATTGATTATTTATTAATATATTTTTACAGGATTCTGTTTTCACCACTCGTGTTATTTTCTGCCTCGTCTTGTTCGATCAGAAAAATTATTGTTTCGGCTTGTCTGGACCGTTAGTACAGCTTACCGTTAGTTCGGTAAAAAGCACATTACGAATTATTCCCAGCATTATCACTATATGCCCAGAAAATTATTGAGGGAAAAAAGTGTTGGGACCATAATAAGAACTAATGGTGTGAAAATCAGAGCTTGGCGAAAGGTGAGCCTGAATTTCAGACGTTCGTCAAAACGACCGGTCCCATTTCAGATTTATGCTTCATCCGCTTCCGTCTGACGTCTATTCCGGAATTAATGCGTTAAGATAGTAAAATTTTATATGAAATCGGCGGAATCCTCAATGACAAGAATACTCATTTTTTAAGAAATTAAATATTCATTTTTTATCACCGGTAGTGCGTAATGATCTGGTACCGGACAGAAAACGCTCACCAGGGGAAGGAAATAAATCGTCGCAATCGTATGAGTAACTGTGAGAAATCTGTAATTATGACGTAAAACCGCGTCTCGTGCTCCAGATACAACAAATCGCCTTGTACCACTTTTGGCCAGTCTCGTTTTTAAAAAAGGAGAAGCGGTACACGTTTCGGCAACGCAAAGCCGCATGGAATCCGTCGTTAAGTTGAAAATATTACAAACGACCGTATGTCAGTTCATATTATTGCACACCAGGGTCTTTAATGATAGATAAGTGTTAATATGTTTCTGTCAATATTCCAGTTGGCTTTAGTTGGCTTAGCGTTACTAGAGATAATTAACCGGCTCTTTCTATCGATTGCACATTAGCCACCCTACCGTACCCAGCCACCAAAATTAGTCCCTACCCTATGAATGATTAATTACTTCCAAATAATGAAATAAGTACTCATTTCCAATCGTCTAAACTAAATAGGTTTCGGCTTTTCGCCATATTCAGTAGCTTTGTCAGAGCATGTGATCTACCCACCGATGACATTCCGTTAGCACTGTCACTTCACAATTACTGCGGACAGACGGCCTCCATTTCTTCAGGTGTTCTTATCATATTAATAACATTTTATTCATAAAACTAATCGATGTTTCTGAGGCGGACGAAAGCTGGAATCTGTTTTTGAGAGATCAGGCAGTAAAAAAATAAAAAGCTGGAAGTTTTAGTTTGTACAGTCTGGAATTTCACATATTTCTTGATCAGAGATATAAATGCAGAACAGTATCAACTCGATGCACAGTTAAGAGTGAATTCAGTGCGTAATAAAACGACTGACAGTTGGGAAAATCGAAACGTGGTCCGAAACGAATGATCTGTGACGTCAGTAGCGTTCCACATGAAAATCAGCCGACGATGGCATAAATTATTGGCGCGCACCGAATTTCATTCAAAGCATTCTCTTCACTGGCATACCGGACGTCGAGAAAGGTCGCCTTCAGAGACGATCGTATACACAACAGAACCGACTCGTCTAAATATAAGGAAGGAGCACATTGAACTTAGGTCTATTTATTGCAAATGTCTAGCGCTAAGGTCGAGCGGTCACTTCCTGCCGGCGTTTTGACCCCGATATTAAAGTTTATTTGCATCGATTAAAAGCAAATGTTATCTGCACGGAGTTCAAGAAGCGTTAACCAGCTTTTATTCACTAGCTAGGTAACTAGACCCGACCGAGAGTTAAGGCTAGCACTATTTTTACTGACCTATTACCAGTTTGAGTAGACGAATCGCGCGGGGATTTGACTATTCGGGTCAGGCCAAGTACATGACGTAAAATTTCGTTCACTCGCGAGGACGAACGATTTAAAAATAGACATACGCATTAAGGCGAGCTGAATAACTCGTAAGATTTTTAACATATTATTGTGACAAATCCAGTCGACAGCTTCTGATAAATAACTGACAATTCATAGAAGATGAAGAATATAAACATAACGTCGGATGAAAACGATATGAGGATACTTAAGATTAGAATATGTACGCGGTATATTGTAACGCGTGTAATTCACTGGAAGGCTTCTGATGAGTAACTGACCAATTCATAGTGAAAAGCGGGTTCACTATTGTTTGTTTACATTTCATTCCTATCCTTTTATGAATCCGTCAGTTTTTAGTCTGAAGCTTTCTAGTGCATTTGTCACAGTAATATACCGTGTATTGGATTACACTGATTTCACCTTATGGGACTGTTTTTTGTGACGTTCTCCGAAAGAAAGCAAGAATTAGTGTATCTCCGGAGGACTTCTCGCCTTACTTTTCTATCCTTCACACATTCTATGCGTTTAATTTCGGAACATCCAGTACAGATTCGTTATACAGTCGTGTGTATAATAGTCGGCTTCGGCCCCGTTCCCGTTCGACTGAAGGCGTGTCCCTCACCGAGTCGAGGCATAAGTCGTCAGTTATAATGCGGACAGAAGCAATAAGTAAATAGAGATATGGGCCGTTACAGGGGTAAATAATTAAATATCGATCCGGATTTCCGGGGGAATTGGACGGAGGGAGAAGTAGGGTTTAGATTGTGGCTGGGGGGGTTTGGTGGATGGTGGAGGAAGGTAGGGCAGGGAAGGGAAGGGAAGGGAAGGGCTATTGACTGTGTGGCCGGGAAGGAAGAAGGGCGTTAAGAGGGCGGCGGGGTGGCGTGACTGGGAGCCGGGCCCCCATTGGTCCTCCCGGATCGTACGATACTCTGGGCCCCCCTCACCGCCGCCCAACTCACACCAGAGCAGAGTTCGACCCGCCGAGCTACCGCGGCACCATCTACCGGCCAGACCTAGGTACCGGCCGAAGCCGTCATTCCGGTCCGCACCGAACTCCTCGCTAAGAAAATAAACCGGTCTCTTTCGTTTTCAGGCAGTTTTGAAGGTGATCGGAGCCCTTCGAGGGCCCGGGTCTTGAAGGCACGAAGATAAGTAACGCAAATAGGTTGGGAGAGGTTCCTCACGATCAGGATTGAGTATGCGGCACTCCCAAACCGAGGTGACGTCATCAGTCACCTGACCGCGTCATATTGGCTCAAGTCGGATGATTCGTCGTGTCTGTACGTTTTCCAAATATTCCTTTGGACTAACTGAAAGTAAAACTGGACCTACTATTCTGAAAACCCGTTTGTTATTGAAGTCGATCGATTCGTTAATAACGATGTTACAACCTCTATATCTACCGGACCGAAACCATTCCGCATAATGCTTTTCGAGAATGCACTCGTCGAATGCAGCGGGGTTGTATAGACGTACTCTGACCAGTTCGATACTGCACTCAGATGAAACGAATCGTACTCTCGGTGCTCGACGTAGTCGAAAGTTTGTTTCATAAAATATCCGGAATTTAGTTTTATTTATAAGCGAACGACTTCCTGCAGTCAAAGTATTGGTAACCGTACGGACGACCACCATCGACACTTGGCAGAATCAGTCAGATCGAAGTTATCCTTGTATTAATGTTCGTATCCTTTATTAGTACTTGAATGTTTTTCATTTTCGCGAAGGGGATAAATATTAGCAGGGTCAAATGAAGAAGATCGATTCGTTAATAATGATGTTACAACCTCTATATCTACCGGACCGAAGCCTTTCCGCGTAGTAATGCTTTTCGAGTATGCACTCGTCGAATGCAGCGGGGTTGTATAGACGTACTCTGACCAGTACTCTGATGAAAGAGATTTAGGTTTACACTCCGATAGAATGGCCGAACGAAATTAATTTTCATTAAAGAATGCCATTGTAGTTATGACCAACTGAATGAATCGTAACAATTTAAATACCGGGGGTATTTTTTCACGATCCTATCGTGCGTGCCCAAATTTATTTGTCTGATAGTTCCATATAGTTTATTTGTCGCAACTCCCGTTCGAAGGAAGCCATAAAAAAATATCTCGAATTATGCAGCGATATTTCTGACTGGTTAAGTAATATTCGAATTGATATAACTGATAGCCCTACGGTAGGGCCGCGGCCGGTGGACTGCCCCGCCCAGTTCCTGCCCTGCATACCGACCAGTTTCCTCCTTCCACCGCCTTCCATCACTTTCAGCGCTCCACAATCATTAATCCCAACCAACCTATGGTAATATCGTACGTTCTGTTTTTAAAGAACACGTTCTTATGGACTGCACAATTTTCTAGATTAAATTCATAGGATGTCTTGTCATTCAAGTAAATAGTCTCATATTGTAATTAAAGTGCAAGGATAAGTTGACGTGAAAATATTGATATAAGTTGTCCTAAGAATAAACTGTAATTACTAATCTAATCGCAGTCGCCATGTCAATCTAACGGACGTATACTGAAATGATCCTAACCTTCAGGGCCCAGATACGAGACAGTATTAAATGGAGTCCTGGTCTTTTAATAGTGGCGGTGTCCTTCGTTTTCCTGCAGGTTCGACACCCTCGCTGTTCGTCCGGCAACGTCAATTGTCCTCTCCTTATTTCATTTCCCGACTGGGCATTTTTTCTTTCGCGGCTGCCGCCGGTTGCGAAACGCAGTTACTTCCGCCGTCGCGGAACACGGGACGTAGGAAGGATCGGACATTTGTAGGAAAAACGGGCGGCATATAGTGGTGCCAATCGGGGCGCGACTCCGATTATGCAATGGGCACAACAAAATGTGTCAACACTAGGAGAGAGAGAGAGAGAGAGAGAGAAAGAAAGATACAGTTCCCACAATTGTGATGGCCGCCTCTAACTCTTAGGATCCGTTGGGTCGTTGTACCTTATTTAGCTCTCGGACTGGATATTTTGAGGGCGTTGTTGGACCGTCACGGAGTGCCGTTACTGGGATTGCACCGGGACGCCGGTGCATTCGTACCGGGCCGACCTTTGTATTCAAGTGGCCCATTAGAGTACGCTCTACGAGCCGGATTAGCTAAATGACAAATGCGGCGGTGCCGTCAGAGATAGAAACTGCTGAGGCGGATGAGTCAGAGATTATGTTCATTTGCTCCCATTAGCATGCATTCAACTGTACCGACGTAAATATATATAAATATAGGTCGTTGTCATCACTACCAACTGGAAAATGAATTGGGACCATAATTTTAGGACAACAAATTATTATTATGCTGTCTTTACATAAACAATGTCTATAATAAGATCCAATAGCGCAAAACAGGCTTTAGATCCAAAGAAAACATGCACAGATGATGGCGGGAACGTCCGAATATTTATATACGCCTACACGCGAAGTTAATAGAGTGTGTCATGATTTAGTAAAGACATGGCAGTTATAGAATATACTCGCAATTATAAATTTACCATACATCCATTTCCAGGATCAAAATAATTAAAACTATACAGACACAATCAAATAATTAAATGACCAATAAAAAGCAAGATATTTCGGATGCTTTTATCGTTAATGAACGAACCCCACGCATTTATCTATAATTCAATAGGTAATATTGCTAATTATGGTAAATAGAAATCTGAAAGGTACGACGAAATTAATTCAGTAGGTGTTTCCAACGTTTACGCGGGCACTGAAATATTTAAAGCGCAGAATGTGACGCGGATCAATAGAGCTTGTCTAGGCGGGCTCGGGGGGATTAGGTAAAATGCGTGCATATCCGCCCCTATATCATCATTCCCCTCGCCTGGCTCCACGCGACAGTCGAAATTATAAACATATATATTGCATATACTTAAATATATTTAGCCTACATTTGTGAAATTCAAGGATTTTCGCACATTTTCTCTACAATGGTAAATTTTCGACGTGAAAATATCTCAAGGGGTTGACATAGGGAAAGTTTTTAAGATGTACAGGGAAAAATGCCACGAAAATCCGCTACGGAAGTAATCGTCGCATAGTGACGCTCCAATAAGCGGGATCAGCGAGCGTAACGTCCCAGCGATTTCCCTGTTAGTTTTCGGGCGATTTCAAAACTTTGAAAACCGACCATTTCGGCGGTCTAAAAATAGTATGGCATAAAAATATTGAGTTTTAATGTTTGATGTTTTCACGTAACTTTGCGACAATCCCATTCTGGCGACAATAGTTTCAGGTGTACAGGACAGCAAATTAGGTCACACATACTGCTGGCAGCGAAACGCATGTTCGACAAGAAGGGCGAAGCAATATCCCGCTTAAAATACATCAATTACATTCCCGATTTCAAATAAAACCGAATGAAGGAATACCGTATTGGAGAATTCGGAGAACCTGGAGCCCTGCTCGATCGTTAGGCAGCGTTGGTTCGGCTAATTATAACAGCTGTCCATCAAATGCGATAAACTCTTGGAGAGGCGCTTTTTTGGAAAATCGCCAGAGCTCTATTAATTTGAACGGCCTTAGAACCGAGCGTAAAGAGACCGGATAAATGGAGGATTTCGTCGATTTGTGTCAGGTCAGATATCGCGGCGTCTCTAAGCGAAGGTTAGATGTCGGGCCGCCGGTTTGGCCCTGCTCTAGGCTCCAGAGGCACAGCCTCCTTGACCAAATGCCGACCGCCCTAAAAGGAAACGAATATCTCAAACAAATCATCTCTCGTGTGATTCTCCACTCGCTCGGTTGACCCTGGCCTGATATATTGAAGTACTTACTTATACGGCCCGTATACAAGCATACGGTAGGTATTGTAATGGTAGGCCGAGCGATAAAAGTAATTTCCTATTATAAGTACAATAGAGGACCCCGTAATTGTAACGTACGAAGACGAGAATCAAATGGAAGAAGAATTGTGCGTTAATAAAGTAAATTCGAGACTGATTAATTCTGATTAATTATTTTCACCTTTTCGAGTAATATACCGCAGTTATTTGTTATTCTTAAGGAAAACGACGTTTTTAATATT
Source organism: Lethocerus indicus (assembly GCA_019843655.1). NCBI lineage: Eukaryota > Metazoa > Arthropoda > Insecta > Hemiptera > Belostomatidae > Lethocerus > Lethocerus indicus. The sequence goes on along the minus strand of JACDQD010000007.1, from coordinate 10,708,826 downwards.
GCCCAGATTGATTAGTCTTCGAAATGACTGCGGAATTGCCATTCGGAAAAGAACGTCACAATAAAACTGCAATTGGGAAACTTGGAAACTCAATTTGGAAGGGGATAGAGTAGAGTTTAAAGCGGAAGCCGTTTGGAAGTGGGACAAATGCCTTTCCATGCAATGGGTTGTAGCGTTATTCAACTAAGACTTAAAAGTTTGTATATTTTATGGGAACTTGCAGCCTGCGCCCTACTAAGTGGATTTCCTTTACATTAGGAATGACCGCTTTCGGCATGGGGGCTAATGGGATTGAAATAAAGACATGCAACCTTCCAAAGACATTCGACTTGAATAGGAAGCAGACAGTATGTTTGTGATATTAATGCGAATAATCTCGTTATTGTAAAATATTTATTTTTTATGGAGAGATGAGTCGAGAGAGTGTTCTACTTCTAAATAGATTTCTCCTTTCTAGGATCCACTGTCGATGTTATCCGTAGGTGCTATGGTGTCTGGCATAAAAAACACGCTGTTGAGAAAACTAGCATATCAGTAATATTTATTTCGTTCGTATAGTATTGTTCTCAATAAGCTGCAATGAAGTTATACTCACTTTTATAGTTATACACTGCATAAATTACTTTATTTATGAATTAATTCTTTTCGCTAGTGCATTATTTTAGGTAAAGAAAGGGTATATATTTTTAATACTATCATTAAAACTTAATATTATACTACGGTATAAATTAAAATTTTCATCAATGTAATAATTTTTATAATTTATTTCGTTAAACTTCCTTCAAGGGCGGTAGAAGATGATGAGTATCGTATCGATTGTTCTTCAATGTAATTGGTAAGCAAGCGATGGTCGAGATAACACGGCGACTGATTATACTAAACTGGCATAACAAACACCTATTAATATAAAGGCTCTCCTTATTAACTTCGGCAGATACTCGGTTTTTCCCCGAACAATTTTCGAATTTTCTAAAAATATATTTTAAATTTAAATATTCCCAGGACTGCACTCGTTTTCCGACCAATATCGTAGCCATTTGGGTGTTCATTTAAAAATAAATGTCCGTACTATTGATTCGAATTGTCTACAGGGGATTAGGTTGAAGAAGAATAGAGAGCTCTCTGAATCATCAATTTTATCAGCCGGAAATATCGGAGCTTCATTTTTACAATACAATTGAAAGTGAATCATTTGCTACTCTCCCTTTTGTTTGCCTTTACAATGTATCTGACTTCGTACAATTCAATGAAACCGCTTTTATTGACAATGAGGTCAACCAAAAATAATAACGTATTTTTACGTCAGCATACTACTGCGTCAACGACCGTTAATACCCTTATCTCACAAATATTTTTATCATAATGCAGGCGATTAGGTGCCAACCTGGGAACATTTTCGATAAAACGCATTCTGGGTGATTTTTTAGCCAAAGTGATATGAAGACGCGAGAAATATCAGGCCCCTTGACCTAATGTGGACCACAACAGGAAATGAAATCACCCCATTGAAACATATGAATGTAAAAAAATATTGCAGTCATTGAGGATAACAAAACTCGTACCAGGATAGAGATTTTGGGAGGACAAGGTTCTGTGAAAAGCGAAGGTCCGTGGAAAAAGAAACAGACTAGTTCTTTAATAAATGAACCCGATTCCTTGTTTGTCACCTTAGGTGTTGAGTAAAACGGTATTTCAAATTAGCATATACTACGAAATACAGACAATCCCCCGAGTGGTATGATTTGTATTGTGGCCTTATACGTTGGTCTGTCGGACGTACATTTTTTTATAATATATATCTGTACAACGATGACAGATTCATTGAATCAGTGATATATTTGTGAAGTCACAACGCATATTAAATCTGTTGGGCGTTGAAATCGTATTAGGTCTGGGCTCCGACCATTAGTCACCGATTGGTAGCAGTGGGCAGTAGCCCCTCAAGGAAGACAGGTGGACACTAGCAAGGCTGGTGGCCTCATTAACAACAAACGCCCAATTCTGGACCTTTCCGGTTTCTCGTCTCGTTCGATTTCCCCAGCGGCCGATTGATTTATTGAAAATAGATCGGTTTCTGAGAGAGCGGTTGTATCGAGAGTTAGAAGGGGTGCGCGTCGATCAGTATAATATTCAAGACGTACACTATTCAAGGATGGTTATCGATTGGGTCTGCCTCGCGAGTACAAATTAGATTACTTCACCGTTTACCTAATGGGATATTCCGATGACAGACATCAATAACAGGTGTGAATACATCGTCCATGCACCAGTCTATGCAGGAATGGCGTATAAAAATGTGAATAAAGAGAATAATTTAATAACAACCGACTGCAATTAAAAGCGCATTCATTTGCTGTTTTAACCGCCCTTTTTACAAATCGGCCATAAAATTATTTCCCTCATTTATATATAGGCAAATTCGATGACGATGAAACCTAAATAATACAAGTACATCCGAAGATTTTCATCAGGTTCCAGTTCCGGTATATGTGGCACCAAAGCAAGTGCCTGCAATAAGAATTGGTTTTTTATTCTCGCACCCATAAAAAAATTACCACGTGGGAATACTTAGAGGTTACGAAGATTGCAATTTGTCTAAGTGGTCTTGGATTCGAGGACCGGCACTGGAACGGGATTTTCTCCCCGGAGTCGCCCGCACCAATTATTTTAATCGGGCACGAAGCGCCCGAAGCGTCACACGAAAGCGGACCTAGTGGACCGAATACCTAGTGGAGTCCTTTTCAGGGAAAAGAGTAAAACTAATAATGGTTTAACAATTCATATGATGCGAAGAGTTTGAGTGCGTGGAACTGACCACAGGAGTAAGTAGTTTCTGTTTTGAGCAATTTCAGATGAAAGTACAGTTAAGTCGGCGCTTGAGAGACAGTTTACAATATGCCTACATCGAGTCAAACTAATAAACTTGTATTCTCCGATCGAAAGTCATTTCCTGGGCTTTCGAATGTATAGCGGAGTGGCGCGACATCATAATGACCTATAAGGCCACAAGGACGTTGGATAGTACCAGTTGAAGGCCGCGAAACTAATTGCCGAAATCTCTAGGCTAATTAGGTTCTAGGCTCCTTTTATAAATATTGTGAATAAAGATTGATGCATCGATTCTTTATCCACTGTACGTCTTGAAGCCTCGCGATGGCGCTGGAGGCGTTGCAAAAGTGTAGAATTACATAAATCCTTACAGGAAGATATAAAGAGAAATATTACTATTACGCATTATTTTCATGGGAAACCTACCTTGGCTTTTAATGCGAAATTAACCATCGCGTATTCATTTTTCGTAACGTTTTCACGCTAGCCTTGACTCGCTCAGAATTTTTTAATGAACAACGTGTAGGACAGAATTTAAATACTGAAAATTTGAACAAAAAAAAATTGTAGAATTGCCAACAATAACAACAAAAAATTAATTATGAAATTAAAATTAGACAATCCTCCAAAGAGTTTGTTATGAAAACAAAGAACAGTTTGTAAACAGACTTGCAGCGAGAAGTGGGGCAATCGAATTTCGTCGAGTGCACTTTTCGCAAATGTAATTTTTATCGACAACCGTTTGACTATTGAATCGAACATTTATTTATCGGTCGGATTCAATTGTTCACCGCTCGTTTTGATTAGTAAACGCAGTTTGCATCATACGCGAAAAACGACGGAACATCTCAACAATGAAAAATTCAGGCTAAGGTTCGGGGTTGCCACATCGAGGCGGAAAACAACGATAGTGTTAACCTCAAAATCTCCTCCCCTGTAACGACTATGAATTGGGACACAGCAAGCGGTGAGAATAATATTGATAATCAGATAATAAGTTTATTATGCCGCTTTTTTTAGAATAATATTACCTTTTTTACGACCGTTTTACCAACTCAGCACGGTTGACTGGAGGGAACTATTAATTTTCTCGTTTCGAATGTTTGGTATTGATTAGGTTCGAACAGAAGTTGAGTCACGCTGTTTCGAATTGCAGCAAGTTAATGTAATTTACAGCAAGTTTTCAATGTGTCATACGTAAAATGAAATAAATAGAACAAATTAAATTCCCCCAAATGTCACACAGCAAACGTTCCCTGTCTGTGTAATTCTTATTGGAGCGGTGTAATTGGATCACGCCTACTTCATAGTCCCGAATAGGTCATATTTAGGGTATGTGTGATTCGTGGATGGGCTAAGAGCAGAATAGTTTAGTGGGGGGCCTATCAGTCCGAACCGACAGCCTTCAGAAATGATTCTCATTTTTAGGACGCCCTGAAACGAAGCCTATCACATGAACAGGGTCTGTATTCTAGTTCATCGCTTCGCTCCGAATGATTTATTTACAGATCATCCAACTTCATTGAACGCTCTCATACGATTAATCTCTCTCCCTGTCCGTTTTAACTTCATACAGCAGACGGTTTTGTAGTTCTTTAGTGTCTCAGTATTCACAAAATAAGTACATCGAATTATTTAGGACTCATTCCAGGCTTTAAAGGATATTTTAAAATTTCACTTTGCAGTGATTCCTGGTTCATACACCAGACCTTCGATGGCTTCCGATTCGAATCTAATGATGACTGCCGCAGGTAATCATTTCGAAACGAGTTCCAGATTGATATTTAATAGTGCCGCCTTTTGGACAGTGATTTGTGGAAGTTTTTTTGTGTGATCTAATTCGATCAGGTATTCACAAACCTGAAATGAAACTGAAACCTCTCTAAGAAGGTTAGCAGAAATAGAACGCAATATTCGGAAATGTGTCGTAATTTAATTCTACCTCCGCTCATCGACAAGGCTGACACTTTAGAGAAAGATTTCGGACACGGATAGTCCAATTCAGTAATTAACAAGTTTCAAATATAAAATTTAATGTAGCCATATTCATGAAGTAGACATTATGCGTGTAATGTTTCTAACTTATAATTAATTTTCGGAAATTGTCGGCGTTTTTACTGTGGGACTGGAATTTAAAAAACATAAAAATAATGAGTGGTGGCGTAATTGGTGTAACCTTAACAGTCGGCTTCTCATGACTGACCTCTGACATCAGGAATGTCCGGCCGATGAAGGACACCCGAGATTTTGGAAATCCAAAATATCCCGAGTCGTCTAAGACTCAAGGTTAGTAGTGGTTTCTGTGTCGGATGGCTAACAACGTTTGACCTATCAATTCCTATTGTATTGCTGCAGTTAATTTTGTTGTTTACTGACAAATACATCTTTATGAAATAAATTCTGACTGACCGTGGCTTCTATCACTTGTAAAGAACCGAAAGCAGCGGCCCACCGCGGAGTAAACAAACGGGAACGCAGAAGCGTCCGATGAATTTTAATACGTTCGCTTTTGTCTTTCGTCTTTTATTTTGCCGAGGTGATTTCTGCTTCGGTCTTGAAAACTTGCCAAATTTCATTTTTTACGGTTTCCCCGATTGTTATTCAATCGGCTTTTGTCAAACAACGCGCCTTTTATCACGCAAGAGGTTTGTTCTTAGAACAGTAGAAGGGGGGGGGGTCGAAATTCTATTTGAAGCGCAAATTAAAGAATCGATACCGTCAATAATTTTGCCTTAGCACCAAGGATATTCAGAAAGGTGCCCTTATTTCATCGGCCTTACGAAGTTCATACAGCCCGATTTAAATTTCGAGAAATTTCGACATGCGACATTCGAGATAATAAATTAAATGAGTGCGGACATTTCAGAATATCAAATTCTCCTTTGCCCTAATCGCATTCAATATCGTAGTTGCTCCCATGTTAATTTTATAAGGCTCAAAATAGTACTAGTGACTAGTGTTCTGGTCGTTATTTATTTATATAAAACCGTGAGGGCAGAAACGCTTTCTTTAAATGAAATTGAAAATGTGTCTACCGAGTATTGGAATATGAAAATTATCACTATTCATTAGAATGTTGAACATAGCGAATGGGTTGGGGCGATGAACGCGCGCCGCTGGCACAACCGGTCGCCCCTGACCGTCAGCATATCCTTCTGAGGACGAGGCAGCGGTTAGCCTGAGGTCAACATCGGCCCTCGGGCAAGGAAATAATCCTCTCAGAGAACAGATCGGGGACTATTTCAAGTGATTTGTCAAGACCTACGCCAAGGTTAAGAATATTATCTGTCTTAGCTGGCGCCATTAACAGAAAACAAGACCACCGAAAACGACCGAATTAGTAAATTTGGAGAAGTACTATCCACTTCATGAAACCGACGTCAAAACTAAGAGAAAAGGTTCTTTCGGAGATTCACTAATTCTTGCTGTCTTTCGGAGAACGTCGCAAAACACAGTCCCATAAGGTTAAATCAGTGTAATCCAATACACTGTATATTACTGTGACAAATGCACTTGAAAGCTTCAGACAAATAACTGAAAAATTCATAAAAGGATAGGAATGTAAACGTAAACAAACAATAATGAACCTGCCTTTCTCCTCCGAACTAGCCACTTACTCATCAGAAGCCTTCGAATGAATGACAGGAGTTACAATATTACCACGTACATATTCTAATGTTAAGTATCCTCATATCGTTTTCGTCCTACGGTTATGTTTATATTCTTCTCCTTTTATGAATTGTCAATTATTTAACAGAAGGTGTCGATTTATCCTTACTGGACTGTATTTTTGTGATGTTTAAAGGAAGCAAGGACAAATTATTATTGGTTACTTGTACAATTTGTTTTCTCTTTGAAAAGTGTTAGAAAACGTTTAAATTGGTTGTCTAATCTGCAGTCTACAAGGGACAAATAGAGCGAAGAAATTATCGGCAGACATCGATTCTTCGCCAGCCGTCCGACTTTCACGGCCCAATAATGTTGAGATAAACAGTAAAGACCTTTACATGTTCAGGTTAAATTTAATACCGGACCCGTTCGGCTGTTCTGTCGATGGATGGGTGTATCCCCGATTGTGCCTGAGCAGGGGCCACGCCCAAAACTGCAAGGGCGTGCCACGCTGGAAATAGCACAAAATAAGCCACCTTATCCCAAACAGCAATTGTTAATTAGAATATTCAATTTAAACTTCTGTAATTGAAACCGCAGATATTGGTCTAAGCCGGTGGGAGGCGAGCTTGGCTCCAGTTATTCGTTGGGACGTCATTTCATTCTGCCTCTTAATTCGGTTTCCTCTCGGGTCGGCAATTCATATTCCGACAGTTCAAAAGGATTAAATCGAATGTAATAACTTATTTTTTTAAGAAGGTCCCTAAACTGTTTTTGCTGATATTTCATCGTTCATTTGCACATCTGTCTCATGAAGTTACGTCCTTCGATATTTCGATCACCTTAAAAAATGATTGCGTGTTAATTATTATTAAGCCGTACTTATTTTGGTACTGTCCATATTTCAAGATTCAAATTGCGCAATTCTGGACTCGCAATAATGAAAATTGTTATAACCACTAATAATATTCCAGCCTACACAGACGCTAAAAATGATCATAAATTATACAACGATTCTATCGGTAGTCTTCTTTAAAATTCTAAAACTATCTTTCTCTTTAATATTTTAAATTTAATGAACATTTCAAACCTAGCTGAAAGTTAATGACCGGCCTTATTACATTATTTACCAATGATTGTACTGTTTGGAATGGAGACCGAAACAGTGTTTATTTACTCCAATCTAACAAAATGCTTAAATTATAATCGTGAGGGGTAAATATTGGAGGATGTATCAGCAGTATAAATCGGACTGAATAACGATAATAGAATAGAATATATTTAGTTGCGGTCTATGTCAAAATCTCGTCGAATATTTTCTGGATGAGGGACTAAAAATGTACACGAGGGTTAAAGCGGGAAGACAATTAAAGGCAAATATGTGAGGTGATAAAATAGGGAGAACATTAATTAAATATAGGCCGCTAATCAGCAGGCAATTAAGATAATGTAATTGCTCTTCTCTTGATACCGTTTATCAGTTCTTATGTATACTATCCGACTGCAGTCCAGATTACGGGCCCTCGAAAACCGTTTTGGACATCTAACGCTAGTTTAAATCTTTTATTTTCTGATGTAATTTACAGTTCGCCCTTATTATTTCATTCTTTGGAAAACCCCACAGCTTTAAAGTTAATTCGGTAAAGGAAGATTCACTAGATTTATATAATAGATCTCAACACATATATAATACACTCTTGTCATTGTGTAAATACATTTTCTTCTGAAATCCCATGTCATCTAATATGATAATTGCAGGTCTGCTTCATTCAACAATTCGAATTCAATAAACATTTCGTCATATCCTGTTGAATGGAGAGATTTCTTTTAAAACAAAGAGACTCTAATGACATTCGCGATGCTAAACAATTTACTTAAAATTACCGAGTATGAGATGCCGATTTTTTAATTTCCACTAGAGGAAAAGCTGAATTACGTCCGAGTTTGGGGTCATTAGAGGCGGAAAATTGCATAGACAGACAAGGGAAATAAAAGATCCGAGGCCCCGACGTTAAAGTAATTTCCGAGAAAACGAAAAGTTTTAATTGTAGCTCAGATTATCTGTGACGTCCGCGGAGGCGTCCATGGGGAAACTGAACTGTGTTTAATCGGCCTTTCTATTTGAAACTCGAGATAAGTTTTGCCGACTTCTAAGCGCAGAAGAGAAATGATAATCGTGAATATCATCACCCCCAAACTCACAGAACTAATTAACTAACGCTAGTCAATGGTGGTAATAATTAGTCAGGTCTAGTAAATAATCAGAAAACGAAACCACTTATTAGGCCCGATTTACTGTAAAAAAACGCTTTTTACTCTTGATTTGCGATTACAAAGCACTTTTCGTGGTTAAATACCACTTTTGCTATTAAAAACCGCTTTCGGACGTCGGAAACATCCCTCTCGAAAAAACAAAATGATGTTGGTCATCGAAGGACGTCTTAAAATCTTGAATTGAGGGCCATAAATTTGCTCGAATTCCGCAAGTCTGCAAACTGTTTCTGGGCTGTTATCGCCCAGTTAACTGATAACGTCATCAGAGACATGAAATTATGCCTGGATTTGTGACGCGATTCAAACTAATCGCTCATAATCGATGTTATTCGACGAACTGTTAAATGTGTGCCGTCATTATCCAAATTATTCTGGTTAGACAGACGACGGTTGGATACACGTGAATGTCGATTATTGAAATTGCAGTAGGTTAATTGATTTATAGAGTTAATTTCATTCAGTCAGCTTGTGTTTTGTCCTTGTTTCAGCCGGTATTATAATTTATAATTGGAGACTTATCGAAGAAACTATTGAAACGGATCCCACATTAAACAATAATTCCGATGTATTTCTTCCGTGAGAAAAGTTTGGGCGGTACGAGCGAAAGACGCATAAGCGCGCCATTTAATGTTTAAGGTTAAATTATTGTCTTACCCGTACTCGCAGTATTTCTTACATGCGGCTACTCACCCGTTTATTGGACGAGTATTTTATAAAGAGTTAACGACTGTTTCGAGTCGATAAATATCTCCAAATTGCGCGCTATTAGGTCGGAAATTATGCTTTGATCAGCCTGCAAGCGGAACAGCATTCCGCTTCGTTCCAGGATCCTGTTTCGTTCCCGGAATGTAGCTTAATTACTTCTACTAGTGCTTCATTATAGGACGTTTTATATTGTTGACTAGTTTTATACTATTATTCCATAAATGACAATGGAACATAGATTCACATGTATTCAGTTCTTCCCTAAAAGGTAATTTAATTACCAACGAAATATACTGAAATAGAAATTCACTAATGTAATAATGTAATATTTACATAGTATATTTATATGTAGTTTATAAATTATTTAAATCTAGAATAGGAAATGCTTTATTGGCCGCTTTTGATTTTAAATCGTTAATAATTCGGAAATATGACCATACCATATTTTTTATGGTATGAGCATTTACAAACTTCGATGTATATATTTATCGCAGTGAAGGGAGAATTATTCTAATTAAAAATTATTTACAAGGTACCTGTTGGAATACTGTCATATATGCATACTATATTATAAAGCTACGGATTCAAGTTACAGGTGGGACGTCCTGCCAGCACTCTACATGCGATGATTGTAAATGTTATTCTAATATAATAACAAAAATATTAACAAATTTACTTTTCTCGCGTAAATAAAGATTGGTAACTTAAATATTTATTCGTATTTAAAACGGTGGGATGTAAAACATATTCGTGAAAGTGGAAACAACAAACGGAGGCTTCCTCGTTGAGTGGCCTCAACATGTTCCAATTTGCCACAAACAATTCTCGTATTTCGAGTGGGTCGACGTCAACGGTAACTACAAGGCAAACATTGGGATCAGGAAGCGCCTGATCCGTATTTATTTACTTGACGCGGACAGACGTTAAACATTGCATCAGATTTTCCAGTTATTATGGCGTTCGTATATGCGTCGTACGCATATCGCAAGTATCGATATTGAACGTTCAGTCCGAGAGTCGGACTGACAGCAATTCCTTGCTGTGTCGATTTATTTTTTATGTGAAACCATCTTATGCACCTTTGTGGGGACATTTTTTGAGATATGCAACGAAAAATTATACGGAAATCCGTTGCGGAAATAATCGTAGACCGGCAAAATTTAAAGGAGCTATAAACCAACCAGAGATACATGAGGAGCTATAAAGGGTACGATACTGCCTCAGGCGGCATTCGTAACGCTGCAGCGTTGCGTTGAGATATTTCAGTTATTATGGAAATTGAAAAACATTTTCGTTTCCTCGAGAACTTGCGTATGAAAATATGTGCGTCTTGCGTATAAAAATGGTTGCGAAAAACGGACGTCGCGTACGACGTTTGTGAAGACATCGAACATTAAAACTGAATTTTTCGATTATCATTACGCCGCATCAAACTTTTCCGAAAAATAACGACAATAGAGAGTTCGATAAATTGGAGGATACAATTCGGAGTATTCTACGGTGGAAAAAATCACTTTCATCTATTGAGGCGCCACCTCGAGAGGAAGTTGCCACGTGATTTCCTCACTATCTAGTAAGGACCGGAGCAGGAGTACCATCGTATGCGTGGATTCTCCGACAAAAGCACATCTCATAGTGTCATCTCATCTCTCTGTCACTAGATATAATTATAAAACTTGTAGTTGTGGCATCAAAATAAAGAAAAACCAAAACAAACACCTGTTGAGGCCGACCGGTTATTCGGATTTGTTGTTTGGCCCTGCCGTTGCACGTTCCGAATTCGATGCCGTTACGAGTTCGAAAACTAAATTAAACATATTTGATTGAATGGAATTTGAAATATTCGCTTATTACTTCAGAACCCGATGTTTATTATTCAATGCATTATTCACAAAATTTGAAATTGTTTACTATACTAACATGATAATCATGTTAGTATAGTATAGTATTGTTTACTATACTAACAATGATAATCATTGCGGGAAAACATCGATGAGACAAAACTGATTATCCAGTGCAGGACGGGTTTACCGATTACGTTACGTGGGAAGGCCTCAAGGACGGTGCAAATTATCGCTACAGGGTTCTTCACGCGGAGTCGGAATGGAAAATATATAGTTTTTATCGAGGATATTGAAAAATAATACATATTGAACTGGAATTTTTGTCATAAATAAAAAAAAAATTTGAAAAAGCGATACTGAAAACAATCACGTGGTTTCACTTCGGGATAACGCACGTTGGCATTTTGCGTCATCAAAACTCTGGAATCTAGAGGAAAAACTGGGTTGGGAAGTTGTACCGCAGCCCCTTGGCAGACCTCAGAGCGGCCAACAAGTGAAAACTGGCCCAGACCTCACCGCGGGGAATTCCTACCTGATCGCATAACAATGTAGAAAAATAATATTTATCTCGAAAAAAAGGCGAGTTGTTAGGTTAATTGAATAAACTGTATTAAAAAAGAACTCTTTTCTCTCGTTACGACTGAAGTAGTCGTAACATATCAAAAAAACACACAGGACTGGCCGAATAGTATCACGAATGGGGAAAATTTCGCCGTAAATATTGAATCTTGGGTGATTCATTTAAGAAAACCCGAAGATGTCATCAGAAAAGTCCAGAGGTTGTGGCAACAAGCAGGTAGAACAGAAAAAGGGTGGTGTGTCAACAACTTGTCTTGGGCTAAGCAATGTAATGAAAGAATACCCGATATTCTTAGATCACTGAGGCATTGTAGATTAAGAGTTTTACAGAATTAACGTCATTTATTCGAGAAGGGTTCTTTCTCAACGCCTTATCAGCGCCCACAAGTACTACGATATCGAACGATACTTATGAATGATTCCGTCGGCGTAGAATTTCTCCGGATGTACCGACGTAAATGGGACGTCAATGGATATTCCTTCGGGCTTAAAAAAATAGAGAGGACATATTCAAAAATATATGTATCTTATTTTTTTATAGCATATAATGTTTATTCCTCTCGTGCGAGCAAACAGTTCGAACGTAGCGAATTCCGATAGGAATGATTGAACGGAAGGGGACGGAAACCAAACGTTTAGCTAACAGTATGAATATAACCAAATGCTGTGGTGTATATTTCGCTCATGTTTCGATCATGCGACGGTCGCGTGTAATGTCAAGTGCCGCCCAAGATCTCGTGACTCAGCTATAGGTCATCAGTTACATTGACTTTAATCAACCGTATCACTATCAATTTGACTCGAGCGACCAAGTTATTTCACGGAATTTCCATTGCCTTTTGTCAATGTTACAATTCTACGTATATAGGTAAGACAATCAGGTATATAATAAGTAAATATAAACGCGAAAACCAGTTGGCGTCCAGGATAATGGATTCTTAATGATTGCAGTAATAATTTATGTACTAATCGGGCAGGTATTCTTCATTCGTTGGTGAATAGTATTTTAGTTGTAACATGACTGAGTTATTTGCGTAAGTCTCCTCGTGTAAGGCCTCGTAACTTTAAGGGTGAGATGTAGCTCAGTGCGTCAGTACATTTTTTCTGGATATAAAGAAAGGATTTTTATAATTCTACTATTTTTCACAGCTCCGTTATTCAGCTCTAATTCTATTTAATATAGGCAGTTGTAACGTGGGCTTTTTTGTACCGGGTGTCCGGTAAATTATCCGGCGCCACATTAATTAAAGTAAAAGCACCGAGAATTAATATTATCTCCTAGACAGTGGCTATAAATAATAAGCCGGGATCACCCGAAGGAATTTGTCCGGCTAGTCGGCTGGTATGGAACAGTGGAAGATATCACGCGTTGACTGGGTGGTGGTGCCACTGTTGGCAGTTGGTCGCTGCCAATTCGCATCATCGTTCCGCCCGATATCTGGCCGGCACTCTGTTATCGGGTCTTGGGGCGGCACTTAATATTAGTATCAGCACGGCGGGAGGCTGTGAAAATGGGCGCAGAATAAACCGCGGAAATATTTTGGGCCCGAAATCCATTACGAAACTTTAATTCCGGGGATTAAATCCTACCGGCTGGGCGTTTTTGACGCCGTCAATCTAACTACGATTACGTCTTGCGATTAGATTACTCTGAGGTCGAAACGACTACGGGAGGTATTCGTATGTTTTTTTCGCCTGTTGTAACAAAAAATATAACAACTCGTCAATTTATCTCGATCCGGCTGACTCATTTACCATTCGAAACACTCCTATTTACTCGCAACAATAGATGTGACATCTGAGAGAGCGGTAACGAACATCTGTAACTCAATATAAATCGAGTCTATTGAAAAAAAAAAGTTTAATCTAATCATTTGGGGCCACTTCCCGAGGATGTATCAAAGAGAAGGTTGATGATTTTATGAAATAGAATGAAAAATGGGGGAGTATTAGTGAGTTGAAAGTTGATTCAATATGATGGTATTTCGCAGTCATGTCATGGTACTCACCAACAATTTATATAAATAGAGTCCTCGGAAGAATCAGTAAATAGAATGGAAACATAGAAGGGAACACAAATTTACAGCAGGAAGAATACTGCAGGAGTGGCGGACATTACCCCTCACAACTCTTAATTCCTTCTGGGGATATTTAAATCCACGTCCTGGAATTCTGTGAGGAATATCTCTTCGGGTATCCATTTTACCCTATCTGCGCCCCGGAAGCTACCTTGCGGAAGTAGAGGAACGGCGGCATCACAAAGGAATGTATAATATATTGGAAATGATATTCGCTAGGGGTGGCTAGCAACGTGAAGACTGAGATGGCGTTGCACTTATAAGCCTCCAAGAGGAATGCCTTCATTAAAATGTCGCGTCGGATACATTTTTTCCCCCCAGCTAAATGGATTACTCTGATAGGCGTGGCTGCGCTAATTGCCGGATAATGACGTTCGACAGTGTGGCCGTTTGTGTGACGCGCACTCAGTTTTTGTCAGAGTCGACAGACCTAATAGTGGCGACTGTGCATTTTCGCAGGACCAAGGTCGCTCCGCTCTAAATGCTAATTATCCTTAAATAATTATCGGATACTTAGAAGGCGCAATTACAGTATTTGAGAACATTCTTTTGCAGCGGTCTAAGTTCTTTTACTTAATGTTTCCGACAACACTGATCACAGGGAGAAGTGGATCAAAGAAATTCAAGGTTGGACAAGGGGCTCTTATCTTCTTTTTAGATAAAACGTTTGCTGATCACGACTGTCCCACGCCCACTCAGGGTGTCAGCGGAATGTAACTCGACTCTAAGAAGAAATTACACCGCACAACCAGTTTATCGTTTCCCAATACCATCGTACCAGGGTTGCGAACTTTTGACCTACCCCTAGATCAAGTTCAGTGCCCAGATACAGAAATTGTCCTCTACTTGCCTTTTCATATTGCCATTGAATTACAGATTTATCCCAGTATTCAAATTGACGGTGAAGTTCAAACATTTCTTATCCGACCCCACTACTCAAATGCGGAAATATACAGGAATTGAAATTATCGAATTTTATAGAGAATGCGAAGTTCTTTTAATTTCCGCAGTAGAAACGGAGTGGCCACAAAAGCTAGGCTTTTGGAAAAATTTAATGGAGGCAGCAAACCTAAAGACACTAGGAATCTGCCAGGCAGGGCCTTAGGGTCAGTCTTTCTTCAGCCCCCGGAGTGAGCACATGTGAGGACCCGCGCGCGCTACCTGATATTATAAGCCTATCTACCGGCAACGGTATTTTCCATTTTAAGTGAGTTCTTATTCTTGTTATTATATTCAGCCGTTTTAAACAGTTTTATTTACTATTTACAAAGTTGAATCGCATTATAACATTCATATCGTCCTTTGTTGATTTGTGCATTGTTGTTGCTGTTCTTTGTTTGGGTTTAGCATAGTTTTGATTAATTATTTTGTTTTTATCTCCGTGGTTCTATTTGGTAAGTGGTGATATTCATATATAACCAATATCCTTTTGTTTTCTATGGAATATGTGAAGATTATATTCTAATAGTAAATATCCAATGGGCATCATTCATACGGGAATGAACTACATATTCTGTAAGGATTTGATATTTATCTGATAATTAGGTTAAAATATGCGATTACATGTCTTACAATTGATGTTGGTTAATTTGAATATTATACGATCGCTTTTAAAGTCGCTTAAAAAAAAGTTTCATTTTGTAAAAAACTATTCTTTCTATGAAACTGCCGTCAAAGCTTCTAGATCTCTATACAATAGCAGGTAGCCACTGTTGTTTACACGAACCGGATGGGCCCTGCAATAGCGGTACCATTTGGGTCACAGAGGGCAGCCCCTCAGCCCAACCACCGACCCTTTTATAACCAAGAGTTGAGCACATGTGAAACTCCCTGGAAATAATTCCATGAAAAATAAACTCATAGAAGATATTATATATATATATATATATATATATATATATATATATATATATATCACAGAATAATTCCGTTAACTGCAAAATTTCCCGGCACAAATACTATAATATATAAGCTCTGGTTCCCGATAGGGAGCGTGGGTTCGAACCCCACACCTGACACGTGCTGAATATCACATTGGTAATCGTATATTTTATAGGGCAAAGGATCTATGATATAATACTTTCTCCAATGAAGTGGAATCTCTGGCATAGTTCCATATTGTGTGACGATAATCTGAGGTAAATCATTTAATTACAGATGTTTTAAAATGTACAACTATGATTTTATATTAATACGGATTCATTAAATTGCAGCATAATTGTGTTAAACGCGAAATTACGTGGCGCGTATACCTGCTGTGACGTTTCCCGACCGTCAGGTTGGCCGAGCGGTCTAAGGCGCCAGATTTAAGCTCTGGTTCCCGATAGGGAGCGTGGGTTCGAACCCCACACCTGACACGTGCTGAATATCACATTGATAATCGTATATTTTATAGGGCAAAGGATCTATGATATACTTTATCCGTTGGAGTGGAATCTCTGGCATAGTTTCATATCGTGTGAGGCTAATTTTTGGTAAATCTATTATTTACACATACTTTAAAATATAAAACTATGATTTTATATTAATCTGGATTCATTAAATTGCAGCATAATTGTGTTAATTGGGAAATTACGTGGCGCGTATACCTGCTGTGACGTTTCCCCACCGTCAGGTTGGCCGAGCGGTCTAAGGCGCCAGATTTAAGCTCTGGTTCCCGATAGGGAGCGTGGGTTCGAACCCCACACCTGACACGTGCTGAATATCACGTTGGTAAACGTATATTTTATAGGACAAAGGATCTATGATATAATACTTTATCCGTTGGACTGGAATCTCTGGCATAGTTCCATATTGTGTGACGATAATCTGAGGTAAATCATTTAATTACAGATACTTTAAAATATAAAAGTATGATTTTATATTAATCGGGATTCATTAAATTGCAGCATAATTGTATTAAACGCGAAATTACGTGGCGCGTATACCTGCTGTGACGTTTCCCCACCGTCAGGTTGGCCGAGCGGTCTAAGGCGCCAGATTTAAGCTCTGGTTCCCGATAGGGAGCGTGGGTTCGAACCCCACACCTGACACGTGCTGAATATCACGTTGGTAAACGTATATTTTATAGGACAAAGGATCTATGATATAATACTTTATCCGTTGGACTGGAATCTCTGGCATAGTTCCATATTGTGTGACGATAATCTGAGGTAAATCATTTAATTACAGATACTTTAAAATATAAAAGTATGATTTTATATTAATCGGGATTCATTAAATTGCAGCATAATTGTATTAAACGCGAAATTACGTGGCGCGTATACCTGCTGTGACGTTTCCCGACCGTCAGGTTGGCCGAGCGGTCTAAGGCGCCAGATTTAAGCTCTGGTTCCCGATAGGGAGCGTGGGTTCGAACCCCACACCTGACACGTGCTGAATATCACGTTGGTATACGTATATTTTATAGGACAAAGGATCTATGGTATAATACTTTATCCGTTGGAGTGGAATCTCTGGCATAGTTTCATATTGTGTGACTATAATCTGAGGTAAATCATTTAATTACAGATACTTTAAAATATAAAAGTATGATTTTATATTAATCGGGATTCATTAAATTGCAGCATAATTGTGTTAATTGGGAAATTACGTGGCGCGTATACCTGCTGTGACGTTTCCCCACCGTCAGGTTGGCCGAGCGGTCTAAGGCGCCAGATTTAAGCTCTGGTTCCCGATAGGGAGCGTGGGTTCGAACCCCACACCTGACACGTGCTGAATATCACGTTGGTAAACGTATATTTTATAGGACAAAGGATCTATGATATAATACTTTATCCGTTGGACTGGAATCTCTGGCATAGTTTCATATTGTGTGACGATAATCTGAGGTAAATCATTTAATTACAGATACTTTAAAATATAAAAGTATGATTTTATATTAATCGGGATTCATTAAATTGCAGCATAATTGTGTTAAACGCGAAATTACGTGGCGCGTATACCTGCTGTGACGTTTCCCCACCGTCAGGTTGGCCGAGCGGTCTAAGGCGCCAGATTTAAGCTCTGGTTCCCGATAGGGAGCGTGGGTTCGAACCCCACACCTGACACGTGCTGAATATCACATTGGTAATCGTATATTTTATAGGACAAAGGATTTATGATATAATACTTTATCCGTTGGACTGGAATCTCTGGCATAGTTTCATATCGTGTGAGGCTACAAAAACCCCAACCAAAAGAGAGTCCGAGAATTATAATCCGGCCAACCCCGATCGTACCGGGAAGGAGCTACGCTGCGGCAGCGGCAGCGACAGCGACAGCTCCACCACCACCCCAGACACCCCAAATCAGACAACACGAAGATCCCATGAGTTCCTTGGGTGAACTAAGAAGCCTCGGCCAAGAACTAAAGGCCCTGAACATTACCAGGTTGATAGAAATTCAGAAAAACATGGTCAGAGACCTAAAAAACGCGCGCGGCGTAGATAGGGTAAATAATTTAATTACAGATGTTTTAAAATGTACACCTATGATTTTATATTAATCTGGATTCATTAAATTGCAGCATAATTGTGATAAACGCGAAATTACGTGGCGCGTATACCTGCTGTGACGTTTCCCCACCGTCAGGTTGGCCGAGCGGTCTAAGGCGCCAGATTTAAGCTCTGGTTCCCGATAGGGAGCGTGGGTTCGAACCCCACACCTGACACGTGCTGAATATCACATTGATAATCGTATATTTTATAGGGCAAAGGATCTATGATATACTTTATCCGTTGGAGTGGAATCTCTGGCATAGTTTCATATTGTGTGATTATAATCTGAGGTAAATCATTTAATTACAGATACTTTAAAATATAAAAGTATGATTTTATATTAATCTGGATTCATTAAATTGCAGCATAATTGTGTTAATTGGGAAATTACGTGGCGCGTATACCTGCTGTGACGTTTCCCCACCGTCAGGTTGGCCGAGCGGTCTAAGGCGCCAGATTTAAGCTCTGGTTCCCGATAGGGAGCGTGGGTTCGAACCCCACACCTGACACGTGCTGAATATCACGTTGGTAAACGTATATTTTATAGGACAAAGGATCTATGATATAATACTTTATCCGTTGGAGTGGAATCTCTGGCATAGTTTCATATTGTGTGATTATAATCTGAGGTAAATCATTTAATTACAGATACTTTAAAATATAAAAGTATGATTTTATATTAATCGGGATTCATTAAATTGCAGCATAATTGTGATAAACGCGAAATTACGTGGCGCGTATACCTGCTGTGACGTTTCCCCACCGTCAGGTTGGCCGAGCGGTCTAAGGCGCCAGATTTAAGCTCTGGTTCCCGATAGGGAGCGTGGGTTCGAACCCCACACCTGACACGTGCTGAATATCACATTGGTAATCGTATATTTTATAGGGCAAAGGATCTATGATATACTTTATCCGTTGGAGTGGAATCTCTGGCATAGTTTCATATTGTGTGATTATAATCTGAGGTAAATCATTTAATTACAGATACTTTAAAATATAAAAGTATGATTTTATATTAATCGGGATTCATTAAATTGCAGCATAATTGTGATAAACGCGAAATTACGTGGCGCGTATACCTGCTGTGACGCTTCCCCACCGTCAGGTTGGCCGAGCGGTCTAAGGCGCCAGATTTAAGCTCTGGTTCCCGATAGGGAGCGTGGGTTCGAACCCCACACCTGACACGTGCTGAATATCACGTTGGTAAACGTATATTTTATAGGACAAAGGATCTATGATATAATACTTTCGCCGTTGAAGTGGAATCTCTGGCATAGTTTTATATTCGAGCTCGAGAAGCCGAAGGGATAACACCTCTTGGCACCTGCTCACCTATTGTAATCTACAATACCCACGAGTGCGCGGGACCCACGCCAGTTTTGTGTTTCGGAAGTGCCTACGTACTCCTAAATCTACAGGCTGCAGAGAGGAACTACAGCAAATCCAGGGAGGGTGGAGACCCCCTCAAAGAAGAGGAAGTGCCAGGAGAACATGGAGATCTCCAGAAGCAACCCTTTCAGCGTCCTCCAGGAGGTGGAGACCGAAGAACTAAAGAAAGAACAGGTTCCACCGATTGTGGTAAGTGGAGCTATCACGGACATTAAGTCCTTCATCAAAATTGTGAGAGGTCACCAAGCATAAGGTTATCCTAAAATCTGCGGGGAGGACCACACAGGTCTACCCGAAAACAAAGGAAGACCACGCGGCACTCAGGGAGTTGTTCGTCGCAAACAAACTCCTCCACCACACTTTCGCATTCAAAAGCGAAAGAAGAAAAAAATGGGTGATCCATGGACTCCCAGCTTCCGCCCCCGTATCCGACATCATGTCGGATATAAAAACAATTATGCCTGGTGTAATCCAGGTAATCCAGATGACCAAGACGGACGGCGACGGGAAAAAGAGGGCCCTGCCGACATTCATATTAATAACTACAAATGAAGTCCAATTAAAGGACTTCAAGAACAAAATAATATATTACCACCGAGTTAGGGTGGAGAAGTACGAACAACAGGAAGCCGTCACACAGTGCTTCCGTTGCCAAATGTTTGGGCACAGCAGTAGATACTGCAGCCTAAACCAAAAATGTGTTCGTTGCGGCGGAAATCACCGGGCAACAGAGTGCGATCGGCTCAAAAACACCCCAAAATGCGCGAACTGCGGCGGCGACCACGTCGCTAGTTTACGTACTTGCGAGGCACGCAGCCGTTACGTAGCGGCAAAAGAGGCGAAAAAAGCCTCCCCAAAACCACCCGCACAGCGAATAATAACCAGGCCAGCGCCCGTAGTCCCTGGTTTGAGCTACGCCAAAGCTACATCGGCCGGAAATCAAAACCCGCGACCGCCGACAAGAAGCGAAAGTGCACCGCGACCACCGGCCGCAAGCAACACCGAACACCAAGACCCCGTCAGCGTCATGGCCGAGCTACGAGAACTGGGCCAAGAAATTAAGTCGCTCAACCTAATAGGGTTGATAAATATTATGAAGGACATGGTCAGGGACCTAAAAGCCACACCTGACCCCATGGGACGAGTAACCGTCCTCTTTAATTATGCCACCATCCTCGCCGCGTCTAAGGCGCCAGATTTAAGCTCTGGTTCCCGATAGGGAGCGTGGGTTCGAACCCCACACCTGACACGTGCTGAATATCACATTGGTAATCGTATATTTTATGGGACAAAGGAGCCAGGATATAATACTTTCTCTGTTGAAGTGCAATGCAGGGGATATTATGTTCTTTTTAACTTTCTTTATTAGGTGGACAACGCTATGATGTATTCAGTCCACCGAGGAAAGACTTAATGCATTTTGGAAAACGCAGCTCACCTAATCTATGGTTGCGACACTATGCAGCAATCGATATCTCGAGAGATTACCGGAAAAAAACTCAGGGCGATCCGAAAATAGGACGATTGACGCATTATTACAATAAACAGTGACGTCCCTCTGCAAGATAAGAGGTTCTTGAAGATGAAGGATGGAGCGATAACGGAGATGATGCACGCCCTAGGAGCGTGGCCGTTGTTTACACCCACTATCCTTCCTCTGCGATCATTTTAAAACTAATAATTACTAATTTTAATATTATTACGATGTACGGGCAATGTATGTTTATTGAATAAACAAAGATATTTAGAGTCAGAATTGCAAGCGCTCGGTATGTCGCTGATGGCAGTATTAATATTGTTTGTAGTTAGAAGCCAGAAAATGGTCAGCTCTAAAGACTGGGATTCTCAACGAGCAAATCATGCAGCGGATGATTGTCGCAGGCGAAAATATGGAACCGCTTCCAAACTACAGGCTAACTGCAGAAGGTTTGGAGTCTAGTATATTAAGAAATGCATTTGGTAATTGGCTCAGTAGATTGGCATGTGTGTTTCGACATACTGCTTGTCGTTACCCCAGTCATAGGCTTCAATATATGTTTCAGGAGTGGAAAACCGCTACGTACAAATCGTAGATTGGAACCGATCTGGGTTGAAAAAAGCTGGATATTCTTGAGCTTGAAACCTGCATATTCTCCCCGGGGCTAGAATTACTAGGAATGGTCGTAGGCGCTTCTTTATTGGCCCATTTACTCGACATTGACATTGAGCGCTACGATCGCTCGGGGTATTATTTCAGGCAAAGTAATTCAGATCTGGACTAGACGTTATTCAACGAGATAGGAAATTATATAGGCATAAAACATTTTGTGTTCCGCCCAACGTGGCGGTAGACGCAAAATTACATTGGTAGGTATAAATTCAAAATACGCATTAGTCTAATATTTGCCACATAATACAGTCTTCTTGCAAGACAGTTAAAAATCTTTATATTATCTTCAATTTGATTGAACAGACTAAATAATAAATCGATGTTTATTTTTTATGATTATAGAAGAAGAATCTCTACGAAGAGATTAATTTCAGGCTCAATTTTCAAAATCTCTTTGTTAGTGTTGAAACTACAGCTTCGTTTCTCGTACAACCAGGTTTTGACTTAGCCAGCCGGAGAGCACTATTGGCAAATTGGGAGTGATCTCTCCCTCGGCCTTATCTCAAGGGGAGATTGAACTCCCAACTCCTCTACAAGGGTCCTCGAGTTCCTGTTATCGAAAATGTTCGTTGCATGTTACATGGAAGGTAATTACAACTTGCGACGGAGGAAGCACATTAGTGTTCAACATCGCAACATTTTTACTGCCATAAATGTTATGACTGGTTAACATAAATGTCCGTCTGTAAACGAGTGAACAGAAAATAATAAAAAAAAAAGAAATTACATTGGTGTTTCTGTCGTAAACCTGTAAACGGGAGATTCCTGAGAGACAATTCCTTTTCGTTCACGAGGCGCATCTTTGGATCTATCGATTTCCTCTTTATCTTTTTGCGTCTGTTTTCAGTTTATGGTTAACTTAAACTTCCAGTTGCGTATCTATTTATCTAATTAGCGTAGACGCCAGACTGGTTGACAGCAATATTGGTATTTACGACGGTTTCTTATAGCAATCTTACAATATATAGGTGGATGGTGAAAATAAGGATACATTTGGTACGGATATATATATATATATATATATATATATATATATATATATATATGTATGTATGTATGTATGTATGATGGCCAACATGTAGAAGAATTGGAAAGTGTTTCACCAATCACCTTCGGGGCATTGGGCATTCCGTAATTCATCACTTTCTCATACAGCACAATGGGTTTCTTCGATGCGATTTACATTATTAATGCCTGTATCCATTTTCAATTTTTTTTCTTTCCAATCGCCAACAATCGAATTTTTCCCAAGAGCTAAGTAAAATCAATAACATTGTTCAGTAATTCCCATTGAACGTTGAATTCCACCGTTCTCTATTGTTTGCCCTGCGAACCGATTGTCCCGCAAAGTTGGCTCGATTCAACCTCCTTATCGCACCTTTCGTATCGCAATTCAATGTCAAGGTTATCTGGGCGGGTTTTGTATTATCACGAACCCTCAGAAATTATTTATACAGAGGAAAAGAGCAGGGAATTTCGTGTTCAGGCTAAGTGGACTTTGAGGTTGGTGAAGGGGTCCTCTATGCGGATTGAGTGACAATGGCTATTTCATATAGGCTACACTTACTAATATAATATGTTTATAATCGGTTTCTACCTGAATCGACTACATCTAAATATTTTGATGCCGAGAACGGTGAAAAGGAAAATTACCAGGTCTAACTCTCCAGTGGAAATATTTTTCCGAAATTGAGTTTATTATACAGTAATTTTTAAAAATGCTTAATTATCTCATAGCGCGCTGTAAACGAGAAGTGAAAAATCCAAAATAATGCCTCTTTAATAAAAATTTTATTCTCCGCAACGGTTTTACCGGCAAAGCCCTTCCTTGAATAGTTTCTTCCCGGGCCTCAAATATTTCGGACTACTTCTGGGACATCCTGGAGAGTTGCGGCATGAATTTCACCGCGGGAAATTGTGGACTGAAATTAGGAAAAGTGTGGATGGCGGCAGTGGGTGAACGGTGAAAGCTACCGGAGACTAGTGAAAGAAAAACTAGTGGGCAAGGCGATCGTAACATCCGAAGTTACGTGTAGGAAGCGGTTGGGTTATGTCGCGAGTTGAACATGCCTAGTTTAAATTCCCTTGATGAGATACAAAACTCTACAAACGCAGACTGGAATATACCACGAGGACGTCATAAAGTGGATCATTCTCGATGTAAAAGAACTGAAAACATTAATTTTAACTTTGAACTAAGTCATAGTATTAGTTTGAATGGCCAAAGACAGTTGCTGCGGGCTACCTACGACCCACCAGGAGAATCCTTGAGAAAGTTCTTTATATTTTGGCGAAATGCCATTCTGAAATGAACACCAGAATATAAGGGTTCCTTTAATAATTAATTTGAAATCCGTGTGCTCTACCTACTAATTTTAAATCCACCACGAGACTTCTGCAGTACGCGGGTATATGGATAGGTTTAAAAATTGATGTTATGGCCTCGATGAGTTCACATAATTGAGATTAGGTCCAAGTTATTGTCGGAAATTCCTGAGGATTTAAACGGAACCGAAAGACACGGTCTACGAGGACACTGCCCCCGCCCCCCCTCAGATCAGCATACAATGAGGTCCGGGCCATCGGAAATTGCTTATCTAAAGCGGAGCAAGAGGGGAATGCATAATGTCGCATGCTCGATGGCTCTGACAGGCAATTGAGGGCGATGACCGCTCTAACTGCTTGAACATTGATACGGCGGTATCAATCATTAATAATTATATTTTAGGATGCGTTCCTCTGTGTCCATCCGGTGGTCCGGTATGAAGCCGAATAGTGATTTTAAATTCTATTAGTAATTTAAAGTGAATTTAACCTTAAACAATCGTTCCTGACCCAATTTTTGTTTAATTTACGGCATATTATTTTTATTACCGATAATATTCTAATTCAGTCTTGTCAGTCGGCAGCAATTACCTTAAAAGTTACAACTTAATTACGTTTTGAAAACGGATAAATTGAATAATATAAAGTACATAATTCCGCAGTCCCATATTGAAGGCGGTGGACGATGGAGGCTTTTAATAAAATATAGCCCGATTGGGTAAAATAGGCCGGCCTAAACGGCTACACTGGAAATGCGCCCTGACAGTTATCGCCTCAAATTGGATTCATTGCTCGTAAGTTTCAGCCAAATACCATTACGGCCGAGGCAATTGATTTAATTACGTAAAAAAAGGTATATGTAGGAGATGGCGAGACTGCGAAAAATAAGGTTAGGCCAACCTTCGAACCCGGTGCGATTTAAAGCCTTCATTCTGTCGTCACGCGTTCCAGTTATTTCTACGCGAAGCCCTACCCGGTCGGTACGCCGGGTTATTTTCATTGTCTGAAAGCCGACGCCGCTTAAATGTTTCATAACAGGTTGTGAGCTGTTATACCATCGGCCGTAATAGGTCGATCGGCACCAATAGAGATTGCGACGAACAATCACTGTTGTTGTAGTAAATATAAAAAAAATAAGCTAAAGGTTAGTAAAGAACACATGACAGCGGAAAAAGGGTAAAATCTAACGAGAGAGAACGAATTGATGATTCTGTCTCACACTACACATTGTAAGTCACATCGACGAGCCAGCTACCGGGGGTATGGTACGCCTGCACCCGATACACCACTCACCACCACTCTTATCAATCTCATTTCCTCGTAACGAGAAAAAATAAATGAGCGATGAATATCTGGCTGAATAAAGTGTCAGGAGGGTCTCTCGAACATTATCGGGTCGCATTGTCCGATGACCTTTAAGTACCGAAAGGTTAATTGGGTTGACACATCCATCTCAGATAGCCGTTTCGAGTGGCCGGCTTCGAGAGAGTTCTTCGAGGACCTCAAGGGGGTTGCCCTCCCTTTTTCCTATTGTTAACCGAGGAGAGAAATTGAAACCGATTTTCAAATTGACACGGTACCCACACGAACAAACTGGATGGCGTTTGAAACATATTGCGTAATTTCAATTGAATGGAGGAAACCTGTTGGGAGCTTTTTATGGTTATAAACTGACTCAATTGAGGGGGTATTCTCCTTAACTGGATTCCTGACTCCAATGAGCAAGTCGATTGTAATACTCGGATCACATAAATCGGACATCCTGTTTTACGAACTTTAAAACTTTTACCTCGCTCGGTGTATCAGGCAACCTGTCATTGAGCACTTGTACTGAAAGTACGCGAAGTACTCGAGCACTCATAACACCAACGCGCGTACACCAATCAAGTCAGAGGTCAATTGTTGAACTCTGACATAGACAACCTTCCACTACGTCTATTATAACCTAGTAGTTGCCTAGATACGCGATTGAGGGGCCACGGCCCCTCGATCCTGATAAGTTTTGTTCCATTGAGCGCAGTAAAAACATTATTATGTTATTGTTGCAATTGAACTGAACCCCTTGCACGTCAGGCATGACGTACAGGTATTGCCGTAACAGCGTCAATAGAAATAAACGTACCGCTATTATTCTCGGCGATACATTATCTGCTGCCCCAATAATAGGTCATTTATATTCGTAATATCGAATATAGATATGATTATCATATTATAAGGAAAACAGTTATATCTAAAAAAGCAAAAAATTAGTTATAAATATTTCTACCCGAGTGGTTTTCTGATTCTGGACCGGTCTAAAATTGAGTTTTCACTTATAATACATTGCTGTCAGTACAAACAATTCATCATCGAATCAATGTCGAATTTTTTTAAATTACCTGAAATTTATTTTCATATTTTTTAATATCCGGCCATCCGTATTCAATACAGAATGTCAGGATCTCCTAGATAGAGATATAATACGCTGACAATGTCATATGAAGAAAAGCTTGTAAGTTGCAGAATAATTTGCAAGAGTTCAGTGGCATGACCCTGACTTTTCACGGCTTAATGGCTATAATCAAAACTGGAGGTCTTGGATAATCTCCGAACAGGAGTTACAGAAGAGTAAATCGCCGATGGAATTTCTTTCCATATTCACGCGCCTTCATTAGGCAAATCTTCCCTCTATTTTGTAATAAGTTAACAGAAAATGGTGCATTAACGACGGCCTCGGTGTCTAATTGACGTTTTGTCCTCTCCGAAAAGTGTTCGTTTTCGGTGTCGAGGTGAAGTGGAAAAACCGATCGAAAGATATTTTTATTGAGCTCGAGAAATCATTAAAACGGAGGGGTTCAGTCGAGTAAACGTAAGAATGTCGATAAGATAAAGTTTCACCCGAACTTTTATTTCTCTCTCGCGATGGGGGCAATTTAATATTCGAACTATAGGTATTAAGATTATAAATATATTGAACAACTTTTTAAAAAATCAAATATGACCGTTCATTGACATTTTTGATAATATTATTGATTCAAATTGAGTTGTCTGCAAAGGAGTTCCAATTTTACATCGAACCGGAAAATTTTACGGTAAAAGCAATTTTAGGAAATACGTTGTTTTGAATACAGAAGCAGAAACCTTTATTTTTTTAATGATAAATGTAAACGTATCTGGTGGAATGAAGCCCAACATTTGTTGTAATAGCCAACTGGAACTGAATAGGATTATGAATTTTTTAAATGTATATCTTAAGCCATTCATACCGAATGTAATGAAATATTGTGTACATATTAAATGAAACAAACTGAGCGCTGGAATGAAGAAGGCGGACGGAAGAGAAGTTCGATACTCCTTTCTCAGATTGCAGTACATAAGCGGGTTGACCTTCGCTGTCCCCTCGCCCCAACCCATTTGATATGTCGGGTTCCGGATAATGTTTTTACAGCGGTGGCTTCTGTACAAAAAATATCGAACGATCCTCGATTAGGAATGCAAAAAAACGTGGTGTGACCGGATCTGAACGCGCAAATAGCGCTCGCCCGGTTCGGTGAAAAAATTCGATAGAAATAAATTCAACTAAATAACCTGTCCGTACTATTTTAATTTTGTGTCAAACACCGGCGTCGATTATATATTGCCTTGATTGAGAAACATTTCTCTCGGAGGCTAATAATTCCACATTTATTCCATTTGCGTAGGTGTACATCCCGCAGCATATTGATAGTTGCAATAAATTTCAAATATGAAATTGATGGCAGTATTTCTGGCCCGTTGCCAAGAAGCCAAACCGGGTGACAGTTTTAATCTATACAAGATTCCTCCGTCAGTACTTGAAGAATGTAAAATGCAAATACTCTGATATTGGTAAAAGTGCTGTAAGACGATATTTTCGCGATAAAACTACACTTTACAACGAGGTGTAGGAAGATTCGTGTATACAGATTACTATTTCCCGGATATTAAGAGAGGGACCAGAAGCGCCCCTTGTTTGCAAAAAAATACCTCAAGAACACGGTAAATAAATGTATGATTACTGTCCTTCTATAAGGCCTTATTATCCTATCATCATTAAGCATTTCCGTGCTCAGAAATATTAAAATGTCGGCCTCGAACGGACGGACTTTTGTTTCCTGATTTTTGCGATTGCTGACACTCAGATGCATAATTAATGTGGCATAATTTAAAAAAGAAACATAATAATATAAAATTTATGTATTTGAACCAGCGACCGGTTGAGATTGACATAGTTACGCGATAGTGAAAACTCTCAACTCGCTGAGTAACAAGCATGTTTTACTGAAGCCTCGAAATTGCCCACACAAAACTTTGGGCTGAGAACACCACAGTAGGCTCACTAAATCTAATTACAAATTACAAAAAATGAATCGACCGGCCGGAATTGAATGGTTTAACCTAAGGTTTCGCTTACAACCTTGGACACTTCGTGTCCAAAGTTATGATCTTAACATTGTCTTAATTTTCATTCCTTTCGACATTCAATATACGAGCTATATATAAATTTCTCTGAAATGTTCGAGTTTTTACGTTCTGATCAATACCATTAAAATAGGGATGGCTGGTGCCGGATAATAAAAAATGATTTACGCTTTTTTTCTCGAAATCGGAGATAAGCGGTTTTATAACAAGTGAGGTCGGTATACTTGAAAGATGAAGAGTGATTTATTGGAAGGCGCGTTGTCTTATCGGTTTCGAAACTTTCTTCTTATTTAGAGAATCATTATCTAGATGAGGAAAAACCTTTCTTTTTTCTGGATATAATCCGTCCCCAGGGAGGATTGAGAGCGAAACTTTCATATATAACAACCAGAGGCGAAACGAACTTTATGTAATCTGCTATAATTGAACATCGGATAAAACGCCTCCATAAACTAATTGCTGTTACCGGAATATGCGCTATCAATTATTACATATTGAAATTGATGGATGTATTTAAATTCAGGCCATTTGTATATATGCCCGTTCGTATTGATCACTCCTATAATTTGGTTGACGTCGGTTCTCGTTGAAGAGTACTGCTAGGTCGACAGGGCAGTAATGAGGATCTTTAATCAACGGACAGGACAGTTAAATGAGGCCTTCAATTTTTAAGCGAAATGTGAGACGTTGGCTTCAAGAATTTAAAAATTTTCGTCTGCCTCCACTCGCTGGCTGGTCTAATGCTAAACGATTTTACCCCTCTAATCTCACTTATTTATAACGCCGTTACAGGGGACGTTTTCACATTCAATAACTGAAGGAGAAGATAATTAAATTAGTTTAAAATTAACAATTAACATCGTACTACATTGTTTGAGGTCAAGCAACATTGAAGTAGGAACAAATCAGTGATTTTTTCTCAATTAAAAAAAAAGAAGAAATAATGGCTGTTCGAAAGCAATATGTTATCTGCTGCCTTCAAGCTTCATGTTGATACTCCTGTCAATAAATAGCTGGGCGTCGATAATAACTTGAATCAACACTGGAACTTTCCTGCCTAAAGCCGAGCTTAGTTACTGCGTTGGCGATAAATTATAATTCGTGTTTGATCACTGTTACGTTTGTTGACTTGTTTCATTTACTCACGGTCCTTGGGGACGAAAAATACACATCCGCCGACAGTTCACGTTGAAGTACAACAGGATAAATTTAAATCGTTTAATGAGGAGAAAATATAAGAATTCCAGTATTCCAGAAACAAAGAGAAAATAAATTTAAAAGGAAGAAAATGCAATAACAACTCTAATGCGGAATTAAATAAAAAAACAAATTTTAACTAATTTTATTATTAGTTAAAATAATAGGTTTAAGCTAGAATCTCCAATTAGTTTGCCAGTGATAGCCCAGAGGCAGTTAAATCGGCACGGTCGTCTCATGTACAGGAGAAATTAACATGATATTGTGAAGTTGAACACGACGCGTTGTTACATCAGTTGGAATGTAGATCGGGGGAGTCATAAATGCAGACACCGTATTTGAGACCTTCATATCGAGTTAATAAAACTGTTACGCGATAAGAGGCCGCCTAATACCAACCACCTTCATCTATCAGCCGGCTGGTAAATATTTACTTACCCTCCCCGGCAAGGACAAGCGTTCAACTTTCAGACAGCTCGTAGAAGAATAAGGAATATATTGCTTTATGACGCTAAAATTCCTCCGAAAAAGTAATAAATTACCAACCAATGGTGTATGGAAATATTTCGTAAGTATTGTCTGACTAGCCGTTCAGATAAATTTATAAATTTTTTTACGACGTTCTTTATAATACTCAGTATTGGTCTTCGAGGAAGTTTCATCCTCAACCGAGTGACAGAGGTTACACTTTCACTCTGGGATATTACGTTATAGGTTACGGTTCAAAAGGAAATGATGCTATTTAAATATCAGGTGAGGTCGATCATCGGGGACAATTAAGCGCGGTTTAAATGTGGTTAAAAATATTGGTTTCACGTTTTTTATTATTGTAGTACATAACCAAAAGGCCGTTTTATTTATCGCCCGTCGGTCGACATTAATGAGTAAACAACAAAAAAACGCATAATTCTATTTTGTGACAATGACACGAATTTTTAATTTCCCAGTTCGATATTTGGAATTCACGGCCGACATCGTGTGTGGACTATTATTCATAAGCATTATCGTTAAAACCGGATCGGGCGCTTGGCCCACTAATTTAGAATGATTCCGGAATGGCCCGAGGTTAACACACCGAAATCATATTATTTTCCGAGTGGTTTTAAGCTTATTAGTGAACGACTGTTGTATCGAATGAAAAATATACTCAGATAATTAAACGTTCCTGTATGTTTGTTCACCAGGGCTTAGACACAACATAATTCCTGTAATTTTGTCGCCACGCTTTGCTTTGGTCTAATTCTAGACCGGTTTCGGCTTCTGGCAATCATCGGCAACTTTCCGTCACGGTATATCAGCGAGTCACTTGGCTAGTGTGCGGAAAGTTTAATCAAATACTTCAAGAAGAAGTTATCAAGTCAATATATTTATTTACGCCATCAATGTAGTTTGTAGTTTGAAGAGTGCAATTTCTCCATTATCAATTTTATGCCGGCCCCGATGGTGAATGCGATTACAAAATAATCCACTGCCATATCCTTGTCCGGGAGACCACCAATATGAAGAAGGTGGAATGGAAGAGGACATACGAGAAAGAATAGGGAATAGGGAAGGAAAGATTCCTTGGAAATAATGAGGTCACCAGGGTGAGGTGAGGGCTGTTGCTATGAATCAGTGTCCTTACTGATTCTTACCCAATCTATCGCACCTTTGCCCATCTATGCTCTATTTAAGGAAGGAAATTTAGACAGTACCAGGAAGAAATTCGAGCGTATGGCTGGACATCTGTCCAGTAGTTGTTGGGTTTATAACTCTAGAGCAGAGGCACGTTGAAGCATCAGTGGAGGGAGATGGGTTGGAGATGTGAGGGGACGCGTTCATGCTAGGTAGCTGGGAATGGAAGAAAGCAGAGCAACGCGAGATGAAATATAATGTTTGAATTGAATATTTTTAGAAAGAGGCCTAACCGTAGGGAGTGCATAGTAATTTCATCGGGCATCTTACTATAGATATCCCCGATAGTAATATTGTATGGAATTAGCTCAGTACGGTGGGTGTCTGTAGGGTGCGATGTTGAGGCTGATTAGTAGACAATGGGGGTGGCGAAAGGTGGCGGTCTCATGAACTTGGACCCCCCGGCTCCTGGTCAAAACAATGGCGTCCGCTTACAAAACCCGGCATACTAGCCGGCATACCGTTATTGTATTCAAATGGTTTCCAATGACGGCGTCGCCTTATAACGGACACGAAAATTCTTCGGACCTTTAGAATCCAGTTTTGCTTTTCTAGACTGCATCACGCATTGGAGAACAGAGACGGTGGTTGGATAGCCTTACCGGGGAGGCCATCCACATTTCACTGAATTTTTTTAACCGTTTCATATTTCAATGAATTCTATCGATTTGGATACCCACCCGCCATTCTGAGTGCAACATAGAGATTACGCACTGTTTTAAGCTATTTAAAAATAAATAAACGAATTTAGTACGAACAGAGACTCGATGGAACGAAAACTACAAATCAGCCTGACAGCCGTAAGGCGTTAATTGTGATATGTATGTCCACTGAACTGGCACATCCAGCCGTATATTTACAGCGTTACAGTTACAAGTGTTACATAATTACAGAGTTACAGCGCTGTGGCGGCACCGCGCCAACATTTATCTCCAGATAATTTGAACGAGTAATTTCTTGGTAGAGGACAGGATTTCCCCCTAGATCGACTACGAGATTAGACGTAAAACTGGCTGTTTGATGTGCTCTTCAGTATGCCCGTTAGTGCATATACACGATGTATACTTCGAAGTTTATTATTAATTTTACTCCAGAATGAAATGAAG
Source organism: Lethocerus indicus (assembly GCA_019843655.1). Taxonomy (NCBI): domain Eukaryota; kingdom Metazoa; phylum Arthropoda; class Insecta; order Hemiptera; family Belostomatidae; genus Lethocerus; species Lethocerus indicus. The sequence goes on along the minus strand of JACDQD010000007.1, from coordinate 10,676,171 downwards.
CCGCGAAACTCGAAGCCCGCGCTATCAACGCGGATCGCATTGAATGAACGTGCTGTTATGTTAACCGATACAATTATAGGTTTCTGTATACTCGTTAATTCATTTTAAATTAAAATGAAACAAAATTTAGCCGAGGTTATATTGACTGTCGGGTCAGTGTAATATGCAGCGTAAATACCGGGCGAGCTGTTGTGCCAGGTATTTTTCCCCGTTTGAGGGGAAATTAAATGATCCGTAATCTTGGTTGAAAGAAGTACCGTGACGAGGAATTTTAAACGAGGGCATGCCAAAATAGAAGTGATTGTTGTGCCTGTGCCCACACAGCCCGGGGAAATGAGGAAGCGGGGCCTACCAATTTGAAAGGCCTTTGAAACGCCGTTCTCTGTCTGCGGACAGCTTTCAATTAAGAGCCTCCAGGCTTTCAGAACGGCCTCTGCATCTACTACACATCTCGTGTGAATCGAGGGATACTTCTGAAGCAGCCGGTGTATTTATATTTAACAAAATATTAGATCGTAGCAAAAAGAATGCGGGATATTCTCTACTCGTTAGCACTGTGCTACTCGAATATCAATATCGTTTATTGTATTTTACTGTTGTGGCAATATTTATTGAAGACATCTATTAGATGAAAATAAATATAATAAAAATAAAATAAAAATTTCAGGAACATCAGCCTAAGTTGATGGGAAATAACAGTCTTTCACCAAAGCTAAATATCAACCTAGTCGTCATTCTTATTTATTAAAAAACAATATTTTAAGAATACAAATGGATTAACATACTCATTGTCTTCAGTGTTCTGAATGTAATGTCAAATATGTTTTTATTTTAGAAACAAGAAGATAACAGCGTGGATAACAGCCGAATTTATTTGTATTTCTATATTTGTATTTGGCGGCCACGTCCTTAGATGCCGACGGTAATTAAAACAGAAGACGAATTAAAATGAGCAAAACTGCAGCGGCAATAAGGAACTGGACAATAAAGAGCTGTATGGAAGCTGTTTTCCTTGTTCAGAACAGATCTTTCTTTTTGCACGATAAAAGACTACAAACCGGAGGTGGAGTCTCAGCCGAGGAAATTCTCCTGCGAACAGCCAGCGACATAGCTCTGTTTCTTCCGCCCGTTGCATCATAAACAAGTTAAACTATATAATCAGCTACTTAAATAGCTCTCACTTGTGTTTTTCCATTTCTTATATATTATTCAAGCCTTGAATGGCTAGACAATGTAGTTATTTAGTTTATATAAATCTAAATCAGTAATAATTTTCATTAATTCTTCTTAGAGATGTAAGTATAAGTTAAACCTAAAAATGTTATGTTCTACTTAAGGTTATTTGTTTGTTAATCCTTTGCTAGTGTACAGAATCTAATGACGACAAAATAAATATTTATTTCTCGCAGAGCAAAGAATGACTCCTGATTATCCAGCCTCTATAGAAGTAATTTCAGCGCCATCAATTGCCCTTTAAATCGATGTTAAAATAATGGATATTCTGCGGCGAAGAATATATTTTCTACAGAAAGCGTCTCATTAATGTCGGACGGGCCTTTATGCCGCAACACGTTTATGACAGACTTTCAGAGCCTATTCAGCCCATTGAGAATGGACAGGGTGTAATGGCCGTCACTGGTGCATGATTGGACGGTAAAATCAATTCGACAAAGCTGCGCAACCGGCAACAACAGTTCCTACAAACAATATCATTATACGATACGGTATAGCACAGTGAGCATAGAGTCGGACATAAAGCACCAGAACGAAGGTTTAATTCAGTCAGCAATAAATATAAGCTTTCGCCAGTGAACCGGTAAGTGCGATTGTGGTACAGGCAACAGAAAATATTATCAGATAATATATGACTTATTTTCGGTTAGAATGAGATCACACTTAAAAAAATAAATACATAATTCAGTAACACAAATCATACAATGTCAGATGTTGGGCCTATCCCCCTCCCGACAAGGGATGAAAGGGGTTTAAGGCGAGAACCATAAACGTTACCCCGTCTCATCCCCTAAGGCTGTAAACATAAAACTTCCTCTCTCAGCCACTTCTAACTTATATACCCAAAATATGTTTCTCGAAGAATAAAAGGACATGTCTATAAACAACTAACGGTAAGGTGTACCACTCGTGTTCTGTAGCTTTATCGCTGAAATTATAGAAATACGCCAACCTGGCGCAGATTTCTTATGGTCCTGGTAGTACTATATATTCTAAATCAATAATTAAGATTCCTTTAGAAATTTTGGGTACGATATTTTCAATTAAGGTATGTTGGGTAAACCCATTTAGGAATTCCATAAAATGGAATATCGATCGACAGGTTCGACGGGGGGCTAGACAGATTTAAGTTTCTGGATCTGGACCGAGAAGAATCTGGAGAAGATTACACGCAGACGACCTTTGGATACGTCACATGTCTACGTGACGAGGTCCACACCAGAGACACAGTTAAATCGGAATTCGGGGTTACCAGACGGTTGTGCGTCATTGGAAATGATTTATTATCATTTGGTTCCCAGTATCTCCAATATCATGAAATCAGACGGACTATTTTGGAGAGGCCGCCGCTACGTGCGGTCATCCGCAGTCTTCTGTTCCACTAATTAACCCTCGACCAATGTTGTAACCTCTCCCTCGTTATAAGAAATATTAAAATCACATTTTGAGACCTATATAAAAAAGTCACCGATCCGAGTATAGTGGTATTACATCGTCGTTTCTATAAATGAAAAACGCATCGCTCTTCGAAGGATCGATAAGGATTTCCGATAACAGTTAAGAAATCAATTGACGAAACGTGGCCCACAAGTGAAACAATTGAATCTCAGCGTTACTATATCGGTCGGTCAGAGACCTTCGCCTCGCCCACTCAGCCAGCGCTAACGACAGACAATGAATGCATTATAAGTTGTATTGTCACACAGAGCTTGGAATGTAAAAGAAAAGCGCTGGGAAAATGGGGTTTCGAAGCGACCTTGTCGAAATATCCGAGCTCGTCTTGGACACCAACACTAACGCTGTTCATCTTCCAAATCTTCCTCGTTATGAGGCGCTGTAACATTCTCCCTACTGTGGACTATTCCCCTACAGCGGTGCTTTCGTGGTTCGCGGAATACGAAAGCTCGTTGACAGGTTGAAAACTGTTATGAAAGACACGGTGTTCTTGCATTTTCCAAAAGTTTATTAAAATAAAAACTACAGCCAGACTCCGGAAAATTTTTAACTTCCCTCGTCGAACAATGCGTCTTCAATAATTGTAATTTACTTAAAATGTTCTTATCGTTTCAACACATCTGCCAAACCCGCGTCCCGTCTAGCCGACGATATGTGACCAATCGGCCCATCATTTTGGAGCGGTGATTATTTGAATTCACGATGTGGACCGCTGCCGGCCCATTGTTAATTCTAATGGTAACAGCACCTGTGGTGAAACCGACCCGGACCGACCGTTTCACCAACCGTTTACTCGACCATGTAATTGTTCGACCATCCATCCGGCTGCCAATCATGGCTGGATGTCACCAGAGACGTCTCCCAATTTCCATCAACAAATCTGTTATTTAATACCAGTCTGAATCGAAGCTACTCTGACGTACTAAAACGAAACTACGCCACAAACTGCTACACCTAGACACTAGATCCAAATTGTTACATTCCAACCAGCAGCTTCCTCGATATAAATGTTTCCATTCCCAACTATACCTCTATTCCAATCCCTTAATTTTACAGCTTTCCTCGCTTAAATTTCCAGACGATCCCGAGCGACGCCGTCATTACGACTTGAGTAAGGGCAAAAGCAGGAGTACCATCATTGGGTTTCTTCTCCTTTCAGGGACGGCTGCTAGCTCGTCCTGGATACACGTCCAGTTTCCCTTTCCTGCATGTCCCTCGTAGCGACTTCAGATAACAGCTGGAGTGATTACACGGTTTCTTTATCTATCTGCCTAAGTGCACGGCCAGTCAGACTTGCCGTGTCAGTAGAAAAATAATTACAGTACTTAGATCTGGGTTCGTTATACCACTGCGATTTCCTTCAAACGGGGTAGAAACATTTACAGAACTGTTAACAGGAGAATTATCGCTTTACCATTACCCAAATTGTCGCCTATGTAACTGTTAGCAGGCAATTATCGGTTTAAACATTGAGTTTTAATGATGTTGGTTAAATTTCATATTATTATAAAAGGCCCAGAACAAGGCCTCAAAATATGAGCTACCCAAAATGTCATTTTTCAGTATGACAAGCACGGAAAAGTGCTCACCAGAAATTAACGAGAGTAATAAGAGTATCATTAATTTCATCAAATTATAACATAGGCTTCACGTTGACTGTTTCGACTTTTGTGACACGATCCAGATAAGGAATTGATCTGTCTGTTGCGAACGTCCTATATGCTAAGGTTACCGGAAATATATATCCGGAATTATATATCCAACTGCGTATCGCCGCATATTATCTTCCACTGTTATAATTGCCACAGAATCAATTTCATCAGGAAACCATTTTCGTGCAAGTTTTACGAGCCATCGACCCCTAAAATACTATACAATTCAATCGTACATTACGTCGTTTTAATACGATTTTTTAAATTATTTTGGGAGTCAAGGCCATTTCAATTTTCCGAATTGAAATATTGTCAACGTCAACGTGAAACCGTCCGAACAAGAATTCTGCAGTCTCTTGCTGTTTGTGAAATATCTCCGATCGGAGTCCGGCAATTGGTGGCATACGGCATAGTCTAAACAGAGTGCATTTTTCTTGAATTGTAGCGAAAATAAAAGCCTTGCCAAATGAAAATGCAGAATACACAAATTATATAATCTCCGTTTCCCCGAGTACGTTGACCCGCGGTTTCCTGTAGGATGGGACAGATAATAACATATATATGGATGTTAATAAACTCAATAACGATAGTAAAATAGGGTACTCGAATAGCTGGATTGTATCATTCATTTCTTCCGAAATATGCCTTGTTCTTCTTCAGTAGATGTTTATCACCGGCCACTCTGATAGATGAGTCATATATTTCAACACTAAACCTCATAATATTGTCAACAAAGTAGGTTACTCATACCTCCGACTGCACACGTTATCTAAATACTAATTGTAGCTAATGAAATCCCTGTGCTTATTTTTCGAACGGTGACCTTGTCAGAAACATTTTCGAGCCCCGACATATAATTGCCGGTATCTATTCTTTTATATATATGTACATGTTTTTGTATACCCATTAGTCTCGATATAAAATCGTTTAGTTGACAGAAATACTGAGACATTTCTACTAATGCTGAACTTAGTGATCTTTCCCACTATCCTAGGATTGTCCTTAGGGAGTGGTAGATGATTTACACAGAGGGGAGTTCACGATACATCGTCGGTTGTACCGTCGGTTATATCAGCCCTCTTGTAAAAGGCGGCTGTCTAAATTAAGAGAGACATAAGTCTGCTTTCATTCCCGGCCACCTGGCTACGAATTACCGAGACTAGACCGGGCCAATTGCGAAAATCTTCTCAGCCTACTCCGGCTCTCTAATTACACCTCAATTTTCACAACCCGCTCAACCGTTGATGTATTTCTGGCGCGTGATGGTAACTTTGAAAGTGACGAAGTGGCTTTTACCGCTCTTTTCCTCTTGCCAATCGGCTGTCGGGGAGACGGCCTAAAAGGAGTCAGTAAGTTGCCGAACGATTTAAGCGCGAGTTACAACTTTCACTCTACAATATGGGAGTTCGCAAAGTGTGTAATATTTTCTGGTATTCGTTCAAAACACATTTCGGAAACCGTAAACACACTTTCAAATTAAAATGTTACAAATACATATTGGTCTGACGGAAATACCAGCTGTTTTCAAATTTTTTCGTCTGAAATCAATAATTTTTGGAATAGCTACGGCATATTCTCAAAGTGATTTTCCTCGGCTATGCATTCTCAGCGCCAATCCAAAAGGTCCTCATCGGTCCGTAATTGCCCGGCGAAGAGTTCGCTGATTGAACTTAAGTCGGGCGTTCTGAAGAAGAAGGTGGAATTGGCGGATGGGCCGAGTACAACAAAACGCACCCCGAGGGAGCCGGAACGCTTCGACAAAGGCGACTGGGACGACAGCGGCACTGAGGTTGCCGAAGACGGGAAAGCCTCGGGTAAGGTCAGTAAGGTGGAATTCGTGGAGGACATGAGCCGGCAGAGGCTGCGGGAGCCTCAGCTGGTGAGGAGCGGCTGGTTGGAGGGTAGCAGCCTGGACCTGCGGGACTCCTTCCCCCCCGAGCTCACCGACTCCATCAGGGACCTGATGGTCGAGTCGGATGGCCTCCTGCCTTCTTCGCCTCCCGCCACCACCACCAGCCGCCCAACAATCCCGCTCCTCATCCTCGGCTTCATCCTCCTTGTCATCACTGTCTGGACCATCATCATCAACGGCGCCCAACTCAAAGCCCACCTCTGTCGACTTCTCGACTGCCGCTACGCGCAGACAACTGTCCGCCCCCAAAAGTATATTCTACAGTTCCTGTCCTTCATTTTTGGAATCTTCGGTTTGGATTAAACGATATTTTTAATCGAAAAAGAAATAAAACTGCGCGGTCACTCCTTTTTCACATATTATTGTCCATCATTCGTTATTAGCTGATACAAATAGCCAGTAATCATAAGCGTCACGGCTTAATACCCCAGGAATATATTATTCTAGTATTATATATCATTCTAGCAAAAAAAATAAATAAACCCGCTCGACGATAATTTGTGTGAACGTTAAACAAATTTCGGCAATTATATATCAGGGCACGAAAACTGTTCTGACAAGGTTCTAATGGTTGTAACACCGTTCGAAAAATAAGCGCAGGGATTTCATTAGCTACAGTTAGTATTTAGATACGTGTGCAGTCGGAGATATGAGTAATCTACTTTGTTGACAATATTACGAGGTTTTAGTGTGAAAATGAATGATACAATCCAGCTATTCGAGTACCCTATTTTACTATCGTTATTGAGTTTATTCACATCCATCGTATATATGTTATTATCTGTCCCATCCTACAGGGAAACCGCGGGTCAACGTACTCGGGGAAACGGAGATGATTTAATTTGGTTATGCCGCATTTTCATTTTACAAAGGCTTTTATTTTCGCTACAATTCATGAAGCTGAGTGCACACTAACTATGTCGCAGGTCCGAGTAACCCTTACTTCATTGAAAACGTTTTGAGGTTGACAATTAAAACTTATAACTCAAGTTTCAGAGTGGCCGGTCCGCATATTTCGGAGGAAATGAACTATAGTGATTACCAGGCGGGATCTCGATTTTTCTCCCGTTATTCGGTTTATTCGCATCGGTCGTATTTATTATTGTTCTTATTATGCGCCGCATACCACCGGGAAAAGCGGGTCATTGTACTCGGGGAACAGGAGATGATATAATTTGGATATTCCGCGGTTGTTTGCGAGGCTGCGTTTTCACTATAATTAAAGAAAAATACGCGTTCTACTCGGAGCCTAACGCAGAGACAAAGTAAATAAAATCAACTACGCTTGTTGTTGCAGACCATTCTACCGTAAAACCACTGAAATGACGGAAATGAATAAGTCATAATAGTGTAATACTACTGGAAAGGATTGAACATTTTTAAAAAATCAGAACAGATAAGACTTGAAATAATTTAAAATGTTAAAATAAAATCTGAAATGTATTTAAATAGTATTTGAGGGAGGCACGTGCAATTGCAGCTGGCAGGCTATCACTTACAATTAGCTACAAAGAAACGTAGCCGATCTTTTGCAAGTGAAAGAGAGAGAAAGAAACTCACACCTGCACAGACTGGGGGACAGATATCAACCTGCGTAAACACATTCAATATTAATGATTCATTCTTTGTCGCTAACTTCTGAACCAGCATTCAGATTGGTATAAAAGATAATGAAGCCAGAGTTGGCCCATTTTTGACTAATATTACGATTCTCTTTTTGAGTGATATATTAATAGACGTTGTTACTCATGCTTCAGGAGTCCCTACTTTATTTACTCAGCAAACATCGATATTTTGCCGATAATATTTTGCAAGACAAATATTGCCGATATGTTCAATGCTGCTTTAGCAAGTGCCCAGAAGTCATAGAGAAAAAATAAAAAATTACCTTGATCTAGACAGGGGTCAAGACGGTGACCGAAAGTCAGTGCAATCTTGTTTTCTGATAATTTATGCCCGGATTTTGTAAGTTTTTGAAGCCTGTTAACTCAGTTGGAATTGTACATCCAATATGTACATCCATTAGCCGATTATCGATTCCGTTTGTTTTAATGACCTCCATTTACTCGGTTGTTGCGGGCACTTTACCTGATTGTTACTAGAATGACTCTCCGCCAACATTCCTTAGCCTTTAGGCAATTTTCAGGTTTCTTTTAAGTTGAGAAAAATTATTTTCCGACTGCAAATTACTTAAGGACATAACAGCAAAATTAACGATAATAGTACTTCCGTGGGGTTATGTTATTAATCAACTTAATTTAAATGTGTGATCTTTTTTTAATCTTGTTTATGGATTTAAATAATAAATTCCTTATTAATATATTGACTACATTAGTAATCCGAAATAATTAATACGCACACAGACATATAATTGCGCTGTATAAAAGAAACGAAAACAAACAAGCAAACAAATATTCGTTATTCATAAGATCTTACCACATTATGACCAGGTTCTCTAACCCACCTTAATGAGAGATATAAACGAAAAAATACGACAGGAATTGAATCCACTAAAACTTAAATTAATCTCTGGCATGGAAAGGAACAATAATAATCCAGAATATACAGAACGCAAACAAGGTTTACAAGGTTATACACACATAATTAACAATTGCCTCAGTTATGCTCTGAACTAATAAATGATCGGCTCATGACTATGAAACCCAGACTACATACCCAGTTGTGTAAGCTCTGACATATTCAATCTCGCTAACAAATTATACACATATTTTACTCGCAAGAAACATTTATTTTAAACGTTGATGAAATTTGTTGTCCTGAATTAAACCGGAATACTTCCATGCTCTCAATTCTCACTAAACTGCTAGTTGGCGAATATTAAATATTGAAATATTATTAACAGCTGTGTTATTTTGAATCCAATAAAACCGTTCCTGATTTACTTATAACGCACTTGGTATCCAAAGAGGTGTATATCAGCATTTCAGTAATATCATATTATTCTGGGGGCAGTTTCCTTTTCTGATGAAATGCTCTTTGCGAGAGGTCATCGAATTTCTAGATTGTTATAATAGTATGATTTAATTGGACAATAGCTACTGTCAGAGCTCTAGAATATATAAGCTGATTTTAATTTTAATTTACTTAGAAGCTTGTAAATTAGGTTAAAAGTAATTACTACTGTTCTGCAGTAGATTCTTTGTGTTCGTTTGTTGTATAAGGTGAGCTTTGAGCCCTCGCTGTAATGGTATTTATTTTTTCAAAATTCAGAAAACGATCGAGAAAATGACAAATTGGTTCCAATTTATTCGAAAGGATGCGGGACCATAACTTGCTCTTCCTGAATGGTTGAAATGGGCGGTGGGTGAGGTCAATTGTGGCAGAGTGCGGCGTATTCTAGACGGAGACCGGAGAGCGACCAGTTAGCGGCGTCCTTGTCCAAGGCGGGGCCCGTCGGAGCCGCAATCAAAAGGAGGCGTAAAACGGGGAGAAACTGAAACTGAAACGCCGTACGGGTCAAGCCTTGAGCCGCCATAAATTAAGACGAAGGCCGCCACTCAATCCTACCCATCAGACCGTTCGGTTTCACCGCTTTTTAGGATTTGAATTACAAATTCGGCAAAATTAAAATTAATTCCGCCCTCCCCCCTTCCAACGACAACAAATACAATGTAGAAGGCTGCGTTTATAATTGGTTTAACACTTATCTCACGATTGTAAAGTCCGACAGAAATTTATGGTTTTTTTGTAGTTCATTCTCTCTTCTGGGTGGCGTGCAGGAATAACAAAGTCCGTGCAATCGACATTCAATGAATAATTAAAATCTTTTGAAAATGAAAAATTCCTACATGAACATGAACAAGTTTGTTCAGTATAGTTGAAACGGAATTTTAACCAAATTAAATCAGTAGAAATATTGTATTTTGTTAATAAAAAATAAATTCGTATATTGAATGAAAAAAAACAATTTATCGATGAGTGTCTTATTTTTTGCTGAACACATTTCGTAGATGTTGAGAATATCGAAATAAATTTCTGATTACGTTGTATTCCAATAGGACAATATGTGTCAGTAATTATGGCACAAATTCGAGAGTTTCTGTCGTTTGCAACTAAGGTAGTGTCACCAACCTGGGTTTACTTATCATGTTGGATTAAAAGCAGTTTTTTCTTTGCGCAATTAGTTGCCAGATCACCGCGCCGGAAAATTCTACAGAGGCGAATTCTACAATTGATAATTGGCCCATTAACCGGTTTAGAGGAAATAAAATATCCTGAAATATTCCTTTCGAAATCACAAGCTAAATATTAAATTGGGCGTACGATAGTTGCGCCAGGAGGGGGTTTACTTAAAAATCTCTTGCTCAAGACTAAATGGCCAGGATCGTTATGTGGAATCTCGAGAGAACCGGCAAGTGAGGCAAGTTTACTTCCAAAATCAGACTGAACCACTATCGGAGAGAATTTTGAAAATAGTCAACGACGCCCCAACATTACATAAGAAATTTAAGAAGACAGGGTTAAAAAATCCTTTAATTACAATTCTGTTTTCTTATTTATGTGAACCCCCCAAGCAAGGCCCGGTACTTCAGCCAGTAACTAATAAATTCAATTATTGTAGCAAGGACTATCTGACTGCGAAGAGAAATTTTCGAACGGTTCAATAACTTCTTGCATCTAAAATTCTAAAAAAGTGGAATAATACGATTAATAACATGAAAAGGCTACAGTTAATTCTGCAATCTGGGGCGTTATTGACCTAGTAGTTCTAATGCTTCTGCCTATGAGATTCCGTTTCATCAGAGGAAATCACCCTTGGAAGGTTTCATTGGATATTCCGTTTGGGACCACTTACAGACATTACAAATTCAAGTTAGGCCTAATTAAAATAATTCGCAAGTATCACTTTCTATTTTGTGTGCCGGGAGTATTTTTCAAATTATAATTCTTATTTTCTTAGATATATAACAGCGACAGATGTCGTACATTACTCAATATATTCATCATATCCTCAAGATTATGTTATGCTATGCTCAGCTACTCAAGGCAATCCACTTGTGCCAACTTGCGTCTTCCTACCGTCCTTTAGAATCCACCGGCAGTTTGATCAATTTAATGTTTTATGCCTCCTGAAATTTCTCGGCTGGGTTTTCTGTCTCAAGAGGTATATCAGATAGAATTACGAGCCGAAGGAAACACGCTCGAACCTAACCGTATATAATAATCCCGGATATCATCGATAGTGGCTGCTCCCGGACCCTGAGACAGATCGGTTTTAAAATAGGAGGAAATATTACTTAGTCAATCCCGTGGCCGCTAATATTAAGTGAGGCAGTGCGCCATGTGCTGATCGGTTGGCGGAGGACAGCCCACCTATAATGAGAGAGCGAGCTCTGCCAAGAGAGGAGCACCGTTAGAGGCGGGGGGGACCTTGATCTTGACTCGGGAGGCCCTTATCTCGAACACTGACCTTCCCCCACCCAAAACAGAGTTAAGCTGTTTTTTCCCTTCAAGCCGGCCCGTTTAAAGGTGAAATGAAAGTCGTATCCCGGCCGTAATCATGCACCGACGTATATACACTTTCATCCGCAAATAATTCGAACGCGTTCATCGCATTCGGCGGAAACGATGGGAGGTGTGAAGAAAAATTATACTATAAATCCCATACATAATGGTTTTGTAGTACAACAATATAGTTCACATACGCTGCAATAATAATAACAAATAATGCACGTGTAATACATGGGGCGGTACATGAGATAACCTGTGATGCCGTATTCTCCTCTGTCGGCATTCACCTAGGGCCTACGTGATCGGCCGACCTCTAGATGACCTCTACCGTTCTCTAGGAAAATTCGACCGGTTCAGACTTCTTTCCGAATTCCCCGGCCGCCACCGCCACCCCAGAACACTCCCAGTGATAACAGTAGAAGCGACAGTGACAGTGCAGTGAGGATGCCCGAAAAACATCCAACGCGCCAAAAGTGACTAACACCGCTACTGAAGATGGCGAGCAGCCGAAACCCGTCTAGCGAAAGACCAAACCAGCGAGAGGAGACGGAAGCGCACGACATCTACGGTACTCCCACCGGTGATCTTCACCGTCTCTCTCCCGTGACCTCTCCCGTTCCGCGCTAATGTCGACCCTTCTCGAATTGTCCTGGCTAGTAGCGTTCCGTTAGAACGCCGTACCCCGTACTCCACCCTACTAGGACTTCTCCGTAAAGAGTTCCCGGTGTCCTAGACCTCCTAGAGATCGCTGCACCGTCGTATTGATGTCGCTTTTCCTACAATTAAACTCGACCCCGCGATAACTCAGTCCCGTTGGATTCAACCTAATCTGGACTTATCCATTCAGTGTCCCGCCCCTCCCAGTAGCACTCTTTTAGATTACTTTTCGGTCATATACATCCAGGTTGCTCCCGGTAGACTCCTTTAGATTTTACCTCAGTTATTTTGATTTATTACTCGCTGACTTACCATTAAAACTGTATTTAGAAATACTAAATCAAGTTACTAGAAAACCCGGAGCATTCTTAAGCTGTTGTCAGTTGGATCCGTCGTCACTTTCCCTTAGATTTTACGCATGTATTATTCAATTTGATCCAAACATTTTCATCTCAACAAGAAAATTCCCTTTGCCGAATTTCATTTGTATTCCGATACTGAGAGGGAGCTTTTGCCACGCCCTGGTTACCCAGAGTCGTGAGTGGACTACAAATTTCCAAATATCAATTGGGGGAAATGAGCTCCCGTTTCCCCGTCTCCGTGTACTCATTCATCCAGTCGGGATGCCCAGGGGGCCTTTATAAATAAAATTCTAGAGATTATAAAGAGGGCGTGACGCATAACGCAGGTTGGTACAGAGTGAGCCGACGAAAACAGTTGTCGTATTGCCAGCCTGCGATAGCTGAATACTGAAGAGGGGCCCGGATTGGAAAACGAATACTGTAGAGTCGAGGTCCGGCCCGTGAATGGGACAAACCGCAAAAGAGGCTCTAATGAAACATTAGAACTGAGGTCGAAGAGTGGGCCTACGGTCGGCAGTGAGCAGTGAGCAGGGCCGCCGACCGATTGGACCACTTCCAGCTACCGATATTAGACCAGAACAAAAGATCATCAAACGGCTTTTGAATGTAGCAAATGAATATGAAATAGTTGAAGTTTATTTTTAGTTGTCGCCCCTTCATATAGAATTTCTACCTACGCCATGGTCACAGCACTCAGAGCTGATATGAATAAACATTTCTCAGTGTGCTCAATATATGTAATAAATACAACCACAATATAATTTAATTATAGAATGGAACGAGTAAAAAATGTTGTATAGTTTGGGCACAAAATTGAAAACATAAATTCAATCGCTATTTAAAAGAATATGAAATTATCGCTAAAACAATCTTCTGTCTCCGCTCGGCGGTTTGTTCTTTTACTAGACGGTTTTCGACTATCCGCCATCGTCAGTTACTTCTTCGAGGTGAGTCATTTGCGAATATTGTTTGCCTATTTATATTGGACGGAATTAAATCACGTTGAATGAATAAATTGACAATTTATTCCGAGATCGCCCGAGTTCTGAATAGCTAGTTTCTATACGCGTGTGTCGTTTCCGCTTTATGCGAAAACACGGTTAGTCGATACAAAAAAAAAGAACTAATCTAAAATGAACTGGACATCGAATCCTTGGTCCACTTTCGACATCGGATACGTTAAGAGCAAGGACGCTAAGCCGCGCGGGATAATATTGCATTAGATTATAATATGAAATAAACGGCTCCATTTACCCAACAGGAAACGTTCCGTTTCCAACAAGTTTCAAATCCAGTTACAGCAAGACCTAATACGAGCAGGGAGAGCCTTCAGAAGGACTAGAAAAAAGGATACAGGACCTAATAACGAAAACAGTGATAATGGAATAGGAACTAGAAGAGCTATGAATATATTAAACATCGCGGAACAGAAAATAGACATATCCGCAACTTCCTGATTGGAAATGCTCACAAATGGAAGCCTCAAGAGAAAATGGAAACATAGAAATATTAGGCGCATATCCCCTGAATAAACCGAACGCAGTTCCCTTAGAGTTATACTGCCCCTCAATACACCGAACGCCGTTCTTTTCGAGTTATACTGTCCCTCAATACACAGAACCCCTTCTACGTCTACGTGACGTTGGCCTATAATTTAAAATTATGGTTTCAGTTTAAATATTTCATTCTTTTTATACACGTATACTTCTCAAACTTGTGTGGGTGATCGTTCTATAATTGTAGCCATTTCAATTGTATATTGTCAAACGTCACACAATTCAATTTTTTTGTTCAACACGATTTTTTTCAGCAGAGTTTTGAGCCAGGTGTAAATGTTTTGACAATTTAATTTGGGGGACTAAGTCTGTATAATGAAATATTATATATATTATATATGAAATATTATATCGATATATTGCATAGTATACATCTGCCATTCAATATTTTTGTCAGGAATAGTCAGGAAAAAAGTCAGGTACAAAATCTGCCCTTATTTCTGGGTTTATTAACGCATAATAATCATAATAACATTGACACAATTTATTTTTTTAACATATAAATAACACTTATTTCACATTGTACTCTGATTCAGGGTAGACAAAACTGTTACTAATTAAATAATAAATAGAGATATAATTTATAATAAATAAAATTAAACAAACATGAAGCAATAAGCCTATGACACTGTTTCCTAAAATTTTCTTACGCACTAATTAAATTGATTATGATAAAATATACACGATACGAATTTGTAAATGAAGGTAATTTTTATATGAAATATATTGTGGTTCACTTGACAGTGGAAATACAACCATTATTCAAAATTAAAAAGCTGCAAAATAACTATTCTGTCTTTTGAACAATTAATATTAAATATTTCCAATAAAACAAATTAATATATAGCGAGTAATAAAATACAGAATCATTTTGCAAATACTAGGCACATTTATGTCAATAAAAGATTCAGTCATCACAGATCAGCAAAAAGCTTAATATCATTAACTTCAAGGCACCACAATTAATAACGCTTCAAATTATTATTAATAAAATTCAATCTTCAATGCTTAAGCAGACAAACTGCAGGAAACTTACTCAGAACAATTAATAAGAAACAGAAATGATTTAAAATAATATTTCCACTTAAAATAATATATACCCTAAAGTAAGAAAAATAAATAATCCCTGCAAATGATTACAATTAATGATTATAAAATTGTGGTTTGTATTCTGACACTTTGCAACAAATGCAATAAATGAATTGTACATTATACAACACATATAACAGGTAATCATTACATTACTTATGTAGTAATGAACTATAATAGTTTGAGGTTTCACCTCACACCAAACACTGGCTACAAACAATTCATTAGAACAGACAAATACCTTACTGACAATAAAAAGAGAGTAAGAATTATATCCATTTTCTAACTAATTAATTGTAATCCTTAAAAACATAACAAAGGAATGAATCAGTCATAAGTCAGTCCAAAAAAGCAACATAATGAACATACAAATTTTGAACATTAATTGTTCATATACTTGGTTAAATACTGCCTATTGTACGCAATTAAAATACAGAGTTTTCCTGTAAGAGTGACATGAATGGTGGTCATGAATACTGGGAAGTTCCAGGATATTGTACTTCATTAATATCAAAATTGAAATATCAATAACTGCATTATCTAAGAGTAATCTTGAGTATTATCAGATGCGAATACTGAAGGACTAGTCGTAAGTAACAAGTAATCAAACTCCTAAGAATTACTAATTCGGGAAAAAATCTAAATCTATTGCAATAATCACAAAAAACCACTATATCCTAATTTTACCCAAGTGTGAATAAACTAATAAATTTAGTGAAATTAAAATTAACATATCACACTTTATGGCACATCAACAATTAAAAAAATTAATTTTTAGGGATCTGAATAAGTCTGCTACTCATTTCTATTCAGATCTACCTTTTTCAGATGACTTTTAAAAGAGACACAAAACATTATTGTGTATAACAATGTACACAATCTGTAGATATGAATTGCCAGTCCAGCAGTAGACTAATATATAAAGTGCCTAATGCAACATATTACTAGTTTTAAAAATTAATGCAATTTGAGTGATTTACTAAATTAATGAAATACTTATACTGAAATCAAGTATTTTTCCACTAAGGCTTGGCCTAATCCTTAACATGGAACAATATCAGCCTCAATACAGCAAAACAAATATACCAAGGATCTATATATTTGGAAGGCATAATAATTAATATTAATGTCATGAAAAATATCCAGGTTACATATAAATTAACTGTAAAAAGTTAACATTGACAATATAATAAAAGCGGTAACATTCTTGGAAATGTAATACCTTTATGGTCACATTGTAACTTATTTAACGGAATATTATTTACTTTATATAAAAATAAACTTTGTTATTTATCAACAGGTAATCATATAAGACTTAATATTTTATTAACTTTTTTATTCATCAAGAATAGCTGAAACTATCGCATTTATTATTGTCAGATCACAGAAGTTGGAGTGACAAGTTGGGATCAACATTTTTAATTGACTGACATTGTACACAATTAATAATTGATAATAACAAATGAGGCTGAATTTGTTTGAATGATTTCAGGATGAAAATAGAACAAAACAAGATACCTGCACTATCAGAGTTCAGACGAAATAGGAAGTGTACTCATGAGGCATGACACCTCTCCTAGGATAAAAAATATGACTAGTCGAATAATTGAGCAAATTGGTGACATCAGAAGTGTAGATATCAGCAAAACGGAATAGGCGACGAGAAAAGTAAGTTGGGTTGTGATATGTTCTGAAAACACTTCCGAACTGCTTGTTGAACACATTCTTGATTTCTTGCCTGCAAAGACAGCAATTTAATAAATGAAAATATCACACTTTATGGCACATCAACAATTTAAAAAATTAATTTTTAGGGATCTGAATAATTGTGCTACTCATTTCTATTCAGATTTACCTTTTAATATGAAAAATATACATTATTGAAGCTATTATATAAATCATAAACATATAAAAAATGATATAGAAATAAATTTTAAATCTGAATTCTGGTATTCATTTTCTTTATTATAGATAATAATTTCTCTTTAGTAGTGAAACTGCCCTGAATTAATTATAAACACGAAATATTCATATGTGTACAATGAATAGTAATGTAACACCCCTAGCATGTAACAATTTGAAATTATTTACAACTTTTACCTTATTTTGTCTCTTTCTGCCAACCAGGTAGCTAAAATAAGTTTTGCATCTGGCTGTGTACTCTCTTGAAATTCTTCTATCAACTGAGTCAACATTTGTAGCCAGTTACAATTTTTTTTGTACTCATTTCTGTTCAATGTATTTATTTCATGCTGAAAAAAAAAGTTTTTTCTTCAGACAAAAATGTGTGACAACACCATTAGTGAGAGCCAGCCAAAGTGAGTTAAGAAATAGTTTATAACTGCTAGTCATTTTAAAATTTATTCCCAAACAAACTTACTGTAAGTTCTTGAATAATGGCTCCTGTTCTCCAACCATGAGCTAGAGTAGCATCAGCTAAGTCACTGTACGGATGGTCACCAAAATAAAGTACTTCTGAACCTCTCCATCCTGTCAAATCTTGCAGCTGGTTTATAGTACCCTAAAAATAATGTTGATATGCATTGATTTTTTCTGTTTCCAAGAAATTTCACTTTGTTATAGCTGGGGAAATTATTTTGTAATAGTCCCGGGTTTTAATAATATTTACCTCATAGTAAACTTTATTTCTTTCTATTCTTGTTACTCTGTCCCACAGTTGCGTATTTCTATGTTTATCAAAGATCCTCAGTGGGCGTGATTCATCAGTGAAAAATTTTGGCTTTCTTGCTTGAACAATTATAACATCAAAAAAATTTTCCCAATCGATGCCAACCAACAATTCCATACCTTTGTTCCTGGAGAAAAAGAATGAAAAAAAATATTACATTTATGGATTACAAAAATTCAGAATAATGTTTCTAAAGAAATAGTTTTAAAATATATTAATTCGGTCTATACATTTTTCAATATTTTAAAATATCAATCACTAGACTATTAAATAAGAACTATAGGTGAATAATTTTATCTAGCCAAAAATTGAATATAGCAGTACAGTAAAAAATTGTTTGGCACAATAATTTTAGTGCTACTTTAGTACAATAATAATGAAAAACATTAAAAAAATTAAACACTTTTCTCATTGTTTTTTATGATTCATCTAATGATGATATACATCTATTTAATACTAACACAAAGTGGTACGGGCTGTTAGTCACAAGGAAGAGTTTCTTATTGGCACTCCTCAGATGTTCAAAGAAAGGTCTCAGATTAGGATTACAATCTAAGTATTCATTACTTTTCGACCTGTCAGACATACTTTCTTCTAACTCCCTGTGCATCCTTGGGTGGGCCATGCCCACAGAATTCTGTCAAAACCAAATTGATGTTACATTGTTGTGCATTGAACAATTAAGAGCATGAAGGCATTTCTGAGCATTTGTCAGACAATACTTTTTGTTACAATAATAGTCTATAAAAACTCACTTTGACATCCCAGAATAATATTTCAGGATGGTAATCAATACCTTGTTTTTCAAAATATTCAGCTACATTGCAAAGTAAACTCATTTCAGGGACAGAAAACAGGTCAGCCAATTGAATCATTTTTGATGAGTGGAACTGTGAAAAGAAATCATATGAAAAAACATAATAACAATAGAATTGAATGATCATCAAGACTATTCACTGTAAAGAATTAAGTTAAAATAATGTACTATACCACCTAACATGCAATGTATGGAAAAGATCCGATGTATAAACAAATTTATGATATCAATTTCAAAATGTTAGAAGGGTGATTTTCTGGTTTTATTTAATGAGTACATTGGAGTTAGATAGTTCCCCTTTTCTAACCTATTAAAATTTACAAATGACAGAAAATCTGGTCTGCCATTGGACAACTGAACTGTGGTTCAAATGCATTCACATTGAGTCACTCTAACCACTAAGCTATGCCAGACCTCTCTCAACAACAACTTTGGAAATTTTAGAAGGTCTATTTTCTGATTAGTAGCATAAAACATAAAACTGAATGAAGCAAAGTATTGTTCAAAGCAAGAATTCAGTGAAATTAGTGTAAATGGATGTTAAATGTAAATATGAAGTGTAAAATTTATCTAAGATAATATAATATGTAAGATAAGTGTAAAGGTGAAGTCAAACTGATGAACAGAGATGGATAATTAATTTGCCCAGTTTAAATTTTAGGAAGTCATGTGGCTATAACAATATCACATATTGAAATCCAAGCTAGGAACTTTACATTTCAAATATAATTTTTGTTGAATTCTATTAGAAATTTGTATAAATTTATTAGAGAAAAATGTTGGAAATTTTAAAGAGAAAAATGTTGGAAATTTATAGAGAAAGTGTTGGAAATATAATAGACATTTTGGCAATTTTATGGAGAAAATATTTTTGTATTTTGTAAAGACAAATTTTGGAAACTAATAAAGAAATATTTGGGGAATTTTATAGAGAAAAATTTTGGGAATTTCATAGCAAATTATTTTAAAAATTTCACTAAATACAGCCATGCAAAGAAATAGAACTATTGACAAGCTAATATAACTATGCTCCAAACCAGTATATAAATTTGATTCCAGTATTATAATTTTACCTGTCTCTACAGGTGAATTATGTGTGGCAGTCATAGGGCACCAACATAGCGAAAACAGAATAAAGGTTTTTACAAACAAAAAGAGACATAAACAGACAAATTATTAAAGCAATCCACAGTGAATATTCATTTGATCTACATTAAATAGATAGGCAGATAGGCTTTTGTTAGTTTAGATTTCAAAACCAGCAGTATACTCTGAATTTTTTTTATTGCCTCCTCAAATTTTGGAGAAGCCCAAGTAAGTGCTTAGAATGAGCTTGAAAAAAAAATGTACATGTGTATGATGACATTGCAAAGAATTTTAAAAGAATTCAGTGCCAAGAAAAATGTGCAATGTAAATATTTTTAACAAATAAACTGAAATAATATGATCTTTTTATATTTTATAAATCCTAATACTTAGTTATCCTATAAAATATTTTCTTCATCCAAAGTGTTTCATATATAAATATTTTCTGCAACTATTTTGTAGATACCTTAACCTGACCACCAAAATAGAGGAAATGTGCAAACAATTATAGCTGTGCAATAAAAGCTATGCGTAATAATTGAACTAAGCGTTCCAATTTATATGCAAATAAAAAATTATACCATACTTTATTAATGACATTATAACTCTGTTTTGAAAATATACTATTATGCTCAGTATAGCCCAAGCTGTTATAACCTGTTAAGTAAGATCAGGTATATATGTATATATAACAGATATAGGTATTAGTATCAAAAGAGTGAACCTGTAATACTCCAACTTGTACTTAGATTAAAGAGAGAATGTTTCCTCAACCAGAATTTGAATTATCACTAACTAAATTCTGGTTTTATCACATAATTCTGTGGGAAGAACCTCTGTTAGCAGGGCTGAGCTCCTGCTCAGCTAAAAGTATTAAACAAACATTATTGTATTTGATATACCATATTACCTGTTTGCTGTATGGATTAGATTCAACATAATGCAGAGGAACAGTTTTATTTTTATATAATCTAAGAACTTCTTCATCTGAGACTGGAGATAATCCTCTATAAACTGTTCCCAATTGGATTTGAAGAAAAGAATCAAGTTTTAAGAGCAGACCTTTCTCAATATCATAGTGAAGACCACGAATAGCAAAATGGGGCTCATACTTCATGTATTTTATTTCCATTGGATACTGCAAAAAAAATATTATGTAATACTCCAAAAGTAAACTATCTTGTAACAAAAACAACCTTGTGTGTAATATATAGCAATTAGAGTTCTTCAAAAATCAATGAAAAATACTTATTAGTAAAATAACTCATCATATATTAATGATAACATCCAAAAGCCAAATACTTCAGATGGGATAAATGCAATTTTATGTAGTTGATATATTTTCTTCTTTAACTAATATAAACTACTATGATTTCATATAAATCTATTTGTCCACTCTATACACAGTTCATAAATACATCACTACTAACCTTGAAATGCGTAATCAGGTTGTCAACCCCGAGATCGTACAGAAGATAATCCATTGAACGCTTATAGACAGCAAGAGTGTAGTCATAATCAAATCCATACACATGTACTTCCTTAAGATCCAATTCATTACAAGCAAAAACTCCTCGCGGGGAAACATCAGTAGGTAATTTTTTGGCTGCAATATTTCAAAATAGAAAAATAAAAAACATGCATAAAAATTAATTAAGATTAAAATAAAATTTGTCCACCTTTATTGGTTAGAATAATCTCATTCTTAATGACAGGGTGTATGACAGCATAGTATTGAATTGTTAGGTATATTACTTTTCTATATACTTTTTTAAATTTTAAAAGTGTGTGTAATGAACAGAATGTTTAAAAATGTAGGCAATTTTTATGGCAGACTATTGTTCTATTTTTTACATAGAAATTGTATGGCAAAGTTATGAAAAATTCTGAGAATATTCAATTAACACTTTCATCCATACTTAAACAAAAAATGTGCTGAGTCAATATAGAAAGGTCATACATCTAGATCTCTGAAGCGACAATTGAACTGTCAATAGGGTGACAATAGGATGTTCTTATGCAAGAACCAATTTGGTACAATTTAGACTCCCATCAATGATACCATAAGCACAAGTACATTTATATTTGTCGATGTGACTACTTGACAGAGTATGTTATGTACGTTAATGATATCCATATTATATGTTTACAATGTTTGTACCATATCGGATGAAATTTGTAATTGAAGGAAAATTCGGTTTGCTCGACGCCTCACCGCTTTGCTGGACCCCAATCACTGGTGACTTCGATATTCCTCTTCAATTACCCGTTTTCCAAGAACTAACTCCCATCATTTACTGGCATCACGCCACTTGTAAATGAGAGGTCTTATAACTGCTCTATAGATGGGGAAGTAGGCTTCCTTCAATTACAAAATTCAACTGATTGAACGAGAGCTTGTACGGTCACAGGAGGACGCTCCAGTATGGTCACTACTCACTAGAATTTAATATTATAAAGGCGGTGCATTTCCGCAAAATTATTATATTATCTTTTGATTTAATTTGAAAGTATTAAATCATATCATATCTAAAGGATGTAATTTCTTGAAAATTCTTAGAATCATTCCAAAACTTCTCTTGTCAATAAGTAATATACTAATGAATATACTAAAGCTTCAAAATGTACAGCCTTTAGTATTACGTAATATTCATGCGCCCTGTTCTTTTCTTAAATTAAGAATAGACTGTCTGAAATAAAAAATAGGAAGATAAATTACTCCATGAATATTATTTTAATGCTCGTTCATAGGCAATGTTTCCAGCTTTGGAGTCGTAGCGGATATTTAAAGGAGTAGAAGAGGGAAGCGGGGACGGACACTTCAATTGTTCCCCACCAAGTAAATGTTGCACAAGCACTTCCGGTCATTATCAGCCCGCGACTAGCGCCCCTATTGGCACCACCTGTCAGAATTTCGAAATACATCCACGTGTCGGTTATTTTTGAACTGATAAACAGTCATCTACCACTAACGCCGTCCTAATTCTTTTAACGTAGTTTTCTTTATTTGAAAATTCAAAACTATGTCCCAACATAATCGTATCAGCTGCAGCATATTTAGGAGCAGTCTGCAGTAATTTGAAACTGAGCCAATGCCGAACGAAGTCATCGACAATCTCGGCCTAATCTAAATTTAAATGCCTATATTGACCGACTAGGAAAAAAACAAACACCTTTGTAAGGACGTGCGTACTTTCAGAGGTGTTAACGCAACACAAATCGTTATTTTAACTGGACGCAAATAAAGGACTCACATTCGCATATGGCCCTGGTTTTGCAGTAGGCCTGTTCGAGGGTCAAATTCTGCAGGTCGAGCGATGAGAAGTGGCGTGTTTTGGCGGTTGTTAGGGCCGCCCTCGACACTGCCCACAATCGTATGGACCTGTACAGGTTCATCGCTACGGTTCAATTGACGATTGGGGCACTACCTACTGAGGACCATTCTACTGTGCGCCGGGGCCAGAAAACACTGGGGAAGGTTACGGGAGGTCGCCGGTTGGCCGGTACGCCGCCAGGTGGCATGACGATCGCCCTTCCCGCCGCATTTTTCCCTTTTCAAATCCATGACACACACGCATTTAAAACCCAAACTCCAACAACATGTAGTCGATAAATAAAAACGAGACCATCAGTCTTCAACCGACAGGAGATTCTGAAATCTCCTCTCTACGTACCACGAAATGTAATTTTACTGATCCAACGTCGCAGAAAAATTAATGGACACTAAACTCGACTTTATTTGATAATGCGCCATGAACAATGCCGAAGGTCAACAACATACACGATCTGCTCGTCTGTCGTAGGTATCGAGGAGACAGATGTGTCCAAACATCCAGTCATCAATATTAGAATGTTATGGAGGTTCGTAGAATATTATGTTATTGGGCGTGGTGAATCGGTAGTATAAAAACATTCCGTCGGCGAGTTCTGTGGAGAGGAAGCGGAGGCGGCCTACCCCACAGGTAGTGGCTTCTATTGTAAGCCGGACAATAGACAGAAATATCCTAGCTCCTAATTTCCCTCCCGGCATTGCTTTCTCTTTTATTCCCCTTCACCTTGGAGCCAATTCCTTCATTATTCACCCCCAGGTAGTGGCCACATCTCCAAAATCCATTTCACTGATTTTCATTCAGCAGTTTTTTTGGTGCCGACGTCAAGCACAATTTATACCTTCCGCAGGGTCGTTTCTATTAGTCCGGGCCGAAAAAACAAATAGTTCAGCTGTTATTATGTTGATACTACCCGATTGATTACCGTTCAGCATTATCGACGGGACATTATTTAGAAAAAAATATTCTACGATTTGATCTTTGATACAAGTTAACATAATAGAACTTCAGGTAATGTCTTTTACTGCATGGGATACCAGAGATGTACTTGTGCATGGGACCCGTCGGTCCTACAGCAAGCTCACGCTGATTCCACCCTACTGAAAGAACACTTACGTACTCTACAAACAGTATCTCTGAAAAACATTAAGGCAATAATGTCCCAGGGTCCCAGATGTCGGTCTTGTCCATAAAGTGAGCCGACATTCCGTCCTATTTAAAAGTCTGGTTTTGAGACGCTCAAAAATCAGGTTTAATGAACGGCCAAAGGCGAAAGCCTGGGACGAGCCAAACAGAATGGAATGAAGACAAAAAATTGACGCCAACATGTGGCGGGCGCACAAAAACTCCTCGTCAACAACGCCACACTCAACCGCAGAGAATGAAAAGTTTCTAGAGTTTTTGTCCACCTATCTTCATTACTTTATGCACAAGCTATTTATTTTGTATTTGGAAATAGCGCTCTGTCGTTTCCGTTTCTAATAAACCGAACTATTGACGAGGATATTTCAATAACATTTAACAGAAAACTATGACCCTCATGATAGCCATGTGTGGAAATCCTCCCAGAAACACTTCTAATCTTAATATCTAAATCGAACATCCTGAAATTCAATGAATTTAACCACCCAATGTGACGATTTTCTTTGTCGTTCCGTAACAAAAGTTATGGCTCATCATAGACAGAGAGATTGGTCATACTATAAAAATATATTCAAAGCGACTTATTAAAATAGCGGATAAAAATATTACTATGCATGTCACTACGAAATTCTGGTCCTTGATGGTTGTCATTTTGATTTAAATTACATTTCTATTAGAATTTCTATTTGTGTGTCTACTTTGAACAAACGTTCCTATGGTTTGGCTGCCACCGCTACGACGGGTCGGTTTCTTTTTTTTCTTATCAGACCGTAAACAAATGCAATATTTCTCATTAAACGCAATTATAAGTACTGTCTCTGCCCGCACTTTTTGGACCGTGACTGGCAGCGTTTCGGCTTAACGCCGTTATCAATTAATTTTGGTTAAAACGGGGCTAGAATTCGAGAACAGATTTTGCTACAAGAGAGATTAGATTGTAAGAATTTAAATCTCCTCTCTCCGTCCGTGTAAATTGAATGTAATTTTGAGACCTCTTTTTATTATTTTCCGATAATTGGGAAAAGGCGGCCAAACGATTGGACCTGCGGGTAGATTGAAAATGACAGAGAAAGATATAAAGGTATATTCTTTTTCTTTTCTCTTTTCAGCCGGCTGGATATATGTTCCATCGCGTCGATATAGAGGGATAACAATCCGTGAAAGAGAGGCGGACAGGTGGGTGCGGGGGCGGGAGCTACTTTCAAGTTAGGCCGTGGCGGCTTCTTCACGCTCGCTCCGGCACGGCTCAATTATTTAAAAGCGGCTTTTCTTCTTCTGCGTCTTTTTTAACCGACTTGTCCGAACGATCGGCCCTTTCACGTCGGCCGATGGGACGTGCGTCAGCGCCTACAACACCCCCAGAGCTATTCGGAATGCCCTCAAAGGCCTCAGATCTTTCGCCATTCCCGCAAGGCGGCATCTTTCGATTCGCTTAACCTCAAACTGAATCGAGTTTAAACACAGTTTTTTAGAGCAAAACGATATTTTAACCTGCGGCCTATCACAGTGGTCGTCACTGCAAGCTCAATATTGCCTTTAGAGTGGGATGAGAAATGACCGTGCCCTTTAGGCGAATGTACACTTCAGACTTCAGAAGAAATTGGAAAGGGTAGTAGTCTTGAAACTAGGCTGAAATTACTTTTCCAAAAAATATTGATAATTTTATTGTACCAGGTCTCATTTGTCTTGTATTAATATTGTGAACGGGACTTAATCATTTTTATTCGGTGTTTTATAAGTATTTATTTATATCCTGAATATTTTCATGTTATTAATGTCCAATTAGTCGTTACATTTATTTGTAGAAATTACTTATTTTTTTATTTATTATTCGATTGTGTTTAACATTAATTATTAAACTACACCATTTGTAGTTAATTACGATATTATTTAATTATTGTTAAAATCATTAAGAAATGTGCATACACGAACAAGTATCCTTAATATCACAACTCAAAATAATGTAACAGATAATGGAATATAGAAAATGGTTACAGAATCAAAGAAAATAAAAGCTGATGTTGTCAACAAATATATAATTCACTAATAAACATTACTTTCTTTCAATAATGGGGCGATAACTGACCCGGTATTTTAAATAATATGAAGAAGAATGTGATTTTCACCCCGTGACCTACTGTCTCCTCTCGCTTCTGTTCTGCGTAACTAGACCGTTCTCGGTTTTTCGCCATCGTCAGCCGGTAGGTGCAAGATTGATTGTAAGCCGACATTGTAGTCATACTTATGTTATGTGTGTCACTAGCCGAGTGTAGAAACTTGTTAGCGCCAGTGTGTTCGAGCCTGCACAACATTTGAGAGCAGACATCAGTCTGCGTTCGTGATAATGTTCCGAATCATTACAGTCCCCTTTACATCGCTTTCGAAAGAAAGTCATTCATACCTCTGACAGTAACCGCAACATTTCTTTTTATCGCAGCGTTTTTTGTATCATTGTCCAGTGTTAATTATAATCTTTTATTAGAGCGACTGTTTTTATATTCACTGGCCACACATAACCTTAAACGAAACAAACGTTTTAAACTAAAACTATTTTATATGAAAACTGTCCTACCAGGTCATCTCGAAATATAATCGAACAAAGCAGGGTATACAAGATAAAACGACTTGAGGTTCTCCAAACTATCAAACATGTTTTATAAATCGATGAAATATTATTAGATTTAACGGCAATAATATCTACAATAAGACTATATATTACTGTTGCAAGATTTAACGTACCAGTATATACTCTGGAAGAATTTCTACTGGTAAGCAAGGACGTGTGTATTTAATTCGTTCGAAATATATTAACGCTCTATTATGGGGTGCTAGAACCCTATTGAGTAAAATCTATGTACTTAACGACAGGAACGAAGCAGTGAGACATAGACAAGAGAGAAGCCGATAATTAATCACCGACACGGGTGAGTATAGGCGCGTGGTCCCAACGAGGTGCCCCAGGAGCGAAACTGTAACAACTGACCGGGTTCATTGGCCAGAGCCGGGGGCTGGTGCATTGAAAATTTACAGCGTGTTTTTATGGGGTTTGCTAACTGGAGCGGTCATTAGAGAGGGCCCCGGGCCCCATATACCACGGGCCACCGCCAACCCCAACATCAATTATTCGGCCTATCTCCCCATCGCCCATAGCCCACTGCCCCATCGCCCGGTGCACCTATCTCAAATATTACCCATTCACAATTACACCCAAGGGTCACTGCAGTTTTATCCTACTATGCAGAATCCTCTCCGCGATTTTGGACTCCGAGTTGGAACAATTGTAAATTTCACATAATCTGCACACATATAATATTGCTGAGTGAGTTCTACGAAAGAGAATTAAGACGTTAGTTTTTACTCTATGCACATCATAGTGTCGAAGCTCCACACGGAATACAAACAGTAATTAAATAAGAACTTGAGTAGTAGCGAGCAACTATTGACTAGTAGGATTTGAGACTGTATGGAACTGAAAAAAAGAAACCGAGCCTTTCTCTTATTATAAATTCAATTAGAGGCACAGGAGTGCAGCAGTTTAAGTTCAGATTTTCATTCGTCTGAGGTCAGCGGTGAAACTTCCCTACCTGCATTTACTACTGTGAATAGCCAAGCGATCTGAGTCTTACGGATCTCATTTTAAAATGTTTAATGTTAGCCATCTGAAAGAATACTATTTTGCCCAATTGCAATACAAAAGTTAATTTTATCTTTAATTGGAAAAAGCAAACAAACCGCAACTTCGTATAAAGTTTCGAAAAACAAAATCATTTGCTAGTTTTTGCTTCGTTTTGGAGAACACCGAAAAAATGTCCACTTATGCTAATATTGTAGTGCACTTGAAAACTTAGCGATCGATAAATAACTGAGAGATTCATAGAATGATGAATCTAACCACTTGTTCGAAAGATTCTTTCTATCTATTATGCTAGGAAATTGAATAGTTTTACAATAAATAATGTTTCCAAACATAGACGTTTAGAATTTCTCCCAAACTTTAATGACAGAAATTGGACAACAGCGATAGAGAACGAAACACTTTTTTGGTCATTAATTACGTCCTACCTTCTTAATTGGACAGCTGATTATCCAAGTTAATAGTACGAATAAAGAGTGGCCCAGTTTACAGTGGTACAGTAGGCCGCCTCGGTTGTCTCCAATAAACACCAGTTACATAAATAAAACAACCCTGCATGTATTTTCACTCCACTCAAAACAAAAACCACTGTTAATGATAACATATTCTCTTATAAAAAATACAACGTTCCGGTCAAAATTTATATAACAAATACAATGTATATATATATATATATATATATATATATATATATATATATATATATATATATATATATATATAAGGAAAAGGTAGGCTGGGTACACGAGATATTTGTGTCACAGTAGTAGTAAAACTGAGTCCATCCCTTTCTCTTCACTCTCTCCAGGAACTTCAAACTTTATAGTTCACATTCTTGTCCAGTAACGAAGAATTTCCTGAACAACAGGCGGTCCCCATTTAATACCGAGGTGAAATGCGACTCCGTTACTTGTTTTGAAACTAACGAACGGCACTTAAAACCGAATCATCGCTCGTTTGTTTCCAGCCCGGGGGACAAGCTGATGGATGGAGGTGCCCGTTGTTGATCGGACGGATGCTCTACCGAGATTTCCAGTACCGAACCTCTTTAAATCTGTAGAATCTCATCATTCTACTTGTAGAAGCCGGTTTTGTTTATAGCTTTTGACTGAACCCCGTGTTAATGAATTAGGTAGTCCCACGTTTGAGAGGCTCCAACGGGAATTTTTACACTCCCCTCCTTGTCAACATTGTTTAAATTATAAGATTTATTTCCGGCTTACAACTGTTTCTTTCCTAGTAAAGAAAATTCAGCCCGCTCAGACAGCTCGTCTACAATGGTAATCTCTACAATAAATCAGTTTTCTATGTTTTAAAATATTTTATCTATATCATATTTATCAAATGGTGTTTGTCTGTGTGTGTTCGCTATGCATTTCCAAACGGTCGAACCGATTTCCACCTTCAGCAGTGACCTCTACTCTGTACAACGTGAACGGCTACTCCGATTTATTTGAATTTATTTGTAAATCGAGGGAGAATCGGGGGTGGATCGGGGGTGAATTGGGGTGGAACCTCTCGTTCCTTTGAAAAAACGATCATAGTGGTGAAATCAAGGTTTGAAACCGCTATAGTGAAGTGATCGACAGCGTAGCGTGTATTTTAGAGTCATAATCTCTAAACCGACATGGAGAACCCAAGTCTTCCATAAGTTGTTGGGAACTTCCCAAATAACCTCAACGAACTGGCCGTAAACGGCCGGTAGGAGTGCCACTCGTAAATGTCTTCACTAGCCCGCCGTCAAAGGAGTACCGAATAGGAGGTCGGTCAACGGTTAAAAAGCCGGGCCGCTTTAGAAAAACACTACCAGAAATAATCGCTCGTTAAACCGTTTTTGTGCGCGGGCTCATACGCGGCCCGCCTCGGGAATGGGCGCCTCTGCCCCGGCTTAAAGGGGCAGTCGAAGCCCCCGGTGATGAGAGATGAAAGAGACGAAGAAATGGAGACGGCCCCAATGGAGAAAAGGACGAGCCTCACCGCCCGAGCTCTTCTCTCTAATTGGGATTCCGAAGATCGGGTTGTGTCGGCCTGGGCTCCCATTAGGAACGCTCTCTCTGACCCACTCACAACAATACTTGCACACGCGCACGCACTCACCACGGCACCGACACCTATGCCAGTTTTCAGCTTAGCTCTTCCCAAACGTGACAGGATGAATTGAAAAATTTTACTCGGATTCGAAAAACAGATTGTCCTCATGGAACATCATCACTCAGATAATTACTAGGGAGGGTTTTACAGACACATGTAAGCAAAGGCGCCATCATATTTAAACATCTGTCGCCATTCATTTTTATTTCTACCTCCTCGATGTTGGCTTTCTCATCGCAAGAGTTTATCAAGCACGTATATCCTCTTAAACGGACACCGATATCGTTTCTCCCCTAACGCGACCTGGGTTAAAAGTTTTGCGATTATTCCTAAAATATTTATTTTTTTTACCTAAATTATTAGGCTATATCGACTCGTTACATCAATTTATTTAGTGGCGTCTTTTATCCAGCGAGAAGATTTGTGTTCTCAAAAGGCCGGGGTCGGAGAACCTACAAGTGTTTCGGAATCCCAAGGACGAAAATGGTCACGGTCACGGAAGTCCCCCGCGGGTAACTGAAATTAATTGAAAGTTAAAGGGGTTAAGGGCAGGGCAATGATTGTGTCATAGTGGAATTTATAGTGTGAAGAATGAGGCTACAGCCATAGGGTGGGGAGGGCGAAGTGAAACGGAACGTGCGATAGTCTCGAATTACCACCGGCCTCCGTTTACATGGGAAACCCTCCATGGGACCTTCCTCCAGAGCCCGGGGCTAATAAGCATGCCCATTGTCCCTAGCGGTGATCCGCCCCGGGCCTCTCTCTTTCAAACTATTCAGGAGAATACAAAAAATTTTAGTACCGCGAGCTTCTTTTATCGGCGAAAAGAATAACTGGACGCGTTGGGGTCAATGTAAGTTACGATAGTATTTAATTAGTACGCATTATGTTGTATACGGCGGTATACGCGATTTGTTTTTGGCCTGCTACGCGCCAATGATTCGACACTGGGGGAAATTGCGAATGAATAAAGTCATCCCCGGAAAATTAATAACAGGAATAAATCAGAAAAAAGTGAAGCGTTATTAAAAAAAATAGTTTCGGTACGGTCAATGTAACACATTAGTTTCAAAAGTAGGTCGCCTCATAGCTGGTGAAGACTCGGGTCATTAGCTAATGAGTACTCAGAAATTTAATTTCGTCTCGATGGAGGGATTCGAGGGTTTATAGCCGGCTGTATACCGGGTCACAATGCAGTTATTGAAGTATATCGTTAATAAAGCATTATTTATTTCAAAATTATATCAAAATCAGAATTTCTGAATCTTCAAATGGGCTTCTTTTAGGCTCAATCTATTTCCTTACTCTTGTAAAAATTGGTACCAATACAATGATGATATTCGCTACAAGTAGAGGCCAAAGCGAGTGGCCGCTTGTATAAAAAAAAACTAAAAAAAGAGACGAAACATGCTGTCAAGTTCGCCCACCTGAAAGAATTGGCTCGCATTTCGGTCTCAAAGAGCAGAATGATCGGTTCTCGGTGACAGTAACTGTCGAAGAAAGAGCAACTGTCATTCTGTCAACGATTACGCCCATTTCTAGTCATTTCCGGCGACTGACTTTCCTCCGAAAGCCGACGATGAAATTCGGAATTATCTATAAATAATATACTGCGCTACAAAATATGACTGTAATTGTCGTTGAGGCAATTGCAGCAGAAATCGATCTCACAATTCCTCTTTCCAAAATTGGCAGCAATTCCATTGAGCTTAGAAACTGATCTTCAATCGGCTTCAATAACCTAACTACAATGACCATAGGTTCCTGCTGGTTTTCTAATTACTTTTATCATTTAATTCACGCCCGATTAACGTCTGGCTTGAGCGAAGTGTCAATTGAGGCGGAAAACGGCGTCCGATATCCGGAGGTTGAGCGTTAGACGAGGCGGTTCCCCGCTATTAGGGGCATCGGGTTCAATCTAGTATTTCAAGATCATTATAGACCATATCTATTAGCCTTAATCGAGACTCAAAGAGGGACGCCTGTTCCGAGATACTGAAACGCCATTAGTCAACCTCGTCCCGCCGTCTGACCTTGTTCGTACGCGGAAACCGTCGGCAGCGTTTTCGGGCCGGTTAAAAGAGCCGGTTGATGGCCCTCTCGAGGCGTCGAAAGAATTGTGCCATTAATTATGATTAATGGCCGACAGTGGACCCACCGGAATTAAATTAAATTTTGGATTGATTAACTCCATGAGAACGATGTTAGGATAACTTATTTTTTTCAAATCTTCGCTCAATTTAAGGTTTTTAAAGGGGATAAACTAACCCTGTATAGGTTATTCATTTAATACCTTACTTTTTCTAATAATGCTATTAGTCTGAAAATAGTCGTGTTTTAGATGTGCGAGGTTACTGATGGAAACTTTGATAAACACTAATTATAAGATCGCTTCTGTTCTACATGATATGAGATGATTTAAATTTGCCTCCTGTACATCCTATTAGTCTGAGCATACTGAATTTTTAGTTTCTTGTCATTCTCGGCAGTGGATAAAATGTGCCAATGAATGGAGAGAAACAACATTATTTAAGGACAGAGTCGAAAAAGGTCAACCATTTAAAAAAATAAATGAATCCTTCTGAATTTTGATTAATGCATTCCCGGATGTTTTACGATCTTCACCCGTCCAGTGCCCGGTGTTGTTAATAGGCAATATTTTGATGTTTTGACCCTACGATTAATATGCACGGCTAAATCCCACAAGATGAAAAATCGTACCTTTTCTGAATAAGATATTCAGAAACTAGTAGTCAACAGTAGTGACCCCGTTTCGGAACGAAGCCATCGAAGGCATTCCGAACTCGATTAGGCCTTGTACCTGTCAGAAATGTCTTTAATTTACAACCGGTACAAAACAAAAAAATTATTGATTCGAACTAATTTATAACGGACCTGGCGCAATTAGAATGTCCCGTTTCGCCTTTATTGGACCCCACGTTTAGACAGGAAGAATACACCAGTCAGACGATCGAAAACGTTGAAATTTATTGGCAAAGCGGTCTTGAATCAATTTGGGATAATTCGTACCAACGTGTACGCTAGGCTTTGGATTACTCAATGAAGGAAATGTGGGACGGAAAATCCTTAATTTATGTGCATTTGATGAATAATAAATTGCCAATATGAATAAGGCGAACTCTTCAATTTTGCGAAACACAATTCTGATGGAACTGAACACTTCTCTGTTTACTACTCCGTAGAGCTACTTAAAAATATTTATTCGGGGCTTCCAGGATAGAACTCGGAACCAGAATCTTCTATTTAAAGTATAAATTATAACTCGGCTTATCGATCCGATGAAATTTTCGTCGCAAATTAAACAACCGGATACCTGTCCATTTTATATGGGTGCATAAACGTAAACTCAACGTTTTCACTATCCATCGTCGGTTTTCACTAGTCAAAGTGGGCAATCATGAATCGAAGAAGTCTGACTGAATCGCAGGCGTCTCAACAAATTGAATTAGTAAGCAGAAGATCTGGAAGTAGAGGCACCTCTGTTAGTAGAGGCACGACAGGGTGGGAGGGAGAAATTGCGGCAAATTATATAGTTGGTACGTAAAAGTAGAAACCAGGATGTTGTTACCGGGTTTCACTTTCTTTCCGATGCCGGCTAAGTTCAGCAGAGATGACTAACTGGAAGGAATTTCCCTTGCGGAGGTTGCGCAACCCCGGCCAACGCTATGACTCCCCGAGATCCGGGACGTTTATGTATAATGGAGGCATTATTTTTTAATAATCAGACTGGTGGCAATGGACAGCCGGTGCTAATGGATGTCTAAATATTAAATTTATCCAATTATACTAATCTATCATTTTTGTTTGCAAATATGTCATGAAAACTAGTTTTCATTAATCATCATTTGACCCTAATCGTAAAATTTCTTCTAGAAAATATTTGAGTACACTTTGAAAATTGTTTTTCTTCGAATACTCGATAGTAAAATCTTCATAATCCTGTTTCCCACGTTACGTAAACTTGCTATCCTGTTGCAAGTACGGCTTCTCCCATAATTTAAGTATTTCAGAAAACCCTTTTTTCGAAAACATTCAGTCTATAAAAGGATACAGTTCAGTTTCACCATCCGGTGAACTACTTAATTCCTAGATCTAAGCTAGAGGAATGAATCGAGTGGTCCGAGAGCGGTGACTCAGTGAAAACGAAAGCAGGACTAAAACATGGTTGGGGTGGGGGCGATAAGGCGCGTATGTGTCGCCTCTTCAAAGCCGAAGTAAATCGCTTTCACTGATTCATTTGGGTGGGATTTACCGTTGGTCCGCTGGGCTCACTTTCACTTGCGGGGGCCGCGCCCCATTGTACTCCCACTCCCTTCCCGCCTTCAACTATGCCGGGCATAAAAACATAAGAACGCCCCCTCAGATAACTTGCCTAAGTATCCAATGCCTACTGCATAAGAGAGAGTATTTGTAGTTCATCCTTGACGGTGAAAAGCGGAACTCGTGGGTGGTCTTCTGGTTGGTGTACAGCTGAGGCTGTAAATTCATCTGAAATCTGAATCTGATAGCCCACCTTCGGAATTATATTGCTAATACTTTTACCAACCTCATTAATCAACACTCGCTTCT
Source organism: Lethocerus indicus (assembly GCA_019843655.1). Lineage (NCBI taxonomy): Eukaryota > Metazoa > Arthropoda > Insecta > Hemiptera > Belostomatidae > Lethocerus > Lethocerus indicus. The sequence continues at coordinate 10,641,404 of JACDQD010000007.1, read as the reverse complement.
GGATTGTTGTTGTAAGTGTCTTGCTTAACGATTATTTATTATTAGCTTAACGATATGGCGAGTGCTACACGGATTAGCCAAACGTTCGAAGAAAAACGAAACTTGACACTCTTCGATAAATTTGTTCAGAACATTTTTGTAATATAAACGAAATAATACGGAGAATTTTTATATTTGACTATTTTTAGATGACGTGTAAACCTAATACAACAATAAATGCAGCACGCTATTAACGACGGAGTAAAACCATTACTTGTTTTGTATTGGCGGTAGTGGTTTTATTAAGGTGACGAGTCTCTCTACAAACTTTCCCCACTGTCCCACAATACGGGGCCAACACACATTACAGTCACAATAACGACGGTACTGTGTAAAACGTAACTATATTATATCCAGTTGGCCATATTTCAAATGTTACGGCATAGTCTGAATGCTTTACGAGCAGGGAACAAATTCTGTTTTGCATCGGCTGATTACCAAACTTAAATTGTTCGTTAATAACCCAGTTCCGCTAGTGTAGCTTGTTTCGAAATTATAAACATCAGGCAGACAAATTCCACGCAAATTTGTCAGAAATAACAATTATATAATTTCTGAATAGTATTTTTTTTAAATGCTTTATCGAAGTTAATTCTGTATCAAATCTAGGACAAAGCGCATATCGGCACAGAACATTTGCGCTTTAAATATAAAATAAAAAATATAGGACAAGAACACCTCGCTAAATTCGCATGCAACGGATCGGCTAATTGGAAATTTAAATTAAATAAAAATATTAATAATGGAACCTACATATAATAAAACAGGCGCTGCAATCGTAACGTGATGTGGCCACGAATTTCTGGCAGCATTCAAATTAATTCTGTCAACGTTCAACTAATGAAAAGGCTGGTCACAAAAGAAGGGGTTCTAAAATTGGGACACGTCTTCGTTTAGCCGTAGCGGTGGACTAGAGAGAACACAGGCTCCAAGCAACATGGGTGTCCAAGCAATCTTTAACCCTGCTGTGGGATCTAAGAAAAAAGTATTTTTATGGGAACAAGTGGTATTTAACTTATCTCACACGGAGATGTGCTTTCCTCCAAGGGATCCCAACTTACATCATTCCCACCGCCTCGTCCTCCTAATAGACATAAAACATTTCAACTCGAAGCTGTCGCTCGGTCACGCCAGCGGTTCCCGAGGTGCCTGCCCTTATTTTCCTTAAATACGATTTTACCGGACGGATATTTCCGGATGTATTTCCCTTTCTCCATATTTAGGTCTACTTTTTGGGGAAGGCGAGGTCGCGGAGAAAGTCGTGCGGCGGCGGCAGCATCAGATATTTGTGGTATAAGTGTCGGCCTTATTAGTGGGGAGCGGTCGTTATAGCCGATAGAATCCATTCTTGTAATTTTAGTGAAAGTTTCCTTCGGAACCCCGGTTCGCCCTCTCTCTCTCTCTCTCTCTCTCTCTCTCTCTCTCTCTCTCTCTCTCTCTCTCTCTCTCTCTCTCTCTCTCTCTCTCTCTCCCTCTGCCTCTCACTCTTTCTCTCTCCATCTGTCTCTCTCTCCTCTCGCCTCCTCCTCTCCCCCTTCCGCATTATTCATTCCGGACGGACCGGTCCCCTCACCGACCGCGCGGTCTCTCTTACTTTACCGGATCCGGTCAGGAAATGGATTGAAGGAGGGGGGATATCGAGAAGAAGCAGGGAAAATGGTCCTCTCGCTCGAATCCGTGGGTTGCTCTACGCCAATTACTTCCAGACAGAATACTTCAGACATTTCAGAATGCAATCACTCATGCAGGGGATATACTTAGTATTTTATATATGCATGATGTAGTTTACCAACAACAATCACGTTTATTTTGTTTCAGATTCACTCGGTCGACTGCCTACTGGTGAAGAAGTCGAAACCGGACTAGTCCCAGATCAAATGCTCCAGATTAGATAAGATGGTCCAATTACAACAACAATGGGACTGCCATTGCAATGCCCGATGAAAATAATTAGTTTACAATCATTCATTGGGAGTGAAATCGTTCCGTCGATGACCTGAAAATCCCCCTTGTGGTGAATCGCATTAACGCAGAACATGTTAATGACATCGTCCGCGCTTGGGTATCTAGCTTCGTGGAGTAGCACAACTGATCCGTTGAACATGCCCAGTTTCAAAACCGGGAACAAAATATTACAGGAATGTAGTATTTTAAAAGTATAAGTCTACTATAAATGCATTCAGGGACTATATTATAAGGCCAAGTTCCAATTTATAAACGAAGTCAACATTATTTTTCTTTCGCATTCCTGAAACGCGAGACGCCTCTTAATATACAATTTTATTCGAACACTTACGAAAGTATCACCTTACACGGCGAGAGGTGAGCCTGTGGTCTACCGCAATTAAAAGAGGAAACGGAGCTCGGTCCCGAAAGAGCGGATAAAAGAAAGAGTGGCTAAGTTTCGTCAAAACGCGAACCGACTGGAGGAGGGAGTGCCATCCGATTGGGTGTCGCTCACATATTTCGACCGTCAGGGCTCCCCGACTTTCTTTGACCTTCGAGTCCGAGCCCCGGCCCTCCCTAACTGGAACGCCCGGGCCCCCACGAGGAAAGGGAGAGGGATATTTTGTAAGGGAAATTTCCCCGTGGGAGTGCGCGCGTCCGCGTATCTGGGTCAGTGGCACCGGCCTCTTGACGGTCCACATCCGTGTTGTGGTCGCCCGCACGCTCATACCCGCACGCGCCCTACCTCCGAGCTTATCCCATATGAGCTTACTTACATTTGCTTATTACTGAATAGTTGTGCAATTGAGCGACATTTTCTATAGCACATACATTTGACATCCCCAATCAATTCAATGTATCCTCTATATTTGCATGCGCATATATTATTTCGACTGATGTCGAAAGTAGTATATTTGCCCCTAAATTATTTAATTTATTATTAGTCCAAACTGTCGTTTGTACAACTATCTTCTCTGACCTATAGTATTAATAGAGTCAGAGTACAGACAAACAGTAAAGATGAATTTTATGCCCGTGCATTTTATTACAATTTATAAATGACGACGTTTGAATAAAAAGTATTGGGCGATTGTGCAGATTATTTAAGATGTATATATGCAGTATGCGATACTGAGTCTATTTGGGAGAATTACTGGAGGTATAAATAAAATACATACGAGCAAAAACTGGATCGATTTAATAAACAAGGTGGAAGAAGAAACTGAGCCGCCCACCCGTGTATCGTTTGGAAATCCAGTACAACCATTATGTATTCCATGTACGTTCCAGGTTTCGTTCAAGGCCTAGAAAGAAAGCTTTTAGCTCATGACTTTTTATTGTACAAAAAAATTAGCAAATTACTCGCCTATTTGGCACCTCGTCATTTTACCTTTAATGAACGTATTCATCTTTTAAAGTGGGCCTTTTTTAATGGGACGGACTTGCGGTAGTATTAAGCCAGTAAAGTAGTAGTCCGTAACTAAAGAATTATAAGACATTAACATAAGAATTTTTGTTACCATTAGGTTTATTTACTGCTAAGCTAAACTCGCTTTGGTTTCATGCCAAAGTCGCATTCCATTAGTGAGGTACTTTACGTCATTAAAGTACCTGAATTGACAGTACTGAAAATATGATAGCCAATGATACCAGTGATGAAGCCACAAACTCTATATTTCAACGTATTTTCAATGGCCAATTCTTTACATACTTATTGCGATAAGACATGGACACGTTCATGTTAAATTACCGACTGACTGAACCTGCCTATATTGAGAAAAACTTCCGCGTTAAGTCACAGCCAAGTCCAATGAAGAATTAAGTGCTTTCGTGATTTCGACACACCGCCGGTCATAGTCTAAGACAACCTGCCCTAAAGACGTTGCCCAATACTCGGAATAATTGTGAAAAAATAAAGAAAACACAAGAAAAACTTCGTACACGAATTTTCCATTTGAACATCCCTGCGTGGCTTTCTCCTTCGGGAATACATTTCAACACACGGTCGCCAACATGTAAACGCATTGTACCGGTACGTGCCCGACACAAAAGCCGTTCTGTACCGTTGACAAATGTATTCCGTGACAAACTTATTTTTTTCATTCACTTTCCTCTTCGTTGAATAAAGAAACCTGCTTTCGGAGTGCATGAGCGGAATTTTTTAGGGAAATGTTTCTTTCAATATTCCTATCCGTGATACATTTAACAGAAAGTCTTCCTCAACTTTACCTTTTCGCAAATAATAACCGACAGATTAGCGTACGCTTCTAATGGATTTATTTAAGGAAAACAGGGGACGATTTTCTGGCAAACAAAGTTTGACTAATGGCCAGGACTATATTCAAACTACAATAAGCAATAGTTTTGAATCATACGAAGGGTATAGGCACAACTTATGCTCCGATAATCTGAGCAATGCTGTTTGAATTGTTCAAGGGATCATTGTATGCCCGTATCAAGAGTATCATTAACAGTAAACGGCTCTAAAATCTAACGTCGGGTCCCACGACCTGGACCGAATATCTCCCATTGTTCTCCGTAACAAGAGCCCGCTGACATCAATTCGAGAATCGATTTTTTGTTTTTATTTTCTGTTTTTATTTCCGCCGGCTCGCATCTAAGGTGTCGGCCGATGACCGGTCCAGTTTCGCAAGCCAACTTGGTTTGGCAAATTTCGGAAACGCACCTAACGTGTGCCAAAACCATTTCGTAGAGTTATTCAGGCTAGGAGATGTTATGCTCAAAATGTAGGCAAATAACGCACTTATTAATTAAAAAAAAATAATAGAATTTTGAAGCGATTTGATGATTTGTTTCAATTCTACCGATTATTGCTTTTTGCGTATTTTCAAAAACTTCATTATTTCAAGTATTTACATTTCATTAACGATCCGATTAAATAAATTATAGTATACAAGAGGGATGGAAGAAAATATTATTATTTTCTTAATTTATGATGCGGAAGAAAGCAATACAAAATCCAGCATCAAAAATCTTATCGGGGCTCCCTAAAACTGTCTCTAAGAAACTTACATAAAAACCTTAATTCAATTTTTAAAAATCCAATTATTATGCCCGTTGCGATTAACCCATTTGCGACAATAGACTGGTGTCAACATTATACGTTGTCAGTTGTTGATAAGAGCCCTCAGTTATCACCGAAACGCGTATAGCCGGTTACGTTGGCTGTTACACGAACGTTTAACGACCGCCATTAACAGGGGCTAAAGGCAATAAACGTGCGCCCGAACAGCGTTAGCATGTCGGGGACACGTTGACTGATTGTGTGTCACAGCCTGGTATGTGCCCGGGCCGGTGCCAAGATGCCATTCTTCAGAATGCGTGTGTGCCCAATGTTCTTTTGTTCTTCAACATGAGAGCCGCCCACGAAATTTCGCCGTACCGCAATAACCAATTACCGATCGGACACCCACCAGGAACAATAGACACCAAATGCCAATTTGCATAAACTACTTTTCCTTGTCATACAAAAGTACTACCATAGGCAAAATTATAAACCGGTTGAGTTTCCCTGTAATTAGATTACTAACCGATTATGAATCTGTAATTATAAATAATAATAACGATAATCATTAAAACATAAATGAAATTAATATCATTTAACGATTTTTGTATGGACTGTATACAGATACAGATAGTTTTATATAAAAAAGAATAGGGATCACCAGATTATCGGTTGCCGTGGACTAGATCGGACGGGCCGTACACTAATTCCCCAATAAGATGCGGGTTGACATAAGGGGACTGTTCCCGAAGACTGATTTACATTAAACTCCAAGTTCAATTAAAAGTAAATTAATTCGAGACGAAAATAGAACTCTACTCATTAGCGTACACATTAGTAGCCAAAGTGGGAGAGAGGGCTGCGGGAGAAGAATTATTAAGTTAGATCCTTACCGGCAACTAAACGTAGCATACTAATGAGGCCGGGGCCATTTGTTCGCCCAGCGCCGGCTGTTATTTCTTTCGACGTTGATACCTATCTGGTGCACATTGATATTTGAAAGTTTAATGACTGGAGGTCTAGGCGCGGGCCGAATAAATATTCAACGCAATCTACTCCCCGAGGAAATTGATATTTACCGAGATTACATACAGTAAAGTGAATGGAAGAGAATGTTCCTACGATTAGCATTATTAGTTACGCGTCATAAACATTGGATTGCGTCCGCAGATATGTGATAGTTTCAGATAGGAATTGCTGGACCGAAATTGAGACGCGCAGTCTAACGCGAAGTATAACTGGAGTAAAGTAGACGGAAACGTACATCGATTTCAGATACGTAAATAAATTATAATATTCTAAATATTTGATTAAATAGTGCGTCTTGTTGTGTTAACTTGAACTCAGATGATCACCGAGATATGTCCGGCAACTTTTATATCCATATGAATCAGGTTCGGTAAATCGTAATTTAAAATAATCCAAGAATGTAACAGACGAAGTATTGTAAATATGTTGTAGATAATTGTAAGTTATAAAACGGGAAAAACTAAAACACTAATAGTAATGAGAAGACTTCACGTTTGAATCATCGATAGTATTTATTTTCACTCGGCACCTAGAAATCGAACGGCAAATTTCGTGAATATTTTAATAAATTCCTGAATTGTAGAAAGCGTCAGTAGAATGGCATATAGCGATGTAAATCATTTTTCGCGGGTTCGGAAACGCCGCTCCTTCATTCCTAAAGTGAAATTCAATAACGCAAGCTCGCGCTGCTTCCACGCAGGAAAAATTTAGTAGGCAAGCTGATTCATAGGATGTAGTCACCGAACGTAGGCGACAGTTTGGCATCTATTCCTACTTTCCATACAGTCGTATTATGGTTCATTCTGCACTTTCTCCGCGGCACCATTGTAAAACGAGACTTCGCATCGTTAAGTAAATGAATGCCAAGAGCCGGTATACTTATCCCTCAATATCTTAGTAATAACAATGTCCACGCGATTTAGAACTTGGACGGTTATCCGAGTCGTATGGTTAATTTTGACGATTTTTCCTGAAGTTTAACCCGATTATAAATCTGGCCCACGCTCCACGACATCATATAATGCTATTAGGAAAGCGACAAGTGGTTAGCGCTGAAGGAGCAATAGGGATTCGCCGGGAAGACAAATGTTCTGAATGGACGGAAACAATACTGCACTGTGAAGTAACAGAATAAAAGAATTGCAGCAACTTGCAACTGCTTTGGAGCGCGACACGGCGGCAACGAATTAGGCGCATTTTTAGGCGTGTCGCCGCTCAGAATGCGATTCACGTCCGCCCTGTAAACGTTCGTTTCGTCAACAACGAAGGCGGGTAAACGACCCGCGGAGATTTCTGGTCATTTTTATCAAAGTCAACATCCTGTCCGATTCGTTGAGCGTAAAAGGCCGCGGCGGCCTCCAGATACGAATTTGAACTTTGGGCCGTTACGTCCGCCGCGTATCAGATGAGTGAGGGAATTACGGACATATTTTCCGTGTTATGGGACGATCCCAATCTTACGGTTTAAAATAACGAAACACAACCGTCATATATACCTTCTTTTTTAGGCTCCCCAAGGAATTAAAATCTTCCACTGGAAGTATTCATTACATACATAAATTTAAAATAAATATATATAATAAAAAGAAAACATTTTGACTATTAAAATATTTAAGGTTACCAACAAAATATAAATTATTAGAGCTTGTAACGCATAATATTCCCTGTGATACAACATAATAATAAGTAGTAAAAAATCCAAACCACTATGATATTTTTATTATCGTCATCAGAGTATAATTGTCATAAACATAAAAGGTCAGTCATTCACCCCGTCTGCATCCTACTGTTGTTGGTGTAATTTCTATCAGAGCTTTTACTGTAAAGCTTTGACGGCTCTAAAGGTTTACTCAAAGGCGTGATGAAGGAGAGCGATCTCCTCAGGCAGGTGGGTCGACTCACTTTCACACGAGTGTGGGGCCTTTTGACGCCGTCTCGCGTTATCTATCCTCTGTTATCAGGCCGGTGACTTTCACCCGCGTGCCGCCCGTTCCATCGCTCAAGGTCTCACCTTGGCGGATCGCGAAAAGGAGACGGACGGCAAGAAATGAAAAAGAGGGAGAGATAGATAGAGAGAGAGAGAGAGGGAGAGACAGAAAAAAGTGGCGAAAGAGAAAAACTCGGACGTGGCACCGAGTGAAAGTGGCGGCCGACGCTAGCCTGTTACACATTCCAGGGTCCGTCCACGATTCGATTCGCCTGTATGATTCTCTTCGGGTGTTTAAATTGGCGTTTAGTACGGGAGGGAAAGGACGTTCGGACCCCCATTCATCTATTCAGAAATAAGTCGGAATTTTTTTTGTATAAGGCACGTGACACTGCAGCTTTACATTCAGCATCTTGTCGAAACTCTTCAATAAAATAAGTGTACCACTTGCGATCCTCTGAATATAATCGAATATTTCGTACTAACAGGATCCCTCACTAACTAATCTAAAATAGAATGCTCTCTAATTTCCTCATTATAAGGTTCCTCACAGCAACAACTGTTATATTGATAATAAAAAATTAAATTGTAGGTAGTTACTAGGAAAGATATTTCAGCAAAAGCTTCTAACCTAAAAACGTTGATAACGGGGATCTTTTTTAACCATACACTCTCTAATTTTGTCAACAAACCCAATTAGCTGCATATTTGAGCTTTCCAATCGGGACACTACATGGAGGCTTAATAATTGGGTACCGCACGGCGGTTCCTGTCGAAACACACACGAGCGCACCGCGTCAACAGCGCATTTAAAACGCGCCACTTTCACCGTAAATGCTTTCGAGACGGTGCAAATAATGTCCCTGTTTTCATGAACCGCGAAATCCCGATTTTTTTTCCCCTAATTTCGTGGAGTGAAAATTCCAAGAGGAATAGAAGCGTCTTCCCAATCCAGCCCCCCTTTCTCCGCGTTATAGCATTACCGATTACTCGCCCGGTATAAATTCCGAGTGTATGCTTTCAACCCCGGAATGAATTATAATCCGAGCCTCATCATCTCATTACGAACGGAGCTTTATCTCCTTGGAAACGAAGAACTGGTTATATGTTTCTCAATGTTCGTGTGAACCATATAAATTTCAGCGTGCTATAATCACTAAAATTTGGTATATGTAAGTAAGAGAAAAAATAGGAATACATTATTTTGGGGGGCTAAACGTTCGCGAAACACCTAACATGTATCGAACTGAAAATATTAATGGCAATAATATTACTGTAAAACTAAAACCATTTCGTTGTCCATCCCACTCCACTCTTTGTGTTTCTGTTCTCAAATCTCCCGTGTCCCGGCGCTCCCGTTTTCATTATACGGTGCATAAAGCTCCTATTCAACCTGTGCAATGCGAACAACTCGTCGCTGATACGATAATCACGGAATATCATCCCGCGTTTCGAAATACACTCATGCAGCCATGAGGCAGCAAGGTGTCCACGCGATTAATTTTCCTTCAATCGGGTCTGAAAGGTTCCAACGATAATCAGCGTGTCTCTGGAAAAGAGAGCGGGCAAGAGGGAGAAACAGGAGCGATGATACGGGCCGGTCTGACAATGCAATCAGATCGCCCACAGATCGTGTTCAGTTTATCGCCCATCGTTAAGTCGGGCACGGAACATAAACCACGGACTTCCAACTTTCTTTTCCCCCGTCCATATCCATACAATGGGGCGATTTTTCGAACTGTTTACAGGATCGGAAAGAGCGAATCGCACTCTTTTGAGCTTGAACTGTGGCCGTCCGTTTCCATTAAACGTTGGCCCGTCAACCGAGAAATTTTCATTCCAATATGATGTCTTCCCAGATTTCTACTGGTGGTGGTTAGAGCCCCCAAATCAAGATACTACCAAATACTGAACTCCTGGCAAATTTTGATGAATATTGAACCAGATTGATAAGAAAACAATCTCATGATACGCCGATGTTTTTGAAAGGTGTTAAGTTGTTTATCGTTGAATATTTCGTTCAAAACTCTAGTAAATTTTTTAAAAAATATTTATGACATAAATTACCACCCTTCGACATTATTCCGGTTGATCATATGGTGAAAATGCAGATTCGGTACAGCACATAAACATTACGTATTTTGTTGTTACTCAGGTGATCTAACATGTGTTAGGGACTAACTAATATTTGGCTTGAACTTGAATAAGATAGAACCGTCGGTTTATAACTTGTACGACCGAGTAAGTGGACACGGGTGTATTGAACATCGTGAGTTAAAAATTAACCTAACCTCTTTTTCCTGAGATTGAAGATTTTTCACACTAGAGAAAATGTCAGGGTCAGTGAAAGTACCATTCATATATATAAAAAAATATATTCGATGAACAGTTAATAATATACTAACACAAGAGCAAATTCGAAATAGGATAACTCTGTGAATAACTTTGATTACAGGGTATCTAATAATACCCTTTCCTTTGGTTAAAGACAAGCAGTCTACACAAATATTATTCGAGAATATTAGTATGTATAGGCCTACTTCGGGGATATGAGGTCATGTGAGCCCTACCTACTCTCGGAGGTATCGGAGTGTCAGGGTGCAGTAATACCGTCCGTCGATTCCGTAGAACCTGTTTATTGACAACTAAAAAAGTAATAAATAATTTGGAAAACTTGAATAAAAACGGGCTCAATAGTGCGATGAAAGTAATTTAATCGCAAGGAGGAAAACTGGCGCATATCCGAAAAGAATGGGAGGTAACTCGAGACCGGAATATCAACCGTTAATGAAATACGTGCCAAAGTTTAGAATTGTATTAGAGGAAAAACGGTCGAATATTGTTTTTTAATTTTAGGCTGTCAATAAAATAAAATATGTCATGATTTGCTCGAAGTATTTGAGCCATTTTTATTCTCTGACTTTCTGCAAGATTGGGTTTCTGAGTACAGAAACACCCGCGGGCAAGATTCACTATATGGAACGAATATTTTAAGCCGTTCGCGGTTATGAGTATCGTATTATGAAATACGTTAAAGGGTATGTGCTTTCGACTCTTCCTCCTTTCTACCAACGGCGTTACTCCCTGCTGATGATTACAACGATATTACATAAATTAGCTCTGATCCCGGGCTCATCGCCAGTTACGCAACTCGCCGAACGCTCGATGATCAACGGTCATGTTGACTCCCGGTTCGGGCTGTATTCAATTGCTATGCTATTAAATTGAACAAATGAAATCAAATCAGCCAAGGGGCCTGGAGTTGATTAGAAGTTAGCAATGTACATAATTACAAAATCAGAGACAGATGACAAGAATTATTAAATAGGCAGTTTCGATTCCCCCAGTAATGTTATGCTACTCATCAGTATGAAATTAATTACCGGTATCGATATAATTCTATAATTGTTTTCCCAGTATTTATGAATTTGCCTATCTACCGCTTCAAACATTAAAACATATTCGCTTCCGCGAATAATTTTTCAGTCGTATGAAAAAAAAAATCTTTTAGATTATTTCACCGGACTGAACTTACGACTATGATACGGAGTCGATCTCATTCCTATGGGTCGAAAATAAGAGGCAGAGCCTGGGGGGGAGCATTGGAGGGGGAGGAGATTGGTGTATGCGGTCGCCGGTCGGGGTATCACGTATAGGGCCCGTGTAATTTGGCAGCCGGCGGCCTAACTGTTCGTCTTGAACTAGAATCCGAACCCAGCGATGACTCAAACAGAACCTCGCGAACGCACACAACTATGTACGACCGATTTGACCGATTGAAAAAAAACACTGTAAATAACGCAGCCGTGAGTGAATTCACCGAGGAATCCGACCGAAGTACACACAAAGCTTGGGTTTGTTTAGCAGACAGTTCGGTATAGAGAACCATTCTATGTTTTGAGACATATAGTGGTATACAGCAAATTATAATTCATAAATTACAACCTGCAAATAAATTTATGTAATTTCTGTGCTCATTGATGTGTTTAGGTAGTAAGGAAAGTAATTAATAAGTATGTTATTAGACATAAGAACCAATACATGTGTGTCATGAGTGATGTCTAGTAAACTGCTCTCAGGATAAAATTAGAGCTGACAATGATGTATATCAAAGTTTCAAATATCGCAAAAGCTACATACTAAATAATGAATACAATTACGGTTATTTATTTCTCGCAATAAAAGATATTAAGGTCACTGCTGGGTTTTCATTTTGTCAGGGTTGCTTCCGACGGGCTGAAAAAGACATCATTTTCTCGAACAATGAGGTCAAACCACTTTAATGAAGTTTTTAACGAAGATTTGTATCATTCGAAAATTTAATTTCAAAATCTTTCGACCTTCTCCTTCCCAAGTCTGTTTAAAGCAGGAGATTACATTGTTGTAATTACCGGCGGCATCATATTTTTACGGACGTCGGATGTGTACTGAAAAAAAAAACAGATTTAATCTGTTCAATTCACGCTTCACCTTCTCTGAGGCCATATATATCCCTATTATTAGACGTACGTGAGTCGGGCCTTGCGATACAATTCATATTCCTATCTGATTTAAAATTTTAATTTGTTCTATTCCCATCTCATAAAGTTATTAATCCGGTGGAGAGCTCGGGTCCAATTTCTCCATAAAAAGGATTAGAGAAATTTGTTGTTTCAATGAAACCAATGTATCACGATACTTTCTAGTGGGAAATGAGTGTTGTGTTTTATTAAACTTCCAATCATTTCAGCAATTAAAAGGCTTTTATGACAGAAGGTGAAATTAGCAATCGCAATGGTGCTCAATATTATGCCCTATTTTCTGAGAACTTAAAAAAATTAAAGCTTCAATTGTTTTAATGTCCTCTTTTTCATCACGTTTCACTATCATTTGACGCTCAGTAGGGGAGAATTACCCCGTATGATTCAACGAATGAGAACTCAAATTTTCACTATTCTTTTATAATTTTTTTTCTAAAAAATTCTAAAAAATCGGAAATAGTATAAAAAATGACTGAACGACGGGTCACCAGCGTAAGCACTGGATACGAAGCACTGAATCAGGCATAGTAGCGATGAATGAGATGCATTTCAGTTCTCCATTTTGTCTTACTTTGTTATGTTCTATTGACTAATGTAATATTTAATGGATATTTTTACAGTTCAAAAACTGTATTTTTAAAGTGTGATTGTTACATACTGTATAAATATTATTTTCATCTGTATTTTTATACGAAATATTCTTACTTTACTGAGAGTCCGCTTAGTATGTCTGGTAGATAAAATTTCATTTCTGTCTGAACATTATGTCCTACTTAACGATCGACACTAGTGTGTGTGTGCGAATATCCACCGGGGCTTGGCACCGGTACATCCTTCATAGAAACAGTCTAACCGTGTCAGCCGGCTTTAATGCGTTATCGAATTTTTTGCCCAATAAATCCCATCAAGTGGGGGCAGCTATCGCGATTGAACGGAAAACATTTTTCCTAAAGCGATCGCCGATATGCCGAAGGAAGCGAGGCATTAGCCCTATCAATTATGCAAATCGGCCGGCCCCCAATGGGATGGACAACTGTAGCCACGCGCAATTACCGCTGATGGACGGAAGCCATTAGCGTTTAATGCGACCTGCTACATTCATACTTCAGTTATAAGCCCATTTGCCTTCGCCCCGAGAGATCTGGAATCAGATAAGATAATTGCTTCTTCTCCTCCAACATTAAATTCGCTCCGTATTGACAACTGTTATTGAGACGGTATTAAATCATAGTTTCAATTGGTTCAATAACTTCCCTTTTTTCAGTTCGGTATAGCGATCGTCGTGAGTTCTGAGAAAATGTAAGGTGTTGGAACGTAATGTGTATTTTTGCAAACGAGAAAATTACCAGATTACGGACTAGTGAATAATTTTATGCCCTGTACGCTGTAAAAAATTGAAGCCTACTTATCATTATCTTTTTTTTATTAGTAAATAAAATGGGGGATTTTTGCGGTCTTAATAATGATAATTTAATTTCAAAATATCCCACGGGTGTCAGAGGATAATTGAACTATAATAAATGAATAAATATACAAAAATGATCAAGTACGAACTTGCGGTAGAAACCCTTTTCGAAAAGCCTTCAAACGTCCCATAAATTAGTCGTCGGGCGTTTATTTCTGGCCATGAAAGTGTTAACTCGAACCGCGATTAAGGGGGGAAGATCTTACAAAACGAGTGCGGATGTCTCGGTCGTGTGTCGGGGTGCGGGCTCGGAGCGCGCGGCCGGCTGTTAACCTGGTGGCCCCGTTTAAGAGGGGCATAAGTAGGCCGCCGAGCACGCCGCCAGCCTCACGCTAAGTCCCCGCGGCCGACCGCCAAACTAACCGAGTCGGGGCGGCCCCCCCCCTCCAATCAGACAGGCCCTTTTAAGGGCCACGAGAAACAGGCCCGCTATTGTTCACCGACCGCTTAAGGATACATGATTGTTTTGAAAGTTTTGCGCCATATGCTATCGCCGCGAGGGGATTTGCGGGGGGGATCGACCAGATATTAGAAAGGAAAAAATTGAAATCTAGTATCGCATGAATTAACCTACCACGGGCGCAGTCTCATACCAGTGTCGGGTGATTAGCCTAAGATTGAAACTGTGCAATTATTTAATAAAGAATTTTAGTCCGCCTTAATAGTATCTTGTTCTGAACTAAATCCACTGGCAATGCTAATACAATGTGGCTTTATCGCAGTTTTGTCGAACTCCTCACGATACTACGTAAAAGCCAAGGATATCGATCCCTGGGCGGTACAACTTTTTCCCAGCTGACGGGAGCATAGTCCAATGAATTTTACAATATCTTTCAAGCATCTATGTTTCTATAATATTTTATATCTATGGACATGTATGACGCCTCGTTTATTTTCCATACCGTTCTGTAATCAGGGTACAGTTAACCGGCGTGTTAATAACACAGAGTTGTGTGTCACGGCCAATGTCAGCCGGGCTTAATAAATCGTCGATAATTCTCGAAGGCAGTAGCCCAGAAGAGGTTTGTACTCTCCGCCACCTTAATACTTGTGAGAAGAAAATTGAGGGCCAACCTAAATTTCTAAATTCCGCCCTAGGGAGTTGGACTCGAAAAAAGGCTAAGACAATAGCTGGCGGACGCGGTTCAATACGCTGCCGCTGGGAGATAATTGGTGGGAAGATTAATTCTTTCTCGGAATCGTCGGCCTTTCATTCTCCCCCAGCTGACCCTCTTCTCGGGGCCGGACAGGGTCACTTTCGTTGGGCGGCTCCCACTTACAGAAAACTGAGGAAATCAAAAATGTGTACAAGAAAAGGGACCAGAAAAATGAAAATAAAGAGTCCAGAAACATTTAACAGATATTCATATAACGTACATGGATATTTGATAGCATACCTCGTCCATAGGAACCCTGTTTTTCTAACATTTCTCGCTGTTTGAATTAAATCGTCATATTAATTATCCTCTCCTTAACTGACGTTTAATTTAATATCAGTTAATTGGAATGATCGATAACGGTGAGTTATACTCATTGGGATCATCATAATCATGGCAGATTAGGGTCGTTCCAGTTCCCAACTCCTCTCTCGTCTTCGGCTCCCACCTACCAATTTCAAAACCCGAAAATTGTACGCTTTACATCGATGTTATTACTTGTTTAATGGCAGTTCGACACGCTTGTTTCCACCCGAGAACCAAAGCGGAGGATAAATATCGAATTTGGTAGAGGGTTCGCTCGGAGAATCATAAAACTGGCTTTAAGATCATTCGCGGGTCATATATCTGAAAGTATCGAAAATATTCGATTCAGACCGATTGGCGTCCGATGATAGACTCCGGTGGGTAGCACGACAACTGGTCTCGTGGCCGACACCGGCTTGGAATTTTAAGTACTTCTCAAGAACCCAACTTTCTCCAGTACCCGTTTCGAAGAGAGCCTCTCCACACAACCACAATAATGGGTTTATCCTGTAAGTCCCAAATGTACCGGTCCGCTCCTTCTTTTCGTTCCTTCTTTTTTTATTCCGAATCAATTTCCGAACCCTCCTTAAATTGTTAGATTTACTGTAGAGCACCGGTGCTTTCCTGTTACCGATATTGAAATCCACCGCCGGGCTCTTCCGATGACCCAATAAGACTCCGGGTAGAAAGTTTAGGAGGCCTCAGGTTTCGGAATGCGCTTTGGACTTCTTCGATAATCTCTTTTTTTTAATAAAAACAGAAACCAATATCGTTGATTGAAGTTGAAAATCTCCGGGAGTCTTTAAGCCGTCCGTAATCACCGAGCCTTGTACGGAAACTCGTAAATTGCAGACGATCCCCTTCAGGGATGAAAAATTTTTATGATCAATGCCACAGCGCGATAAATTGACTGATTCGAGAGCGGGAAATGGAAACGGACATTGTGCTCGTGGACGAAACCTGTTTCAGAGTACCCCGATAGTTTTAGTAACCTTGATACTTAAAATACACAAAATTAAACTCTATTGTCTCATCAACGTAAAATTGTTGACGGTGTATTCCCATTGGAGAGTATGTAGTTTACATGCAATTTTAATTCTGACCAAGAAATAATGTATACGTTAAACGCTTGAAATTATTAAATAATTAGGAAATTTTGAGTTTAATGTCGGCTCAGTGAAATTTAAAGAAAATTCAATATGCTCCTTATTTTGTCTTAATTTTCTTCAATAATCAACTGTTAACAGACTATAAAACGTCACAAACTCTCTAAATTTAAAGGTGAGTATCTGGCGCCCCCTCCCCTCAAAGCTCAACTGATCTGTTAATTCGAGGCCGTCGCCTTGGTAATTAACTAATTCCTTATTAATTGCATCGTTATAATCTCCTTTTTATTGTATCAACACGCAACCGGTTAATGAAAAAGACCGTTATCTTCTCCCCTCCCTCACGGAGTTCGGACAAATAACGCCGACTTCTAAATAGTCTGCGATCCCAATTAAAACTGGGTAGCACGTCATTAATGAAATTTTCATTTCCACTTCCGTTATTAGGTCCCCCACAAAATATCAGAGCACGGGCATACCGGTACCAGCAAATATATATGTCGGTACTGACAGCTGGATCTCCATACCGTAATTAGACATGTTGATTTATTCACTATCAATAAAACATCAATGGAGAGATTTTTTTGGTAATATTTTTAAATTGTATTGCTGGTATACCTTCTCTAATATACATACCTGTCAGTGCATTAAGTAATGACCTGCAAGTTAAATAGATTCGACCGAAATATTCCCGTTCATTCAGTGAAACAGATGAGCGCTGGGACATTATTAACGCCCAAACTGAATACGATAATTAAATTACATTTGCGTGTTTCATTACACACGATGCGTTAATGAAACGACAACAGGAAGTAGTTGTAAAATATGTTTTCCCCTCCATTCTCTTAATAATACAAACTATAAGATTGTTCACAAATAATGGAAATTGTAACTGATTCGTTTAATTTGGCATTAAAACGTTAGTCGAGTCTAAATTAAATTATATGTTTTAATACTAAACTCGCATCTATCTATCTAGCTATAAACATATATATAGCTATATTTTTATTGTATTTTAAAATTGAAGTTGAACATTGGCCCAATAAAGTATGGGTCAATTCGGTCTGGGCCCCTGCTGCTTTCGGTCAGTGTTTGATTTAGTATATATTTGGAAGTGGCTAGGAGTTGTGAATGGGTGTAGTGGATGGAGAGAGGGGGCGGGCGGCCCACTTGACGGTGGGCTGAATTATTAGGAGGCCGCCGGTAAAGGCGACTCCAATGGGTAATGAGTGTGGAGACGGGTACACGGGAGGAAAGGATCCGGGTTCGGAATTACAGAGGTAGAAAGCGTTCAGAAGACACAACCGGCCGGAGAAACTCCCGAATGGGACAGAGCATCGTTTGTACCAACCGCGGACCCTATAACAAATACCAATACCAATTCTTTTCTCCGATCGGCCTGACTGAAACGGCAGAAGTACTTGAACGCGTTAAAGCTATATAAGAAAAATAAAGACGAGGCTTTAATTCACTCCCTTAGAGGACTGAACAGAAAAAGTCAATCAATCCGTGTGAATGATCCTACTTTTCTTTTTTAAGATTAATTAATTTTTGCCAACAATCCATACTATTTCTCAAAGTTTAATTGAATTTTGTCGTCCAGTTATCACATTTTGTACTTTCGATCCCGTTACAGGGACAAATTGAGGACAGATCAAGCCGTCAAAAAGTATCCAGTTTTTTAACTAAAAAATCACTTGTATAACTATACAATTATCAGAACGCTTCCTGATATTTTTAAAGGTGTTATTAAATGGATATTATGTGTTCGGGTAGTACTGTAATTAGTATAGGTGGTGCAATTGTGTAATAGAATTAGTGAAACATGTCTAGCGGCGGAGGTTCCCTGAAACTCCCTGTCTCGTTGACGTAACCAATGCAAATTAAAGGATAGTTCCAACATGCTGAACACAATGTTCCTGACCGTAAAGACAGATTGTTTTTTTTTCCGCGGGCCTAATGTTAGGCCCGAGGTTCCTTTTATCTCTGCCATGCCTGAGCTATCAAATCTGTCAGGTGCTTCCACCTTAAACAACGTGCCTACGCAATAATTGACTTCTAGTGTAATGAAAATTACATTATTCTCTGCCAATACGACTCGAAAGGTTATTTCCATTAAGTTTCACAATTATGTAATTATGTAAACAGTTGACACGATTTATTGGAATCTGGCAATTAATATATTTACACTCGAATGGAATTCATTTTAACGTATAAGTATGTCGTAATTTCACGGTTCGTCGACATTAATTAGAATATTGCTAATAAAAATTTAAAAGCGGAATTTTATTTTACGACAACTCGTTCGGATATTTACTACTATCCGAGGAGAAAACGTAGGCCCGGAGCGCAATATATTTTTACTTTTATGCGGTCGTTTCGAGAGGAAGTACCCGGAGCCGGTGTTCCGGTTTTGAGTAGGCCACTCGCTTAGCCGATAAAATCTGAACCAAATCTTAATGCGACATTAAGGTCGAATCCAATTAATCTATTTCTAAATTCATACGTTTAAAAGCTTTATCGGATCTCGTCCGAGACACTCCGCGGCAGTTAACATAACTTGGTCGGAACTTAAAGTCGCACACGTGCCAAACAGTCATGAATTATAAAGTACACGAGCAGTTCGAGAAATAAGACGACTGAAACTATCGGAAATTGTGATATATAACGAGGAATTCCTTAATGGAATTCGAATTATCTAAGCACATATTTATGTGCGGGTTTAGTATTTAGTAATATAAAGATAAAGTTGTAGTTATACGGATGTTAAAATAATAATAAATATTTTTTTATATATACTTAAATACGTACACACAAACAATAACCGAGGTACTAATTGTATCTATATAAATTCTTGTACTATATAATAACCTTATTCTGATCATTTATTCAAATTGATAAACCTCAGTTGTTATATATATCCCCCCATCATAATTGGAGGATAAGTTGTTCTTCTTCGAAAGACCGCTTGCAGATTTAGGGGTTTCGCCTAACATGACATTTACACTACGTCCTATTATTCAATAGATGTTGAAACACCTAGCGCAAGTTTATTATTTCGAAAGAAGTTATTAATGGTAAACCTGTTTCAGAAGGAGGAAGAGACACACTTGAAGCTTTCCTAATGAAAGGTCGTGAACTTTCGGTAGCTGTAGCTTCAGAATCACTTAGAATCAAACTGAAAATTCCGCGTCAATATTTCGGATTCCTCAATATAGCGACTGATTTAAACGAGCCATACATAATAGTGCTTTCCTGATACAGTCAAATTATATTATTATCAAATTACCTGGATTGACGACTTATGGATATGAATTAATCTTAATTATTTGGTAATTAATTATTTTTACCTTCAGAGTGAGTTTAATACGTCCGATAGTTTTATGAGCTTAAATAAACATTTAGTCAATCTAAAGGATTGGCAATAAATACTTTTAATCGATTGAAATCTGCAAGTTTGCGAATTTAACGACGCCCATCAACCAGATTGACATTTATCCAATGAACGAGTTCGACTTCCTCCAAGGAAGTGAAAGGGCCCAGTCTAAGCCTCACTCTCACGAAGTCCGATCACGATTCTTCGCCGATCAAACTTAACTTATATTTTCACCGACACTAAATCTCGTGCCAGTCTCAGCATCCTTATAATACAAAGCGGTTATAAATTTACATCGAGCTTATGTAATTAGACTCACTTATAATAACTCGGACCCCCCGTCTTGCGACTGTTTGAACCTTTTCAACCAAATATGTTTTCGAAATCTACTTAAACATGTTTTCCCGTTCCTTCTTTTGTTATATGTTAAAGGTTGCAAAATCATGTAAATGAAAGACTAGAGATGGGACAAAATTCACCAACACGTCCTTTTGCTTATCTGCCAAGGTGAGCTTTTCATGGCGACCTAACATATTTATTCTAAGAATATATCGAAAAAAATTTGGAATATTTTTAAAAATAATATTCTGTCAGTTCTCTATGAATCGTAATTCTTTAATTTAAATCCTAAAATTTTTTTGTATCCTCGCTTGTCAATGGATTTTCGTGCTTGTACTGTGCGGTTCGGGTGAAAATAAAACAATGATAAAGAAAAGTTAGAAATCGATATCTCAATTTTTTAAGGAACATAAAAGTGAAGGGTAAGTTACAGAAATAGGTCGCATACGTTGCGTCAACAGATTAATAGAATGATTCTATCAAGTAATGAAGATGTAAAAAGTCTTCTCGAGCATCTAGTGTATTGAATAACCGTGCAGCGCAAAATTGGCTTTACCGCATCTTCGTACACTCGGTGAAAGTCAGTCGAGTTATCGGAATGAACATCTAAACGCATAATAATGAATACGAATTAGATTATGAAATCGAATGGAGATATGTAACATACGATTAATGAAATACGTGTCTCGTTATAGCCGAAGAAAGAAACTACGGGATTTGATCCAAGGGAGAGTTAAATAATGTAAATAAATAGTTTAAAATAATAATGATTAGACTGTTAAGCGTGTTAAGTTTTGAAGGCCATTTCGCTTCTTTTACTCGCGTACCATAAAACAGAATAGATCTAGTAGGTCATCGAAAATATTAATAAATATTAAACATTTTTCAGAAAATTTTCAGATTTTTCGGCAATATATATTTTTCTACTTAGCAGTTCCACTATAAAAATGCCTCCTACCAGCGAACGCATTTATGTTATGATATTTTATATAATCATAAACACGGTCCCACGGCTGGGACACGCGATTCTACGTCCCTTTCCTCGTGTAAAGTTAACGGCTAGACCGGTTTCGGGAGTTTTACTATGCAGTCAAGCCGGCAAGAGTGGCCAGAAGACGAAACCGGTCTAACACTAAACCGAATTGGAGAATTCAAACTGAAACGAAACTCTAACCACTTGTGGAAATTTAAAAATTGGGGCATTACGTATTACTTGTGCGTACGACGTACACGTGGACATGTGTGTTGCAACGGCTAATTATGTAGAATTAGACAATATTTATTTGATTATACGGCCTAACTAACAGTCCGATTTCGTCGTTGCTACAATACAACTCAGTGTGGGCAGAAAGGCTGGTAAAAGTCTTTCATTAAACCTCGGAACAACCTGACTGGATAGAAACGGACAGCTCATTTACTTAGTCTAATTCCGACCGCCAACAGTTTATGGCCATTTTTTAAATATTGACGTATTGAGGATGCAATGTTGGACGCGGCCATTACCCCGAAACGAGCCGTGTCTAGGTCAGTGGGGGAAGGCGGCGGTCTTATTATACATGTAGTGTAGGGAATTAGACTGGGCCAGCCGCTTCATTACTATCAGCTGGTTAGAAAACCCTTCCGGTGTCCGGTTTACGTCCCTCGGACTTTCTCCTGCACCGCACGACTTGGATTCGCGGAAAACATTTGCATAAGCCGAATACGCCCGAGCGGCGGGGGAGATACTAAACTGGTCCGCGATTAACATTTGTCGGTGAATTGGGAGACCGTCAAGGTTGACGTGAGACGAAAGTAGGAAAAGAATTACTATACAAGAGAAACACAGAAGAGAAAACTGAGTAATAAATGGAAAATTTGCGTCGCATTAACTGTTTTTATTTACCACGATATAAAAACGGGAAGAAATACGTTCAAACTGTCAGATAAATATTTATATAAATATTTTATGAGAACATTTATCGTGAGAAGTCGCTTTTTCACAGTATAAAAGGCAATAAGTTTAGATCGTATAATCGTTATTATTCTTATAAAAACACAATGCTTTTCTGTAAATTATGATCCCTTTCTACTCCCACGTCGCGAGGTGCTTCAATCATCCAAGGAATATGTGTAATAATGATTCCGTGAAATGTATTTAACCCTCGTCCGTTACAACTATTGATAATTGCCGCCAAGGGATGGGAGACGCTTTGGGAACATTCTGGCGGACTCACACGAACACGTATTCACATATCGGTCCTTTCGCGAAAGACTTTCTCGGTGATTACCGAAAAGATTGGAGATCTATCTCCCGCAGTTTCTCGAATAAGACAATTGGGCGATAATGACATTGAGAAAAAATTGATCGTTTCATTTTCCGGACCCCCCTCCAACGCGTTTCGGTCCCGTTAGAGGACCGCAGGGGTTTCACTGCGAATCGGTGGAAAATTCGAAAACTCTTCCGAGATGTGGGGCAGGAAAGGGTCGATATCCGGGGGGTATCGCACATAGCCAAATATAATAATAATATCAGGCTGCGGAGTACATCAAAAGTGATGAGATAAATCAATATATATCTGGAATATAATCAAACACTGAAACAGACATTTCTCAATGTATCTATTGTAGTACATATATTATACAATTCGGACATAAATTATGGCTTCCCATGAGTTCTGAATATTAGCATCCACTTGATCTCGCTACTCGTGTTTGTACTGCCTAGGGTAGACCAGTATGGTATGACTCGTATATAAATATGACTCATACGTGATATTATCCAGTAGACTGCTCTAGCCATGTAGTAAAAAAAATGACACGAGCGACAATACTTTTCGTTAGTACGGAACATTGTATTTTTCCCAGGGTCGATGCATTCTCAATCCCTTCTTTATTATCTTTCTTTTAGACTGCTCAGACTCGATCAGAACGTTATTTTTAGATTGTCAATCCTACAAATTCATTAACCCGGGTTATAGCGTTAGTAACCCAATCAGCGTCCAGGAAACGGAAGATTCCGCCCCGAGATTAAAGTTCTTTTATTTCGTGCACGTCATCGGGAGGAACCAGGAAGCGGCGGCAAGGATTTTCAGCCACGAGATAGTGCGGCCGCCACGCTGTTCGTCTCACTTACGGACGGACTCCCCTCAGATCCGCTCTGATAATTATCTATATCACGCGTTACTGTATTAACGCCTCAAATGAAAGCCGCGAGATGAGCCCGGAGCCGTCGAACGCGGCCCCGAGTCAAGTTTTCGTCGTAGTCTCGTTCAATTAGCTGCAGCGAGAATTCGGCCGATGTGGGCCACAGGAGTCCACCGAGGCACCGGAGGCTTTGCGTGCGAGCAAAGCGAACGAAGAGAAAACGCATCAAACGGCGGTAAACCCAACCTCTAATGTCGGTGCACATCACGGAAAATACCGACGTATAACCGACCGACCATTGCTCCTAATGTCTCACAAGTGACTCTACGGTTTCGGTTTGAAAATAGCTTCGGCGCATTTTGTGCAAATGGTTTCGATCTATTAAATTATACTCCGGTGTAACGGACCGTTACCTTGACATCGGGGATAATATCATTTTGTATTTAAACTGTAACTGAAATAACGGACATACCTATAGAATAAATCATGCCATATTGCTTCGATAATATGCATTTCCAAATTATTTTTGCTCTTAAAATGTATGAACCTTGATAGATTGTGATTCCGCCTACTGGTTTTAATATGCCGGCATGTTTGCCGGTTACTATCCCCGACGCGTGTGATGGAGTGTAAAAAACGGCATTTTTTTGATTATCACTCCGACTCCTTTTTGTTTAGGGGTTGTTTTCGTGGAAGGCCACTTTCGCCCTCTGGACGGAAGGGTTGTGTAGTGCCAGGTAGATTGGGACGATCATTACGGTCTCCAAATTAGATTCTGAGGACCCTTCGGGGGCCGCACGCATACCTAGCCACCTTCCCCCTTCTTTCGCCGTCACTCTCCCTTTCCCTTAAGCGTTCCCATAGGACTCCAGGTCGGAGTGGAGCCCGGGGGACTCCTATCCGAAATTATCGGTCGTAAAACCTCGAGCGGCAAGTCGAGTGAGAGCCCGGCAAAGTGATTCCGCCCCTCCGGTTAATTACAGATCCCAGTCGGGCAACCCTTGGCCCTCACGTTTGATCGTCCGACACGACCCGAAAGATTTGATTGAATAATAAAATCCCCTTTGTCTGCAGCCTTATGAAAACCAATGGCCGTTCTCGCTCCCCTATGAAAGGGGTAAGTTACAGGGAAAACAGCTTGTAGCATAGCGGATTCCAAATAAAACGAATGGTACCGTTTTTTCTGAGATTAACTTGAATATCTTGATGGTTTTAAATATGAAAAATAACTGTTAACCTTATTAGATGATATGGAGACAGTGATAAGTCAAATATTACTGATAGGATGCTCCAACTTATTGGCACCTTTCCGACACAGTTGAATCAACATAGATCAATTGAAGTTTCATCGGAAAATCTTCCGTATTCCTGCCACCCAGGAGTAAGTATATTTCTAAAATGTTTGAAATAGAGTTTCTCATCATGTTGTTGTATGAGAAAATGTACCCGCCAGAAAAACTTTAATTGTATTTAATTATATATCCTATATCTTATAGGACAAAAATTGGTTTATGAACCATTTCATTTTCATATCTAATCACAACTCCGGAGAAAAAAAGCAAACTGACCTGCAGTACAATTTTTTCAGAACTCGAAATAAGAATCGGGAACATCTCTTAAATATTTCATGATCGAATTATGTATAGTAGGCATAAATATCATGTTAGAAAGCAATGGACATTTATTACGCGGCCATATTTCATATTCCATGCTTTAGGCACAACGTTAGAGCGTACAGTGCCGTCTACGATTATAAAAGCGATTCTAACACCGTCAATGGGTTCGGAATATTTAATTAAACAGTGGCTATCGATAAAAAAATTTATAGATCCTTCATAATTCTACGAAGCGTACTAATTAGGCACCGCGGATATTAATATAATTCCTAACAGTTTTCAAACTCGAAGGTTAAATTATTAATTTAAATCTTCCCGTCCACGAGTCCACTCTACTAATAGGTTCACCGTTCATAATTGACGGTTGTAAATCGCAATTACGGGATGACTTTGTCCCGGGAATGGTCTCAAGCAAGTGGACCCTAGTAGTAAGGGGGGGGCAACGGCGATTTTCTAGCGGGATTTTCTAATTGGGTTTCAGGCCCCGAAAACAAGTCGAACGCGCCGCCGTCTGAAAACTAAGAAGCGAGCCGGGGATTAAATGCTGAAAGATGGTCTTACAAGGATTTTTTTATTATAACGGCCCACCCCGTTGTTTCTAGAGCGAAACGTCTCGCTTACACCCAACTCCGCGTCTTTGGGCCCGCAGCGGCCTGCGCCTTCAACGATAGTGAAACCCGCAACACACTCGTCCACACCACGCAGTAGAGTAGCACTCGCCAATTCCAGACGGTAATTCCGCATTCAAAAGCGGTGTGAATCTTCTTCAGCCTAACCGGTAATAAATTTGAAGTGGGGCAATAAAAAAAAAAAAAAGCCAAGTAGGTTAATGTCCCTCGAACTGCTAGTGGCGTATAGGATATTTTCTTTTCGAATACAACTTGCAACCGTGAATAAACATTCTCGCATTATATGTAAATATGTCTTTTTATTATTATTATATGCTGTAATGTAGCGGCAGATCTTTCAAGACAGAAAAAGTAATAGTTTTTCAATTCAAACAATACCGCAGAAGCGATCACACTTGACCATGGGATGAAAATAGGAGAAAAAAATTGAAAAGAAACACAAGCTGTTGTGTTCCATTTATCGGCACAAAACGATCGATCTCTTCGGTTGACCTTCATAAGGGTCCGGCCGGCTGGATGAGGAGGCTCCAAATTTGGGCCAAATAGGCGGATTCGGCTTTCACCCGAGATTAATTTTTCATTCTGCCCAAAACAACATCACTCCGAATTTCAACAGCGGAACAAATGAATTTTTTTCAGCCGGTGGTTTAAGAACATTTCTGTTCCAGTTTTCAATTATATGAAAACCAACTGTAATACACACAGTGATTCAGTATTCAATTCCAACAATCGATATCCACAGCTCTCGATCGCCATATTGTCTTTCTCCAAATCGTCCAATCCTTGTTTTCTTGGCATTCCTGTCGTCTCCATATCTCCTGATGGTCCCAGAAAGAATTTTTCTTCAACATCTTAACGCGTTCGTCCTCTCATTCTTCATACGACCCGTTACATCTGGTCATATTGTGATATCTTCTGCATCTGCGCGTCCCCGCAGAGTACTCCACAGGTGAAATGTTGTATAGACCTTGCGGTGTCCACCACATGCGAAGGCCTTGGCGCCTTATGCAAAATGAAATCCATAAAAATAAATTCACCGACCAATAGCTTACTACAGGTGAATGAGGAAGTAAGCCCCAACAGTAAATCACAGGCCTTCCAAATTAACGGCGGTTGGATATTGAGCCCGCTAGGCCACTAAAAATGAACAATAAAATTTACGATAATTTCTTTTTCCCGTTAAATCACCTCCCACTTTTAGGTTGAATCGTTACCCGTTAGAAATCAACGCCGTTGGGAAAAACAGAAAATGATCTAGTCGGGTCTGAAGAGTAAAAATTACTACTCCTTTTAAGTTCCTTTCTCCGGGCTGTTAGATGAATATGAGGTTACGATGAAAGGGAGGTAGCGCTGCGGGAGGCTCACAGTGGGTGTACACAGTCGGCACGCCATTATTTATTTTAGTATTATTTCTTATCCCGACCGTCCCCAGCCAGTGGACCTCTCGCGTATCATATACAAAAAAACTCACAACTTTCTTGCTCAACCATAATCCCGTGCTCGATCCGTATTACCATACGCCGATATTCAAAATAGAGCCGCTCACAGATCAGGTAAAAAATTCCTTCTCCACTTTCCCCCGCCGGCCATTCGACCTACCCCTTTCACATAAAACCGTTTAATTGCTTAATTGAACCGCCCAAATTACAATTCCCACACATACCTTGTAATTTCTAATCATAAATAATGCACCGGGGGGCGGTAAGTGCTCTCCGGGTAATCGTCGAGCGGGCGCATTAAGGGGATTTGGATGGGGCTTTTTTCTTTCAATTAAGAGAGGCGCTCGTGACCGCCGATAAACCAATAAAATTCAACATCAACGCCGATTGTGTGAGCCCGACAAATTTATGAAGGTTGGCTCGAAGAATAGACCACCTCGAAGAGGAACGGTTCCGGTAATTCGGGAGTCTGTTATTTGTCCGCTGCCAGAACAGTGGCTGAGGAGCGAGCGACGACCCAAGTAGAAATTAGAGAACTCGGCGCTTCAGATAATTATCGTACTCTAGATCCAGTTCTCAACATAATATACTGGCAATCGATTAACCTCCTCTACCATTTATTGGACGCAGTAGTTAGGGGTGGTACCTCAAATTTCTCGGTGGTAAGTTCTACAAGCTAATCACAATTATTGAATGGCAATTAAAAACATGTTAGAAATGACCCCACGCTGTTTCTAGTTTCGGCTGATGACTTTATATTGTCGTCAATCAATATCCCATCTACTTTTAATTCAGTACAATATCAGAAAAACTTATGACTGACGAATCGAAATTATATTAATTAACTATCTTCCTACTACTCAAGGTATCGAATGCTATTTATAATTGTTTTTGCCCTTGTTGGTTGTAATACCAGTGAATAATAAAACGAACATTTAATACGAAATCGGATAATTGTATTTCTTTCATCATTATTCACGTTGGCCATTTAGGACATATTTTTAATGAGATTTTTTTTCAATTCGGTTCTAGCTGTATATACTAGTTTTCTTCGTGCACTTTAATTTCACTGAGACCTTAATTCGGGATGGCCTAAGTGTGTCATCTGGGTTCGAACAGAGGATGATCCTGCAGTTTCCTATTAGAGGTTGCGACCTCAATTGGAGCGCGGTCGGTAGCCAAAGCCGACAGTCGACGGATCGACACTTTTTTAGATGATTCCGGCCCAACATTATTATCGCTATTACCTGTCACTGAGTTGGCTCCGGTATATGTGTTATCGTATCAACGTATTCTGTAAAAATATCATGGACGTATTTAACGAAAGGAGTTGGGAGCGTTTTGCTAACCTTCCACTTAGCCAAAGGGGCTCAAGGCGGGAATTTATTTTAAAAAATCCTAACTACTGGGTATCGAGGCTTAGATGTGCGGAGATAGGAGAGAACTTGGAGTGCCATCAAAAAGGTTGTCAGGATTTCACATTTCCAGTATTAACTGTGACTATACAGCCCCGGAATGTATCATACTTTTCTTTCGTGTGACTAACTTCTTTTTAATGTAAACGATACCAAGGAAACAGATTAATTTATTACCCGAACCCACTAAAACTCTATAAAGCAGTCCTCATCAGAAACATAATTACGATGATTCAAGTATTGCGTAGACCTGTCATGTAGAAAGAAGATCAAACCGATTCAGATGCTTATAAACGAAAGACCGGTTTCTCAGCGAATTAGTACTTAAAATAACAAGCATGCTAGTTAAGGCAACATGTACTAATATATCTGTAATGTTTGATGGAATATCATGGAGACAACAATTATGAGTTATCCAAGGCGAAATTTTTCGAAAGGATTTGCTGTGATCTCATAATGATCGTATAATCTCTTTAATTTCGCTTGTTTTTTACGAAGACGGAGAAATAAAAATTCTCGTAATAACAGCGCGGTTGTTACGTGCGTTTTATTATTTAGTACCGGTTAGAAAATCTGTCACGCCCCAGAAATTAAATTTTTAAATTCCAAATTATATATTTTAAGAGCGATTTTCACGAAAACCAGTTTGAAAAGAGGTTGAACACTATTCGTAATTGTATTCAAATTGTGAGTGTAACTGCGAGGCCGTTCGAGATTTTACAATTCAGATTGCTTTTTAAACGTATGAAAACAGGCGTATTAGAATTAAAGGTCACGTTCACAGTCGTAAGAGCGAGAAAACAACAAGATGAAGATATGCAGAACACCGGGCCAGAAACTGATGCTTCTTAATTTTAATTTGAGGGACGAGTATGCTTTTTACGAGCGCATTGTCATTATATGATTAATCGACTATTATTTATACTTAATAATCGATAAATAATACATTCCTTTAAACTAAATGCACATAAACAAGTGATTATTAGGTGGTAAATCTACATCGTATTATTACTGTTAATTAATTCTTGTTATTACTGTCCGTGGATTCATAAACTCCCCTGGCATAATACTACACTATCATTTCGGTGTATCTAGTTCCAGCATACGAATAAATTGGTTCTCAGAGGTTTTGAAACCCAGCAACCGCATTAATCTTCGGAGAATAACGGTTATCGAGGCCTCGAAAATACCGGGTTTAGAAATAATGGAAATTGTAGTAAATTGAGGAAAGTTAGGAATGTGTAACAGATCTCGGCCGAATATCATATTGGAAAGGAACACTCGGGTGGGCTCTCCTTTCCCCGGATTGTAAAACCCCCGTCCGTCGTCGAGTTCCTCTTTTCGTCGGCCCGAGGGAGAGACGGGGGGGGGGCAGTGCGCTTATAAAACCAGTTTTCCGTCGAATAAACTCCAATTAAACGTGTAAAACCGCCTCCCCCGGGGGATGGGGTACCGGCCCCGCTTAAATTCTGAGCTGACCTCCAAAGGAATCCGTGCGCAAATCTGACGACTTCGACTGACCTAATTGGATGCAAGAAATTACGATTTTTTTTAATAATTCTGCAGGAGAATCGTCGATGATGCTAAGCTGGGCCTAAAGGAAAAACTACGACTATGAGCGTATATAACTGGAGCAGTGAAAAAATTCAAATCTGTTATAAGAAATGTTACCTGAAGTATAGGTGTAATCAAGGAATATAAACGGAGCCAACTGAACCATAATATTGCTAAATAATATTTTCCTATTTACATCGGAACAGGCATTTGACCGTTTATTCTTCTTTTGAACAAATTAAAAGGCTTTGAAAAATAGGTTGTATCAATTTTATTCATCTATCTTCAGGGGCATGAATCGTAGTAACAGGCAAAACGGATGCTTAATAGGATACTTCGCCCTTCATTCAATAATCTTTTTGGCATTAGTCTGATATTATAACTGCTATAATAAACCAACGGTGACTGAGATCGCCTGCATCTTCGACATCGAATGTTCTGTAATGGATAATGTATTTCGTCCTAAACTTCATCGAAGAGATACGTCTCTTTAGTTTTCAAACCTAAGCTGTCGTAAAAAAACCACGTTACTGGAGGGCTTATTATAGCGGGCGGCTCCATCCGTGGAACCGCATCCGTCGCATTCTTGTACGCGGCTTAGTCATTTCACTTTTGGGATAGGAGCTCCAGATGTGATCTGGAGCAAGGTCCCTTGTGTAGGCGCTTATCTGGGACGATCCCCATTTCTTGATAACGACACTGTTCTGAGCCTCCCCCTTTTGTCCCCGGGCGGTGCTCGCTCCGCCATTGTATCGCATTCTAAATCAACAACATAAAACGAGTACCTGACTGGCTTTTGGGGGTATGTTAACAACCAATAAGGAGGAGAGTGCGGGTCCTAGGAGAATATTTTGTTTTAAGCTGATATAAATAATTTTTCCCTTAATTCTTGAGAAAGCAAATCAATTTCATTAGACACCGATGTGTTTTACAAATATGACGATGAGAACTAAGTCGCAGGACAAAGGTAAAGCAAATGAATGATGCAAGCATGCCGCGCCGAGTCCTTCCAGATATGGCACACAAAAATATCCTCCGATTCTACGTGAGTCGTGGAATTTCGTGATCGCGTAAGTTGCGAAAACATATTTACAACCATTTACGGTAAGTCGTTCCGCCGAAAGTGGAAGCGGGCTTTCGAAAAGGGATATAAAGACGGACCCGGATCCAGCCGGCCGAGACATCAATATTCGAACGTCATATTTGTATAGGAGAAACTCAATTGGGCGCGTGCGTCAGCCGAGTGACAACATTAGAGCGACGACACAATTGTATAGGCTGGTAATGTCGTGGTAAGGTGGGAGGGGAGGAGGGAAGGATCTCTTTCCCTTGTCTTTTGTGTGTCCTCACGTTGCGCAAGGACCTCTCACGTATACAGAAAGCCTTAAGTGGAAGACCCCGACCGTAGGGACTCATCTCTATGGTATTGTTGAACAGCCATATGTAGGTTAAGAGTTGGATCCTGGTGGACTAACGTAGATTTGAAACGCCCACGGATGTTCACACCCCACTGTCCACGGTTAACGATTCGACGATTTATGTTTGAATCCTAATTTTTCCACCTATAAATATGCGTGACAATCATTTATTCAGTGGTCATTACACCGTGCCTCCTACAAAACCTAATCCGTTTCCTCGATTCCTGGATATCTCTCAATTTTCTATGATTCTTTTCTTTTCTATTTATTGTACAATCAACCTTTATACAATAGTTATAAGTACAGCTTCGGAAAGTTGTTGCGGTAAATAGTGTGATTTGAAACATACCGGGGAATATTCAGGCACATTTATCTTCTTTTATAAATTACCCAAATTACAAGAGACAATTTCACTTCAGCATTGATTATATTTAATCATAGAGATTAACCGATGAACAACTTAAGCCCAGCACTTATTTATAACAATTTTATTTAAGTAATTATACTTTAGTGCATAACGTGTACCTCAACGAACTCACATATAAAGTTGAGTACAGAACACTGAGTCATTCAGAAACCTACGTGTGGGAATTTAGTGAAAGCGATACTTCCAACCCGAAACCTATTGAATATAAGTTAAGAATGTTCCACTTATTGTGAATAACAGGAAAGTTTTTTCGATTTACATATAGCAAAGAATATATAGATAATCAACGAACTAAATTAATTAGTGTACCCCTTGAACACCTCTGAAACGTTTCAGGTTTGTAGTTCTCACTCTTTTCTTAATAACGAGAAATGAGGTTATATCCAAAATATGGAAAACCTTTCCCGTAAAATATTAACACGTGGGCAAATAACGACTCTTTTGGGGTTTGATCACTTTTCAGGATGTTACCAAAGGAAATTTTTCAAATACAGTTAGAAATCAGTTGGTAATGCTTCTTGAAATATCTTTGGCCCTACCGCCTGCAGAACAATTTTACGCTACATCCTAAAAATGCACTGCATTAATTTTGTGCCATTAAAATTGAAGCGTTCTAATAAATTTGTCGCACATAATATTTGAAAGAGAAGGATTGTGTGCATAGTGGCCGAAATGAAATAAGATATCTCTCCCCCCCCCCAGGTCAGAATTATTCAAATTTTCGTCCCGTGATTAATTTGACGTGTTATATCCTGGGGCCATGTCATATTTTTCAGTATTATGCGTTTAAGCGAGGATAAATAGCGTGAATAAGCGCGCCGACACTTGAGCCCTATAGGACCGCGAGCAACGCCTGCTTGACCAGACTAGAGAGTGTAAGGAAGTATCAAGATAAATCTCGTACGTTGTCCAGGCAACAACTGGATGCAGGCTGTGGACAGGGGGCGTAAGGGCGGCACATGTGAGTTGAGAGCGGCCTTGGGGGGGGGCGACAAACTGGGACAGGGGTACCCCCTCCCAACAACACGGATACATACCTGGGCATACCCCCACTATCTCTCATTACACTTTCCTTCCTATTTCACTATTTATTCCTGGCTCACAACCCCACCCTCATCATACGAGGCTCAACATTGGAATCTTAACTATTTCCTACGAAGGAATCAGCTCTGTGTTGTATCCAGGGATTGAAATTGCCATTGCAACTATCAAAAATCAAGAAAACTTAGTGATATTCTCTCAAATATATATTCATTGTTTATATACTGTTGACTTGTATACAACGGAAAATACTTACCATCAATAATTTGATTGACTTAGAGACCTTGAATTTTAAATTAAAATTATGGGAAGGGCACGATTTGTAGGAATAAATTGCAGGTTCATTCGGTTATTTCGATGATTATAATATTGCATTTGAATAGCTGCTTTATTGCATACTAATTACCAATTTTTTATTCTCAAACCTTCCGAAAGTCCTAAAAATAACGCTTAATCCTATAACCTGCAATAGAACAACTGCAATTATATTTTCAATGTCTCCAATTTTCACTTCTCGACCCCACAGGATGGATCTATTAATTGTGAACATATCTGAGTTGTTATGTCCGAGGTATGTGGATTACCTAGTAGGCTAGAAGAGGCATGTAATCCTATCAATAGTCGGTTTCAATTGTCCTTTCACTACAATCATGAATCACAACCGGAGGATCGGTTCCGAATATCCGACTGGCGGTGTTCGAATTTCACAGTCAATAGGCGGTTAGGAAAAGGAAAATTACCGAAGATTGGGGGAGCGGCCCCAAAGTCAGAAGCGAGGAACGCCTAATTTTATTGACAGGGAGAGTCGGAAAGGAAGGCGAGGGGTCGGCGGCGTCCAACATTGTTTTATTAACAGGCCAATAATTGTTAACCGACTTTCTCAGGCCGGTAATTTGACTCGTTCCACATTCTTAAAAAGGTTGAGAAAGGCTAGTTCTAATTGACCAACATCTGAGAAGTCCGAGCCTAGAACCTCGGGCCATCCCGCCGGCCGCTCCATTTACATAATGCATCAAAATTCAACGAGCTCGACAGCGAAATAAACTACCGACAGTTGTCAAGGCTTCGGGTTAATGACACGCGCCGCATCAAGATTTAGATCTTTTTTTTACCATTACACTACTAATACGACTATTCCATCGTATTCTGATAAGTAAGACTTCTGTCTTACCGACCGTTAAAGTCACTCCAGTACAATATTCTGGTCCATCGTCTTAATTCAAGATAACGACCGATTACTTACGCTATAAACTATTGTAATTGAAATTGATGTTTTTGATAAAAATTAAAAATTATTTGATCACGTCACGTGAGTGATACGCATTATTATACGTATTTGTTGTGCGCTTTGACCTCTACGATTGGGTGATAGGAACCGGCCGAAGAGTCGGAAAGAGGAGATCCCAGGGCACAAAAGGAAGGGTCCTCCTTCTTAATAACAACGCCGGCCTCTCTCACGGAAAAGATAGGCGGACAATGACTTTACACAAGCCCCGAACTTTCCCACAACGCAAATAGGTTTCTGTTTCATTCAATTAAGCCAATGGGACAAGGTTAGGTGGCCACACAATGTCCTTATCCCGAACTGAGGATGGTAACGTCCTACATGAAAAAATAAGAGTTTAAAGAATACAGTTTTCTAGTCACCTTCTGTTTACCTAGTGAATCATCGTAAAATAAAAAAAATCTTCAAAAGACTTGTAACAACAGT
The DNA here is from genome assembly GCA_019843655.1 of Lethocerus indicus. Lineage (NCBI taxonomy): Eukaryota > Metazoa > Arthropoda > Insecta > Hemiptera > Belostomatidae > Lethocerus > Lethocerus indicus. The sequence continues at coordinate 10,606,795 of JACDQD010000007.1, read as the reverse complement.
TTTGTACCGAACTGGATCTGAAAGGAACAGGACCAATTAATCAAAACGTGCCTAGCAGTTCAGAAATTCGCGAAATCGTTGCAAACTCTAATAATGATGGACACTTAACACCGTGACCGACCGCCAACTTCAAACACTTAATACGTTTTCAAATTATGTAAGCTGTTCCCGGCGGACACAAGGGGGCCAATTTTACTTGCAGTCACGAAACGTAAATTATTTGACCGGCGTTGGAGCGTGCTTGGGCCAGAGTAAATAACCGGGTGAGGCGAGCCACCGATAAACGGCATCGTAAATACGCCAGCGCCTTCGGAGCGGCCCGACAATTTACTCGAGACCCCATTTACGTTAGAACTAGACCGGTGGTCAATATCTAGTTCGAACGCTAATATGCAACATCCCCTTTTCATGATGGGGATAATCCATTAATAATTTTGTGGCGCTGCGTTTAGAAATTGTATAGCCAGTTTGTATAAATTATATTCCATTACGGTAAAGCAGAACCAATACACTCCCTCCTCACGCGTATCAAGAACTTCTCAAGCACCATCGATATTTCGCCAACAAATCAAACTGTTTTGGAGAGTCCATAAGGCGGGCTCGTTTCCCAAAATGGGTCACCGAGTCAGGGAACAACCTACGGACGGGGGGTAGTCCCCCAACCGGTACAACAAAACAGGACGTTCGTCGAAAGAGAAAGGGCACTTCCTTTTGTGTTTAGAGCAAAGGTCCCCAACCCGTTTCCGCCCGGTCAACCCTTTTGCATTATGTTTATCACAACTCCCCACCATACACGCGATAATTCGATGAAAACGTGTAATTATTACCACTGATTTTTCCAGTAAAACTAATAATATAAGGTTAGTTATTCAGTTAGACCTCTAAGAAGATACAACAACGAATCTATGTACGTTTAGGCAACTTACTAGAATCGAAATTGGGAACAGTCAAAGAGAGACAAATCTCTTTCTTTTCCCAGCGTTATCAACCCATTTATAAATGTTTTTTTTCATCCCAAACCCATGATATAATGCGAGTATTAACAGTTTCCATAAGTATACGGGCTAACGTAGAGCACGTCTCATTTAAAATATTCATTCTCTCACAAAGAAGAATACGCATTCACACGGTCGGAGAAGGAGTCGGTCATTGAACATTGAGGACCCCCCTCACTCTTCCCATGGGCCAGATCCGCGTCCCTAGCTATCCAGTCTGGGAGTGGGTATTAACAAAATTAATAAAACGTGAACCATTAGCACCGAAGAGAAAGAGAAACAGGCACAGTGGAGAAAGAGAGAAAGGAGGATAAAGAGAAAGGGCGATATATATATATATATATATATATATATATATATATATATATCGGTTATAAACGAATTTTCATTAAGGATTGATTATTTTACTTTCTTGATAATCGCAATTATAATAGCCACTTTATAAAACGATAACCGGAAATTGGTTCAGGAAATTAATTCTTTTCGTTATTCATTTTGATTATTGTAGGTGAGAACAGTTGAAAAATGTCAGCTAACAAAAAAATTAGTTTGTATCACTCATTCACCTATATGTCAAATGTTCAGAAGACAGAAAATCGCGCAAATATATACCCAAAATGAAACTTTTGTTGAAGTACTTTTACGATGAAGGTCAAACAGAATTTAAGTGGGAGAGAAAGGCGCCGGTAGTTCAAGTTCAAAGCAGACAAGGAGGGTCTTTGAAGAGTAACAACTCCGGCACATAATACTTTGACTTTCAATACAACCTTGAGACATAAAAAATGCTCTGAATTTGTATTGAACAAATTAAAAATCGCTGTAGTAAATAGGCGCTGCAGAAAAAACCAACTTAGCATACAACCAGTGAGAATGCCATCCCCAGGCGAGTTCTTCAAATCACTCCGCGTCACGTCCTCGCATAACTCGTCCGACTCCTTGATTTTTCCCCTTTTGAAAAATCACGGGCACCAAGGTTATACACACCGATATATATATACATATACATATATCGTTTTAATAACATCTGATACGAAATTCCGCGGGTTTATCGCCAAGAATTATTGCCCGCATCAAAGACCGGATGCCCAATATCCGGCATAGCGGCGTTCGAGGACGGCTGAGCACTCGAAAAACACTTAGCGGAATCTTAATTGAAACAAAAAACAAATAAGTCCCGCGCCCGAGTGAGTTGTAGATTTACACGGTGGAGAAATTTCGCGCGATTGGTGCACGCGGCTGTCAGGTTTTTGCCTTCTGGTCCGGATTACGCACATTACCTGCGTCGTGTTAGGTTCTTCAATGCTCTGTTCAATTGAGAGATGCCCTGTATCATTGGATCTGTTAGATCCAACATGGAGCCGAACACAGTAATAACACATTGGAGATAGGTCTTGCTCATGTTGATACTCAACTGTGTTTGATAGGTGTATATATGAAATTTGCAGGGAAAGAGTGTTTGGCTTATCAGGAACACTAATGAAGTAAAATGCTGACTCAGAAACGGAAATTCGAAGACGAGGACCGCTACAGCATAACATCATAACCCCATCGATTATTAGAAGAGATTTACCAGAAAAAACCTATTACAGAACAGAGAACATATTACAGAAAAAAATGTAAGACGAAGAATAATGTATAGCCAAACGTAGGTGGCATAAGCATGAAGTGGTACAACACGGATATTGCCCAAACATGATAAATTCGGGAGCGGACGCTTTCACTGGCCGGATCAACCGACTTGGGCCTTATTTGGGAGAACAGGGTGCAGCCTGTGGGGGGCCCGCCATGTGTAAACGCCAGGATTCGAACACCTGTAATCGTCCAGTTATTTACTGCGACCCGGGTCGTTAAACAATTATCGTTTACTCCGAACCGGATACTGATGTTTGTGCAGAATTTGATCAAAACCTTATTTGTTGGCCGTGTAAAAAATTCCCATTCGACCGAATGTGAATTTGAACGCGGACAAAAAATGAATTTTACGCCCCCTGGATCGCGGGGAGTGGCTGTGGACAGTGGTCGATTGGTCCATAAGTCAAGTCAAGTCCAGTTCAATCAATAACCGATCAACAGACAGACTGGCAAGGCATTCGCATGCAGTCGATTGAAAGCAAAATTGCAACGGACGTTGTTGGATGAAGGACACTACCAAATACAGCCGCAACGCAAGCTTATTGGCTATAAGCTCCAATACTGCAGTCAAATGGCAACTTACATATATAGGAGCATTACACAAAGAGGAGAGGTTTGAAGGCATTCATAACTTCGAGGAAAGAAAACAATACGCACCTGTGTCCGGACGGAAATCCAAAAAGAGCACAAAGGATTTCAAAAAGGAAAGTATTGATAAAATTTGAAGATTTCGGTTTCTTTTAGCCTCTACCTTATAACTATTCATCTTATTGGTTTATATAAATATTAAATATTATGCATTGTACGTGGTAAAAAATAAAAAAACGGAAATACATTCTTGTCACATCACCAACAGAGTTACTTCTACAAATTCAAATATTCCACTTTATAAAATATTACATTACATAATTATACGCTACTACTTTATGAGTAAAATATGTATAAATCGAACACAGCGAGAGAGTTACTGCGAAGTATTTTCATCATACCAGCCTAATTGCTGGTATCATACAGCCCTTATGAATTGCAGTGTGCGCTTTCTAAATCGACAATTATGAGATTCCGATCAGAACAATTCAAACGCTAATTAAATGAACCATGACGCTGCTAACAAAGCAGAGAAGCCACCGGTGTTTTTTGAACTCCATGTTATGAATCTTCAGAAACATGATTACGACATATTTCCGGCAAGCTTCCTGGCCAACCCACCGAAAGTCCGAACGTCATTAGTGGTGTAAGAGTCGAAGATTTTAAATTAATGACCGCGTTCCGACTACGGTTTCGAATTTAATTTATTCAAATCGACCCCTGGGAAGAGATAGTTCCGCCAGCGGGAAAGCGTGAATCCGTTTTCTGAAAATCCAACTCCTTCCACCGGGACATTTCTAGAATTTGTAAAAGGCTTTCTACGGACGTCACGAGCCGCCAACTCGAAAATTTTCCCGCGGTTAATAGCAGTTTGGACGTCGGCCGGCGTACGCGAATTAGAAGAGAAACGAACCATTTACCAAGTTAATACACTTGGACGTTGTAGAAACTATTGCGAAAGACTAGATTTGGCATAATCCATGATTCATGAACCGCGGACGGGTGAATGTGGTATATCTTTAGCACCTTACATTTAAATAAACGATAATTCTGACAATAATTATATCATAATAAACGCAGTCGGCTCTTGGTGCTTGTACGGCCACAAACATGTACAGGAGTTCGAAATATATATAAAATTTTTTGTACTAGAGAACCAGGCCGCCCGGTAGATAATTCCGGACCCAAAACGGGGTTTTATACCTGAAATCTTTGTACCCCTAAATGAAAAGGTGCCTTATCTACTTGGGTCATGGGAGACGTATCGAATCGATAACCACGGCGTACTCCTCCTCGAAGTGTGCTTCACGCCGAGACTATTCACCTTCTGCGTAAATACGGGTATGATTGAGACGGTAATGCGCCTTTTTGAAGGCTCACGTTTCCATGAATCGGCCATGAAATCTTCGCCTTAGAAGAATGTTTCTCTCAATAACAAAGTCATATTCTTAATAGCCACAACAAATATACAACAACGAGATCAGATTGTAAGGGAAGGAATTACCATTGTGCGGGAAATTATTAAAACATGGAAACTAGTAAAGTATGTTTTCCACTTAATACATTTTTAGTTATTAATACTTCGGATCCTGGAACACAAAAAACTCCTTATTTGGCCTCCTTCGTGGATCCGGTAGGGGATCCAGAACGCCAAGCGGTAAGAGTTAATCCTGTCGGGTATCGTCGAGGGCGTTCGGATATCAATCTGCCTTGAAATCGGTCAGAACTTTCATTCGCGCATAATAATCTACCGAAACTGAGTTCTGGCACGTGTCGAAAAGGAGCGGGCGGGCGGGCGTGTGTGGGCGAAGAGACGGATGAGCCCCCCGCGCGTTAGTCATGCCCACTTTCCCCGCCACCGGTCCTGCATCCTGCTCCAGTACCGACAATTTCACTTCAGGAAATTGCAGGAAGGTGTATCCTTCAATAATAACTGCGCCCCGCTCTACAGGTCTACGAATGCCTTTTTTTTCACTTTCACAATAGGAAGTTCGGGGAAAGTGATCCGAGCGATTAAATTCCGTCCGGGTCATCGGAGCGGACGTCGCAGTTTTTCGAGTCTCATTCTGGGCGTGTCCTGACCGCGATTTTCGACACATCAGATTTTTTCCACCTTACCTGTATTTCCATTGAGGATAATTCGAAATTAATTCGTAAAATTTCGGCATTTTCATATATGACCACTTGTTTATAAGACAGCACTAAAAGAACAATAACCAGAAAATGTCGTCCGTAACCTTGACAACCAAAACACCACAGTAGTAACAGTGGCAGTGTTGACAGGATCATTCATCGGAATGATGCTGGTGAAGGCGAGAAGCTGATACCGTGTCTTGCTTGAACACGAGAATTATTGAATACTTAATGAATAAAATTAATTCTTATTAATTAACAAGCAACAATAATATTTTCAATAGAATCTAGTAAAACTGTGAACATTAAGAGATAAATTGTATTAATTAAAAATAATATTTATTTTACCTTTATGAAATAGTACAATTACATGTAATAAACTCTTCTATTTTTAATAATATATTTAATTATAGATGAATAATTTTTGTAGCGAGGAAAGCTTTGACCCAAAGTGTTCCTAATTAGTTCTTCTGTTCCGAATTGTTTAGAAAATCAGGACATCCTTCCGGAAACTTACAGTATCATATTTTCAGCTCTAATTCACTTGCAGAACTGTCGTCCGTCACCGCAGCTATTGGAAAGTCGAAGAATTGACTTAACACCGGTAGGTACGAATTAAAGCCTGGATTTAACCCTATTAGAGTTGTAAATGTCGCGTCGCTCACCGCAAAATGCCCCCGGGGCGGTTTTGGGGACCGCCGGAATGCCCGAAGAAATTAGTGGCGAGCGCGAAAGTCGGTTTGCCCTCAATTTAATTTGTCTATTAATACGAAACAGGACCTGGCGGCGCCCGGAGCCCCCCTTATTGCGATTGTACCCCCCGAACGAGGTGACATATTTATGTTATTCGAGGTACAGAGCAAATAAAAAACATCGATATATGGTTCATCTGTGAGTCAACTTAAAGCTCTATTGAAAACACAGAAATGATTAGCAACTAACGTATTCACTGTAAACTAATTTAAATTTTACATATATTTGGAATACCGAAATTTCTCCTTTCCCAGCCTTTCAGCCTTTTTGATTTCATTTACGCAGGGTATATTAGCCATTATTATTGTAATGTATCTGGTATTTATGAAAATCTTTATCTGCATTCCGTTTGTATCTGAGTGGGGCACCTCCGCATATCGGTTGTCGATGGACAATCGTTTCTGGACTGTAGTAAACACAGGACGCTCTGACATGTGTGACTAGAGACTGAAGACCGTAAGGCCGATGATATACCGAAACCTAGCCCGACTCTCCAAGATTAGATAGAATCTTACACAAAAGAGATGTAAGCGAGTAGTGGTGTTGTCGAAAGCAGGCTCTACATTGGCCGCCCCGAGGCAGTTTATCCTCTCAAACAATTTACTCCATATCCTGTAGAAATCGAACCCAGGACGGATATCTCTCCCGGCCAGTACGAACGAAAACGAAATTTTTCACCGTAAACCCCGCGCGTACACTTTCCCCGTTGACTGGACGGAGTCGAGTTGACGTCCCGAAACGAAACGGTCGCGGGGGGAGGGGAGAAAATAAAAGAAAAACAGGGAGTACGGAATAAAAAGAAATATGACCGCGCATTCCGAGTGCTTTCACTTGTCCGAATTGCACTCAAAACTCTCAGGGGGGGGGCCTTTCTCTCGTCGCGAGCCCCGAGTGAAAACACACGTCTTTATTGTAGAAAAGCCACGCACTTCGGAACTATACTATTTTCCGCGAATTGTACAACTAAACGATAACCCGGCGTTAATTGAGGGCGTCGGAAAAATTAAGTGGGGCGAACCCGAACAGGCGAGGCCCTAGATAAATTAGTCGCGGTGATCGGACGTCTGAAATACGCAGCCCAATTAATTTTATGAGAATATAAAAACGGTGTTAGGGTGGATTAGGGGAGGAGGGCAATTTTGTTTACATGAAAAGTTTTAAAACCGGCCATATGAAAATAAGTGCGGTCCAAAGAACTGATCCATGATGAAGTATCCATAAACATTCATTATAAAACTATTATAAAGTAATAATTTTTTACGACAAAAAATTATAATTTACCGTATAATTGGAATCGTATCGTTTAGAATTTTTAAGAAGAGTAACATTTTAAAATCACACAAACTGAATTGATAATATGAATAAAAATATACGTACTTATTTTTTTTACACGCACACATATACATTACAAATTCTAAAATTTGAATTTTGACTGTCCACTAATTTGTAACAACCGTCCAGTATCTGGTATCAATCGAAACCGTTTTGAAAGCTTTCTTAATTGACGACTGATGTATTTTAACGGTCTCGCAAGATAATTTCAGTCCTGTAGTAGTGAGAAACGTAACGATCTGTCACATTGCCTCACTATATCAACTATTTCGAATAATGTAGTCAAAGTAATTAAAGTTTTCAAAGGGAACTGTAGTCCGAAGGAATATTCGGCTAAATTCATAAAATGGCGTTGAATTAGATGCATCCTGTGATCATCGAAGACAGTTAGAGAAAAGACTGCTACTAGCGGAGGGGTATTGGGTCGGATAACCGTAAGTCTTTGTGAAGGCTGCCAGAAGAAAAACAGTTAATTAACGAACCTAATTGGCGATTTGAACCGGAATAGGGTTAGTATTAATTTGGGAATGGTAAGAAACGGCTCGACAGCAATTGTCCGGGCCCATTATTTATAGGGCATTTTACTGTTTTCTCCCAATAGAACAGTAAATTTAAATAAATAGAACATTATCTCATAACGAGTGGAGGATAAACTCTGATTGTGAACGGTTAGCATGAAATACTATAAGCTGATTATAAAACTAGATATTATCACATTTAGGATGAAACGTACGGCCCCATAATATTGCCGTAAATTAGTACTCTTATAATACCTATGGAATGTTCTTTAAAAGTGTTAGAAATTACATTTCACTCGTCTGTAATAATAAATGTACTGTCATATATGAAAGATTAAACTAGCAAGGAAAAGCCTATTTATAGTCAAAATATATATATAATATATAAAAAGTACTCATCATTTTAAGTTGAGATGACTTAAGTAATTTAAACAGCGGTAGAATGGCACTGACCCACTTGGTACAAATTAAACCGAAATACTGTTTTCTTGCGTCCATTAAGTCATTACATACAGACATTGCGTGCACGATTTGAGGTCAGTAAAATTAAGGACCCACCTATTAATGTTCTCTCGGATACTTTGCGCCGTAAAATCTTTCCCGGGGATCGTATTAGTTGGAAAATGAACTGAGAAATGTACATAATTGCAAACCGCGGATTATTTCCATACCGCGCTCGCCTGTTTTAATTTGATTGCCCCCAAACAATTACGGCAATCGAAAAAGGATTTCCGTCCGCACCGCGGAAATGTTTGAATTCGAATTATCTTTTAATTGAAATCTTAAAATAATTTATAGTTTGCTTACAGCAATACTCGCGGTACGGGCACCGAGGAAGTCAATAAAGCGGGGGATCAAAAATAGTTGTAATTCCTGAAGTGATTCGATAAACATCGAACTGTAATAATATTAACGGTCCGTGCCCTTGAATGGCCCGGCTGGCTAAATATACTCATTTCTTATTCCAAATAAGCGATTAAAGTGTCTGCAAAAATGCTGATCTCTTCCGAGTCGTAACCTGAGAATATATTGCCTCGTTTAAGTGTACATTTCAATTCAAGTTCAATTCGTTTGTCTGAAAGTTCAGCCTTCGGTAATGATTGTGAAGATAGAGAACACCGCCCCCCAATGTTAAATTAAGTCGTGGAGGAAGCGATAATTGGGCGTCGAGTTTTCAAAAAACTTGAAATGTTTGAGAAAGAACCTGATAATCACTGTCATCAGCGATGAACAAATGTGTGCAATTAGTATTCCGGGCAAATTGACAAAGTGGTACGAAGAGCCCCAATGAGATCCAAGAAAGTGACTGTCGCCCATCCCGATGCCGACGTTTAAACAACCGCTTCGCGCCTCTTTCTATGACCAATTTCCGAGGCTGATGAACGGAGCTATCACCCTGTCGATACTTAGAGCCAACCGGCTTTCCTAACAGTTTTCCTTTATTTCTTAACGGCCCATAATTTGTAGATTTCTAGGTGAAACTCCGCCCGACACACTTCGAATGGTCGACGTTATACTGTTGGTGACATTCGACCGCATTTTTTGTTATTAATGCATTATTACGGTACACCATTGACAGATAGAAGGCTAGATTACAAAAATGCCTATTTTTTTCCACAAGTTCGACAAATATTAAGAGATATTACAATTTTGTTTCCATTTCCAGGCCCCATTATTCGACAAAATAAATTTTAATTTAGGACCTGTAAGGATGCTACGTTCCATTAGGATAAAATGGGATAACTTATTTTTCATTCACTTATTTTTTATTCCTAGATTGTATTAAAGGCTTCCTAGATTTCGCGCTTATTAATCAACGGGATTGGAATATTTTGAACTGAAATGATTTTAATGTTTTGCAAAATATAGCTTCCCAATTTACAAAAAGTTTAAGAATCACCTTTGTGCCTTTGGTCACAATGTTTCCTATTCCGTAGGGAAACATTGGGGGACAGACATGATTGATTGTTTTCTTCTACGTGTCCCCATGTTATTTCTCTCATCTTCCAGAAATTCTTCCATTCGGCAACGAAGTTCCTGATTTACATATCTCATAAAACAAATATGGACAAATCGATCAAATGAATTAGTATAAATGTAGTGTCGAATTCATGTTTTTTCGGCCTCGAAGATAAAAACGGTTTTTGGGTCTAACCCGTCGAGACTCCCTATAAATTCCCTATTTTTTCTTAAGGCGGTCCTAAAGCGTTAGTGATAGCATCTTGGGTCTATTACATCTCCTGAGAAATCTTCTACACTCGCTCAGGCCCATGTATCTAGAACTTTGGCAGAGAAGCAAAGAATAAGTCCAGAGAATAGTTTATCTGAATATCTGAGTCTATGTAAAGGTCTCTTAGTGTTGTGCAGGGACACAATCACTAATTGAGGACATCATTCCCCTATTAGGTGGTCTAGGAACACAATCTTCAGAGAGAGTTCAGCTAAAAATTTAACCTTTGGAACTATATTTTCATTATGTAAAGTAAAAAGTCCCCCATATTTAAATAACGTAGTCTGAATATACATACTGAATCGCTTTAATATTTTTCTAATATAAGGACTTTAATAGTCGGTCCCAGGCGTATACTTCGTAACTATAAGACTTCTCCATTGAATGGTTTTAGAGTGTCCCTATTTTTTCAATAGTTATTATATGGGAGTGGGCAGTGTTACTTACAAACAGGCCTATTGTGCTAAGATGAATTGCCGGGTGTCGCCACCACCTGACAATGCAACGGCGCAACCTCTCTTGCCCAACGGGGTTCAACGAAGCCCCGAGCGGGCCGAAAAAAATAATTTTCGATCGGAGTCGAGTTACAGGTTCCCGGGTCGGAAAACCCCCGAGCCGGATTGCCTGGGGCCGGGATTGCGGCAGATCCGGGACCGACAATTGAAGCGTGAAGTTGCGTAACCGAGGAGACAGAAGGATACCCGGTGGCCGATGATAAACGCCGCCGTTGTGGGAGGGGTTGTAAACAAGGGGGGGAGGCGTGACGTCAGGGCGAAGAAGAAGGGACCCCACTTTCCTTTACGCGCTCTCTCGAGATATAAAACCGGGACCGGTCCCCACCAGTGTTCATTCATGATACGGCCTTCTTGTGGATCATCAACACCATCTACCGGCATTCAGTGTTTTATTACATATATTTTTAAGTGATTCCACTTGTATTTATTTATTACCGAGTGCGCCGACTGTCTGGATTACAATACCCGTGAGATCTCAATTTTGAGTGGTGAGTACTTCTCACATTTCTTTCTTTTTTCATTTATCCCTGGGTAAATGAAGATCGGTATTTTAGTTATCGAATAGTGCTTTTTGCAATTTCATACGTAGTTGTACGCCTCCAATACCTCCCCAATATTCTCAGGTGGACAGAACCTTAGCGCCCTCAATAATAAGAGATTCAGCAATTTCAGACTCTCCGAAGGCAAAAAATGTGAAAAAATTTAATTTCGAGTTGTAATTATACTTACTGCACTTATTGAAACGCCATAATAATAAGGTGCTATTAAGTAGAAGTGCTGTGCTCAGGGTAACATTATTAAAACTTGGTGTTCCAATGTTGTACGTGATAGCATTTAAATTGGTAAAAATCGCAAGAGCGAAACGAGTTATTTGTTTCATGATTAAATTCTTTCGCCCTGACCTTGCGGCAATGGCGCCTCGGTCGCGATGGGACGTAAGCTCAGTGATTAAATTAAATTGCATTAAAGGAAAATTCTATATAATTTTTTTTGAGGGGCGAAGAAAACCGCACCAATAAAAATCGGAAATATCCAATTACCTCCGCGGTAAGTAAACTAGCCCCGCATCTTAGTAAACGATGTGTTTGGATACTAACGGTGAAATACGTAATACGGTCCAGACGATTTTTTAGGCCTTGCGGTGTTAGAAACTAAGCACAAGGTCGTTGACGCTGGGTTAGTGTGACTAACAACATAGCGCCGCGCTTGCGGCCTTTTTCACGGTGGGGTAACTTCTGTTCTATTAGCACAAAGGATTCAGATCACTAAGCACAGATATCAATCCATAAAATTAAAGGTGTATGCAGTATCCGTTTAATTTGAACCCCTATTTCATATACAAAAATATATATTAACTTTAATTTCTATGGAACAATACTAGATTAAAGAAATGACGGCCAATCTAGTCACAAAATAATGAGAAGAATCCACAGGTATTGCCAATACTACGTATCATTATTATCTGATTCTAACTCACAGTCTAGCAAGTAAATAAAGTGATTACGGAAATAAGGTTCTAAATTCAAATTTCCATAAAATTGTCCTATCAGAAACACTCCCCAGAACACGAAGTACATATAAAAAAACCAGGAAGGTCTAGATTTATTGGACGTAATTTATATTGGATCTCCGGACACATTAATCTCCCCAATTTCTGAATGGTTTCGAATCCAAGCAACGTCCTCGACGGTTCGAAACCGACCGGAGCCGAGAAGTGGGTCAGCGTAACTAATGAGGTTCTCACAGCGGGCGCATCTTATTAACTTATTCCAGATTCGGACCTCCAAGAAAGAAGCTACCAGCCCGAGAGCCGATTTCATTTCGACGTTTCTTCGGTTTATTAATTGAAGCGTCGCGGGCCGTCCTATGAAATATGAGGACGAGTTTCTGAAAAACGATACCCGAAGTCGTTGTTCGGGTGGAAGGGGTGTTGAAGAAGAGAGTGGTACTCGCGAAGTGAGCTGTGGTCGTAACTAATTACGTTCCATTTCCCCCGTTTATTGTCAACCTGCGAGTTTCGAACCCGCACGTTTTATAATTTCAATAGGGGCGCGAGTGAGGAAGGGGGAAATCTATTTTTTTATCCGGAGAGAGAAATTGTTAGCTGCCCTAAACGGTTCCGGCCTAGCTGGCGGGGAGCCGCGACTAACGAGTTTCACTGGACCGAGTCGTATAATTACATTCCCATTTTGTCCCGTCCCAATCGCTACGGTAAGCCGGCTAAATTGGAAGGGGGCATTAGGAAATCCAATAAGTGACACGACAGGTTCCAGAATAATGACCCCGCGCTGATCATTGCCGACGCAATTTTCTACCGATTATGCGATTCCCTCCACGGCCAAGTGGCATTTCATTATGTCACACTCTCATTCCTCTGCGTAAATATTGCGAATGAATTAACTCTAATTAGGCGTCAGACAAGATTAAACGGCGATTGGGTGTTGCTTTTCTAACGGGATAGTGTTGCTATAACAAATACCAATTATGCCGACCACAGAAGCGTTCAAAATTTATTTCAGTGGGTCACAAGAGTGTTCAGTCACTCGGTTCGGCTAATTTTTTCTGGTCTATTTTGCTGACCGGTTTACGATATGGTTTTTCCCTAAATTATGTTAACGGCCGTTAAAATAGTTTATTATAGAAACTGTTATTTTTTATTCGAGAAATAATTACGAATCATTCCACGCTCCAAGAACATTAATAATAATTTCGGACAGGTTACGTAAATATGTTTGCAAGTGTACTGGCATGAGAGTGGCGGCGGCTGCTGAGAGGAGCGGTCCGGCTCGCTTCCGGGCTCTGACCTTGTCCCTAACCTCCATACCTCTTAACAACTTTCTTATACGAATTTTTATCACACGCCCGGCCCTGTGTGTTTTCGTAACCTATATTCGGCGAAAACCGGACGAATCCGATTCCGGGCTATTCTGAACTTTCGTCGTATTCGGTACGCGGACTTTCACCGCTTCCGTAGGTCGTCGGACGAATTGTCTCTTATGGACACGCGCATTACACAGAATAACCGAAATTCATTCATCGCTCAGCGAATTTTCCTAACTATGTCCACTAATTCTAGGATTTCTTGTACTTAAAAAATTGTATTTTGGTCACGTCCTTCTTAAAGGAGAATAATGAAAAGATTCGATATGTAGTCCATCACCAGAGTATTATAAAAGATACAGCACTTTATAAATTATTGCTATAATTCTTAGAAATTGGGAGATCGGAATATAGTCACAAGGCTAGACCACACTGCCATACTATTGACGATTTCGTAACTGATATATATCTAATAATTAGGTGTAGATAGGAAATTCTAGTAGTAAAGAAAATCTTTGGATCGATTTTTAGTCCTAATAATAGCATAATAACAGTAACCTCAACCTCTTTACTGCCTTCCATTACATGAGCCTCACCGGTAACTTTAAGTTTTTAGAAATCACAAGTACGGTCTGACTTTTCGGGGCCAGAAAGAGAGAGAGAGAGAGACACGTATAGAAGGTGGGTAGTTGAAAAAGAGGGAGTGAGAGTGAAAGCGACGTGGGAGCGCGCGTAGGGGCGAGGAGCGTCCGGGGGCGGCGCCTAGCTGGGAGAAAGAGACGCGCCCCAGGTAGTGGGGAGTAAGTGTGTCAGTGGGGGATCCGGGAACAGAGAGAGAGAAAGAGAGAGATGTGTAGAGGGGAGGGGGGAGTGTTGGGAGGGAGGGAGGGAGGGAGGGGAGCGAGAGCGCCCGAGCCACCCGGCCACCGGCCCTCAGCTCCACAGTGACAGTGAGACCATCCCCCGGGTAGCGTCGACCCAGACAGGATACCCTATCCGGCCTCCACCTTGCATCTATAAAACGGTAAATATCTCTTTTCATGGCTTGCGTACATTATTTCTCCTTACTGACAATTTTTTTAACGTTTGTTAAGATCTCTTAACATTCCCTTAACTAAAACGAAAAAAAGTAGATAACATTTCAAATTAAGTGTCTAGAACCAGTAGAGCTGGCTTTTCATTAAAAATGATCTTTATGTTGTTACGTTTCTTCTTGTCGATTATTTTTGAGAATAATTGTTACTAAAAATGGTAGTGAATTATTTGAAATTATTATTTAACTATACGCCTTATGACTTTCCAGGCATTGTCGATTAAAAGGGAACATTATCGGAATGTTGAGTAGGTTTAAAGGTTGAATTCTTATCATGAAATAGTCACTTCGATGTCTTCCTTTGTACCCATAATGGTTACTATTAACATAGGAAATGCTTTGTCCTCAAGGCCAGAAAAAAACGTTAACCGGATATTGCCCAAAATCAAGAATAAATACTTAACGTTTATTAATTTTATTATTCCCCGTTTAGAGCCGAAGAGACCGCAAATGAGTTCAACAAAAAATAAATTAAACGTCTTTCCTCACAGCCGCTATAATTTAATAGAACGTTAGAAATTGGAGGAGGAGAACTAAAAGACACCCACCGTTAAAGTCACTTTGGTAGCAACGTCGTAACTGGTGATTCGGGCGCTCTAAAAATGTGTCTTGTCATAACAACGCCGTTTTAGTGTACTGCTAAATTTTTAGAATTGAAAAAAGTATGTATCATCGATTAATATTTTTTGCAGCATCTTCCCCATTCGGCAGCGAGGCGAAGAAAGGACACCCCACAGAAAAAAATATCCTCTTACCATAAATAGAACCAATTTTAAACGCTCTGTCTCCCGTGTCTGCCGTGTTCAATTAAAATCTTTCGACCCAGTTAATCTCTCGGTTCCGATGGTTTAACCCATTTGCATTGCCGACTTGTTACCGTGTTATACTGACACATATTCACTGAGCATACACTTTACGGGGCCGTAATCGCGGCCGGCTACCGAGATAAATTGGCTATTAATCCAAGTAATTGCTCCTCGGATAACCGGTGTTTAAGTTAAAGGAAGGGTAAAAAACGAAACGATCCTTAAAATTGTGAACTTGCCTCGAGCTACTTTCCTTGAACTGCACAGTAGCCATGTGCTTTAAATTAGACAATGATTTTCTGATGTAACTAAGTAAACAGTTTATAGCTTTCATAGTTAACAATGATAATAATATTAAATATATAGTGATTTCGAATTTATTAACTATAAGAATTAAATTGAAATAGTAAAAAGTGTTATCTCTACGAAGTTAAAAAATATAAAATTCCACAGTCCAATTTTCTTCAAGTCTGCAATTAGCTTCCAAAAAATGAATAGTAAAGAACATCCCCGTTGTAACTTAAAATATTTTTTACGGTTGCATCTTTCATATATCGTTTGAATCAAGTGAACTTTGATAATTCTCTCATATTTAGTCTTATTTCCCATATTCTTTTTTCGATTAAATTAACAGTTCAAATAATGGATTATAATAATACATGAAATAATAATTCCACGTAATGTAAAATGTAAAGGCAATATTCGTTGCAAGATCTGGATGTTACTTAACCTATAAAGGGGGTTCGGTTATACTAAGCCGGTAAGACACCCTCGGCTTAGCTTCATATGTTTTTGCATTTAACTATTAAAATGTAATTTAAGCATCCCCTCACGCTTACTTTCCATGTATAAATGTGTCATAAATCTCACCGGTCATGAAGAATTTCACTGGCAGTACAATTTCACTATTATTCTGGTGTTAATTGCCCAGGGTAATTAAAAGATTTAAAGCGGCGTAATCTTCAATGCAGTCACACATTTCCGTCCAAATTAGCACTCGGCAGGAAATTAAACTTTCCCTTTGTGTTGAAAGGTGAAAGTAAAACATAATGAGACATGGAGATAACCATCTCTTTTATTTCATTGTTATTTAATTAACAGTATTAAAAATATTTCGATTTTTTGTACAATATTTTCTCCAACTCTTAATATTGGGAGATATTGTACTGCTGTTAGATAAACGAAAATTCATCCGCAGTTCTAGGAATGAAAGATTAGTTAATTGTATTAAATAGTACAAAAAGTTATTCTAATTAAATTTCTTAATAACAAGGTAAATTCGAAATATTAACTGACATAATTCTAAAATTTGGATTAACAAAGACTGTTGGTTAAATAATTTAAATGAAGTTAATGAAAGGAAATGGGACTAACTGAATTGAAGGAGTTGCTATGATAAACAAAAGTTCACCTACATTACGAGTAGTGTAAAAGGGCGTCCCTTGGAACTCGGTTAAGTGAGAGTGAGAAAGTCGAGTTTTTGTTCCACTGGTTTAACTTTTTTGTTGTTGTTCTTGCCGAGTACCGTTAGCTTATTAGGGCAGATGTTAAGGGGGAAGTGAAGGGCCCGGTGATGGAGCGGGGGGGAGGCGTAGGACCGGAAGTGAAGCCGCCCTAACGTGACGTCTTGTATAACACAGCATTCAACCGAGTCACTACCCGTGAAAAAAAAGGCCTCGAATAACGTAACGTGAAAGTGTATTGTTAAACTAAAAGTCTCTCCAGTCGACAAAATAAAGCGTTCATAATACAATGAAAACTGAATTCACGGGGAAAAACTTCATTATTATCGTTCGAGACGAAGCGAAATATCATGTCTCCTACGACGAAAATATTCATTAATATTCGTTACTCATTTCTTAATCCTTCTGAAATATACTAGTGTATCGAAATTTGCATTTATCCAATCTAGGATATATTCTGACCCAACGAATAAGATTCTACTTCGATTTACTGGATGTGTTTCCGCATGTCGAATGATTTTGGTCGACTTCAATTAACTTTCAATTAACTATTTGGGATTAGCGGTTTAGCCAAGAGGCGAACTGAACAATTTTTCGGCCGTCCGCCTGTCAAATGCTCAATTTCGCGAGGATCCAATCGCCGGCCGATGGAGGATCGATGGGACGCCGATGAAGCGGAATCGATCGGCTTGTAAATGGTGGGCCGTAAGTGTCGAGGCTGGCTCCGATGGTGGGGGCCGATCGGGTGGGGATTGACCCGTTCTGGAAGCATCTATTAGCCTCCTTAGTGGGCACCGGCCGCACCGGATGTCTTCACCTGTCCCGGGCCCATCCTAGACCCCAAATACCGCCGCCCGGTTCCTCCCCACTAAATAACTCCCCGACGCTTATATGGTATTCAAAAAGAGCGGATCCGGATCTGCCCTGGGAGAGGTCCACATTTGGAGAGTTACGGATATAAGACAACTTTCGGACGGCCGTTTCCCAAAACCACCCGGCTCTTTGTAGATAGTAATTAATTTCTGAAGTATAATTCATTCCGGGAACACGATTACATTAAAAATTTCAACTTAGATCTTCATTCTACTCACGGTTTAGTTTGTCGAGATTTCGTAGAATAACGGATGAGTACGGAAATATTCACGATGTGCAAAAATAGGACACTTAATGAAACGGAAATTAATTATGACGGAGGAATATCGGTAACACCTATAACGGTTGTTTATTCTGTAATCCCATTGAGTTGCGGATTCCTATATTTTATTCGGAAAATATGTATATTTTACTAATAATTAAACCGGGATAAAGAAGATGTACTTTTACGGCGAAAATCGCTTTGCTCCGAGTTCCTTCGATAATTTTCACTAAATACGAACTATAAATTGTACTTTTCAAAACCGAAGGGAACAGTTTTCGTCCATTCAAAGCGTGGTAATGATTTCGGATAACCCTTTAAACGACGCACCATTACCAGCCGACCTCGATATCTTTCGGAACTTAAATTTCCGTGGCCAAGTTCCGGCGCTTGGGCAAGGTCGTATCAAGGTCAATAGGATTTAGAAAGCGGGTCCTGCCGACAAAATTTCACCCGCCATTAGGCCGCCGGGTCGACGCGCGTTGCGTCACCGACGACTCCGTCGTTGTCAATCCAATCCAGCCGATGAATAGGGAAACGATAAGTCCGAGTCTCTTACGGTCCCAGTCTTGTTGCGTGAAAACTTATTACAACTAATTGCTCTGCAAGTGTGTCAGGCTCCTATGAATAGGAGGCCATTAGGGGCCTAATTGGACTGGCCCGATCGGGAACCGTGACTACTTTGGGAGATTTCAACGCTGCGTCAAGATAGTAGTAGCGATTTGTTCGGAAGAAAATATTCTCTTACGACATAAATGCCAGCTCCAATCAAAGTTGAAGACGGGTAAAGAAATAATTTTAATTTTACCCGTCCGAATAATTGCTTATAATAAAGTACTGATTGCTAGTCATCACTATTCTTTCTTTGCTTGTAGCCTTGAGTAAGACGAACAATTAATTCAATTAAACGTCATTGAACGGCCGTGTGTATGTCCTTACCACATACGTGATCATTTCTCTATACTCGCGTGGTTTAATTTTTCCCATAAAATAATTTCAACTTCTTGTAATTTCCCTCCTCTTTTCGAATTGTTATTCCCTACTATAGACGTAAGTCCTACCCAAGAACTTATTGCCATTCGAATATCAACCGAACAGCCCTAGTCAGAGTTTATTCTCTTCGTACAAAAATGTTTTCGGGTTAGAAGGGACACAAACGAGAAAGTGATTCTGTGGTTATCGGACGCCTAATAAATGTTTTAAGGCCTCAGGCAGGCACCCCCCGAGAGAGGGCGAAGGTCGGGAGGTAGAAAAACAGGGGGCGGGAGGGATCGAGGGCTAATAAGGGTGGAATCTCGCCGTAAAAAATCCCACCGGGTATACCGTTACTGTCTGGACGGTGGTTAGTCCCATCTCTCGGGTGGATAGGGTTACCCCCGAAAATTCATTCCGCCGCGGCCATCTGCGATTAGAGGAAGAGAAAGTTGCTCACCGAGGCTAAAAACCATAAGGCGGTGAACAAAGGTAGAGCGTCATTGTGAGGTTTACCCGAATTATCGACCTAAATCGTTTAATTTGACCGGAAGAATAAATCCCGTTTCTAGTAAAAACATGCGTTCTCATTTAATTCTAAAGTTATTCTAGGACTAATGAATGCAAATTAGTGCTATTTTCTTTAACACCGTATCCAGGCCGTTCCAAACTCATAAAAGTTGTATTCGGTTCGTCTGCCGGCTGGAATCTAGACCGTTTTGGTGTACTGCTCCCAAAAGAGGCCCGCTCAGAAAGCGGACGTCATTAGCGAGACAGTAGAGGCGAAATGAGACCCCCCGTTTAATTGTTATTGGACGGGGGGAAAGTTGCGGACGCCCCCGCCCCTCGCTACGTACCCCCTCGTCGCTGCTATTGTTCGCGCCTTGTTCAATATATATCCGCTCGTTCCAGACCCGTGTTCCGCCCTTACCCGGGGGTGGTAGAGGGGGCTGCCCGTTTCGCTTTTACGGCCGAGAACAATCGTGAAAGCTCTTCGAATCCGTACCGCCGGATCGCCCGATATGCGAGTGGTCTGGAATCCCTCAACGGTCCAAATATATTCAAAATGTGGCAACATCAAGGGGGTGCGTTCGGCCCACCCATAAAAGCTATTTTTTGGTCCAAAACGTCTGTGATACGATCGGTCCCTTCCTTTCGCTCCGGTCGAGGCGGCCGCCCGCTATAATAGGCGATCTTTAGAGTTGAAATTAAAGTTCAATTAATCTAATTATTCCCTATAATTGTTTCTTTATTGTACCGTCCGATAAGTAATTTAAATATCAGCTAATTAAATCTCTCTGGCCCAGATGCCGAGGCGACCGGTAATGCGGAAATAATATCGTTAGACCGACTAACGAATAAGATGCGTACCGTCCGTGGTGTACTATATAAATGTAATTTCAAACAAACTTCCATTTGAAAATATCCACCGTAGTCGACAAATTAACAAAATATGCGCATCCAGTTCGCACAACAATTTTGAATGTGTTAGCCTTTCAATGAATCATTTATACAGCGAAGATTATTAAGTGGGCCGGTATCTAATTTAAATCGACTTACCCGTAAAATGCGGATGAACATAATTAGAAGAATGAATCTCCGCCTCCGCCGTATTCTAGTTACATTCTCAAGGCGGCAAAGATAATAGCCGGGCAATTTAATTAATTATTACGATTTGGCTTAAACAGCCGAATAACGCCAGTTTTGGAAATTGGAAGCTTCCTTCCGAGAGGTTATCAGTTAAGCCTTCTCACTTCCGAATTTATTAGTGCAATTCCAAGGTTGGAATTATAACCGATTCCCTTCGGGATAACTTTGTTTTAATCCTTCAATGTCGAATGAATATTCCGTTCCATACAATAAATCGAGTTTATACAACGCTGAGGGGGTTTTAATTTTTTATTAGCGAGTAATCCGATCGTAAAACTCGTCGCGGGGTTCGAGAGCGCGATGAGCGCTTTTTCTCGTCGATTTTCCGGATTTGGAAAATTCTGTCCGGATTTAAAAATAGATTAGAAGGGTCCTTCGTACGAAAATATCCGGAACGTGTTTATACGAGCCGCTTACCTACTTTTTATTCACGGGCACCTGACGCGCGGGGGGAAGAGTGGTCCGGGTAACGGTACGCGGGGCCGGGAGCGGAGGTGGCCCCGGGTGGGGGGCGGCCGATTGTAGCTCGCGGGAGAAAGTCCGGGTACTTCCTCCGCGGCAGAGTCTAGGTCAGTGGGCGCACAGGTGCCCGCCTCCGTCCAGCCCTTTTCGCCGCACCCTAGACCCCCCGCCACACCCTTCAGACCCCCTCCATCCGAATACTGCTTCCCACTCGAGAGTCCCCTCCAGTTATTGGCCTCCGCTAGCGAGAAATTCAAATTTAAAATTTGGCCCTCAACGGGATTCGCCGAATCGAATGAAGAAATGGCCGTTGGTCCCAATATTCATTTTTATCCCGTCGATTTATAGAGATAAATATGTTGGACTGAGGGATGGTACCATGTTCACTGTGCTCTTCTAAGAAAGGTTCGTTCTAATTGACATTCGCACTGCCAAATACAAATTCCGCAATTTCTATATGGCTACAAATAAAAATCTTCGTGTCAATACTCCCGCTATGTTCTCATGTTGACTTTAATTTCCTTCATTTTTTTTAAATAACCTATTCTATTTTTTTAGATAAACCGAGATCTATCGGGGTTATTAAACACTAACAATGACACCAAAATAGAAAGTCTGCTACTTGCTGTCAGACCTCCAAACCTTAATTGTAAAAAGAATTGTTGTATTTCGACTTACCGGAGATGATTCTGCGCGTTCTTCCGCTCCTCCCCACAGCGCAGCTGCTCGTCCCCCTGGAACAGATGTCACCTGTAGTAATTGATTTTTCCTTCAACTTTCCAAGCACTCTCACCTGGCCAACCCCATTTTACTTCCTTTGATCCGGTTAGAGGTATAAATGAAATTTCACTAATCTAATTATAACTATTTCAATAAGTTACATTACGGGCTCAAGGAACTTTCTTCATTTATGAAGCAATAAAAAAATTATCCCATATATCTTACCCGTTGTATAATTATTAGAAAACTGACCGGATTCTTTTCCATACGGATAGAAACCGACGATCCCGATTTATTCTTTCCATTCGAATTATTTTCGGGCGCATCAATTCGCGTTCCGATTAGGCTCTTTAATTGTGGGAAGAACGGTTCGGAGCCGGGTAAAGTAAAATGGATTTCTGTTGTGGGAATGAGGGTGCTAATTCTCCGACGGGCCGTCGGAAGATTGCCCCGTGGCCCGGCGACCCCCATCCGGGCGGGTTCATTCTGCACTCTAAGAATGAGTCTTTAAAAACGGCTGTTATCCTTCCGAAAGGATAGCGCCGTCCCAGAAATGGGGGGCCCGGCGGTGACTCTCCGTTTTCGTTTGAACCGAAATAAGGGTCAGGGAAATGGCTCGGAGAATGGAAACGATATTTTGAAACAGATCCAACGAAAAGTTCAGTCTTTTGGATAATGAATAGACGGCATAATAAAATGTATATGAAATACACATTCGGAATGGTATTCGGACAGTTTTTTTTATATATAAATCGATGTAATGTTTCGATTATAATTATGGTTTTGTATTCGTAGAAATTTTAGAAAATGTTCTGTTGAGACACCTGGAAAATTGATCAAAGCATGTTATCTTTTATTGAAACATTTCGACATTTAATCGGTCGAGGCTGTGTTTTTCTCAGTGAGTACGCGATTCCGTTCTTATCCTAGTTTCGCGCGTCTCGTACCGAATGATTGGCCATACACGGCGACTGGGATCCCGCTAGGCCGTCTGACTCAGTTAGCCCCGCCGTCTGACTCCGGGTCTCCGGTCGTTTCTTTTAACCTTTTCTTTCAACTTCTTTCTTTGTCCCCTCCCCGTCATTTCTTCAACCGGACCGGAAGGCGGGAAGGTATACCATTTTTCGAGACGGCGAGGAGGAAAGTCGCATGAATATAATTCAACGAATGAACGAACGAACCGCTGACTTTTGTACGACAAACGAAATTGATTTAATGAGTAATTTTCAGTCCGGAGTTAACTGAAAAGAACTATAAGGGTCTCAGAACACATCTCAACGTTATCGCTCTTTGTTTAAAAATAAATAAAAGAAAATAGTGGGCAATTTGGAGATTACGTAATTAATAATTTCATTCTTTATATAACAAGGATTTGGAGAAAAAGATATATTTAAACAATGCCCTATTTGATGATGTATAAATCATGTATTTTTTATAAATGAATCAACTCATGAATGTGACAAATTTTCCCATCAACCGCAAACAGTTCCAGTCGTTCAGGTTGTCGTTTCTAGAACTTCGTCAAGGATATTAATTTTCATAACATTTTGCTTGGCATTCCGAGATTCGTCTTGATAATCTTTATAGTAATTAATTATAACGATACTTCATCGCTATCATAACTATAATGATATTTCAAAATAAAATTGCTAGAATTAGTTAAATGAGATTTAATCAATATCCGAGGAAGTAGGATCGAATTAACACTTTATTGGTTGTAAGGCGTTTCGTGTCTAGGGTGGGGTATAGTGTCGATCGGGGGAGAATAGACGACAGGATAATTGTCACCGACTGTGCCAGGAGGGAGAGGCGAAGAGGAAGGGGGCCCCCGAGGCCGGCGGTCTCTTCTAGCCCTCGGCCAGCGGCCCCTCCCTAGACCGACTCCGATGACCTTTATCTGGCGTTAACTGTACTTCTTTTTACGTGTCACACACTACCCCGGAGTCCGGTGAATTACTGGGCGGCATCCAAACGGCCGCCGCCAATATGCCGTTTCGTAGCACGATCGTGTCGGGCCCGAATTATAACTAATTTTACTAAATCGCTGTTCGCCATCCCCGAAAACGATTACGAGTAATTTTTTTTGCTCGGAGTTTATCGAGGCTGGGAAAACATTTAGTGAGTTAAGTGATATTAATAATAATTTTTTATCTCCAAATATTTCCTACCTGTATAATTCTTTATATAATACCCTATAAAAATAGCCGGTTTAATTAGTACAATTTATGAATTATGCACTTGCATCCACCAGCTTCTACTTCACATTCAGACAGTTAGGAAAATGTTGATTCCAGAAAGAGGAACCTATTTTAACCCAAAATGTACGCGGATCAATTTGAATATGATTATTTAAACTGCACGAGCGCTAAATGCGTTGGTAATACACTTTCCCAATCGCGTGTCGGAAGGACTCAATGCCGGTCCATTGTCGAATTGTCGCTGTATTGATAAAAAGTGAAAAGTGGACGGCTCGAACATTTCGTTCGGATCGAACTTTTCGATTGTCCTGAGCGTCCATTCAACTCGGCGTAACCACGTCCCATTGTCTGCCCGGGTCCTTTTCGTCGCCCCTTCGTTTTCACTTTCTCTCATTGTTTAAATCTACCGAACGGAATCCCTTTCCATTTCAGAGCGGACGATTGTCGGGCGGTAAAAACGCGACGCATATACAGGTGGCCAACAGCAGAAAAATTTATCGGTACCGTGATAACAATCTGAGATCGGTTACCTCGGGGCAGTTCGCGTTTCCTACATATAAGTTTAGGGACGACCATCTCCACTACTGAATAGGAGACCGTGCATTAACACGAATGGTCCGAATGCGAATTAAAATCGATCAGTCTAAATGGGGAGAATCGTTAATGGGAGAGTTAATGTAGTTGAAGCACCTTTTGTAATTGCAGAGTAATTGCCCTCCGTTACAAATATGTACATTTTTAAAAATAACTTTAAGGATTGTTAATTTTAAACGGTCTGCATCTACAGTTAGGCACAACTGTAAATACGCATTACAGTTTACATAGATTAACGTGGAGCGGTGAACACGAACCTCGAGATGAGTTCCTCACATGGCAGTACTGTAACTGGGCCGAAACGGATCGGGCCGGTGTAGTTCTTAGGAATCAGTGCGCGAAATCGCGAAAGGCCTTCAGATGACTAAGCGGCCACTCTTGAAAATGACTTTTTATAAAAACCGCACAAAAGGAGCGCCCCCATCCCAAACTTGGTCTTCTTCCGAGTGACGCTGCAGAAACGATATTCCATCTTCGGAATAAATGATTCCCCGCAGTGAGCCATTTTGAATAATTCTACACCCCTTATTATAATCATTATACCCTGGGGCGTTTTAATGCGGTCCGCTCAAATTTCATTTCTGGAGCGGACTACTTGAACTCCAATGCCTTAATACCCGGCCCTGAAACCTGTTCAGGAATTGCAACCGGAATATAAGGGGACGCGAAATATTATCTTTTAAACGTTTACCTCAATTTTTGAACGCACGTATAAATTAGGTGTTAAAGCGAATGGGAAGTTATTAAAATGCAGTTCGGCGATACAATTTTTTAAAAAATCCCCGGATTCCACCTGCGGTTTTATCGACCATTAAGAAGGATTGGATAATAGCGGCAGTTTTCTTAATCGGCAATGCTTGGCCGATCGAACAGAATTCCGTTGTAAAGCGGTTTTAGCGGTTCTTTACAGGTGTTCGAGTGTTTGACATCGAAATCGGATTATATTGGCCAATTTTCTTAGCCTCATTCTTAGTCAAATAGAAAATGGAAAACGGGCTGGCTAAAGATGATCGATTCCGGGAATCTGTCATGTTGTGTCTGGTCATTACGGTAACAGTACAATTACGATCGTAGTAGCGTTATCGACCTTGTTTTTTGACCAAAATCTTTCGTGTTTGAATGAACTAGTACAAAATCCTTCGCAAGTACTAGAAACATTGACAGAAATTCAGTTATGTTCGGATTAGAGTCCGATTAATTAGGCCTAGGCGAGCATCACTTTTATCTTCCAATTCTGTTTTGTAATAATTATTAGTTTCAATTATAAAGTGCTCTTCAGTATAAAGTCTCGTTTTTGTCATTTGGGTTTGGGATGTTAAAACCCGCTGCTAGAAGATGCATTATTGACAGTGCACAGTATTATAATGAATAAGTCTAAATTGCAATGGCCAATGGCTCACACCGGATAGACCGTCGGGTCTTTCTCTCCATGGGAATCGGACCGGACCTCGGTGCCAGTCACAATAGCATCACTTTCACCGCTGGCCGGGCCTTTCTTCTTCTCAGTCGCATTCCACGTCGCCCCCAACTAAGAAAACCCCTCTTATTTTTCTTGGCTCTCACTTGCGTTTATCCGGCGGCAGAAGAAAGAAACAAAAAAACCGGACGGAGCGTTTCCTTTAGAAAGGTCCTGTCATTTTCCTCGAGCTTTTCCTTTCTTGCTTTCGAATTCTTCGGCTGCGGAATTGAAAAATTTGATGTCTCCAATGAATTTGAGATTACAAAGCTAAATGGTCCATATTGTCTGCCCTGAATTAATGAATTAATCTATAATGGTTTTCAGTTTAACATAATAATGTTGTACAATTCAAAAATCATATAGTCATAACAGGAAACGAAATACCGCCAGTTACTATTTTACTTATAGGGAAATCATATAAAGTATTATTAATTTAAAATAAATAGCTTTACTGTAAGTTTTCCGCGGAACAAGATGATTCTGTACCCACGTACGTTTTGAAATGCAATATCGTTGATCCAGCGTCGATTTCACTTAGCCCAAAAACGTCTGCGCTATTTCTCACAGACCCGGCTAACTTTCTTCCGAAGTATCATGCCCATTTCGAACGCGAATCGAGGTTTCTGTGCTGATCAAGACTTTTCGGTTTCGGGCGACCATTTCTCTCCCCTCGAGGGCGTCACGACTTAACCGATATTCAGGATCGTGTCAAACACCGCGCGCAATAACTGACCGAACAATAGGTCGCACTCTCAGAGATTAGCTTCGCTTTCGAATTTTTAATTCGCTCTCTTCAAATTTCCGTCCTTCAACAGGGTTAAACGAGGTTTACAGCGGGTTTCACGAGCCTTTACCCGAGCGGTGGGTCCGAATAGATATTTTCGAATATGGGTCGGTCCGGGTCATAAATTACTTTACAATTAGACGGTTGATTCGTGGCCATTTCGAGCGGCCCTAGAATTAATACGAAAAGTAGAGCGGTCTTCTTAATGGTCGAGCTCCTGCCGTGCACTAGGTTACTGTGTGAAGCCGAGCGTTTTCCACTGTTCGCAGAGGAGTGTAAGCACATGCATTAAACAAGCATGTTTAATTAACGCGTCAGAAACTACAGTCTCCATCATCAGCAGGCCACCACTATTATTAGTCTAGTTCTAATGTACGGAACACTATCCATCTTGACACAGTAATAATCGAGCTTTATTCCGTGACGTATGATTTCTAACAACTGTAAATTTCACGGGACGTAAAGAATTAAACGAAAATGATATTTCTGAAAAGCAACAATTGACAATCGTAACATAAAGAGTAGGAAAAATGTGTCAAATATAATATATTTTACATTAGCAGGCACCAATGTTTTTCTCTCTCCACCTGAGAATGGTTGCATACAGAATGTGTTCGAATACCATTCTTCAGTAGATGCGTTGAATTGAGAAGCTTTAGTAAATGAGCGACCATCGGGGAAAGCTAGGAACGCACTATACAGAATTAAACGAATAAACTCAAATAATAAGGCAAAACTATCTATGCGTTTCTCCGTGCGCATAATTTATTGCTCTTATGGAGTTTTATGGCGGTCCTTTCACGGCATATCACCCGGACGTTTTACGACCCGTTTCGTAGAAACCTATATTTACTGACACTCGGTACCGAGTCGTATGGGGATAGTGAAAGTAGTTTAGCGTGAAGAGTGGGCACGCTATCAGCCGAACCTGGCTGGTTCGCTCCACAATGCAAGTGGGTTAAAAAAAGTGGGGATTGAACCCGACAAAGAGTGCTCTGCCCCGAAGCTCCCGCTCCCTATCAGTCCACCCCAAGCCGGCACCGCGGATGCTCAACCAAGAGGCATGCAGTTCTCTATTACCTACTCAGTTATTTGTATTTAATTTTACATCTGACCAAAAAAAAACAAACAAGTCTGTCTGGTTACGACTGTAATTGCATAGTGTCGTGTTTTTTCGTGTGTTACAGATAAGGTGTAGAAATCGTAGGAGATACAGTAATAAAAGACAGACAGTAAAGGACCGCCATCATGCGGAAACACCTGAGCCCGATACTAGGAGCCATCGCTCTCATCCTGCTTTCATTCCAGGTAAGCAAATTCAATATAATTATTCAACTTCTTGAAAGTATGTCAATTCTCTATTACAAAATCCATTAAGCGTTAAGATTAAGCGAGCCTCTTATAATGGGGAAGACACCTGTTATCTCATTTAACGGAGAAAGGCTCAAGTCTGTAACACTAATCTGTACATATATATAATTGAATACTAATAGTATGTTTTAATAGAAAAATAAAGATAGAAATTTAAATTCAATTAGACAACTATGTGTCAAAATTATTATTTTATAACAGATAGAAAAAACCTCCCTGACTCTGAATTCATTAAATTTGAAACAGAAAGTAAAAATATTATAATATAAAATTTTAAATGGCATTATAGTACCGTCATTAGTCTCACATATCTCTTACAACAATCAATACTGAAATATGTATATCTTAAAATATTATGGAAAGTATATTTACCAATTCGTATAACAAGCGCACGAGATATAATTTCAAAAGAAATACTCGAGGTAATCTACCCTCCTGCGATAAGTTGCGGATAATGGTCAAGTTGCGCAATTACCCGAATGTAGGTCATTCCAGAGTATGGAGAAAAAGCACCTTGTGAACGGTATTTTAACTTGTAGTAGCGTTCGACATTCCTCGTTTAATTCACAATTATATCACCGTTTTGTTTTTACTTCCGTTATTATTTCAATATCGTTTATAAATATGCTATAAATGATTGAATAATGCGGTGAAACTATTTGTGTCCTCTGAAAGACGCTTAAGCAGCTGTTTTATGTATTTTCATTGGAGTTCATTCAACTGAAATTATCTAAATTTACTGTACTTGTCCTCCCAATAAAAGTGGTCTCCGAAAATCTTCGGCGCGACGAATCTTAAGGTCGACTGACGTATACCGGCCGATACTTTAGTGGTGCGAAGTGTAGTAGGGGTGGGTGGGGGGGGAGGCTTACCGCTGACAATTAAGCCGAAGGGGGTAAAACTTTCTATAAAGTAAACTGTAGCTGGGACGAGAAAGCTGACTGGCTGTGGTTGGCGGGAGTAGGCCGTTACCGGATATGATCCACTTCGACCCTCCCCCCGTCATCGCCACAGCCATCGCTCTTTTATGGAACGCTTCCGTTCGCACAGGAATAAGCGGGGTGGGAAAGCTTCGACTTTCCCAACCCCGCGGCGGACGTATCGGAACCGCATTTCGAAATTTTACTTATCCATCTGTTCCGAAATTTTCCGGCGAGCTTTCAAATCGTAGATAAAAGCCTCTCGTAGGTAAGTCTCTTTATTACCCAAAAAAATATTATGATTTCATGCTCAAACGGAAATAACAATATATGTCGGCATAACGTATTTAATTCAATTAATTCTTCAAAGTTGTAAATGGAATTTATGAAAACTATAAATCAAAAAGACAAATGTAGTAATTAAATTAACAAAATTACGAAAGTTCGAAAGTTTATATGATAATTACAGCTGGGATTCCAACATACGAGATTATTTTAAGTAAACATATAAATGTTCATCTTGAGAAATAATTTCGCTCGAATAATTCCAATCAACTATGATTAGAAACATCTAGACCTTATTTTTCCTAGAGCTTAAACCTTCGGCTTAAACTGGGCTTCTGTCGAACAGAGGGCGGGAGGGAGAAGAGTGGGACAAAGAGAAACTTTCCGGATTGCCCCTCGACGAGACTTTCCTCTTCGGAAATAGAAACTAGAAGAATGCTAACTATGATTCGGAGCCCAGATTCGAGGCACGTACCGGGACTTGGGTATTTTTAGGAGCGGTCCCATAATTGGAATCCACCGGTCGCATAATTTTTTTTTTTAATTTCGCCGATTGTTCGCGACAGTTAGATGAAATCGTCACTGAAACAGAAGGGGGCTCAATTTCATATTTTTTGCTTTTGGACTTTGAATCAGTAAAGCAAATATCAGTCAGAATCCGAAAAGGGCATAGCGTAAAAATTATACTGTGGAACACGAACTGTAAATGCGCTGTTATTTCTACCAACACTATTATTGACAGGGACACAGAATGTATGAAAAGTTCGAATCGTCAAGGAACAGTTAAGGCGGCTCTAAACGAACGCCAATTAGTGTCCGGCTAATTGACCCAGAGACCCGAAAGGCCGCGAACCAATGCCGTGAACAACGTTACCGTGTTCTGTTTTGAATTGAAACAAAAATAAATAAATCATTTCAGTAGGTAGTACACATTTTCAGGCGTATACTGGTACCGCCATGATCTGGACAGGCGGGCTTGCGAAACCGAAATTTCACTTTGCTTTCACGAGCGCATCGTATGCAGGGCTTTGAATAACGATCTGTCGCCCTACCGGTAGAAGTTCGTTTAATGTATACATATTTACACACACTGTACATAATATGCGCGTATAATATTCATGAACTAAGAATATTTCTCTTCTGTTCCCTACTGCGCTCTGCTCTTTAAAATTATCATTTAATTTCCGGTCACAAAAACAACAACCTGCACTATTTCGTCGCAATATAAGGTATAGGCTTATAAGTATGTATGTGGGGCACGGAACTGAGGGCTAAGATAACAGCTCGTTCTACACTCCGATCGGGGTAATAACTTTCCAGTCCAGTTCTTGACTGTAGGCGAGGAATTGTTTTGGTCTGTTCCTTAACAGTTGAACAGTTCGATTACCCGTAATAGAAAATCATATTAGGCTAAAGCGACGTTTTATATAAGGCGGGATAAAAAATTTAATAGATACAACGTCGGATAATTTAACTAAAACGTAAGAGACTATAAATCGCCGAGTTTATTCATTAAATTAAATCATACTTGAAATCAGTGTGCGAGCATTAAATCCAGCCCTGAATCGATAGATTTAACATTTCCTTAAGCACTTGTACGCAATCCATAAAGAGGTGCAATAGAGGGGGGAGGGAATAGAGCCGAAAGCGGGGCATAAATTACATTGGGAGTTCATGGCAATTCGTTGGCACGGCGCACTACCTTTTGAGGTCGTTCGGACTTGGAAGGTCACTTATTACTTCCTCCCCCGATAAGCTCCGATTCTTTCAACTTAACAGTTCAATGTAAACAACTTAAACTCTACATTTTTTTGTCAAGTTTATTTATCTGACAGCCCATCATGAGTCTATTGGACTACGCATTGAGGAATATAGTACGGTATATTAAAGTAAGTCAGAATTAATCTAATGAAAATGTATGCAGAGGTTTTACACATCTTGAGCATTAAGTTCGTCGAATTGCATTCCGCTACTCTCCTCCTATCGCCGCATCCATTATAACGAGACCTGCATTCTCAACAACGGCCGCCAATCGGAGCGCATCATTCGGCTCCCTTTCGCTCAGGCCCAGGTAGTTCATGATAGTGCCGTAATGTTGCAAGTGGAACTTTTTTAACGGGTTTGCCCAGACCGGCCTCCTTGAGTCTTCCTCGAAGGAATTTTTAACACAGTCATAAAGAACTAGTCATTTCCTGATGGATGCTTCCAGTTCCGAAGCCTAAGCGGTTCCTAAGGTCGCAGCGATTCAATATTCAATAATAACAAATCGGTCCTTAACCGCGTAAGATTTTTTTCACGAGAAGACAGCCATTTTCTTTTCACGGCCCATATTAGGAAAGCGTAAAAGCTGAGTCTGAAAATTATCGACCGAGGCTGACAGTTGTCGCACAACAATCAACTTATAAGGCAATTTTGAGGGACAGCGATGAGACGGGAGGAAGGGGTGAAAGAGACGAGGCACTTTCTCGGGGCGGGCTACCCGCCGCTAAGTGGGACGGCGTCGCCGCATTCCTGGCACACTTAAACTGAACCAGAGCCAACTTGAAACCGGGGGCTGGGACAACTTACTTTAGCATGTGTCGGCCCCCGCCTAATAGCACTACCTGTAATACTTATGGGTTTGACGACCCCCCGTCCAGGAAAGACCAACGCGCCTTTCGCCGGCTTTCGAACGGTGCGACTGCAACTGCCAAACCCCGACCTGTGGTTTACTTTCCAAAACTTATTTTAGCGCACTACTTGTGATTAGATATCAATTTTTAATTAGCCACTTATTGGGCCTTTGCAAGAAAACTATCAACCGCCTCCAACTAGAAGTTTTAGATGGAAACTGGATGCCCGTGTCCAAATTTATCAGTTTTCCACAACATTACCAGCAGCATTTTTGACACTTTATACTTGATATTAAGTAATATTGATAAAATACATTCTTGGTCTTCCTCCTTCGCCATGTCGAACCCCCTTAGACTGAGAACGGATCCCACCAAACAATTCATGTACAATTCAGAACGGGTTTAATAACTCGGTACAAACTGCAATACCGTTACGTCAAAAACAACCTTCCCTACCAATTGTAAGTTAATTTTTCCCACGGTAATGTCCCAGACTGAGATACGGATCGGTACCTCCCAAGTACGCAATATATTTAATATATAATAATATACAGCGGCACAATAGAAATCTGTAAATTGCGTATAGAAAACGTTTTTCTATCACCATTTCCGAAAAAGGATAAATGCGTGCTGGTGTGCTGAAATTAACAAGGCCATCGTAAATCTGGCGTGCCGCGCCTCCGTAAACTGGGCCCGAAACAATTTTCTTTTAACCGACCGGCCGAACACTCGACGATTATTGTCTTCCAGAAGATTCAACCAGAATTACCGAACACAATTAGTATTCACACCGCGGCCCGAAATAATAACCATGCGATCGAAAACAATGTGTTCCATCCACTCCAAGTAATGACCCATCGCGGGAAACACGATTGATCGATTTTTTTCCCTTCGGGATTACAACCGACAAGCATTCCAAGTTATAATTTCGCGCCCGCTCTAAATTACATTAATCTTAATTCGTTCAATTAAATACAACAACCTACGATATATTCGACAGAATGAAATTGTTTGGTTGTTCTGTATTCAAAACCTCGTCGGTACGATATTTTTGCTCGAACGTAGAATTTGGTTGAATTTAAATTTGATGTACGCTTTGGGTTGTACTTACGTCATAGCTATTTTGTCCCTGTTTCGTGTCAAAGACCTTGTCTATTTAACCGTTCCCGAATTCCGCCCATGTCGTCTACGCTCGACTTCTTATGGTCATCTGAATACATTCATGAATTTTCAACGGCTACTGGCTACCTGCTTCGCGTCAAAATTCGAACTACGCCTCTATGTATTTGGGTCAATCTTGTACCGTATTTGACGAAGTATATTCGGCCGACACAGATTTTTACTTTGTACGCATGACTCTGTCATTATTTTCATATAAGGCGGCATTAATTAATTATGACACTTCATCGCTATGAACATAAAATAGTTTATTTTAATGAGTAATTATTTTGGGCAACTGACAAAATAAGTTCGGGACTGAATCTTCAATAAAAAGGGAATTATCGGTAATTTAAAACCGGAAAAAATAGTACGTTTCGATTCAGTAGTTATAAGACTCAAGCGTTCCGAATCGCTGAATGGAGTGATTAGATTGCCAGTCTAGTCAATGTTAATAGCAGTTGCTCTTGACCGCTAACCTCAGCTGCAATGCCATAACTCCAATTTTAATCCACATTTTATTTATTGATTATATTCGTTTATTATCGATACGCTATGATATATCCCGAAGAACACAGAATTTACGTACCCAACATAATCCTCATATAGCAGTGCAACAAGATACAGTTATAAACCGGCAGGGTTAGGACTAATTGGGGCTCGGTTCGAGTCGGCCTGTGAGAGAACTGAAGATCCAATTTCAAATGGAGCGGATAGCGGGGAATTTTCACATAATCTTTGCCCGTTTCCCGCACCATTAGGCTATTCTTAACCGGCTCCGTTCCCTCGAATGGGGCGGGCGATCTTTGTCTCCAAGTGGGTCGGTCGCCAGGCTCATTCACACCATTAAAAACGCGACCACTGATAATTGTGATATTATACGAGCCATTACACCCGTGGAGAATTGTAAAGTCGTCCAATTAGGGCACGAGGGGACTTCTCTGCGAGACACGCTACACTCCGTCCCTATTCAGTAAACTACTAAAATAAAGAACGCTGAATACATTTAGAGTGAAGAAGTATCACAAAGTTATGCTTTGCGGCATAGTTCACGTTGTTAAATTAAAGCCGGATAATGACCCTTAACTCATTAAGAAAGTTAACAAGCTGTACACAAATAAAAGACAACTAGAACGAATTTATACTTCCAAGCTGGTTTTTTAATGCTTACAGGGTAGTTTTAATCGCTGATTCATTTTAATTTTTAGAACAACCTTTAATAAATGTGTTCTAATTAATAATATGATTGTTGTCAGGGTGTGACGAGCGAAGCTCCTCTGGTGGACTCGGCTTCTTTGCCTTTGGAACACCGCGCAGTTTACGGGCCCCCGCTAGCCGGGCCACCCCAGAGCTACGGCCCGCCGCCACCTCCCTCAGGTGCCGGTCTCGGTCCCGACGATCCCTGGCCTCTCGCCACTCCGGACATGCCCCAAATCAAACACCTCCAAGTCCAGTGCGAAAAGACTCACATGCGAGTCAACATCGAATTCGACAGGCCGTTCTACGGAATGATATTCTCGAAAGGTAGTATAGAACATGTTGTACGGTGTATTCAATTCATTATCGGGACGCGAATTTATGCCTTTATACATTTCCCTATTACATAATGATTAAGTTCCGCGCAATAGGCGGAAGTATTGCAGGTACGTTTCAGCTTATTTTGTTTCTTCGCAGGTTTCTATAGCGATCCCCACTGCGTTCACCTGAAGCCCGGTACCGGACATTTGAGTGCCACCTTTGAAATTTTCCTCAACAGCTGCGGCATGTCATCATCGGCCAACCATAACGCGGGAGGATATTCGACGCCCAGTGGAAGCTACGTCGAGAACACGATTATCATCCAATACGATCCGTACGTTCAGGAAGTCTGGGATCAGGCTAGGAAACTCCGTTGCACCTGGTACGACTACTATGAGAAAGCCGTTACGTTCAGGCCGTTCCAGGTGGACATGCTTCACGCCGTCACAGCCAACTTCTTGGGCGACAACTTGCAGTGCTGGATGCAGATCCAAGTCGGAAAGGGACCTTGGGCTTCCGAAGTATCGGGTATCGTGAAAATCGGACAGACCATGACAATGGTATTAGCTATCAAGGACGACGAAAACAAATTCGACATGTTGGTTAGGAACTGTGTCGCTCATGACGGTAAAAGGGCACCCATCCAGTTGGTCGACCAACACGGATGCGTAGTCAGGCCTAAGATAATGTCCAAATTCCAGAAGATCAAGAACTTCGGACCGTCCGCGTCGGTCGTGTCATTCGCTTATTTCAAGCCTTCAAGTTCCCGGACTCGATGAACGTCCACTTCCAGTGTGTTATCCAAGTTTGCAGGTACAACTGTCCCGAACCCAGATGCGGCGGTGACTTCGGAGGATTGCCTCACTTGGGAGGTCTCGGAGGAGAATACGGACCACCTCCGCCTCTCGGAAACGGCGTGCACTCCGAATACGGACCGCCCCCTCTCCTCCCCGAATACGGAGCTCCCGCCGCCTTCCCCGATCCCCGTCATCCTTCCGGTCCTTCCGGAGCATACTCCGAGAACAAACCCGTAGAAGTCGCTCCTCCTTCTTCGACTTCCAATCCTCCCAACCAGTCGTCGCCGCCGCCTTCCAACTCCGCCCCCGTCAACAACGACATCCACTTGCCGCCCCCACCTTTGCCGGGTCATCAAGCCGCCTACACGACCGTTAAAAGGAAGGGAGGAGTCAGCGACGAGATGGAAGGAAACCTCGCCACCCTCGGAGGTCGGCCGAGATCGGTGGAGGGACTGCCCGTGGAGCTGAAGGGACTGAGAAGGAGAAGATCGGCCGAAGTGGTACACAATATCGTGGTGACGCACGTGTACAAGAGGGAAGCGCAAGAAATGACCGACGTGAACACGAGCCGTATCATCCAGGTGGTGGCTCCCGGAGACGTGAACTTCGCGCTGAACGCCGGCTCGGCGAGCAACGAGACGGTGGTGATATCGTCGACGACGCCGGACTCCGAGAGTATTTGCATGAGTGTTCCAAGCTTCGTTGCCGGTCTGATCATGTTGCTGGTGGTGCTGGTCGTCGCCTGCTTGGTAGCCGCCTTCCTGTTCGTCAGGGTGCGGCAGATCGACCGCAAGGGGATGACGACCGCCACGACCTTCGTCCACGGGGGCTACGACAACGTCGGTGCCGAATTCGTGAAGGTGGCCAGTTAGTGGGGCCTCGTGTCCGCGGCCCGCTCTCTCGCTCGCTCCCTCGGGGGGCCCGGCACCTCCCCCTCTTCAGACCCCTCTTGTACAGACTGACTGATATAACGTAACCCGTAGAGTGTGCTCCCCCGAAACTGTACTCGTCCCAAAGTTATATTATGAAGCGTTTTTGGGGTCCCGCCACAGCCCTAAGTCAGAAACGTGCTCACTACCGACTCCAAAGATGCGACGTACGCCCTTCGTATGGTCCGTGACCACCAATACCCCTTAAGACTCCCGTTCCTTTTCCACGATCCCTTTCCCGTCCTCCCTAAATTATTCAATTATTTATGTAATAACGTCCCCTTCCCCGATACTAATCTCCCTTTCCGTCCCCCGACTTCTTGTTTACTGTATCATATCGTTAAGTTATTGTTAGTGTGTCATTGTACTTATGAATGAAAAATTGGCATTGTTACAAATTGTATATTAAAAAGAGTTGAACAAGAGCAGTTTACATGAGTGTTCTCCTGCAGATAAGAACCGGTTCTCATTCTCTCTATCTCTCACTCTTCTCTCTTGGGCCCTCTCTCCCTCGCTCCCTCTCGGTGTATCTTTCTCTTCTCTCTCTCTCACTCTCCGATTCGGCCCACTTTCCACCAGCCCCCTTCTTGTGTTATTATTAATGCAGGCCTAAAAAAGAGTAGAGGCCGCTGTGAAGGTATGGCCTACTCCCGTGGCCCCGATCACTTGTTGGCTCCCTTTTAACATCTATCGTCCCAACCTGATTATCTCTCGCACTCACACACGCATCACACATTGGCACACACACAAACCAACGCATAAACTCACCTACACGCGTAATGAAGCCGTGCGATACTCTGAACTCGCACAGGACCGAGATCCGATTGTATGGCACCTAACTCATAACTAGTCATATATATTGTAAACAATTTGTAAAATTGTATGATACTCTTAATAGGAAGTTTGTTGTATAATATTAATCAAATTTATCGTAATAAATATTAAACGCATATTTTTTAAATTGTTACTGTTCCTTACCAAATATAGTCCTAAAATGGACGCGATTCATGCCATTGTTACGTAAGATGTTACATACTCATAGATCTAAGGAAATAGAGAAATGTAATTAGAATTTCTGGTAGAGTTTAACATGTAGTCATATTTCAGTGCAAATATTCCGTATTTCTATTACATTTCTCTAAAATAATTTCAAATTACTATGAACATTTTATAGTTAAGAGAAACCTACTTAAAAACTTAGGTTTTCGTGATATGAGCTGAATAATTGAACAATGCATTATTTATTTTTCGCACTAATTTCAATTATAAAAATATTACAACGTACGAATATATCGTAGTATTTCGTCACAAGAAGTTGAACTCAATTTCGGTGTATCCATGGGGAATAAACCGAAAAGATTATTTGTTTATTCCATTAAAAGTGCCACAAGAGGTAAAATGTTCTCGAGAAACCAGACAAGAAATTATACTTATTGGAAGTAGGAATCCGAGGTTCTTTATTGCTTTCTTATTTAATAACAGACTACTATTAGACGGATAGACGGGGAGGTTTGTATGTTAGTTGGCGGGTTGCGGGTTGTACCGTTACTAACCAGATCATCATCGCAATACCGCCGACTTCTATAATCTCCGTTTCTCTCTCCCACTCCCCTGGCCTCTGTACACTGTATTTCTCTCTGTCTCTTTCTCTTTCTCTATATTTCTCTCTTTCTGTCCCTCTCCTCCTCTCCTTCTCTCTCTCTCTCTCTTGGTCCCACTCCCTCGAGCAAAGCCGGTGTATCCACTCCTGAGTGCCTCTCCCACCTCTGCTCGAGCTTACCTAGTAGCCCACTTGCTAGGTGGTGGACCCGCTTATCAATACTGCAAGCGCGTTCGTCGAGGCAATCAAAACTTTAAAATTATTTTCCCCACCGCGTGCAGGAAGCGGGATGATCCAAAATTTCGTGTTCGACTTTATGGAATAATGGAGCCGGTATCGAGCGCAAATTACTCACACTCGGTGGATTACGTATGTTCCATTGAAAGGTAACTGCCAAATATTACATATGAATGAAACACATAATTATTATCCAACAATTCTGACATACAGTGACATTACTTACGACGGATTAGAGACGAAGGACCTAGCAACGAGGCTGCTGAATTACAGAGACTAAACGACCGCAATGAATGTATTTTTAAAGTAAAAAATCGTGAAGACAAAATATTTCCCACTAGTTTGGACCAGAATGTTACAAACAGATATTTCAGACAACAATTCCAGACACTTAGCTACGCATTTCACATTTGTAGACTTTGCCTTGGACAAGCTTAATCAGAGGGTGTCAAATTTCTAAAAAAGTAATTTTTTTGGCCATAACTTCGACCAGTTTCAGCTTCTACCCGCAATATTAGTATTCCGTTAATGTGGTCACAGTAAGTCTAGTGACAGCGCCGATAAGAAGCTTTACTATATTACTATTATTTTTTTATTGTAGAATTGTATTATTTATGTGTGGATGAAGAAAGCAGCGGGATTTCTCCTATTCTTAATATGACGTGTGTTAGTTGACACTATTCATAAGTTTTATTCGCTATTAATACACGTTATATTTCTGTGAATAATACCTAAAGTACTATCACTGAGGACTAGGGCTGTCCAGAGCGGCCCAGCGGGCAGATTCGGGTGTGAAAACGTTCTCGGACGTGCGTAGCGAACGAATTGGTGAAAACAATTCAATTTTCAGTGTCTTCTCAATTTTCTTATTTCGACGCCAGCGAAAATATATAAGAAAGCGCGGGCTCCGAGCGGTACCGCTGTCGTACGGAGGGAGCAGTGTACTGAGGCCGTGAAGAATTGGCCGTGAAATGGAGGAAACGTGAGGAAAATTTATTAGTCGAGACCCCCTTCGGGAACGCTGCCAAGGAAGAACCGGTAGATTCCACCCTGGCAAACGGGGATTTGTTTTTATTTACTCTTCGGTATAAAACCCGAGCGGTCACCGCTTAACAGGCCGTAATTTGTATAGCCCTTCATCAAATTAACCAAATATCATTCCCCGGATGAACTGACGAATCTTTTTATTATAAAGCACTTCTGCCACCAAAAACTTAATATAGTATATACTAATCACTTCATTAAATAACACCATTTTATATTCGATGATCGCGACTCATAAAATATTGTACTAACATGAAAAAAACGTTAGAAAGATTCTAGTTTTTTGGCAGGTAGAAAGGAATTAAACCTAGTCAATAAACAATATAATTTCCGCTGTCTTTTAATTTGAATTCTAATATTAAATGCTTCAAGATTTTCATTCAAAATTTTATCGTTTCCATTAACAGTAAATTTAAATTACGAATCGGAAGAGACACATGAGTACGGACGCCGATCTTCTGACGGAAACATTGCATTATTCTTCTATAAGACGGTCAGGGTCTGATACCGATCTTCAAACTACAAGTAATTACCTTTCTCCGCCTTTTATCAATCCTGAGATTGGCACCGGTATGAATTAGGCATACCGTAGGGAATTGGGATTAAGGCTAAGGCGTTAGAGTGCCGGCAGTGTACTGCGGGTAGTTGGGCGGTTGGCTAGCGGTCAGGAGGGACGGGCTCGCTCCGGCTAATATGGACAACGCGGCTTCTCCCCGACTGACCGAACGTCCCCCTCTAACCCCTTCTGCCCTTGTTATCCCAGACGCGATAAACCAGACATCGCCCAGGTTTCCTTAACAATTGGCTAATCCTAACGCCGTAACAAGATCAGCCTTAACTGGACTCCGTGGGGGTCAGACCGTCGAATGACCCGCCATATAATTGG
Organism: Lethocerus indicus; assembly: GCA_019843655.1. Lineage (NCBI taxonomy): Eukaryota > Metazoa > Arthropoda > Insecta > Hemiptera > Belostomatidae > Lethocerus > Lethocerus indicus. Next base: position 10,566,586 of record JACDQD010000007.1, on the reverse strand, counting down.
ACTACCAATTTAACCCTCTAACGATATTGTAATTTGTCTGCTCGTATCCTATAAGAAATCCGTGTACACTTGTTAAGTATATTTTTTGTTAAAAACAAATATGTTGCACCTAATATCACTAAGAAAATTAAGACCGACAACTGTCTCAAGGCTTTTTTTTAGAACTGCGATTCGTGTTAGCACCGAGTTTGATTTTTCGAGCAGTTTAATGTTTGTACAATATATTACCATTTTGTTCTATATTGATACTAAATATTTTATTCCTTCTAATCAATATTTTCTACATCTGTTCTGAGGAAGGAAAAGCTTTCGCTGAGTCTCGGACGCTCCCATTCTTTTACCAAAGTCAAGGTCCCCTACCCGTTTAGTCACAGTAAGTCTGCTCACCTTTCCCCACGTCCAAATTGGGTATCCGCTTTCCTTCCATTTTAGAAGTTGAGCAGAAAAAAAGGGTATGTCTTTTGGGAGACGGCGGAAGAAAACCGGCGCCACACCGTGAGAGAGTGCTCAGCCCCAATACTTTTTAATACTGGCTAAACGACTGTATTTCACTAAATTATTTTACAGAATTGTTCGCTTGAATTTAGTTACGTATGAGTCTTTACTAATCCAAGACAGAATCAGGAAAGAAAGGTATTTTCTTGGGTCTACTAAAGTTTTCGGTAAGTCAACCCTCTCGCCTAGTTGCCATATTATAGTCAGAAGCTATCAGGTAATAATCAGATATAATAGCGCCGATGAAGGAACCTGCATGATCGGCGACCACACCTGGACGATTGATTGGATTTATAATGAGTAACATCACCTAGTTCTGAGTTAAATCTGCAGCCAACATCACTTTTGGAGTGACGCATCCATTAAATTGAATATGTTTTAACACACTGTAAAATCATCTTTTATTCAAAAGTACGAAATCAAGAATTAAGATTGTATTAAAAAATTGTAGATTAAATAGGAGGAGAAAAGTACAATCAGGTATATGAGATTAATTGTATCTATTGTAGAAGAGCTAAATGATCTATCATCATATTGTGGAAAATCCAAGTATTATTACTATTGTGATCTTAAAAAAGAAGACAACCATTATAAAACTAACACAAAAAACTAAGATTATGGTTTATTTTTAACCATTATAAAAATAAGTAAAATGTACAAAATAATAATGAAATAAATTCATAATAATGTTGTAGTAATCAAAAAATGTTGACAAGTAGAATGTAATTATTTTTTCCAAGGGATTTATAGTATAATACAATATAAATAAATTGTAAAATTTGTAATTTGTAAATTGTGTAAAATTGACAACATAAATAAATAAATAAACTCTTCCTTTGTTTTTAATTTACTATAAGCAAGAAAATATGAATTTTCTGTTAGTGGTAATGCGATTGTTATCATTTAATGTTAGTTTGATAATAATATAATTATAATAATATATTAGTTATATTTTGTTGACATAATAAACATATCTCTCACTACGAATAAGGAAGTATTTTAATTTTTAAGTGTGTATTTGGGTTTGTGCACACCAGAATGTAGTGTGTTGAGAGCCTGAATATGAGCTTGGAAAATGATGGGCAACATGGGTACATCAGACATGATTAATTTAATGTAAATCTATCTGATAACTTATTGGAAATAATATAATCAAGTAAATCAATGATAGTCATTATCATAATGTTAACACTTAGTCCTATAATTGTATATTAATTATTTCCTTACCTTCCAATGCAAGAGATACAAAGTGTCCAGTAAAACCAAAATCTGGAACTCTGGAACTGGAATGAATTAATTTCAGGATGGAAATGTAACTCACAAAAGGCACTATCAAACCTAAAAAAGAAATAACATAATATTTAATCAAATTGCTAGAGCCTTAAATACAATCTTCCATGCAGGCAAAAATAATGAAGTGATATAAGATAGAGTTTTACAAATGATCTTAAATTTGAAGAAATCAATTCTTTTTATGCACAGTATAATGCATTAACAAGAACATATTTCAGTGTATATCTCACTATTATGAAACATACTTCGGAAATGTTTGGATTGTACAGAGCAAACATAACTAGTTTTACTAATAAAGGTTAGGTACCATAAAAGAAACAATTACAAAATTGTGCAGACAGTTTACTGAACATCGAATGTTTTATTAATTTTGGGTGAATTGAACAATAAACGTTTGTGACGAAAAATAACTAAAACTAATGTAAATTCAAAAGTATATTACCGGAAAAGTATGAAAAGGACCCAAAACACAACGTAAACACACAACGGTGGAACACTACTAACTTTGCCGCTAGAGTGCGCAGTGGTCACGCCTGTAGTCGGTATCGGTTTCTTGTGAAAAAATTTCAGTTGAATGTTTAAACGGACTATTCTTTTACTTTTAGTTAAGTTTACGTTGACGAATTGATATCATCATAATGATTTCGGTTAGTGAATTGTGTCAGTGAATCAGAAGTTAAGAAAATCATCAACTTAAACACTAAAAGTAAGTGCTCCTCTATTGGATAAGATTGTAGAAATATGAGTTTTATGAATATCATGTTATTGTATCTCATTTTATTACCAAAAGTTTGTGTAAATAGTAAGCAGTATTATCACAATGCATGAATCAATAATAGGAATCTATAACGGCTTATATTAATACTGCTAATGGCACCTTCAATACATAACCTATACGAATATCAAATCTAAACTATTCTCTTCAAATTAATAACTACACTTGCATGAGAAGCAATCATTTTTCACACTTTATTAAGTAAAGAGAAGACAATTATATTTTTAGAGCCATTATTAGAACAGGGAGTAAAAACTAAATTCTACATTCAGTATTACACACATTTGGTTTCATTGTCTTACTTTGAATTAATGCATATGTGAGGAAGTCTGATAGATAAAGAACTACATGGAGTAAAAACTACAGTGTAATTTTAATATTTGGTATTGTTTTCAGTAAATTATAATATGATTATTAGTGATTACTAAGTAGATAGCTTTGATATATTTTTGCTGGAATTATTTATGTTTGATTGAATAGAAGGATATGGTGAGGTACACTATTCATTCATACTATAATCTAGTATGTTTTTATTAGAAGTGATGTATATTCATTAGCATATATTATTATTATAATGATTATTGAAATAAAGAAAGTATTGTTGTAGGTATATTTCATATTATCGAAAATAAGGTCTCATATTTTAGAACGATTAAGCTATATAACCAATTTATAGATATAATATATTAATTTCCCTCTCGGTTTTAAGTTGAAACAACTCAAATACTCAGTTATTCCTGTATTTTTAAACTAGAAACAACTGGTGGAAGAAGGTTATAGCTTCTTTGTGGCGATAGTACAGGATTATGACGGCAGGTAGTGCTCAGTCTCGGTTCCTTGCCGGAGCAAATATTTGTTAGAAAACTGCCGGGAATTTTGTTGTTTCTGAACGGGAATCAGAATTTCCAATTTGTTGGAGAATTTAAATGTACATGTTTTCGTCCACCGCTGCCGGGCCAAAGCAGTGGAATCTCGGGTACACCAAGCGTGGTTCGAGGGCCGGGAGACCCGAGCGAAATTCGAGAAGCGTTATATAATTTTCCAGGGAGCCAGCTCCTCATTTCTATCGGGCCGACTGTCCTTCAAGGAGAAAGGGAAATGAAAGGCACCATTGGTGTAATGGTGTAAACAGCTATTAAAATAACACTTAAAACAGTCCAAGGTTTTCAGCCTGAAAAGAGGGAATCACGATGTGTTTGCGCCGCTCATTACTGCTTTCAGTCATTCGGTTACGTAAACTCCGATCTGCCGCAATTGTAGCGCGAAAACGCCATACATTTCTATGAAGCTAGTAATTAGGATTTGATAAAAATTAATTTCTTATTTATTCCACGCATCTCGGTAGACCGGCAAGGTTAAAAATATTATTTCTTGATTTTAAAAACAACCTTGAATTATTTACTTACATAAAGTCCAAACTTTACACAATCGAAACTTGTATATTTCCAAGTTGTCGCGTTATAGTGTCCTTCTGCCGAAATATCTAATAGAATATTCGTTTTTCACATTGTTCTACTGCTATATATTTTTTTATTTGGTCCAGATATTAAACTGTTCTAATTGTTTCAATTTAAAACAGTAAAAATGCATTCTTAGTAATATATTTCACCGATTTATTTATATGGTTGCACATTTTATACGTACTTATATTATACGGTTTTACTAAAAATATTCATCAGCTAATTTGCTAATTAATTAGGTAACTTTTAGATATTCCACGCCCCATCAACTACATACTATTTTAGCAAATCTTGGTTTTCTTGTAGAATTGAAAACAATTTTTTTCATATTCAAAAACTATAAATAAAAAATAAATTAAATGTTTTTTTTAATAACACTTTTTCTAATATATTATTTCGATTTCAACATCTTATTGAGGCATTGGATTTGCCGAAATTGTCTGCAGCGTGGTTCAAGGACTGCGAGTGATGTCGTAGTCCTTTAAGTATCTGCTTGGGCGAATGTTTTTGCGACTGGGACCTCGAAATGTATAATAAAAAGAGGCACAGAATAATTCAGTATTCAGAAGTTTAGAAAAATCTAAAATCATGGAAACAAGAAGAGCGGATGGTTACATTCTTCGCAAATTAGTTACCAAGCATCACTGCACGTTTAAACGTGTCATTGGGTTGTTCTAATATTCGAATAAAATTGAAATTTTGGATCAAATTTATGGTCAGTACTCCTCAAAACTCATTTTTAACCCCATTTGATGTTATTAAATAGCTCTTTAAAAATTATTGTATGTCTTAATGCACTGCCTAGCTATACTGGAACCAAAATTATCGGGTACAATTCACTCCAGCCTGGAGGGTCGGTCGCCCACCCCAGTTGCAATGGACTTCGTCCATCCGGTAAATAGTAAACACGATTCGTCCATTTCCTGTGACTTGTACCTCTGTCTCTGACCACAAATCAAATTCCACCGATCGATCCGCCCAACATCGAATCCTGCAATTTTTATAGGTTTGTTTTGTTCGTAACAATGAACTTGAGTGTTAAGTTTCCATTTGAAAACCCGATTTAGGGGACTTAATTCAAAGATCAAATATATTTACTAACGAACTCGATTTACATTTTCCATTCTTCAATGATTATTGATATGGTACTGAATATATAGACCGTCCTATGTTCGTATTAAAAGGGCGTACGAACGTTCGAATAAACTATTCATATATTTTTTGTTCCTATACGCCGTTCCACCCAGAAGGGGCCAACACTGCTCTATTATTCACCGTCTAACGCCTACCTCCTCCAACCCCATCGGCGGTCGTACCATATATCTTTTAAACAAAGGCGTCGATCGCATTCCTTTTTTCCGTTTCACACTCGAAAATTATGCTTCACAAATTTCGACCGAACTCCATTAACTCGTAGCGGTAACTCATGAAGAAATACGCGGCACAACTTCAGTGTTTATCTGAATCGAATCACCTATTTACGATATTAATATTTTGCGTTTAAGAAACATTCTCGCGATGAACGTAATTGCCGGTCTAAGACCGGACTGACTTTACAACTGCGTCGCGTTATTATATAGTGTCCTCCGTTACCTGGTAATCTTCCTACTGGTGAATTGGCCCTAGGTCAAATTACCTATAACACTGAGCAAAACTCCTTAAAAAACCTTAAACGTTAGCAGTCCCTGAAAGAAGGGTCTTGCCCAGGCCTAATGCCGGTGAGAACATTTGAAGTTCTACGTTTTCCAACTGTACTCAATTAGCTGGATGAGTTGTACGAGTAATAATACCCAATAACAAGCGACAAGACAAGATTAATAAAGGTTCCGATTTTCAGCAACCCGAATGCGATCGGTTCATTGAGCCGACGAGCTGTTTTAATTAATTGGGAAATGGCGGCGGTTGGGACAAATAAGGAGGCCGGTGGCCGGAGCGCCCAGGGGGGCCTCGATAATGCGGTGAAAGTAACTTTCAGTGTTACATATATTGTTGTTATGTCACGGTGTACACCAAAGGCATTCGTATAATTCGATCCCATTCTGTAAATTTGTTTCCTCCGACATTACCGTCGGATTTTTTTTTCAACTCATAATCCGACGCTTTCTCAAAACCTGGATATTTCCTTATTTCCAATTAGGCCCACACGTTTCCTGTCGTAACTGGACGCATTGCTTTTATATGGAATTACTTCCACAGAATTCCCAAGTCCGACCTCAGAAAATTCTCAACCTCAATCATACGTTTTCCCAACTCAGAGACTAGCGAAAAATTAATTATTAATATTTAGTAGTAATTTACTTCCAAATAGTCTGCACTGTTACAAAATAACCAACTGACGGAAACACTGTGATCGAACTAGACGATCTGTACCCAAAACGGAAAAATGATTGTTATTACGTGACTAATAAGTAGTAGTCAGTACGAGGGATTTGCTTACCGCTTAGCGTGCGGCACTCGCATATTCGCAAGGATTTTTGACGTTTCATCGAATTTATACTTTCTCAGCGTCCCTGTATTCAATTCCAGCCGTTTCGCAACGGCGTCCTCGCCTCCGTGTGTACAGCGTACGCGTCGTCTGTCCCGAGAATCCCATATTGGCAGCATTTATCCCCCTTCGGGCTGTAACCTCTGCGGGGAGGTACCTCACTTCCTTCCAGCGACACGAAAGTGTAAACGACACCGCGGGATCGATTACACACGGGACACAGCCACGAATCACATGTACGACTCGGCATGTTCGACCCAGATAGCAGCAAAACCGAATTTACATGCAGTATCGTTTGTCTTTCTGCAAAATTATTCAGTCTGTAATGCGATTGGAGGATTCGGCTATTCCTGCTTTAATCTGTAATTTGTTTTGTTTACCCCTCGAATGGTTCCTCGCATAAATAACTGTTGCCGCGTTGACGCTTTCGTAAGCCGAAGACGGAGGGAGAAAGAATTTCGAGTTATTAATTCGCTGTGGGGGCCCTTGCTTTAGCCGAAGAAACCAAATTGTTGTATCAATTCCATATCTGGCCCTTCTAGAAACACAGTAGCAAGTGTCACCTATTTCCTCTCAGAAACTAAATTTACAACGCTTTCCATTTTAGCCCCTGGTAGTAGTATGCCTCAGCTCGCTGCACAAGGAATCAATCTTAAAAACGAAAAACCAATTATTCCTGATAAGCGGATGCTTTATGATACAGACCCGTATTTAAAACAAATTCAAATTCCTTTAGATTCACTAGGGCTCAAAATAATTTTATCAAGGCGGTTTTCGTCCTGGACTAACTTTCACCTTCAACAGCAGTGAACATAATATTGTAGTAATTACAATTACTGATATAATATCTTCAAATTACAGAAACTACATATGTATACCGGTTTTCTTCGTTCCGCTATTACTAAACTATAACCTAGTTGGTGATATATGCTTATACACTCACATAGTCTCAAAAAAGTGAGTGGAAATAGTGGAAATTAAGTGAAAATAGTTTAACGTTTATATTTAATTTATTAAAATAAATGATTATTATTATCCAAGCATATTATATACGGCCTTATTGACATCGAATCCAAAGAGAAGAGTTCGAGTCCAAGACAAGAGCATACCGGCATAAAAAAGAGAACTCTTCTTGTCGGATATCCACACACATTTTTTCTGTTGCTTCAGTCAATGAAAAAAAAGAAAAAGTAAAAAAAAATCAATTGCCCAACCCAAATTGTTATTCCGCATGGCAAGTTGCGGCACGACACGAACTGTCGCTTTTGCTCCTCTTGTGAAACTAGGCCGTTCCGCGGGTAGAGGGGGCCGGAGGCGGGGAGGAAGAGGAGGAGGAGGAGGAGGAGGCCCACTCCTCCCGGGCACATGCCTCTCAAAATCATACCAAAATTTTTCATCCCAATTCACTTCTTGCGAACACACTTTGGAGTATTAAACGCCTCCAATGATCTTCTGAGACCACAAATCAGAATTATTCTGTTTAATCTGTTAATAGTCTAATTATTTATTCGTTTTTCAATAGTAGTAAATAGATTCTTTGAACGGGAAAACGAAATATATACCTCCTACATCAAAAGTTTAATTCCTACAAGAAAATTTAATTTCGTAGCCAGGATTCGTAGTAGGTTCTTTTTCGAGAGTAATTAGTCACCATATTTATTCAAATAAAAGTAGATTTATATCATATTCACGACAGGACTTCGATGATACCACGGGCAAATCAGTTATGTGTGAACGTCTGACGGATATCCTACGCCTAGGTTATGGTTTTGGTGTACGTGAAATAATGGAATTATGTTCTGAACCGCCTAAGTATCTCCACTTTAGAATATTTGGCAGTAAAATCTAATAGGTACGACCTTCGATAAAAATTGAGCTAAGAAACAAAGAACAGCAAACTCGATCCATGAGCCAATTACCGTTACAAATGTTTGAAGTAATTGAAATATAGTTCAGTGAATATAGCGGTGGTTTTTTTGCAAAAATTGCACCGGTATTTTTGCTCATATTTCGTAGGACCAATTATTCACTTTATTCCCTGTCTAATACAGATTTGTCTTTCTGTAAACCTCCGACGACTTAAATTTCAGACTGAAACCAGGGCCAGTTTCAGTGAAAGGAGTTATAAACTTTCGCAAGAAATATTTATTAACAAAATCCGTTTAAATTCCCTTTTGAACTTTTTCGCTCGACAAGTTGACAGGTTAACTAGCCAGTAGGATTTGTGCCAGATCCGGGTTTTGCAAATTCGTTCCTAAATGACGAAAATTTATTCCGGACTTCACCTGTCATGGAAGGCCCTCCTAGCCTAGATTGGTATTGTGACATTCAATTGATACGATCTTTTGAATATTTCACTTTAAAGGGGATTAGTAAAACAGTTGCATATACCACTGTTAAAATAGACAACATGAACGGTACTTTTTGTGTAGTAATTTCAGTACTGTGTAAATTTGATTATAACTCAAAGTTCATAAATATGTATATCTTATTCCTTTAATCCTACTAATCCTATTATCGGAATATCGAAGCAGGTCTATATCCAAGTGTGAGACAAAAAGGTTTTGTTCCCCTTCTAAGTACTAATACTGAAACTGATACCGTCGAATAAAATACTGCCGAGAAAAATGCATATTGAAATATAGTTGCTGAAAATATTCAGGTTCCCTTGACTTTAAAAAAGATTCTTCCCCGAAGAACATTCTATGAAAACGCCTCATAAGCGAAAGTTATTTCTGTCTCCCATGTTATGTAAAGAGAAGTACGGTTCCTGAGGGCAAGGCTTTCTAGTCAAAAGCATTTTTCCATTTCATTCGCTTGTTCATCTTCTCGCAAGAAAGAATCGTCGCATCCAAATCGGGTGGAGTTGAAAATCGGCGAGTTTACCATTCGGAAATAAATCGAACGACGAGCCGGGGCCCCGAAGACTGGAGATATCCGACCTTTTCGAGCGGTGCCGTTGCGCAAATTATTTCAAGGCATGACTTTCTCCAGAGTCGGTTGCGTGGTTCAAATTTCAAAATAGGTTCTGTCTCTCTCTCTTCTCCGGCCGGCTCATTCGCTCCTTCTCTATCACCGCGGGGGCTCGTTACCTCGTAGGGGGCTTTCAAAAAACACCGTATTTGATCCTCTCGAAAAAACGGTGATATCCAAATAGAAAGACCGGTACAATCAGAGTGCGATACGCTGTACCTCTAGGTTCAGAACTGAGTGAACTCCGCGCTATTACATTATGCGCTACTTATTCACCTTAAGTGGGTTTTAAACCCTTCCGATGGAGCCCTCTCAAGTGGTTTTCAAACAAAGGAAAAATCCCGGAAAAGCAGGGAGTCAACCCTTGCCAACGGAGGTTCCTCCCACAACTTTACGCGATCCTGAATTCCGCTGTTAGTGAGAATTAAAGGAAGTCTGAACGTTGGGTGTACGAATAACCCGGGTTTTTCAAACGCTTTCAACTTTGCGAAAATCAGATGAACGCGTGTTCGATTGCCAGTATCTTTAAATTCCCCATCAGACCTGGTGCTTGTTGGTAGTTCCATGTTTAACCCAGAATAATCCTAGAATATTGGGTGGTAAGCTAGAAATATTTCCCGAAATCCCATAAGAGCGCATAGCAATTCGTTATGACATGATTACAGAACGGGCTCCACTGCCAGTATACTGAAAAAATCAGTGTAAATTAATATATTTGTGAAGCTTAAGACTCTTCAAATTTGAGTTTTGTTTCTGGGATTACATTTGAAAAGGCCATGTCATGGGGACTTCCGATGAGTACATCGGACATAATGATATCCAAATATATATATCAGAATGTGAGCGAATTATAGACCCGTACTTGGACTAAATATTTTCGAGCCCGTCACCATTTCACTGTTTATCTCGATAAACGTCGACAGGAATTCTCATGACATTTACTCCGGTAAGGGTAAATCGGATAACTTACGGTCTCCCCTTCGAATGATTTTAATTAATTAACCTTTAGGTCCGGTGTCGGTTCATTGCGCATAGGTTTTCCAGTCTCGATCTCCAGGCCAGATGTCTGTCGTCCGCACGCAACCGAAGGCTCGGCCGGAGCGTTCCGTACGTTCGACGTTCCAGGGCGTACGCTAAAACTATTCCCTCCTCACAAGTTTAGAAATAAAACCGAACCATTAGCCGGTAACGCGGGGACCAAACTACGTACAAACTATGCCAGTACTCGTCAGGAATCTTTGGGGCAACACTTGTCTCTTGAGTTCACACAATCGGGACCATATTTTCCTATATAAATATTCCTGTAATGTATTTGACAGGTGTTTATATATATATTTGATAGTGACTTAATTCCTGAGTGCTAAAATAGAAGTGAGGGATGAATTAGAGTAAAAAATTAATCATAAATTGATTTGAGCTCTTCAGGGTTTCATTAATAAGGGCGAAACGTTTCAGGATTTATACGTTGAGGGTATATTTTGTTGTTTGGCTTAGCGTATTGCAGTATATTGGGTGGTGGGAGCGGCCCCCTTCGGAAATGCGATATGGGTGGTGGCGGAAATGGAGGAGAGGTTTATGTAAAGTGTACCACTAGCGGGGGAGGGGGCTGGCTGGCATCGTTCTCCCTCTCGCTCTAGCGCTCTCTATCTCCCCCTCCCTATATCTCTCTCTCGCTCTTCCCTTCCCCTCCTCCCATTTCCTCTCACTCTTTCCTTCTCCCTTTCATTCCACTGAAAGCCTCGCTGCACGCACGCTCGTCGCGCACGCACGCCCGCGAAATAAATTGAACTTTCACTGGACGCCGTGTGCGTGTGTAAGTGTGAGTTCTCCCGCCCCACTCTTTCATTCTGTCTTTCTTTCGCCTTCGCACTCTCCGCGCTCTCTCTCTCTCTCTCTCTCTCTCTCTCTCTCTCTCTCTCTCTCTTTATATCTCCCCGGCAGCTCTAACCTTCACGCTACTGCCCACTCTCCCCCGGCTGCCAAATGTAACTCTTTGGTTAGCTTTTTATTTTTTCCTGTAAAAAAGGGTTATGTAATTGAGAACCTGTTTTATGCGATAGGTGGTATTTTTTCACCGAGATTTATCGCTCTACTTCTAGTTTTAGGATTGGCCTCGTATCCAAAACACCTTGGGCGCTAAACTGACATATGGAGACCACAAATAATAAGTTCTTAATCTCAAATCGGTGGTTTCCATATATCTCTTAGGGATACTTGGTGAAACAGTTCTGGATCATTTTACTAAACAGACGTAATTCCTGTCATATAAGTATTATATAATTGTATGGAAAACAATGAGTATTATATTGAGTGAGTGTTACAATCATGATCGTTATGTTAAAACATTTACATTATTCTCAAAAAAAAGAAAAATTTGATTTATTTCGAGTCAAGTGATAACAACCTAATTTTTCCATTCCAGAATAGATTGTGTAAAGTAAATTTTGTGAAATAAATGCTATCGTCGAGGGGGAATTTATCCCTAAACCCGTCAGTGTTTTTCCCAATGATAAAATCGGACTTTAAGAGGCCGTTAACCGGTCATTTCATTTCACGGAAGAACCCCAATTTTTACCAAGGCAAACTGCAGGGTTGGGGCCAACTTGTTATTCAAATTAAATTATTAAAAATCATGAGCGAACTGAAATATTAAATGTAAATAGTAAACGAGGAGCAAATATATGTGTTTCGTGTCGAGTCCGCGTTAGACTGCCTGAGATCGGTCCGATATGTAAATGAACGCTTTGCGGGTTCGCCTCGACGGCGAGCCCTTGAGACTCGAACCTCAACGAAAGTTCAGTTTCAGAGAACTCCTGGCCCGGAAAACGGCCGGCGAATCTCAAATTTAGCAAGTGCCGATTAGAAGCGAACAAGAAGCGCGTTGAGAAACGCGAGGAAAAATTGGGGATCGAAAAGGCCAAATATCCAGTCGCCGCGATGCTGTCTACTTTCGACGAGTTTTAATGCCCATGATTCGGCCTCTAGTGTTAGCGTGAATTTATGTCTTCATCAGTCTTTAAATTTGTTTCCTTGGCCGGTTCTTTCATCATCTCACGGCTACCCCGAAATGCGAAACGCCTCCGAGTGCTATAGGGTATTTCGGTTTTGAACTCGTTTGCTTTTGAAAATATTATCAAACTCGTCGTGTTCTGGAATATAGCAGATAGAAAAAACCTGAAATAGGGTTGTCTGCGATTCGTTGAAACCTTTTTTTGACTCATTCAATCTAACGCCGGTTGGACATGGCTCACTGTTTGGACATGTCGATGCGAGGATTTAAACCACTAAACTAACTCGTAGGCCAACTTCTATGGCATTCCCAGGCATCTTCTATCAGGCATCGAAATTTAAACTCACGAGTCGCTGTCTCGAATCGTTTTATGCTGGTGCTTATTTATGCTCGGAGAAGGGAAGCTCGGTCTTCGCGTCCGCTCTGTTACCGTGCCAACGGGCAATAACCGCCAAACCGGTCGTCTCGATTTCAGGCCTTTAATTATACGACGACGCTGGATTATATATCGGTGCTGAAAAATATTTATATCGAAAGTGGATCATGGCGATGGAAAGCGGCGCTCGGATAATTTCAACCCGGGCGGTAAAATTCACGGCGTGTAGTTCCTCCCACAGGACCTCGGGCCGTCAACCAACTAAATAAATAAATGTAGCTTCTTCGATTCTACAAAAACAGTGGCGTGAGTACATTGACAAAATAGTAATAAAATGGTCAGAATTAATGTTTGGATAATAGTGGAAATAATGGCTGGATACTTTGAATATTTTTTGCGATATTTTCAAAATTAGGCCCATTTTTGGGCAAAAGCCCATTGGGCTTAAACGTTTAGTGTAAAATAAGTCAAGAAATGAAGAGTTTACATATTAGTAGCTTCTAGTTTATGAGATTAAACAGACCGATTAAAGAGCATCGTAAATGCTTATTGCAGAAAATGCTCGTTACATCTGAATACATTCATTCTTAATTCATTGACTTTGAGAACTAAGTCATTTGACAATATAGAAATAGTTTCAAAATACCTTATAGATTAATAAGGTAAGATAATTTGGCGTTACCCTGAGTCACTACTGCAATTACTGTGACATGAGTCAATGTCATTATAAGCATTTCGTATGCCGGTGAATCATCGCGTCATCCACTATCACATTATTCTTAATTATTACGTCGGTATTTACTAACGACTATAGCAAAAAGGTGAAACCAATTTAGGGTAGGTCCACAATAGAATAGGACTCATGATTTCGCCAAAATTTTTGAGGTATATCTAACCCTCAGGTATAAAAAAATCCGATCGCTATTTACGGCTTTTCCCTACTCTCAGCAAATATATTCAAGAGTTATTCGAACACATTCGACGTTTGGCTAACGTCCCGATAACGTTCTTATTGTTCCAGTCGTTTACGATTAGAATGCCTCGAATTAGCATAGTAACGCGGGGACGGGGGATATAGTTAGCGATGCGGAGGCGGCATTATAACAATGTTTGTTTGTCTCTTTTAAAGAGGCGAGGACAGAGCGCTCCCCATTGAGGGGCCCCAACGAGAGAGGCCGGCCGGTGCAACGGAACAGAACGGGCCAATTTAGCGCGGTAAGGTCAAAACAAACCTTTCACTCTCGATTGTAATAGGGCCCGTGGCACATGGGGGAAAACTGTGGGGAGAGCGCCCTCCTACTCTTCCATTCCGCACGGGACACGAGGCCGTCGAATGGCGAACGCCGATTTAGGCCGTAGAAGGTGACAGGCTCAGCCATTTTTCTTTCAAAAGCCGGCCCAGGGAAGAACGCCAATGAAACTGCGATTGACCCCATTCCTCGGTTATAATTTATTTAGCCGAGAGCAACGTTAACGATCCCGAACAGCGATAACTGCCGGTCGATTGTGACTCGGTACAATTTGTGGGCGGTTACAAAATTTGGCGATTGATTTTAAATAATCGCTGGGGGTAAAAATGAAGAGAGGCTTCTATGAATGCTTCACCGTGGATGCTCTGAGATATGTCTGTTAAATAACAATTTACATATCCCGTGTGATGTACTGTCTCCCCTCCATTGTTACTTTCAAACGAAACACGTTCGGCTCTTCGAGGTTGGCAATTACCCTCAATTATACTGTACCGATAGTACAAACCGCGCTTGAGTCACTTTGTTGTCGAAGTGACATCTTTCTGTGATAACGTGTTTTCTGAATTATAATAACTTAGTTTTGCGCTTTGTTAAAATGTTTCAATATTTCAAACAATTAAAAATTGTTAAATTAAATTAAATTGTTAATTGTTCAATTAAAAATCAAATGTTTCAAACATTTCAATATAAGCAAAATCGTAAATTGGTCTGGATATTAGCGGTAGAAAGTAAATGATATTTGAACTATTTAAAAGCCAATTGCGCCCGGCCTTCGACTGACCATGTCCCATTCATGATAGTGAGAGGTAAACCTATGTAATTGCAAGAAAAGGCACATTTTCCGTTTCCACGGGATGGATTAACTTTTAATAATTTAAATCTTATTCCTCCTTTACCCAATACATTACGTAAAGTTCAGTTGGCATATTAACGACGTTCTTACAACAGGATAGACGGCATTTTCAATAGTGAGGTACTTCAAATGTTTGGGAACATTTGGGTGTACCGGTAAGCCTTTAACGACGTAGCGCTATTTAGACCGAGAAAGGCTGGTAAGAGTGAAAGGGTGATGTTGAAGCCAGCGTCTGGTGACTCATGAATTTTTTTGACATACGATAGGCGGTATATTACTGGGTTATTACAGGCCTTTGGGTGTTTATGAAATATTGAAGCAGAACCTAATTAGTAATACTGAAGACCTCCCACAGCATCCGTATTGCCTCGGTCCAATTACATTTTCAAATTCGCTATACACCAAGTGAAATTTTAAAAGATATATTATTAAAGAATAAGTATTTCTCTGTGGAACATACAAGTACAGCCTACAAAAGTAGTCACGGGAATGGAACACCCTTCAAGGTTTTGACCTTCAGCCGTCGATGACCGCTGAAAATCGAAAGAAATGAGTTTCTTTTTGGCCGTCTCAAGAAGAAGGTGAAGGAAATTCGGGGCGATAGCCATGACAATGCATTCGATTCCCACGTTATCGCGATTGTAGTTAAGTTCTGAACGTTGGGTACGGCGTTCGGCATTTCTTAATTTGGCCGACAACACGTATTGTGGGAGCGTTCATAAATAAATTGCTTAACTCTGTTAGGGGCACCGTTTGTTGTAATTCCCGTAGGACCAATTAATTCTGTAATTTTTTCAGTGTTAGGTGCATCATACGAAATGTTAGCTTCTGACAGCTATCTTTCTACGATTAATATGGGTTTACTGAAAATAGTTTATCAAGTGTTAAAATATTTGTTCATGAATATCCGTAGTTCATTATCTCGTTATAGTTTAGATAATAAAATAGTATAGCTCAGAAGTAACTGAGCCAAACTGATCTTTCACTGATTATTTCAATTTATACATATATTGGTATCAGAGGAACATGAAGAGAAATCATATAGAAACAAAACGTTTTCACAATAATGATGGCCTTTCAAACAAAACATATTGAATTTTCAGCGAATGCTGTAAGAAATTATAAGCTTTTTTCGAAAACAGCTTATTTTCTGGACACGAAAGGATGTGACATAACGTCTAAATTCTCTTCCGTCAAGTTTCTCGGGTCGACATATTGCTTTAGGAAGGATCCAACCGACATGATAGGCATCTTCCTAATGGAAGAAAGGTGGAAAGGGACTGGCGAGGTCCCCCATACGCCTGATTTCAAACAGCGTTGTCTAATCCGTGATGCAATCTGGTGCCCGAGAGAGATAACACTCTCACCGCCCGGGCACCGCTATCCGGTCCAAATTAATTGGTTCTCCTTTATTTACTGGCTGTTCCCTGCGTGATACCAGTGTAAGTAATCTGTAGGGGCTGGGATTACATTGTTATGTGTGTATTATAACTGTAAGGACAGGAGGAAGAGATACTGACATGATAAATTTATTTCCCGGTGCATTTATGATAGGCCTACTAATCTAAATTGTAATTCGAAACTTTTAGCAGGATAGAAAATGTTGGTAAACCGGAAGAACGAATAGAATGAGCACTATTATATATATATATATATATATATATATATATATATATATATGTATAAACACTAAGGTTTTAGACATGTATATAGATTTAGATATGTATTGAGGAAAATTATGGAAGTGAAAATTAAATGACTGTACAAATGAAAATGCTCCTATAATCTTATTGAAACGGTAAAATTTCCTGTTAGTAATGGTCCGCTAAACCGCTGTAGAAATAATAATCTTCACTAAATCTGAAACTCCTGATAATAACGTGGAGTCCTTTCCCCTATGCGAGGTCACCAATTATAGCCCAATTAACGTCACAACAAGGTTATCGCCGTATCATTATTAATTAGCCGAAAGGCATTACAATCACTCGGTTTCAGAATGTTGTAAACAAAGTTTTTAATCGACTCAGTACGGCCGCACGCGCCCTACCGCATTCATTTTCTCTCATAACAGAGCACAGTCGTTACACCGCTATAGACTGTACTGTTGCCTACGATGGTGTTATGAACAATAGAGATACGCCGATTTCAGCGCGATTTGAAAATAAACGCGAGCAGGATCGGTGAGAGGGGGCTGAAAATAAAGCGGTTGTAGTGCATAGGCAGATTTCCGTAGGCTGTAAGTTCCGCGTCAATTAGAGTGTTAGTGGGTTGTGGAGGAGACGGTCCATGATGGATTCGAGGAGTTTAATTGCCGAAGGGTGGGAAGAGCGTCAAGGCCGGCTCTGGCGATGAAAGTTATTATGTTTTTAGTTGTTCCTTTTTTTTGTATTCGAGCTCTCGCCAGAATGACGGCGTGCCCTTGCCGAACAATTAAACGACCGGGAGATCGCGAGGTTCCCCCTCTAATTAGTCCAATTATAAGGGTCGGATAGCCGTGGACGGCGGTAGTAAAAAAAGGAGTGGAAAAAATAAAGGAAATACCGCGAGTTGTTTTTCAAACTTTCTGCCACCGTTTTAATTTGTAACGAAAAGTAATTTTCTTAACGAACTCGGGTCATCTGGGCTGTTAGCGAATCGTCTGTAGCGTACTTCCTCTGTCCCGAAGACGAGTACCGTTAGTCTTGGCGGAGGGGAGAGGCGAATATGGAAGCCTTATGTGGGAAGGCAAAGACCTAAAAAACAATCCTTTACAATTCTAATGAATTAGGGAGCCATTAAAACAGTGTGTTTAATGGCCAGTTTTGCAGTGCTTTTTTGACAAATGTTCCCAATGCCAAACTGAAACCGCTGGCCTGGATAAGGTCTGAACAAAAATTATCCGTTTTGCGGGAATAAACTTTACTCATTCCTTGGTGAGAAGGAGATAATGTGAAAAAGCGAAAGTTGATCAGCCAAAAAAAAATTATTTTGTATGAAACATTAGTGGTTGTGTGAAATTCACGAATTACCTACTGGATACCCATACCTTCGGATTTCCTAATGCTCTCCGAAGGAGTGGCGTTTTCGAAATCAAGTCTCTCCGAGCAATGACTACCGTCGCTGCTATTACTTTTTATGACCGCAGACCGAATTTTCACAGAAAATTATTTAATTTCTGAAAGCGTACGCCGCCAGAGAGCATAATATCTTAGGCCACCGTGGCGGCTGCGGCCTTCGGACGTTTAAGTGAATTTCGGATTGGGCGAGAGGTTATTTGAAATGTTAAGAATGTTATTACTTATTGCGTAAATGCATTTGCGTTCCGGAGCGGAAAAGATTATAATTATGATAAATTTACTGTATCATATAACTTAAGAAATATCCGTTCCAACTTACTTTCTAATAAACTACCGGCGTGAGTTTAGACGTTAGCTTCCTTTCACACTGCACTTTCAATGGAAATATTTCTTTACATATTTACACGGTTATATTTGTCCTTTAATCATTGAAACATATTCCAAAAATGCTTTTCATGGAAGTAGTATAAAAAAGTAATTACTACAATTTGAAATTGATTAATCGTGAGGACCTCTTTGATTCCAGTAAAGCATTAGACTTTAGGTACAAATAATTAAAAAAAGGTCAACATAAATTACCACTTAAAAAATGGCAAGTTTGAAAAACAAACAACAAATAATTCTGTTCTAGAAAATAGGATTTTCATAGACCGCTTGCATTCTCCGCTTGAAAAATTATAGGACAGGCGAATTTCTCGTAATAAAATAAAATTCGAAATATTGACACAAACATTGTTGTGCTGACGTTTACTGTGGTAAAACTGTTGATACAAATAAAGAGATTCTGTGAAAAAGATGAATATCCTGACAGTTTGAAAAATACATACTTCGACAATTTTGCCCGATATCGCAATTACGACACCGACCGAGTTTTTATGCATACTGAAAACGATTTTCAATGATTGAGCGGTGCAGATCCTTCAGAAGCTCCCGGCGCCCTTCAGCAACCACTTGGAAACGTTCCAGTTTCCAGTCCAATGACAGGTGGTCAGGAGGCTCATGATTCATGATTTAAAGTAGAACTAGTTCACTTTCAGTTGCAGCTATGAGTGTAATGTGTGCTAGGCGTCCGGTTAATTCTCACCAATCGTAAACTCGAACAGCGTGAATATACAGGAATTCGGTGACGGGCCGCTATATTCAAAATTCTATTTCATAGATGTTCCACCCACTTTAGAGAATGTAAATTAATAATGGGTTAAATACAGTGTCAGTCGAACCAATACTACAGATGTACGTTGGAGCCAAATCCAAGAACTCGGTGTGGAATTGTAAATGTTTTTTTAAAATACCGAATAAATCCTTCGATCAATCCTCCAAAAAATGTCTTGCCTTTGTCAATTAAAAGGCCGCTGTATCGAAGTGTCTGTCTGATCAACGTCGGTGCGTAACTAGCACTGTAAATTTAGGTCTTCAAGTTCTAGCTAAGTCACTTTTCCCGTCACTTCCAGGGAGGCTTGACCGTCACGGTCGACCACTGTGCAAATACGCGGCGTCAACAGCCAATTGATTGATGTTGAGCTAATCGGTAGCGGAATAAAAAAATATAAATACCCAAGCACGAAATACCCCCTTACAATCTGCCACTCTAGCCTTTGATATATGTCATGAGCGTTGTCGAGATTTACTAACCGCTGTGTTAAGAACTCCGAACTGTTTACTATAGAAGTTGCATCGCTTCCACAAGGCGTAGTTTGATGAAAATATTTAGAATAATCAAAGTTATGCTTGTAATGTTATTATGTTAACTATATCATACCACTTAAATTTAATTATAAAATAAATTAAAGAAATAAATAAAATAAAGTAAGAAATACTAAGTGTGATCTACCTGCGCTTGTTCAGAGCATTGAGACAACGATAGGAAAAATTTTGTCGCCACGATTTTAAGTTCGGAAATTACTCTGAAAAATGGTGTTTTTCTAAAAGCTAAGGGAAAATAAACCCTGTCGAAAACAATAACGAAACAATGCGTAATGGACGCATCATTTGGAGGAACCATTAACCCTGGATAATCGTTTTTGACATTCTTGGTTATAGCAAAAAAAAAATATTTCTTGTCAGGGTTTGTTTATGTAGTGCCGACATATCAACATTAATCTCGGCCCACATTTAGCCTACTCCAGTATCTTTTATCGGGGGGACTCGACAATGGCCCTGGTCTGTGTTTGCCTTCCACGTTCGGGTTGTCTATGATGAGGACAAACAACGCTAGGGGTCCGATGCTCTGATAAGATAGCTCAAAAAGAGTGGCGCAAAACCGAATAAATTCCGGGCGATGAAGAGCGGGCCAAGAAAAAAAAAACTGGAACAAGGATTAAATTTTTATTAGCATTGTGAAATGTGGGTCTAGATAATGCTCGTGAGTCCTCGCCAGTCTCGTTCCACGAGGGGGTATTTCTAATTCTTATCGACCGTGTGATTTTATACCCTCGGTTATACAAGATACGTCTTGTACGGATGTCGAGATGTAGAAATATTCGAATTGTACTGCAGTGACAAATTCGGTGTTGATGAACGGAATGTACGGGTGCTTTTATTGTACTATTGAATGACGAGCAAAATGAAACCATGAGACAACAATAGATGGACTTGCCCGGAAATATTCAAATTAAAAAACTTCAAATTAAAAACGAGAGGAACTCGTAAACTCCAGTATACTCATGGGAATCAGAAAAATATCGCCGTTCATACTGTAATAAACACGTAAAACTATATAATATAAAGATATAAAGTATGAGGCTGAACCTTCTCTCATTACATATGGGCAACTCGCCACTTGGTGGCGGCCGTGTTTTTCTAGTTCCTTATCTGTTGTGAATGCTATTTTGAAATTCAATTTTTTTAAGAATGTTGGTCATTTTGTACGTTTCCGGGGCGGTGAAGGTGAAATTAGTTCATTTCTTGGGTTTCGTCGGTGTTTATGAGGTCGGATGGGGTTTTTTGTTATTTAATATTTTGTACGCTCAATTTCAAGTTTCGTACTGATTCATTTAAGAAATGTTTCAATTACGAAAATGGCAAAAGAACAAATTTTCCACAATAATGGTGATCAACTCCACTGGCAGATATATTCAGATTCCTTTCATTCCTTTTATGTAACGTTACCATTTAAAGTGCTTGTGTAGCGATTATTACGCTTATTGTTATCGAGATATTCAAAATTATTGGAGTATCTATTACCTGTATTAACGTTCTTCCTTATTATTCTAAGAAGTCAGCTAATGCCCAAACAAGGCTATTACATAAATGTATTAATGCGTAATATTTCCCTTCTTTCTTCTTATAATTAAATTACAAGAGTGATTTTCTATGGATGGGTATCAATAGGGCTCCAAAATTGCGTATTCCGACAATTCTACTCCATTATATTGGTGTTCTTTGGTGAGCAGGCAAGTGCCGTCATCGTTGTTGCACAATGAACTTATGAAATACATTCTTGATAAAAAAGAAAGAAGAAAGAAAACGAAAAAAAGAAAGATGAAAAAATTCAATATCCAATTACAAATTTATACTATTAGACGTCTCAAGGTGATCAACGTGGTAGCGTCACAAGTATCCTTAGACATGCAAATTCATTCTCCTACGGACGGTATAGGAATTCAGAAATAGTTGTCGCGGTTATTTTAAAAGAATTTTATGTTTTGGTTACTCAAATCCAAAACGGCCGAAAAATTTTAACTGTTTCAGCACGATTTTTAATGTAATTGTCTCGATATATAGCTTCTTAATAATAGTTAACATGTGCTGTAGAAATGACGAAAACGAAGGACTTAGAAAAGCTATGAAGGAACCAATTGAAATTTCGCATGCTATCTAAGCCCTCCAAGTGTATTCACAGTATTCTGAAAACCAGAATTAACCGTAGATTTCGCTGATTGTGAACAAAATTGGAATCGAAATTGGTGCCATCGCTCCTTCCGATCAGGTTAGTTAGATAGGAAAATAAATGAGTTATTTAGTCATATCTATCTAGAATTATAATTCTCCACTATCTCAAGGTTGGCACTCCAAACCCAGTAGTGAAATAAGGGCCTTGTAACACATTGTTAAGCATTGTGTTACGTTTTTAATTCCGGCACTGACCCATTTTCGAGCAATAAAAGCAATTTTGTTCCCTGAAATTGATTTTTTCCCCTATCATGGACTATATGGATACCTGTGACAGTGAAATAAGTTTACAGTCCTTGCGATAACGCGTTATCCGTAATGTATTTAGTTTTATTGCTACTGCTGGAACACTTACATCATTTCATATGTTCATACATTTATCAAATATAATTCATTTGATTCGGAATTGAATTTTGCGGGACTGCGAAATTTTCACGGTCACAAATGAGTCTCGCTTTCTAACTTCCCGCGTCCGAGGTCGACACATCCCACTCGGGAATTTTGTGCAGCATCATCGGAAATTGCGACAGCGGGCATTTATCCTTAAGTTATGCGAGACTGGGAAGTATAGGAAATGAAAGAGCGTGTAACCGAATGACAGGTATAATTGTCGCATGAAGGCCTGCCGGCGGCGGCGTGTTCTCATGGCGTTGGCAGCGAGCGGCCGGCAACAACAATCGACGGATGAGAAAATCCGACGCCATATCGATGCCCAACATCTGTATTCAGGCCGGGGTTCTCGGTGCCAGAGCAAATTCGGGTACGCGGAGGGACCCTAATCGTTTCCTGATCCGCATATTGGACCGAGTTAAAAGGGACTAGGCGATAAGGCAAATACAAATTCAAGCCAGGATCCGATTATTTCCCGAGAGGGAACTAGAATGTTCGATTCATAGGCTCGGGACCATTACAGAGAGCTGAATCTTATAGTCGGGAATAAGAAATAAATTAATTTTATCATGACCTTACTTCCGGCAAGATCGCGTAATACTGCGGGCAGCAGGTGTTGAACCCCTCTCAGTTTGAGATTATTCCCGGTTGTGAAGGACACTTGAGCGAGTTCCAGTGGAAAGGATTATTATTCCCTTTCCCATTGGAGCTCCCCAGGGTGTGGCCTCCTTCAGACGATGCCGAACTCTTTCCCATCGTCGAGGTCTGACAGAAAGAATCTCGAACAGACAAGGATTCAACATCATCTAGTAATAATTTGAATTCTGGTCGCCGAAGCCTTTGCTCTTTCATATAAATTCTTAGTTTAAATTAAACGCTAGAAAAACTTAAAGAAAATTGTAAAATCTCATTATAATAACAAATGATAATTGTGGTATTGTAATGAAAACTGACACAATTAGCGTAAATTACTCTTACTGATAGGAAGAGGAATATATGTTTAGTTTATAAGCAATATTGAGTAAAGTATCAGAAAGAGTATTCGCATCATCTTGATTTAAAGGTACGTAGGGGTGTGGTTAAACAAGATCTAGTACTAAGAATGATAGCTTTGAAATCTCTCCAGGGATCAACAACATAATGTGGAGGATCACATGTTTTTTAGTCGATTTTTTTAACCCAAATGGAACCCGTGGGTCTTCATGGGAACCGTTCACCATGATAACTTTCCGAAGGTTTTTTTACCGCCTTAATTTCGTTTATATTCGCATTAATTAAAAAGGTTTTTACGTCAGGTCAGGAATGGTTCTTGTATTACACGGTTATGATGCATACTTAAACGCGATTCGCTCAAACAATCTGCGATGAATTACCCGGACTATGATTGAAACCCGTGGCCTTCTCTGTACCGCGCGGTTCCCACCGACGTTATCTGACTTTTCCATCCGGCGGCGCAGATAATACGATCTTTCCGATAACCTTCACCGAATTAACAAACTAGTTTCAAATATTAATAACCCGGCGTCTGTTTATTGCGAAATGGGTTCGATTTTTCGAAAAAAATTCAGATCAGAAAGAAATTATTCACACGAGGCTGGCAACCGAACTAGTGATTCGGGTACGTATTTAGATATCTGTTCACACTAACCGGCGGAAAAATCGACAAATCTTTGAAAACCTCATGCGGCTCAATCAAAAAAATTTAAAGATGGAATAGGACAAGGGGGATAATTAGCCAGATTGATTTCTTCTCCACATAATTTCGACACAAAGAAACCTGCATTTACATAAAATGTGTACCATGTAAAACTGCAGCCGGTTATTTTTTACAGAGTAGCTCCTGTGACTAAATCGAAGTCCTCACAACAATGTATATATAACATTGTATATTATTCACGTAACATCGTTTCCACGTACATAAGCAAGCTGGGTAGCGCTAAAGTGTCAGGCATGGAGCCGACTGAAAGAAATTGTATTTTGCAGAGATTACCGTACCAGAAATGTAAAACCGTAATGTATATTAGCCCGGTTTGATGGTACAAAAGCGCTAGAACGTCTTTGTAGGCACGGTGTCCACACCGGATTCCCCGCTATTGCCGGTAGGAAGTAGAGCAGAACGCGCGTTTTGTGCCCCGCCTTCTGGCTTTAACAATGGGACATTTATGGCCGGCCCGCGTATATATGACAGCCCTCCTTACCCGTCCCAAGCTCGTACATCACTCGGTCCGAGACGTACGTTATTTCTCGAACGAGCGGTGATTTACATCCGATCGTTTCCAACCCGTCAGGACCCGATTAAAATTCGGCGGGTTCATTATTTACTATCTTGGCCCCCTTGGCGCGGAAATGGCGTTTAGGATGCGGGCCTTGAGCGAGAAATTTATTAACTAGGCGTTTTGAAAATTACACTTCGAACGTGATTCCTTGACCGACATAGGCGGTCGGTTAAGTGCTTCTAATAATAGTCCGCTGGCGATAGATAAAAAGAGAGCGAGAGAGAGAGAGAAAAAAAAAGGAAAGAATATCCGGAGGGGACAGAATGTGACCCTAAGTGTGATAAGGGCGTTTGCGAAAGTAAAAAATGTACTCACAGCCTGTCGGGACTATGCTATTAATTTGAGCGATTGTTTTCTTAAGTCTGCTTAACACAATTGTGTCTGCGTTCCTTCATTATTGTATTTTACTTGTCACGCAATCGGCAACTATGTACTTATGATTGAGCAACTGAGCGAAGTTCACGAAGTTTTTATGTACTTAATTTTCCGGAGTATTGAACTCCACGAGTATTTATTTTTCCTAAGAAGAGAAACACAAATCCTCCAGACAATAAATATTGACACGGTACGCATTTGCTCGTTTAAAAATATAGCAGTTGGTGTTGTCGCGAAAGGCCACGTGCGATAAAGGTGTTTATTTTGTACGCGATAAAACGCCAGGTCATATGCAGGGACAAAACCTTCCTCCTTTGCGATTAGAGAGCCCGTCCAAAGTCTAATCGCGTCTAGTAGCATTTATTGAAATTATACGAAATATAAAATCGTCAGTTATACGATTTCGTGGACCGCTCATTTCAGGCATTTATTTATTGTGAACATGGTGATGCGTATTGGTGCTTCTACCTCAAGAAAACATGACCCCTTCATGTTGAATACTACAAGCTTATAGTGTATTAAAACTGAATTATTTTCACAGCGAGCATTGAGACGAAGCTGATATGAAAATTTTCATATAATTTCATATAAGACCCTCACGGAATATGTGGTCTTTACATAATTTTATGAAAGGCCCCGAGTTGCATTCTGAAATTTTTAACTATAATGTCCATTCAATACGCAATGTATTGTTCTGTACCCGTCTGTATGAAGAGGATGTTACACTTATCAATTTCTTTTCTATCTCTCAGTCACGTCAACAATTAACACTTATAATTTGAACAATAACAACAATAATTTTTATAATTAATATAATGAAGAGACGTGTGTTTTATGAAACTCATCCTGGAAGACCCGGTGGCGGAACTCCTTTCATGGAATAATTTGATTTCTCAACTCGCCATCTAGTCCCCCAAGGCCATTTCCGTCTTGGGTCAGGACCCTAAGTTTGGGGGCCAATCGGTAATACTGCGGAAGAGAAGGTAAATGACAGAATAAAGATGTTACGAGATATTTCGATGTAAACATATGTAAATGTAAAATGAAAGTCAGTTTACGAGAGGATAGTTTAGATCATCTGCATTGTACGCTTGAAGAAACTTTATAAAATTTTACAGTTTTTAAAATAATTTGGAAGATTATAGTTTATAGTTGAAACTGATCAAATGTCTAGAGTCCTTATATCCGCTCTGTTCAATCCATTTCAAATTTTCAGATGGTTCAGCGATCAGTATCAAATAAATGTCAGTTGACAGATGTCAGTTGAGTACTTTGCGTATCTATTGAAAGATTGTACTCCCTTGCAGTTACGTCAGCGTTAGTACAGGAACGGGATTCATTTCACAAATATTACCAACGATTTATTTTTTGTAAAATTGTTTACAACAAAAATTGTTGTTTGCGAAGACGGAATACCGTAAGAAATTCAATTCCCTGAATTTTCCAGAAATAGCTGATGACCTCTATGAACCTATCTGCTATCACATTATTTGAACACGGTGAGAACATCGTTTGAAACTACCAGCTGACATCTGCTCGAAAGGAAAACATCGTAAATTTCGTTTGAATTTGATGTTTAATCTTCGAAACTTAGACTCGACAAGAAGATATTCGAGTTGGTAGCGGTTATTTCCAGAAAAATTCCATGAAATGAACATCACTCTAAAAAATAATATTATGATTTTTTTAAAACAGAAACGACATACAGTCTATTGCCTAACCGTACATATCTTCCTCTACTTTCTGGTATACTTCATTTTATATCCATTTTCTCTTCAGCCAGAACGCCCCAAAGCCACAGGAGAATTAGCTCTTTAAGAGGCATTACTAACATATAAACAATCCAGTTATGAATTAAAAGATTCGACAAGTACGAAGGAAGATACATAGAAGTCCCGCTATGAGTTTGCCTACTTTGTTGATCTAATATTCGAGCTGTGTGGACAATAAACGTAATAATCTTTCCAGATGACTGTTCAATATTCCAATCCTTTCACTAGTTTATATATGGGGGCGTATTGGAGGTTTATTTGGGGGCGTTCGGGGAGAAATAAATGAGGCCCATCTGTCGGTCCTGATCCCAGGTTATTAAGGAAAAAATATATATCTCCAAGGATGTGAAAAAGTATCGGAACACAATTGTATTATCAGCGACAACGAATTCATTATCTGCAAGGAAGTCGAGAGCGGAGGTCACTGGGAATATTTTTAAGTTCTTTCATACTTTTCTAGACCCCACTATATCGTTTGTCTACGTATTTACTCGCGATAACGAAGCTGTTACCAGGAAGCCTATGAATAAAGCTCGCTATCGCCCAGGACCCTTTCCACAAGGAAATGAGTTATCAGAGCGCGAGTATATAAAAATTAACAATATTTACATAACTGTGTATCCCAGCTTTGATAGTTGGAATAATCTGTGCGACCAGATCCCGGGAATGTATGCTCAGGCTTTGACTATATTATTTTGTAATCATAGACTGATATATGCATTCCAGTAAAACTTGGGTAAACAATCTTAACTTTTTTTGCTTAAATTGCATCCCAACGATAATCTGTCATAGGAATTAATACATTAATTATGATAATAATACTTAATATAGCGAATTTTAAAATTAAAATTAAACTGGAAGATTATTTTATAATTTTTTGTCTTTATGTGTAATGCAAAATCTAATCTATAAAAAAATTAGTAGTTGATATATTTAATTCGTTATTTTACTTTAATTAATTTCGGGAATTTAATTTTTTAATAATTTCTAGGAGAGTAGGAGTGACATTTCACTCGTCTAATTTCCCATTTGAATTAGCCTGGGGGGTATTGGGGAGGTCTCACGGACGACAATGATGTCACGCCAGGCCGACGTTTAAAGGTGGCCCCTTTCACAAAACAAGGTCAAGGTCTCCGGGTTGTTTCTTTTTTCGCTTTACACCCCGGATTCACATTTAAATTGCAAGAAAGTAAAACCTTGACTGGGGAGTTAGGTGCATGAATATAATATCGTGCGAACACATATTTCTTTGTGTCACTGTATAAGTAACAATTTTAACACGCTCTTTAAACAAATGTCATTTCCTGCTACAATTACATAAAAAAAATCTCATTTTCAATTATAGACTCCCTTTCTTTTATTTTATTCTCCGCACATTTCAAAACACGCTTTTATAGGTAATACTTTATTTACAGACCTTAATTATTATTACTCTCTTATTATTTTTCATAATAAGATAAATAAAATATGAACACCAATTGACATCTGAGTTGCTCTCTGGCCATGACACGTTTCCAACAATACGAAGACATAAATAAATATTCATGCTTCATTATTCATGGTTGATCGGGCAAACTAAGTTAACTTTGTGTTGGTATGTTAGCCAAAGGCATTTCATTGTTCAAAAATATTAGTCGAGTCTCTCGAATACGATGGTTGTAGTTGCCGAAAGGAGAAAAAAACGGTGAATGACGCAAATTAATGGGACCCAATGGGACACCAATTGGTACCGTGCGAGAGGGCGGAAGGGGAGGGCCGGGCGGCCGACTTGTCGGTCCCTTTACTCTCGTCCACTTCCTCGGTTACGCTCGATTGAGAAAAAAAAACAAGGCCAAGGTCGGCCTTTCTACAGGGGGAGGATCTGCGACGGCCCAAAGGTCGGAGGTGGAATTCTTCAGTCATCACGCCCATTCATCTGACCCCGACGCCGCCGCTCAGCTACCCCCGACGCTCTACACACGCGGCAGGCCCCAGCCGCTAAATCATTTCGGCTTTTCTGCCCGAAAGGTCTCGTTTTGCGCAACCCGGCAAAAGGCTAGTTGAACCAACCCCGTTTTCCTTCAACGGCCTACATCGCTCTTCGTTCTACCCGACCGGACAAAGCTTTTACTTTCTATATTGGAATGTCCTCGTATGTTTAATTCAATATCTTCTTCTCCCTGTGTATTTTTGTCCGTTACACAATCAGGGAATAGATCAGAATAGGAAGCTGATCGTCAAGAATCTTTCTACAACATCGAGCACAAGGCTTTCGAAGGGGGTCGCAGTCTAGTTAGGTCATCTACACTTAGAAAAGTGACTAAATAGAATAAAAATAGAACGCCTTTCACAGCGAGTCGCAAAGTTAATAAAAGTATTGATTTGTAGGTATAAATTAAAAATCATTAAAGATATAGTATCGAACGGATGTGGTCACGGTTAATTCAGATTAACTAAACGCACTATCTCACATCGGTCAATAGCTGGCTCATCATTGTCAACAGAGCCCGATTCATTTATCTACACACAGAATATTAGCCTGTCATTCTCATCCGGTATAACACAGAAACGGCTGACCGGACTCGTCCAAATCGTTAATGGGTTTAGTTATCGATTAAATCTCTTTCCGACCATCGCAATTTCCAGTAAAGTAAAAAAATCACAATTTTGTAACGTTTCCAATAAGTAAAATTGAAAGGAACAAATATGGACAGCATATTTATTACTTCCTATTTTTCGAAAAATCGACGAAACTCCCATTTAATAGAAAGTCATTTTTTAATGGGTTCCCAACGCAGCGAGTAGGTCAACTTTGTTTACTGAAAACGTACTGGAAATACGAAATGCCGATTGCGCTGTAGGTCTCGATTTCAGGAAATTAAAAAAAATCCAGAATGTTGTATTTATTATAACTTATTAAAAATATATCTTTGTCCTTCCGTAATCGTGCTTCATCTTTTGATGTATCTGAGATTCACTTCTGTGCCGAGGCGCGAACACTGTTTATTTAGCCCTTTATTATTCGGTAAACGCTTGTTCTTATTGGATTATGAATAATGCAGTAATATTTAAGCACGCCGCGAGAACCAACACAGGATCGGACACTGAAAATTCGAGTTGGCAAATATCTTCAACCCGCAGACACAGACCAATCAGGTCGCTACTGTATTCTGTCTTTTATTTCTTTATTTAAACGTTCGTGGACCTGCTAATATAGTCGGTGAAATAAGTGCCGTAATGGTGGTAATTTAGATAAGTTCGGTTAAAAGCCACAGTCACATTTGGCTGAAATTCGAAAGTCTTAAAGTTTTGTTGACTTTTAAACTTTCAGATTGATCGATCCGATCAGTCGGGCATTGGACTTCACGACTCTCGAAGAGCAAAGATTATCGTTCTCCCCCTTTTGCGATTGTGGAGTCTCTCGAGTTGTGCAAATTCCTTCTTGCCCTATTCTGACTTTTCCCGTTTCAAGATATTTTCATGCCGGCTTTCGTCACTTGGCGCCGCCTTCTTCTATTGACCGGGTCGAAGAATTGTCTATCGGTTTCTGAACTCATCATAAAGCATTGTATTCTCTTGTTCACAATTCTTCGAATATTCTCGTTCTCATGTATTCGATTTCATAATAACGTTTCACATTAAGAAAACATTTTTTTAGATAAAAATAAGATTTAGAAAATATATACAGCCATAATTAAGTATCTGTTACGGTGTGATCTTACTTTATCTTTTATTCTACTATTAATTCTTTAAAAACATTAGTTTCTTGCCCGTGCTATGTAGTAATTTATTAATTTTCAATTCAGGTATGCTCTCCGAACGCCGATTTATCTACGGAAGCGCACAACATAATGGAGGCGATAGGAGAATCAGGTCCAAGACGTGACAGGTTAGTAAAATTTTTTACTCTCATTATATCCAGAAATATATAGCCCAATAAAAAATATATGCTATAATTATTATATGATCCAATATTTTGAAACTTATCAAAAATATACTCATTTTTTATTAGGAGTTTTTAAAAGAATTATTAGTTTCAAAGAGACCATTTTTAATGATTTTTGGCGGTACATAGAAGGTTGACACACCATTATGATTTTTGTCCCCCTCAATGATTATGTATGCCACCAAATTTATGATGACCACGATGATTTGCATGCGTTCAATATGGTCAGGGTGGAAGGTTTAATGTGATTATTTCACAAAGGCCCTAAATGTCGTGCCATAATTTATAACTGATAATATAATTCTTTGCGGGGCTATAATAAAACATAAAAGCATTTATACAATTCAGTGCGGTAGGGCTATAAAGTCGGTTTTTTCCTACCCCCTGGAATCATAAATATTTTAAATTAGGAGGGACATTTGTAATTCGAGACATTTTTCCATTTATACGGATCAACAGGAAACAGTTTGGCCGGCCTATTTGATTTTACAATCGATCCACACTCGTTCAGGACACATTTCCGTTGAATCGTGCCCTTTTCACGTGGCGAATTCACGTGGTCTTCTCACGTGGATCCGGTGGTTAGTCGAGACAAATATCCGGGGCGTCTGGACCCTCACGGGGATTTAGAACTCGTGACTCGTGACCCGAAACTGGGTCGCAGAAACGGACGGATTCGCACCGTTATCTCGTTTCCGTTGCTTCTGAACGAATTATTAGCTCGGCGGATCGAAAATCATTTTCCCCGTGGAAAAAATACGTCCAATGGAGGTGTGGTCGCTTAGGAAAAAGTCTACAGCAATGGGCGAAAAATAGACATTTTTTTCCATTGCAAGAAGTTCTTTAATGAACGGTGTACAGAAGTATCGGCTACCGGAACTGCTTGGCGGAAATGCAGTTATATCCCAAATCAAACGAACTTCAGCAAAAACAGATTACACCGGGGATAGTATCCTGAACCCGTGTAGGTCTCTCTGCAACACATGAATACACTGTTCAGTCCCCTTTCTTAAAGCGGTAGAATATAATCTGATTCACCGAGAAATAGGCAAAAAGTTAAAATTTTCTTTTTAATTCTTGATTAATAATATGTGTTATTTTTGAATAATAAAATAAATCTACTATGTCGGTATAGTAAAGTTATAATATATGAAGAAGAACGCTCGTAAGAATTTTGAGACACCTTATGGTAAGCAGGGAGAAGAAAGGATGCAAATTTTGATTAGTTAAAGCCTGAGCATACCGTAGGTTTACAGTGAAAATAAATTGTTATTATTACAATGTTTATTTATGCATTTACTCAGTATTGTGTTATAAAATTGCCTTGACACACATTTCAACAACTTAATCAGCTATTATTGTCGTTAATCCTCCGAAGATTCAAAGAGTCTATTTATTACTAGATATTCCCTAAAAATAATTAGGTTATCATCATGTAAACAGTTAGAGTCATTGCACAATTATCATATAGCATTATCCGATCACTCTATTTCAATAATAACTAAATGTAGAGGTCCCATCGAGTTTATCTCGTACCATTAGGCAATTCTTAATTATTATGAAGTCGTGAGGAATAATGAGAAATGATATTGACCCAAGGGGTTGTTTGTGAAAGCGATGCTGGTCAAATGAAATTCCACGAGAGATGGTTGAGAAATATCGTTGAACTTAAAAGGAACCTTTATATGTAGATGCCCTTCTTTCGCCTTTTGCCAAAGCCGATAGCACCGGATTTATGAAGGCGCTCTCGAATGAATCAAAGCGCGGTTTCATTTATGAACTCGAATGTTGATTGGACGCTCGGCCTTTATGAATACAATCGATTTTCTTGTGCAATCGTACGGCCATTGATAAATTCGTCCTTCCGCGGCGGGGTACGATTGAACCTGTTCGGTTCCAATCCAACGGCTAGTATTTATTCGAAATGCCACACGAGCGAACGATCGGGAGACATCTGCATTCGACGTTGCCCAACAATGACTTATAAGAGCGATGTCGAGATACATTATTGCCAGTTCTGAACATGTAAGACATAAGAAACGATTCAACTCCGTCTTTATTTAGAACTTCAGGTTAAATTTAGTCATTAGCGATTGTGACATCGGTTTACCATTTCTGAATTTCTGACGTGCTTTACTGCCGCTTTCTCGATTCTGCCTCAACTTTTTTCTGAACAGGTTTCGGCTGCTCGCCATTTTCAGTAGTTGTATCTGTCAGTATGGTTATGAGTTACTCCGGAACATCGAGAAAGCCAAGGTATCATATCTCGTGTTCCATACCAACTGTTACATGAAATAATGATGCTTATGTATCATGCATGTATGTCAATGATACTTCAGTATTTATAAAATGGTAATTTAATAAAAAAAAATATCATTTCGCAATTTGACTACGGTGGTAGGTATAAAATCCTGCAGGTCATACCTTCATTACACGAATTACTTAGTCTATTCAAGTAAGCACTGGATATGAATAACTGGAAATTAAACGTGGGCCACTTAATGAATCTTTTATGAAAAACCTGTATGTACGATCCCACGTAGCGAAATAACAAAAATTTGAGTTACGTAACAGTCAACCTGCAATTGTATTTCATGAATATAAATATTATTCCCGATTTGATAGCTTCCTCTTACAACCTTGATAATTACTACATGAACCATGAACTACTAGGGCTAAACTGGTTTATAGGTACAGAGGAGTGAGACGAAATAGCCCTTTATTAGGCTATGAATATAATTTTACGCGGCAGAGAAAGAGGTACGGTATTTTTTCCGCGCCATTTACTCGCGTCTGGCCGTGTAGGTGTCTTCACCCACATTAGAACCGGAATAATTACTAGGACCGGTCCTCCGGATGACGCCGGTCATTAAAGCGGACCGGATCCCGTTCGGGATCTGGAACGAAATTGAATGTTTCGCGGCGAAAAAAAAGAGAAGAAACGCGCGAAGAAAAAAATTCTCCACTAATCCGGCTGCCATTCGGTTTGAAGAGTCGTCAATGACTTCGGTGTCGGACCAATTTAGCTAATTGTACTCGATCCGAAGTTGGGCGAAGGTCAAGGGCGCAGGCCGGGAAAAATCAGCCCCAGAAAGTAGGTATCATAGAATGTGCTCGTCGTTTCGACATCGTGGCCGTTGTAGTCGGGTCCCCGGATATTCCCATCGGAGGGACCGCCTCTCGGACGAGAAGCTCCGCTCTCTCTCTCTCTCTGTACTCTGTTCGGTGGTTGGGAAAGGGCCGATTTAGGAGACGGGAGCGATTTTATAAGTGAGCGATGTCGAAGTGGCGGTCTCCTTTCGCCGGCCGGCGGACGACGAAGGTCAGCCCTCCGCTAGGAGAGAAAGGCGCGCGACCCTCCCTCTCGACCCAACGCTCGGACATCTTGGAACGATCAGTACCTGTCCACATGCCTCCTTAATTGGACCTAGGCGAAACGGGTTTATGCTCTCAAACACACGTTGTACGCCATTTCAACATTCTAGTTTGAAAATTCGTCCGATTATATCAATGTGCAATTAACGATAAATTAAATAAGAAAAGATGGGATACATTTTAAGTAGCTTCAAGAATATTCCCCGATCGTTTGGAGGATCGTCACTCCGATTTTTTCTGTCTGGACCAGTTAGCATAGTTAGGTACTAGTTAGGTAGGCGTCACTAGGGCTAGTACTGGACGATCGAAGGAGCGACGATAATCCAAATCCCCACTTATCATAGTACCGCTTAGAGCTTCGCTGTTCGAAATGTTACCGTTTTGGCCTGTGCACTAGCCATTGCTTTATGGTAATACTAATTCAGAAGCATTTAATGCTACAAGTAAAGTCACGCGACTTTCAACATTTTACTGCTCCAAACTATTTCTCTCATTATTCCGAAATCGGTGGAAATTGTCCGACATAGCTCAGTAGCTATTTGGATTTTACGAATTTGGTGGATCGAATTTTTCTCGAAAGCAAATTTAAATACATATGGTTCTCAATTACTGAATTTGTTCTAGGACAAACAAATGTTTGATTTGACTGCGAATAAATTCGCTGAAATTTAATCTCTTATATCGCGTATGGTCTGAACGTTTCGCAGGTGCGAACACTTCGAGAGTAACGGGCGGGATCGTTATCTCGGCTCGCGGTAACGTTTTTTTAAATTTCCAGTCCGTTAAATAGATACACCGCCCATATATCGGTTTCGGAGCGGCTGCGGTGTGTCTGGCGGAAAGCTATCTTCCGCAATAGAAACACGAGATAGTGAAAGTACTAATGTAACACCGTTTTAGCGTTCTAGTTTCCCCACCGCTGTCGACGGCCGAATAATATGGCCACCGACTATTCACAGGGGCCGACGTGAATCGTAGCCAAAACTGTATTTTTAATTTCCTGAAACTTAGTTGTCAGTTGAGAAGGAAAACATTATGTAAAAATAAATTTATGAAATGACGGCCGGTACGACCGTTCATCCGGTCAGTTTGTATAATCCGCCAAAATGAACATTGATATTTGCTTAAATAACTAGAACAAAATAGATTTCTATTTATGCCGGCTTTTTCTGGCCGTTTTTACTACTAAATTGAGTTTCTCCTTTAAGGATGTTCAGGCACTAGACCAAGTATAGGACAAAATAAATAGAAAGAAACAAATTAATTTTAATAAATATTATTTATTATAAAATAAGAACGTTTATTATAAATATTGTGCACTATAACACGGTCATTATTATTTAAGTGCAAAGAATGTACTTAATAGGCAGGTAGATTAACGTAACATTTATAGTCATTTGCCCGACTTCCTGTCTCCAATTATTTATTGGTCCTAATTCAGTCCTGTCTCAACTATGTTGTACTACTGCTATACTAGTACAAAATGGCCTCTTAGATTATGAAATGAGATAATACAATGCAGAAATATCCGTCAATACATTCACTCCGTTATAATAATAAAGCAGTTAAAATAATTCCGCAAATACCCTGGCTGAAGCAGAGTGTGAGCTAATAGCGCCATATTCGGGGCGGGCATCACTTTCGGCGGCGAGATTTCTCCCCGAATAGGAAACGGCGGCCCCGGGGCGGAAGAGGGGCCCGAGGAAATGAAGAAAGCCCTCCGAGAGAAATGGGCGAGAGAAATGAAATAACAGGTGTGTCGGGGGCGGTATTGGATAATCGGCGGCGGTGGCGGGCGGGGGGTTACGTCACGGAGAGAAAGAGAAAGTGATAAGAAACACTTTCACTTGTGTTGACGTAACGCCGCCGCTCGCTCCCGCTATCTGTGTCAGACCCGCGCCCGGTGCATTAACACCGAGCTCTCTGTACGCGGCTGAACAAGAAAAAAAAACTTATATAAAGGCGCTCGGGCCGCCGCTGTCAAGGTGGGACCGCAAAAAACGGACGAAACCGAATGAAATCAGATCTTCTACATACTGGTCAAACTACTTTTCTTGAAATCGAAATACTAACACTCGTAAATACTGTCCTATAAGCGTTTGTATATTTGCCCAGTTTAATTACGTAAATTAACGGGTTTAGTTTAGATAGGGCTTCATGGCACACTGAAGAATGCAAACTAGAATAGAAACAATTAGTTCATAAATATTGTGATTTTGTTCAATGCACGACTGGTTTTGTGTTATCAGAGTTAAAATTCTCCTGATTAATTCCAGAAGGTTTTTACGAAATTAATCTAATTTTTTTTTTGGACCCTTGTCTTGTATCTGATCTGTCAGGGTGACAGACTTTCATGTAGTCAAATAAATATGATTTCCTGTTTATATAAAAAGTTTTTACGGCAAATAAGTAAAACGAAAAGTAATGAAACCGCATAAATCTAAATGCCGTTCAAGCTACGATATTTCTGCTTATATTGGGCTGTTATCTTTTTTGTTAACTTTTACTTTTTTGCCTTCATCATTGCACAACCGCATATTACTTTATGCGCAGACTTTATGTTCACTTAAGTAAGAGATACACAGAAAGAAGCGAAGACATGTTTTCGAAAAAAAGAAATCGGAGCTTCTAAATACCGGTCAAACTGGGAAAGTGACAGGCGAACCTGCCACTTCGTAAAACCCATACTGAATTCTTCCTCTTTTTTCGCTTTCATATGTAGCAAATATATGTACTGAATTTGGTATTTTTTATTCATTATTTTCATACCTCCGCATGCTCTTCATTGGGCTTCATAAATTAAAAACATATTTTCGTTCTATATTATGACTGATTTCAATTTTCTGGCATTACCCGGTTTTTGGTCCTTCGCTAGACCGGTTTCTGCGATTTCATAACCCTGATTTTGTCTTCTTCAGTATGAACTGATCCCGAATTGAGTTATCTCAATCAATAGGATTAGATTACCTGATGCGAGAAAGTAGAAAGCATCGTATGTATTGTCTCCCTGTTCGAGACAGTCGCTTCCTTTGTTGGAGAGACATGGTTCATTCAATTTCATGAGTAAATATATTCCGGACTTTTCTCAGTGAGTCATAACAGACGAAAGGGGTTTCGGTAATTTTGGGCATAATTTTGGACGAGGAGAGTTCGGTTTTTCCTTGGTATTCCACAATCCTCGAGTCGGGAAGTGCCTAATTTTATTAGCATTTTCTTTAAAAATTATGTCCTCATTATGAATTCGCCAAACTACGAATTTCATCATGTACTAAAGTCGCACCATAGGAGCATAGACATTCCGTATAAAAGCGTGCACGGTACATGTTGCAATAAATAATCTGGTGAATGGCTCCGAATCATGACTGTGTATAAAAAGGATGAAAGAATCGTGTATCTGGTGGCGCTCGATTAAAGTCGAGGAGACTGTAAACGCAAGTGAGAGTGAAAGGGGGAGAGTTCTCGAGCTAGAATTGGGACGTTATGCTGGTCTTTGTATAAACATCCTTCCCTTTGGTTCGAGTTATATATTTCACGTACAAATAATATATAAATACAAATAGGGACAGTAAAACAATAAAATGCAGCCATTTTTTCTGCGCCTTTTATTTTTGTACAATCAACTAAAAGTTATAGGTAAAAGAAACCACCCAATGATCGAACTTTTGATACATGAACAAGTAATAACGGCTGCAAACTGAGGAGATCTCTAGGCCAGTGGTGTTTAAGCCGACGAGGGGGGGGGGGTTATAGATGGGTGAAAGAGGAGAGAGATAGAACGAGCAAGAATGGAACTTAAGGAACCGGGATTTTACGACTTCGTCAACTGCCGGTATGTTGACGTCGCGGTGAATTGTTTGGTTGGAGGACATACCAGGGAGCATTAAGTACAGTACGACGGACATTAGAGTGGAATCTCTGGGTGTGGGCGATGTTGGATGTCTTCGCCGAACTCCACAGTTCTGGGCTATGTCCATGTTTTCAAATGGTCTTGTAAATCGTAACTTTGTTGTCTAATGTTAATTTGTATGTCCGTTTCAGTAATGGGCCCAGGTGGAGCCCAAGTAAGCGAATCTGCTAAGGGATGTCCGACAACAAATTCAATGTAGACTCATCAGTTGTTCCATGAAATCTTTAGTAAAAGGCGAAAGATTTATGCGAAATGAAGGGAAACCATATTACCTGCACCTTACATACAGAACAATTAATTTCTGTACACCTCAGGGATACCGTTCCCAATAATGTCCTAGCCCAGGATGTCAGTCACACTGTGATCCTTTCTTTGGATGTGTTCTTTAGATGGAAATGGTATTAATGGAAAAAACCTTGAATAAGAAATGAGTTGAGTATTTCAGTATCCATATTGTGTTCGAGGGGGATTGTCCTGATTATACTAAACGAGTGAAGAAAGAGCGGTGTGTCCGGTGGCGCCCGATTAAAGGAGACGGTAAAAAGAGAGTGAGAGTGAAAGGGGGCGGCGGGTGGGCGGGAGGGGGGTGGGTGGAACTGGGACGTTAGGTGCGGGCCACACATCTGGTGGAATCCGGGCGGCCAGCCTCGGAGTGGCTCTTATTGGGTCAGTTGGCCAACACGGGCTCACTTTCACTCTCCTCTCGGCCCGGCCGTTCTCTCCCTCTCCAACACTACACCTCCCTCCCTCCCTCCTCCATCCCTCCCTCACTCCTCCCGCCTTCCGCTCTATCTCTCCACGTGTGCGCCCGCCTTATAACAGCTGAGAGAGAGAGAGAGAGATCGTGACGGGGAGAGGGCCGGAGAAAGAGAGAAAGAAGCGATGACGGGGGGGAGGGTGGCTGAAAGAGAGAGTTATTTTGAGGGAAAAGGGAGGTTGGCGAGGTGACGATGATGGGGGGAGGGGAGACGAGAGTGAGAGTGAACCCGACCGATGAGGAAAGAGAGAGAGCATGTGAGAGAGAGAGAGATCAGGTCTGTGCCCGCCCATTCAGGGCTCTTTGAAATCACTTACCGTCGTTTCGAACGGCAGGAAGATCCCAGTTAACGGTGGGAATGGCGATTACGATGCGAAAACCGGCAGACATTTTTTGTACGTTTGTACCGGGTTTCACATTTTAAAACTACTGTACTGTTTGTCCAATTGCGTCAACCAATTACAACTAATGGAGACTCCTTTCTGTTCCTGATAATTTAAATAGTAGTACTTAAATCATAGAGAATTTCGTGAACATTGAAATTTTGCCATATATTTTCCTTGTAATATTTTTAGCATTATTGCTATTTTTAAATTTTGAAGAGAAATATTATCAATGCCATGTTGATAACAGGTCTGAACACAGCGAGATAAGTTTTTTGTAACTTTTTTTATCGAGCTACTTCGCTGACGATGGGATTATGGTTCTGACAGAAATGATTCGCACATTAGACACAAAAACAGTAACATGCAATTGTGCTAGGAACTGTATAACCTCACATAGAAAGATACACAACGCCAATGATTTCATTGAATTTTAATGTTAATTTGAATGAAATTTATTTCAAATTATATAACTGCTTTGAAATACTCGGATATTTCAAATAGCGATCGATGCCAGTTAATTATTTATTTCAGTTCTAACTGATAATCTTGGTTGCAGTATGAAATTCGGTATACCATTTTGATGTGTCGTTATTCTATGTAATACTGAAAAAACAATATCATCCAGTTTAAACTTGAATTATTTCAGTTAAATTAATAAATTGAATAATTCATTGAGATTCTTCCACGCTTTCGGAAACTGAGTGTTACGCGTTCTACAATGGTGTTAAAAATAAATGTTGCAAACTGAAACATATTTAGAGCAGAAATCCTGGAAAGCAGAATATTGCACGAGTAAAGAACCAATAGAATTTAGGTACTTAGGAAGCCCTTAAGGTTGTTAAGAAACACAGCCTTTCGTCAAAATTGTATTTCGGACTTTTAAAAGAAGTATCACATTACCCACTCGTAGACTTACTTTTGTCCTATTTCATGCGTTGTAATGAAGATTGATTTATGAGTTAGCTTTTGGGGACGATATTGAGGTTATACAGATTGCATTGCTACTAGGGCTTATTAAACAAATGTTTAATTTCTCGATTCGGACAATGCGAACATTCATTCTCCCTCTGCCCCCACAAAAATGAACGGTTAAAGACGTATCGCCAATTCGTCGGGTGAACTTTTTAAATGACTGTATGTGGAATCTTTAAGTTGATTATGTAACAAAGAGCATAACGCGATAATCGCCAAGGTGCGTTCTTCATTGTTCAGTCTTGACGACGGCGTTGTTCCCAGACTGTTACTATTGTTTGTTGTGAAACCGCGTGCAAAAATATACGACAGAATTCAAAAAAGAACAAGCTATCAACATATGCTCTCGTTGCTCCATTATCACTCGCGTCACCCAGAAATATAGGTCTCCTCTATTGTTTTATTGACTGCGGAAATATAATTACTTATTACTGTATTTAATTCCCGCTATAGCATGCTGTAAGTTTACAGTATGAAGCCACTAAATTATTTTATATTCTCGTCACACCTAAAATATTTATTGTATTCCAAGCCCTCGCATACCAAATAGGTAATCAATACAAATAACATAAACTAAATATTACATGTAGTAATTCGCAATATTTGTCCATGGGCACAGGTATTATATGAACGAACAAAACACCGAAACGAGTTCGCATTTAAAATATACAGTTTAGAAGCACGGGTTAGGGATAGGGGTCTTCGAACGGAGTTTCGGCCGGGCCGCTCCCTTTTGGAAAGAGGAGGAAGTTAGTTAGGGAAAGAGATAGAGAGAGTGGCAGGGACTAGAGAAAGAGAGAGAAAGAGCGAGAGGGTGGGGGGAGACACTGATAACTGTAACGTCCATTCAGATTAGTGACGTAACAACCTCTGCCTCCGCTAACGGAGAAAGTTGGGGGACCCAAACCGAACTGATACCCGGCCCCTCGGACCCATGCCAAAGGGATCTGCACGCAATTTTAAACAGACCTCGGCTTTAAAATATTACGATTTCTTGTTGTTTTTTCTTAATATTTCTTTTAATATACCGAATTTAAAAATAAGCTTCCGGCGTCGGTTCACGAAAACAGTGTCGCGTGTAGAAATAACCAAGGGCGGTAGCCGAATATTTAACCGCGAGATATTTCAATTCATCCATTCATTTTCGAAAATCCGAATGCGAAAATTGTGTAAACATTACCACCAATTGAAGACGGCGATGGGATCTTACTAGATGGGATCAATTACTCTGTTATAAGTCTATAAAGTGGCAGAAATGGAACTTCATTTGAAATGTCATACCAGTAACATTACCTGAGCATTTCAAATTAAATCTTAGATTGGTTTTTGTAAAATAGCTGCCAGCGGCGGTGTCCAAGAATCCTGACTCACGGCACTGCTCTAAAAGGAACCTCCCCTATCCGACCGTTTTTGCATATTCCTTTAAAGGTTGGCAGACCTCGATCTGAACGTTATTTATATTTAAACTCCGATCGGTACCGGTCTCGGACAAATTGGAACGGCAATCTGAAAGTATGAAAGTCTTCCGAGGGCAGTTTCACGGTTCGTAAAACGCGGAGTTGAGCGGTGTCGCAACGGCGGCCGATTGTGGCATGGGAAGATCTGACGTGACTGTGAAGAAAACTCCGTTCCTTGTTAGACTTGATAAATCGTAAATCATCCCCAGTGCTGCGATTGTTAACATATGGGTTAAAAACCCCTTGGCGGATGGCTGATTGCGGCGTGACTTCTCGAGAAGGGGCGAACGTATATTTTGCAAGTTAAGAAATTGGCAATAAATCACATCCGTGAGTGATATCGAATCACGGAAGTACAATCTTTTCTAAAATTCCTATACTGAATACAGGATGTCTTTTGTACTGTAGAACTGCACGAGTGATGGTCTATCTCACCACTCGAAAGAATATATTCTTACAAAGATTACAAAATAAATTGAAAACATTAATACCCACAATGCTTTTTATGAAGAACGACCGACATTTAATATACGACCTATTAAAAATATAAAAAAATAGACGTTAGGTACTCATATAGAACTTATGGGGTCGTTGTACTAGCTCAACGAAAATAGCGGCCTTTCTAATTCTCCGCTTGGTAAAGTATTTCTTAAAAAATTGAATTCTTTCGTTTTCGATTCGGTTTGACCTGCTGTCCGCCCTTAAGGCATAGCAGACTGTATTGCACGCACGTGAAAGTTGTTTCCTGCGAAAAATCCAGCGTTTTATTGCATAAAATTATCGAAAACCACTATCCACCTCCATAACTGGAGAAAACAGATCAGTTTGCACAATTAATTATTAGATTGTACAAGTTCGAAAACGTATAAAATTTGGTTGCATTGGAACCCAATGATATGTGTGCTCCAAGTTTCCTTCCCAACCACTTCATTGTTCAGTTTCTATCAACGTTTGGTTTTCCTATAACAGATAGATATTTAAACTGTTTACATATTATTCTTTAGTTTATATAAATATATTTATGAATTACATAAATACATGTAAATGCGTTTAATTCCATATAACTTTATGTAAAACGAAACCGATACGAACTAATGTCTCAATAACAGTATTTTACATACATTATCTATTTAATTTATCAATGTTTGATACGAATCACGGTCGTTAACCTCTAGAGCATATCATTAGTTTATTATTATAAATAGACCAGCTGCTGTCTACGTGACTAAATTATACAAGAAAAGTGATCTTCAGGGAAAAGCCGGTTTGTATCGTTCACCTCACCCACTTATCATATTATAGACATTACCGTCTGTCATAGAAGTTTCGTTCAGACTGAGAATAAACACAATTACGTCCGAGGAAAAGATACCAGTCAGATAGAATCGAGATGAGGAAGCGGTTTTTGCTGCACGGTGTGGGCCCCCGTTGGGGCTAACGTCGGGGTGATTCGGAGAGGCCCGGGCTTGAGTCCTCAGATCCCCGAGATAGCAGGAAGACGTGAGTGGGTGCCCCTACCATCGATCAATGTCCCACACACACACACACACACACACACACACACACACACACACACACATACACGCACACGTTCCCTCCCAAACCCCTTACCCTTCTACTCCTTCACTTTTCTCAGTCGCTCACAACCCCCAACCTCAATCCGCCGGATATGTATTTTACACTGCACTAGATGATATGCTTATTAGTATCGCGAGATTAATCCCTGCGAGTAAAGTTGGTGTCCGAAAACCACCCCAACCAATTGTCATCGTCACATAATAGTGTTTTTCTATCTGAGAGGGTTCGTGTATATTTGAGGGAATTAAATCGATTTGATCGTTACTCCTCGAATAACTTGTGACTGGGGAAGGCCGTTGTATTGATAATGAGGTCTGCACGTATTATATGCTGAATTATTATCTGAGGGCCACGAAATTGTTTTAAATTACACATTACCGCGTGATGCGATATAAAAATTCAATCATGAAATAATACAAACCTGCACTCAAAGGCTTCATTCCCCGTTGTCCTATACTGGCTCCTTGGTCAGAAACCTGAATTTAAACTAACAAATATAAATATGATTATATTAAAAACCGGTCACAATTACCTAGTATTTAATAATAGTCCACTTCACTCAAATCTTCTGTTATGTACCCATACATACTTGTACCCATATATAATTTTATGAATTTAGTGACTGTAGTCCAAAGCGTTCCGCACTGATTCTTATGTAGGTGTGCCAAGCCCATTGCTTCAGCCGTGCTCCCAATTTGGTTCGATCAATGTTTTAAATA
This sequence comes from Lethocerus indicus, assembly GCA_019843655.1. NCBI lineage: Eukaryota > Metazoa > Arthropoda > Insecta > Hemiptera > Belostomatidae > Lethocerus > Lethocerus indicus. The sequence continues at coordinate 10,522,780 of JACDQD010000007.1, read as the reverse complement.
AACGCACATACCACATTTCGTTTAATATTCACAGCAAATACGGGCGTAATAATCGGTTTTGAAGTTTGATAAAATAAATCGACATTTACAAAGCCACATGATGTGCTGTTGCGTCTAGTTAGAGAATTAAATAGCGGATAAAATAGACAAGCGCCGGAAATAAACGGACTATTTAACTAATGGCTCCTACGAATCCATAAGAAAGTTTATATTTTAGAAATAGTTTAACGAATAATAATTGGAAATGGAATTATTTATTCCGGTAGCTCAGGTGTTGCGTAGAGGCGTATTGATCAAGCTTGAAGAGGACTATTCATGTTAGGTTACCCTAAGTCATCCTTCCAGTCTCTAGAATTTACCCGCCGCTTTAGTCATCCGACATCTTAAAATCTACGGCTCCAAACGTGTTGGTACAAACCGAGCTTACCTCATACGGGTAAACATCGTACGCCAGCCAACGTTAAGTTAGCAGAGGGAGGATAAATAGCAGTAAAGGATAGCGATGTAACCGTTATGTAATAAGCGGAAAAATACGGTCGATATGCGGATGACCTCTTATTCTTTAAGTTGTCATAGAAAGTGCATTTGTTCTGGCAGGCTGTCTGTATTGATCAAGCTCGGCTCGCACTATTCACGGCTGGTTACCCTACGTTATACCCTCCGGTGGATCAACCGCCCAAGGGCTCTTCTCAATCACCCGCCCTTTTACACCAATTCAGGGCGCCTCGTTTTTCATCCCGACCGTCGCCTTTCAGCGCGAACCTTAGACATATCTCAAGTTCCAAAGCCTTAAGGTCACCGGTCGTCGTTAAATTCCAATTAATTAAATTGATAGAGATCCGCTATGAATAACCCCGTTGGAAGGAGGAAAATTCTTCTCGGTGTTTCAATTTTGTTTCCAATGAGGAATAATAAAGTAGAGATACGGTTTATTGTTCTGGAATAATTAAATATTTTTCCGGTGTTAATGGTGCTTCCATCGCGAAGGTCTTGGCGTTTCCAATGGTTGCGCGTGTCAGGGACGTTCGAGATAAAAACATAAATATGACTCTATTTAGTACGAAATAGATTTTAACGCATTCTGGCTTTAATCTTCAACACGTAATGTGCCCTTGTATTTCTTGATTGTGGCATTAAAGGAACAAATAAATTTGTTCGTTTCCCGTGTGAATTTCTGCCTTCGTACGTTATTTTTTTGAAACGAAGCCAGTAATAGTACAGTTTACGGACCGTGGACGTTATCAATCCACTGTTTATAGAATAATAAAATGTTGTAGATAATCGATTCTACTTCGTGTTATTAAATCTAGTGTCCTGAACAAATAATGACTCGAACGTGATTTGACAATCACGTTTGAATCTAATGATCGATCTTTATTTAAAAGTCAGGTCGCTCGGTGCGTACGGCTGACGCACCGGTTAACTCTGCGTCATTCTCCCTCCTTCATTCCGCGTATTTCCACTTATTTAAAATTCATTTTATCCGAAACCTGTCCCAGATGATCAGCACCACGTGACTCCCGCGGTGTCAGCTCGCCTAGTAAACAGGCCCAATTTGCATTATTTTCTTGTGGGCTCTTATTTGTCGTACACGGAAAAATGTTAAAATCAGTGATGTAACGTGGTTCGAATCCGGCCTGTGGCGAAACTCCGAGCCCGGCATATGTTAATGAATATATAATGCTATCTGATCGCTACGACCTCCATCCCGGACAATTATCCAGAATTATGTGGTTCCCTAACACTACTTCTATTACATGAATGCTTCAAGTCGTGCGGAAAAAGCAACCTGTATATCAGTCAAATAACTTCAAACGTCAAGAAATTGCGCTAATTGTTACCATGAAGAATTAAGTATGCACAGGAATGATAGCAATAATGGCATACGATGGTATTATCATTGCATGATATTAAATCTGTATCCTTCTATCGAACTGAACTGTGATTTGTTCATTGATGAGTTGTTTTATTACTGAACTTTTCTAGTTTGCGTGTATTTTGTGAAATAGTTCTTATACCCCCAAACGGCCTAAACACCGTAAGTGGAACTGCTAGAATCGATCCGATGCTTTCCGATAATTGCTGATAAACGGGGCTGCAATTGCTCCAACCCTCCATTTCCTGACTACATCCCATTCCAGCCACGCTTCCAGTTTCCTCCTCAATTCAAAATGTGTAAATCAGGTTCCGCCTTATCCATATTTTATAGACCTACGACGCCCGGTCGACTTAAACCGGGGTTTATTTACGCTACCCCACCGCTACAGACATGATTACTATTCAATATACGGAATAAATCATATATGCCCAATGTAAATGCGGTAAATGTGCAGCTTATCAGTACGAAACAATTTATAAATCGTTAACTCTTTATCTTTTGTATTATAATCCATAGTTTTATACGATATGCCAACTTGAAATAATCCAAAATGTAAATTGAAACTTTTATTATGAGACTTGGGACTAATTGACCATGGCATTGCCTGTTTAATATATTTCATATTTAAATATTCTAAAATTTAATTGATATTATTATGAAAAATATAAATTGTGAACCTCATAATGATTGTTGAACAATTGAGTAATGACATTTTTTTTGTGAGTCATAAAACTGCGTGCACTCTGAGGTAAATTAATCTCGCTACTACTACCACTACTCTGTTAATTTCCTTCAATGTCTACGTACAGGTAGATATAATAAATCATATGCCCTTGGCACTTTCATTGCTTGGAATAAGATCTTGTCAATGACGTGGGAATCAATCGGCTGTTTCCGTTCTTTGAAAACGCTGGTGTGCGTTAACGTTACGCACCGGTGGCGTGGGCCGCAGGCGTACTTCAGTGTATGCATTCCTGCATCTTTTTCAACCCAACTCGTGTTCTTGTAATCATTTTCCGGCCTTCGACGGCGTTTCCGGTCGAAATGCCTTGGCCGTCGGGGAGAAATGTTCTTTCAAGGGAATTTCTAGGGAGTACAGCGGGTAGAACTCTTTGACCTGAGTCGATCCACGGCCTCTATGTTGGTCTCACCGAACAAGCTCTGTTATTTCTGTTATCTCTGGAAACATGACTGTACAAGATAATTCAAATTAAAGAATGAAACATAAACGCATATCCGTTCAGACAATCTGGACGAACGTTCGAGCTGTGGGGCGTATAAATCTTATCGAGCGGCAGCTTCACAGCGCTCACTGACCAATCTGGGCGTCCATTGGTGGCGCAACGGGCCGGGAAAATTGCGAACATTAGATATCAAAGTCACGAGATCGGCATTAAGAAACGCTTTACTATTTGCAATCTAAATCTCAATCAAACTCATGCCAATTTATCAGCCACTTGACGGTGGACAGTTTCGGAATAATTGTGACACCGCTCCTCGGACACGGCTTTCTCCGGTGAACGGTAGCCTTGATGGCCACCCGATCAGGTGTCGGAGGGAATTATAGTTCTCGGCCTGTAATATAGCCAGTGCACTTGTAAGCGGTAATTATACACGAACCCCGCCTATATAGTCTGTTTACATTTTTACGATTCAGGATTGTTCGCTATTGCTTCACAATTTTAGGATAATAGTTCAGCTTTTGAGGAGTGTGAGCAACGTGCCGTACCAAAAAGGATGCGTTGAATTTATCAGTTACATTTCAGTTGTCTGTGTAACGTTATCACGTTTGCCCAAAACAAAATGTTGACAAAAGATGCACTTATTTCCCTTTTTTAAAATGATTTGCAGTATTTGAAGTAAAATATCGTTGTCCTAAATATTCAGAACATTATTTAAAATATCTTATTGTGGAAATAATGGAATCATATATAGTCATTATAGTAACTATATTGTAATTTGCAATTTACTCGCTACGTTTTCTTATACTCGAGATATTATCAGAAGGTATGTTCTATGTTTTGTCATCCGAGCGCTATTATCTTCTCGTAGTTTGTATTCACGACTCGATCGGTTTCGACATTTACCTCATACTCAGGAGTATGAATAAAAGGTTAGGAATTTACTTTCTCTTATCAAGCCATGGTATTGGCTTAATGTTACTACACACCGTCAGTTTATTAGTAGTCGACCTTTAGCTATTTAAGTGAGGTACGCTCTACCCAATAAAGATGTTATGAATAGTAAGTAGAGACTCAGTAATTGACCAAGCAATATATCTGTTTTTTTAAAGTTCATGAAAATGGTGAGGTATCCTCTTCGCATACCTCACTGTGGTATGGTGTGACACTCTGCCTACGACGAAAACGTAATTAGTTTATGAATTATAAGACATTATTTATATACTCTTTGGAGCATTTTTGCCCTTAAAATTACGTTTATATTCCCCGAACAGTTACAGCTTGTTCCGACTGTTCGACAAACCGTCGTACTATTTTCCATTGCCGAAAATACAACGTGACGTTGTTTCCTAACTATTCAGAGAGTGGGGTAAGAGTAAGAAAGAGAGATGGGACAAAAGCAACAAACATGTTTAGCTTTTGTTCTACATCCGGTTGAGTAGGAATAAATAACAAATTTCAGATTCCAACGTGAAATGCCTTTACACTTGTTTACCAACAGGATTTCGGTCAAAGACTCGCTTTTCGTTCTCCGAGAAACTAAATTTTCGAATTATTTTTGTTTTTAATTTTTTGACACTGATATATTATTGCGAACACAACACCTTGCAACCTCCCAACGTAACAACTGCTACTGCTTGTTACTTGTACTACTTCTAGTACTTGTAGCAGTAACGTTGTCGTCCTGTTACATCTACAGAATTGGCATTGTATCATATTGCTATTCATATTCCAAACAGAAAATTGTCGGATTTTTAAGTTGAATTATTTACAAAAATTTTCGGAAAATTTGCCAGGCGGAAAATATAGCTTTATTTTTACTTAATCCGGACGGAAATGAGGAGACGGTTGGGAGTTTTATAGTGTCCCATGGCGCCCGGTACTCACTTTCACTTTCTTCGCAAAGCGATAATTACAGGCTCTGTAACAATCCTTTAGTTTATTTTCAGTTTCTCTACAATACAACTTGCGAAATGTAACGCTCGCTATGGAAATATTCATTATGTGAGAACAACATTATCATTGTTCCTGAGGACATGTTCTGTTGCTTAAAACCGTATTTATTTAAAGTAAATAGACACGATTCGATAACTGGAGATTAGTTTTTATTTGAATAAAATGATTCTGATAGATTAAAAAAGAAACATTTGAATACAGTTAATTAAATTTACCACGGTTCAATTTGTTCTCACAAAATTGACTATTCAAGAAAATCTTAACTACTAGGCAAGCATATTTTAAACCCAAAGAAAACTATGCTTCAATTGCCGTTTCAAATAACAACATGTAATTGGGAATCAATTTAAAAACGGAAGTGTTGGGAAATGTTGTAATTGACGGTTGGCTTTCTGTTGTGGATCGTCCGGAACCGCTACGATTTTCCCGCTGCTTCGAACTTTCAAGATGATTGGATTGAAAGTAAATCAAGCCGAATGGGAGGTTAACCGATCCGGGTAAAGTACAGTTTCCACCAGCGGTAAACTGCTGGGAAGCGAATTTCTCCTGGGAATCAAGTCTGATCCATGTGAGAACAGAGGCTCTACTCAACACAGCCAACTCCTGTCGATATCATCACTACGTGAAGCATTACTTTTATAAAATTTAATCTGTCGCCGATTTTGCCGTTCTTGCAGAAAATTGACCTAGAATAATCATGCGAAAGAATGTGGGAAATCGTATGATTGTCAAACAAATTTCTTTTTTTCTCACTTATTCACTTATGAACATGCTTGACTCTCAACTCGACTAGGTACTGGTGCAGTTTGTATACAGTTCGTTTTCGTTCAAAATGCGAAATATAATCCTGGATCCTTAAAAATATTAGTATTTGCAATCGAAGAGAGTCCCTTTTCATTACTCAGGACCGTTGTGATTATTCACCGGGCGGAAGTCAATTATTATTTCTCACCGAGGGAATAATAATCCCTTAATAATGGGCGCCTCTACTCTTCAGATCTTGGCGGCCTACAATGAGTGGGAGGGGCGGTTCGGGGGTAGTGCCGGGAGGGGGGCGGCTGCCGCCGGCAATTAGGGAAAAGTCGACGCCAAAGAAAGCTCCCTTTTTTCCTCCGCCTTCCCGAGCATTAATAAAAGTAAAATCCGAAGAGCGTCTCTCCCCCTGTCCACCCCCTTTCCACCGCGTTTTATGCGGGGCGGGAATGAAAAGAAGAAATTGTGAGCGTGTGTGAGAGAGGAGGAAATGAGAATAGTGAGAGAGGGGTGTGGGCAAAGGGTGGCAGCGAAGGGGGGAGGGGGTGCCTCGTCAAGAGGGCGGAGTTGATAGAGAGTTTGATGGAGAGTGAGAGGGAGCGAGAAAGAGGGATAGGGGAGCGCGCGAGGGAGAGAAAGAGAGCGACGTTGCCGCCTCTGGCGGAGCTTTCACTCTCGTTTTCTAAAGGGGCCCCCCGGGGGAAGTGGGCCACCGGCTGACGGGCTGCTAGACCGGCAACGCCGCCCCCGGCCCCGCCACCGAGACCGCCCCCTACGCCGCCCCATATCTCCCCGCTATAACACTATCCCTCTCTCTACGCTTTCGTCCTTCTCCTATCCTATCCACCGAGTCACCTTCTCACGCCCTTTTCGTCACATTCGCCATCTGTAGTTCGCATGTTTTTCATGTCCCACCTTTCCAAGTTACACAGATCCGAAACTGAAGCTTTTAACACATCGATGTTACTCCCAGAGAAATGTCTACTGTTACGCTCCGTGTCAATGCTAGGGAACTGGTGTAAAGCAGTTAGGTCACCGCGCAGAAATATATTTCATACTTTTAAATTAATTCAACCTTCTCGAGACGGTTTAATGAAAATACTATCAATATTGTAGGTTGATTTAATTTCGCATACTCAATTAAAATAATTATTCGTACTTTTTGAATATTATTCGACTTTCGAATGCCGAAGAAAATAAAAATCGATTTGAGAACTAGAGGCTTACGTAAAGATTAAACTGTCGTCCTTAGACTGACTCAGCTGATGTCTTTATTTACAGAGAACTCTGTTCCGGCGCCGCTCCGGTTGTCGCTCGAGTTGTCCGCCTCGTTTAGCTCAGTCCCATTAATTTTGATGTAGCCATTTTGCCCCTTTTCCATCATCCCCCGCCGAGGCTCACTTTCGCCCCATACTCGTCTACCGGTGTCGTTATGCCTTTTCCGACGGGATAATGTACCCGCTATCTGTGAGCTAAAGAAACAAGTACACGCTGAACGAATTTAAAAAACCTGCGTTTGGCGGACCAGTTGAACAAGAAGCGGAGACGAGGAAACGCCGCCCAGAGCCCATATCCTCCTTTCGTTCTTCGGCGTGTAAGGTCGTCGCCTGAATGGCCTTGAATCGTGGTCACCTGAGCGTAGAGACCGACATGCGGTCGCCATCGGGATTTTATTTTATTCCACCACCGCCTCATTTTTATCTGTTCATCGGAGTGTACATGGAACTACACTTTTTTTTGCTCCAGAACAAAGGGCCGTTCCCCAAGAAAATATCAGCGGACGAGGCTTCGCGGGAAGCATTCTCCCCCCTTCCAATATGCACCGAGAGGTCTTTAAACCGCACCGGGGATAGAATCAGTCCGCCTAACGGGTTCTGAAATTAAATGCAGGAGGCTCGACGGCCAAGCATAGGCTAATTGGCCTGTTCAAAAACTGTACTGTAATAAATTGCAATTTTTTTACTGTGTAAAAAATATATTGATATATTTACCTTTTTGTTAATCTATTCACTATCTTCATAAATATATCTTTTGTTGACTGAATTAGGAGTCAGAAGTTCCATATTCTATTATTTTTGTACTTTTATAGTGGTGAGTTGGCCTAAACAATCATTCACTATGGTCGTCCGAATGTCATATTTATTTATGAGGTATCAACGACGCCTTATCGGAGTGATGGGGTGGTTGTCGGTCGGTGGGGTCGAGGGGTTGAGTCTGGTACAGAAGGCGTCCCACCCCTGTTTTAAATTCAGGCTCGCCTTTCCCCAAAACTACCCCCAAAGATCCCCGTCGCGCCATCCCCCTTCAATTTTTTCATTTCCTCCTGCAGGATGCTCGGCCGTTATTTTTTAGCCTCCCCTTCTCTCGCATTGCTGAAGATTTCATATTGATGCAGGAACGTGAACGGAAGAACGAATACGACCAGACCCCACGAAATTGGAAAAAAAATATTATTTTTAGTTCGGCCATTTAAAGCTTGAGCTAATTTAAACTAGAATAAATAATTAAATTAGAACTATTTTACTTCGAATATTGTCATTATCATAAAAACATTTCAAAAGCATTTAAGAGTGTAAGAAATCGCTAATTTCGAAGAGGAACGATTGAGTTCAGAATGAGAGGTTAATGAACCAGCCACCAGGCAGTCTTGGGAGCAATGCTTTCACACATGCCAACCGGATGTGAGAATCAAATAAAAAAATATATTAAAGATGAAATGCTACAGATAGTGGCGATAAACGGATACCCGTCTACATTAAGACGAAAGAGGCCGGCGTAAACTAATACGTAACTAATACTAAAACTAATATAATACGAAGACAGGTGAAATAAATTTATTGAACTAAAGCCGGTGATTCGGTCTATTCCTTTCTGGTAGGTTTAGGTATTTAGCCAAGTTGCAAATACGCTCTGAGGATTTGAAGTTGCACTGTATTGACATTGCCTTGTAATCAGCTTGAGCTTGTGGATTAGTGGGGCGGCGATGGTTACTGGAAGGAGGAGTGAGGGGTAATCGACGCCTGGTAAGGGCTAATCGAAAAGCCCGTAGCGTTGCATCACTTGCTGAATGTATAATCCGGGCGAAGGTGAGAGCCCGCGTCTGCGGGACCTTGAGCGCCTTGGGGGCCGGGTCCGTCCCGCCGCTGGAAAGTTCGCCACCTTGAGAAGATCTACTTTCATGGGAGTGTCATGAGAAGGGAAAACCGATAGGAAATGAGAGTTTGTTTTTAATCCCACCGCCGGGTAAGGTCACGCTCTCAGAGCTGCCATCCGGCCAAAGTTCTGCAGGCAAAACTGAATTGTAAAGTTTCCACAATTTTTTAGCCCCACATGATCGACCGCAAAAGGGGAGGGAAAGGATGCGGTGCGCATTTTCCTCGGAAGCGGAAAAACCGGATGTAACCAGACGAGAGTAACGATCCTCCCGGCTTTCCTCTTTCTCGAAGGAACCTACTTCCTACGCGTGCACTGAGGGATGAAAATCTTAAGTTTTATTTCGAAATGCGTGGGGAATACACATTATTAAATAATAAGAATCATCAACATAGACGATGAATTTGGGATCGATAAGAATAAAGGTAGAGATTGGTGTTTGCGCAATTATGGAATATAATCAAGGAATATGTTATTTTGAGGATTGAATAGGACGGGCCTTCTGTTCTACCAAGGGCCAATTAAACTCCATAAAAAAATCTCTCTAATCTGGCTAAAATACGAATATTGACCAAAGTTTTCCGATTAAGAATCAATATGTGCAAATGAGAAGTAGGCCGCGGAATCGTAATGTGATTTGGTTAAAAATCAATTAGAAAGTAAGATGAATGGGACAGGAGTTAAACGGTCGTTTCCTGCTTTACCGCGACGCCAAAGAAGGGTGTTTATTAATTTCATTACTTGATTTACTGTAATATACCTATTCATTTATTTATTATTACGAGCATTAAGACGACTTCCGTCGTGTAATAAGTGGAATATCTTTCGGTAAGATATAAACGTCAGATAATGTATATTATAAATGGGTCTGCCTATGAATTACTGTACCACCAGGGAATAAAAAGCACGACATTTAATATCCTTCATTGATTTCTACAATGCGTATTACAAATACGCATTTCAATCAATATTTTACATATAGAACAGAATATTATTTTATTGAGTGCATATTGAAGATACTGTTTGCATAGTTTCAAAAAACTTACGCCTGCATTTTTCGGGTTCCACGTGCCAATTTAGTATTCACGCATCCTAGGTTTTCATTTTTCACAGTTTTTAGTAACATTGTAACTATATTGTACTATATGTCCGGATAAAAAAGATATCCTGAAATAGAATAGAAGTTGTACAAATGCTTTTCCTAAATTCAACCTTGGGCTCGGTTTGACTGTTCATCACCTTGAGAAAATTCACTTTCACTGTATCCTCGTTGGAGCTCAGTTTTAATCCGGCGGTTATTTGAGATTTATGGAATATGGTACAGTTTATTCGGTGGAAAATTATTTGACTAGTCTTTCGAACAGCACACAGTTCTATAAGAAGAAATACCCAAGGCTACTTGTAATTACAGTCTGCCAGGTGAAATGAAATACAAAGAGCCTTCAAGTTACCATCACCAAATAAAAACCAGAATTTCCCCGTGGGTACGCTGGGCATATTCAATTGTCTAACTAAGGAAAAATGTTTCGGCAGCAAAGCGTTATTATAGCCGAACCTGTTTAGTATAGGACAAAACGAGGGAATGGAGACAGTAGATGAAAAGAGATATTTCAAACCCTCGTGGATCCTTAACGTTGGTTCTTCACGTTCACCTTACATATTATTGTGTGGTGTTTTAAGTTGCGTCCACTGGTGTCATTATTTGCGCGTCGTTTATTTTTCCGTTTCTTTACTGGTAATAAATTTATACTGCGGCAGGTATTTTTAGCGATTGTCTGTATATATTAAACTGAGACCACCAATTCGCATTGATTATTATTTCAATTCCCTCCCAAACAACCGAAGAAAAATGAAATACATACAATATTGCCTTGAAAAAGCCGTGTAATTTGTTGCCCAAGAGCCGAACTGAGGATGCAATAGATGCCGCCTTGAACACAATAAAATGATCCGTCCCAAGGACTCCACAACGACCGAATGACGCAACCCGTCCATCCGTCGTCCATTTTATTTATCGATACTCTCTCGCCCTCTCCCTCTTTCTCTCCCTCCGTCCTCCTATTTTTCGCTTACTCACTGACCATCTCCATCTCGCTCTCCACCCAAGTACTGGTATAGATCCACCACTCCACCAGCTCGCATTGAATACAGTCTACATGCAGAAGAATAACATCTTAAAATGTATCCGTATTCGCAACTCTGAGCATTACTGCCCACTGAGATGAACGTTCTAAAATCGTGGTTCACTAAAAAATTCTTCCCATTTAAAATTTGTGGTTCCAACAGGCTTTGAAATCAGATTTAATACGCTAATTACTAGGAAACGCCATACAAGATGGATGGATAAAAAAAATTCCGATCGTCCTTCCGTTATCCGTCTTCTTTCCCATTCTCGAGCCTACCGCTCCGATCGAAGTTTGGGAAACCGCGGTGAAAGAGAAAGAAAAATGTAAAAATTGTCGGCGGGATCCTTTTTTGCTCCAGTGGTTCGTGTCTTTACGATCCGGGAAAATGGGGGAAATGTATTTTTCGCAACTGAGAAGTGGTGAAAATTTGGCCAGCCCATGAAAGTGCGACCCACTGGTACACGAGGGAGGGATCGTTTTGAAGTCTGTATGAATACGAAATGCAATTCTGTTTCGCATTCCGATCCTTTCGCATTTCCTTTCCTAAGAATGGATTTCTTCACTGACATAGTCATAGCGTTTATTGATTTCTATGATTAATTTAAAACGGAGTGAGAGCGTTGCTAAAAGAATTTTGAACCACTGATTCTCTGCGGACGTAATTAATCCGTATATCGAATATTTAGACGAAGTTAAGATTAGTTCCGCAATGTAGAGAGTACCCTTCGCTCGTTAATAGAAATTTACGAATTACAAACTACTGATAGATATGAACATTGTAAATGAAAGAAGAAAATCTGACAGGATAATGTTGCCCCGAGTTTACGGGCCCGCGTATGTGTGTCAAAAAGTGTCGAAATACACGACGCGGTGGAAATAGAACACACGCGGGTAAAATTGATAAGTGTAAGCGGCACAATCGGCGTAAGGATTTTCGTGGGGTTTCGCATAATGAAATGCGAGTCTCGTGTATTATTACACCGCAATCTCGGTCTGCGATCTGGCGGAGGAAACGAGCCAGCCCGGAGGACTCGATTAATATTTTGTCACAGCGATATCGGACCCCTTTCCCCCCTTCCCTCTCTCACACACTCTCTCTCCCTCCCTCCCTCCCTCATTGTTGCGAAGCGGGCACCGAAATTTTGGAGCCGCGAAGGCCGCTAGCGAGCGCGTTGCGAAACGGTCCCGCGACAGTTCGGCCCCTGATAACCTTCGACGTTTTCAATTGTGGCCCGGCCGTTGTTTTCCCCAGACCTACCAATGAAACGGATGACATCGAAAACATTTGACCATATAAACGTAATATAACTCCGATTAGTTTCGTCGAATGTGGAAAAAAGCTCGATTTTCGGATACTCTTCTTTACTTTTATTTAATAAAATCGTTGACTAGAAGAAATACAGAGAACATTTGAATTAAATTGTGACACGTATCCGAAAACTCATAATTATATTTATGTTTGTATTTTGACTGATAGACCTGGAATTGTAATTGTAGAATTCAGGGAGATAACTCCGTCGAAGCCCCTAGAACAAGGCAATCAACTTTAGATTAACGTTTCCTAGATACCCTGGCATCATCCGGTGTCCAATGTCATATTTCATTGACTTTTTTCGTTGTGACCATAGTTTTCTATACACCGTGTTACCGTGTGGATATTTTCGCGTTTTATTTTTTTTCCTCTGTTTTTCTGTCCTGAAGAAAAACCCGTAATATGAAAAACTCAAGAAAATTGCTTTAAGGAAGCCGTTTCATTTATTTTTGTAATTGCTTATTCGAAACGGCAAATTTCAGTCAAATATAATTGTGGCTAATGACAGAGGACCCCGGGTCCTGTACGGTCATTGAAATATTTCAAAGTCGTTTCAGCGAAATATTTCCAACGGCTCTCTCCCCCTCCCCCTTCTGTCTCTAGATTTGAAACGCCTGCAAAAATCCTGTTTTTCATGTGGAATTATAAAATCGAACCGGAGCTTTCTATCTTACGGTCTCTCTCTTTCTCGGTCCAACTTGCGTTCTCAATGTCACCTGGCGGTTGCGCAACGGTGACAAGAGTGACAATCTCGGGATCTACTGACCCGTATTTCTCGGTTTTTTCTATAACCGCGGATGTAGTGTCCTTGATTGAAAACGACACGAGAGGATAACAAAATGACGACCGGGCTTGTGTAATCGGTTATCGGGGATGGGATCGAGTGCGGCAGCGCCTTATCCCGCCGCCTTCACGGGCCTTCCTACTAAGGACTCCACAGCCTGAGCTAATATAAATTACATTAGATAAGGAGGCGCGGTTTATCGAAACATGGAAATCCAATCGAACCCTATTCAATGAGAAATGCGAGTCGCGCTCGCGACAGAGACCCCCTCTCGCTCCATAATGGCCCTCCTTGCAAAAGTTAACGTTGGATGTCACTGTAAAAAACCTAGAATTAGGCATCTTTCTTGGCAATTGCTTTAATTAAAAGCAAACCAATGTTAATGTTAACCGTAATTTTATGTCATTTTAAATTAATACCACCATTTCTACTTGTATATTCTATACAATGTAGATTCTATATTCTACCATTGTATATCTACTTGATATTCCTTTAAATGAATTAAACTGTGTATCCATTAATTAATCGATTTAAACAAGCCGATATGGACAATATCGATAAAGACAGGTTTCTGAAATGGCTAGTAATGTTGACTAGACTATCGACTATGATCCGCGAACACTGAAATGAAACCGCGCAAACTGGTGATAAATTTTCTACTTAACAAAAGGTATAATTATTTATTACGCAGTTATTTGTTAAAACGGTCAACGTTACTATCGTTTCAAATGTATTAGCCAATGGAATCATTTTCATTATCTTTAACATTCAGGTTGGCAGCCTAGAGAGGAAAGGTCCAAATAAAGTTGAATAAAATATATATGCTTAAATATTTAAATAGAGCAGAAAATTCGTCCCTAAAAGCTTACCTTACTGCTGTAAACATTGTAGCAACACCTGAACACCTGTTGAATCAGCGTGAACTGGTTTTTCGCATTTTATTTGAGTGTGAGAGTCCTTAGAAATAATTTCTAATCTCAAAAAAACCTAGTGTAAATGATCCTTTACAAGTCCGCTCATGATCACAAGTTCTCTTGAATAAGGTATCAAGCATGAATTCATAAAATAAAAGGACAGACATGTACGTTGTAATAAACGACTATTTACAACTGAACCGGTGCCTGCGAGTACTACAGTGTTATTTCTACGCTCACAATTAAACGAGTTAAAACTAGCTCTAGATATAGAAAAAAAATATCTTTCCTTTCTCTGCTAATGTTACTCATCAGCCTGAAGTGGCGGATGATTAAGTCAATTTCTTTATTCGCTAAGTGATTCACTTCCTACTGCTCTCCAAGTTTCAGTCCACTAGACGCGAATTGAAACCTGTCTACGTCTGGATACGAATAATCCTGGCAGAGAGAATAATTGTAATATTTTGGAGGGTTATTTGGGAGATTATCAACGCCAAGTTAAACGTAATTCGCGGCACGTGTTGCGGCGCCCGCTCTGATTTGGCCTTATCTACGAGGAGGCCTTATTTATAGGATCAACGGAGCTATTATTTTTTAGTTTTAATAAATCCAAAACTAGAGTTTCGCGATAACGCATTTCATAGATACTATTATTTTAAGAGATTTTTATTTTAGTAGACCTTAGACGAAAATATATCTTCTTTGATAAAGGAATACTTCACAATGTCATGTAATAGTTGTAAAATACTCTCTCGTTATAAACTCTGAATAGCTGGACTTTATCTTGAGCAAGTTGATTTGTGGGTTTGGTTGTTTAAAATTTCTTATGCTAAATTCTCTATTCACGAACACTGAAATAATCCATTCTCATGTCCACGGTACACAATGAAGAAGTATAATTGCGAATGGCATAATGTATTTATGGCATGGATATCTGTCGTATAATTGCGCCCGACCTGTTAAATCGTCAACAATACGAAAATTTCCGTTTCGCAATGTTTCTTCTTCTCGTTGTTCTTTAAGGAACTGTCAATTCAATGGCGGAATTAAACGACCGAGTGGTTGCAAAAAAAAAAACCAGCCCGAGGAACCCAGTTCCTGAATTCGCTGCTCCTACTGCTTTCTGCTCGATCTCCATGCTTACGGCCTGAATTGTTTTTCTTGGAATAACAGAAATCTAAATTCTGCCGTCGGATGGAAAAATGAATTAATCCCGTAGACATGAAGAAAGGTAGAGGACCCCTCGAGAACGACCGAAGTTCGAATCCACTTTTTTGGGCCACTCCTCGTTGTCAGGTTGATTAATACCTCCGCCTTTCATTGTGAGCCAATCCGGAGTAGATCCGACGAAACCGAATGTCGCCCTCTTCAAAATATCTTCAAGTGTTTATCCCGCACACTGTATTTTATTATTTGCCTTGTTATTTGCTCTTGGGATAATTACCGGTTGCCTTTGTCTCAGCAGTGATTGCAGGAGCCGGCGATACACTTCGAGTGTGACTGTAATGCCACATGATCAATTAATTCTTCTCCGTTTGCTTTCGACTGTTTTTTTTTTTCATTCGCGCGTTTAATACGGCCGTGTTTATTCTGTCGGCAGCGACATATCAATTCCGCAAGGACAATGTGAAGTATTTACAAAATTCATTGAATCAAAAACTACAAGTGGTACGGGAAGACGATTTCGAAGCTTGGTTCAAATATCCTTACAAATTATGCGGTCGAAATTTATTAACTCGCAACTACACACAGCTAGTTAACATCTCTCAGAAATTACAGACGACCTAGTCCCATTTAAACTTGAATATTAAACGATTGAGTTATCTATGTAGTATTATAGAGTGACATAATTTTTTTAATTTATTTAATGTGGAGAATTTTCATTGCTATGTAATTTGAAGTTTTCTTTTGAGTATTGGGAGTCACAGGCTCTGCGCAGTAGTCCCAGTAGTGGATACGTCAAATGTTCTAACATAAAAAACTGGCAACAAGAAAATTTAGTGAATTTTATGTATGTTCTCTATATTGTAACCAATAAACATTCCACATATTGTCGTTACACATAAATCACCAATCATCAGACAAATGTTAGGCAAATGTGTAATGTCTGCTGGTTAGTAACTTGTTTATACGGTTTTATAAAGCGTCTAGAGCTAATTAAACGTACGAATAAACACAACCCATTAATTAATGCAGGCCTAATGAGTTTCCATTAATTAGTCCCGACTCAATATTTTCTTGTTCTAACTAACAAACTCAGGGCGATTGCCGCCCGCTTTCGATATTTGCTATAATCCGATTAAATAGATAATACACGGCCTTATTTATACAAGGCGTGTACAAATGGGAATATTATATAATGTCACGATTACCATAATAAAATAATACGTAATGAGTAATGTCAAATACGTATAATAGAAGAGAATGTATGACAGAATTAAAAAAATGAATCAGTAACAGCTCGCGGGGAAAAATTAATGAAATTCCTAACAGGTCGTGCAGTTCAAATGGTCGTAACAAAGCGCAGTGACATCCGCATAATATTTAATTTACTGTATACAAATATTACTGAATTTATCAATTTGTAATCCCGTTTTAAGGCATTCTATTCGTCTTGATATAATTACTTGAAATGAATTGATTTCATGTTGATGTTCAATCCAGAAGGACGATTGTCCCTCAGTTCGGTGATTATCACGGCCCCGGGTACCGACGACTCCTGTCTTCAGTAATACGCAGGTTAGCCGGTTTAATGCCTGGTCTTCGACGACGGGCGTGCCGGAATGCCTATTTCTCAAAACTATTATTTCGAGGCACCAGGGGGGTGGGACCCAGACTGCGGTGTTAATTAAACCGCGCTCGCTCATTTACGCCCATTTTCAGTCGCGGCCTTCCACTTCCACCACGCTCGGCGGGGACTTTCAATTTCAGATAGAACTTGATCGTATAATTCAACCGAAACTATACGTTTTAGTAAATTCGAAAAATTACAATCAAACACGTATCTTACATGCTATTATCTTGAAATATAAATGTATTTCAGCAGGCGACTAATAATTCTTTATAGACAGATTAACATAAAATGAAAAATTGAACAGAATTCTGTCGGTTTCGTGCTCAGTATTCAATAGAGGCGTGGTTCTGGATACCCGATTGCCCTAATTGACACTGAAGCATGTCGTAAACATCATCAATCGTGCGAATGCCGACTCACGTTTGCCCGTATTCTTCAGCAAACACATCAGAACCGTGAGACCTGATAATCTTCATCCTTTAAATGCAACTTTAAACGGTCGCCAACAATACAGTGTACGAATTTATCATCGACATTACTCAGTAGTCATCGTAACTATAAAAGCACTCCTGTTGGTGGCTTCCTGTATTTTTTTTAAATTCAGTGATCAATTAACTCTCATATTGCGCGAACATTTAAATGACAATAACCCTGAGGAACGAGATTGTTTTGCATGGTACTAACTTAAGAGGTGCATATTTTATGACATTTGATGAATGGCAAGTATTTCAGCCTTTACGATAATTTAAACCACAATCAGCCCATATTGGAAAAAGTACGGCCCCACCAAATAAGGATCAACGCGCTATTTCACAGTCGGTAAATATGCATCGTTGCGAAATGTTTCCGTTGGGTGAAATATTTATGGAACAACACTTTCCTAGTCGGTAAAGTTCCTTTTTGTTCAGAAGCTCATTTACTCCTCTCGGACAAGCCCGGTATTGGGCAACAGGAGGATTGGGGTTGAGGGTCCCCAGTTATGTTGATGTGGCCCAATTTTCAGGGACCGCAGTTCCGTAATGGACGGTTTTAGCATCTGGCTCTCTATGCGATCTGAATAACTCAGAAAAACCGATTACTCAACGGTAACCGGCCGACAGCTATGCCGGCTACGATTTGAATGTCGTATTTATTGCCTTATTAGGGCCCCACAGGTCCCGTTCCCATCGCCTCCAATCCCATCTCTATGAATTTGTAACTGCTGCTAGCAACAGAAATGAACTAACAGAAAATTGTTCCGAGTTTCGACATAACAGAAGATTAATGTAAAACCATGTTCAACCTATACCTTTACTCTGTGAATCCCAAATTCAAATTGAAACGAACTAGAATAGTTATTTTCAATAAAATTCAGAGACTTTAAACAGATTTGCGGGATATTAAATGTATTGTTTATACTTTATTCTGGTCAATACAAAATCAAGCACAGGAACTTATAATACATCAAATATAAGTAAGGTGTCAGTTACGTCTTCAAATTACGAAACAAGGTTTCAGTCGTCGTTACCGATTTCGTAACGCGGATTTTTTTCTCTCCCATAAAGTTCCTGATAACATCTCTGGAAGCTTGTTTGCCCGGGACGCGTCGTTGATCACTGGCGTAGCTGCAAACTTCGCTAAGCACGGCGAAGTCTCAGGCTCGCCGCCGAATTATTTCAACACGAACGCATTTTCACATAAGCGCCGCGTTGTCCGTAAACTGGTACAGCGGTGTTGTTGCGGTACATTACAAGCAGAGTAGCGCTAGTCTCATTTCAATTAATGTCCATCGTTCCGTTGCCTGTGAATAGTGATATAAAATAAATTATTATAGATTACGCAACAACATAAAAATGATTAGCTTTAAATGAAAAGTCAATACAGCAGACATGTTTCTTCCTGTGCGAGATGGCTTCGAATTAATACTTTCGGTAGTGGCTCCAGTACTTCATCGGTGGGAAACCCGTCCCTCAAACGTCTTCGGGTCTACAATAAAACCGGTGCGATCTGCAAAAGGCCGAAGGGCCGCCAGAAAACTGTTCCCGGTGGATTGTCTGTGAGTGGAGGCGGTGAGAGAGAACGGAGTTGTGGCCCTGCCGGAAGCGTGTGATTCAGAGCGCCTCCTTTTGTTCCACCGACGGGCGGTTACGTGATTGGGCCAAGGAGGATGCCACCGCTTAGCCGCGCCGTTAAACCTCCTCTACTTTTATTTACCTTTTCGCCGATTAGGCCTATCCCGGCCTCTGAAACAAACGACACATTGTTCGTCGAACCGAATCAGTGTCGGTGGCGTCCGCCGTTTTGAAATATCGCTTCATACTATTTTCAATTCGGTGGTAACAGCAATTATGCTAATGTTCGACTTATATGGAGATAAACGCCGAGTGACTTCTACGGTGGCGGTTTTCTACTGAGCGTTGTGATGACGATAACAATTGACAGGAAATGATAACCGGTACCGTCTATTAGTCTTCGAGGGCAGGAAACCAAAAATAATTTCGGGATCCTGGCCACTTTGGTGCACTCCCATGTAACCGCTTGAAAGTTGTACGAATATAAGGTGTTCAATTTGTGGTATTACTTTTATCGGGTCAAGTTTTTACATCAGTCTGTATTTCAGGCAGGAAGGGGAAAGTTGTATGTATGTTCCTGTTACATCAAAACTGTGTCGCCTTGTGAGCATTTAATTGATTTAAAAGTCTGAGACACATTTTCTCTAGTATTTTCGCGAATAGGCCGTTCCAAAATTGACCGGAGTAGCTCGCTGATACTCTCTGACGAGGCTCGGCGTCATTTTAGTTTGATAAGGGACTGTACTCGGCGGGCATCGAACCGTCGGATGGGAGGGCGCGATTTTTAACGGCTGTAAGGGTGATGGATTGAGCCCTTGAATAGGAGCGAGAGAGAGAGAGAGCGATAGAGAGAACCAGCAGGGCTGTGCACGGGCTGGAGCGAGAGGGGTTGAGGAAGAAAGAGGGACGGAGGGGCGGCGGAGAGCAGAAAAGGAACTCCGGTGTGGAGGGCCTTTCAGGGCACGGGCTTCTAAGGGCGGTGAGAGAGAGAGAGCGTGAGGGAGACAGAGAGAGTATGAGTGAAGGGCGGTGCAAGCAGGGGGAGGGCATTTGTGTTGTTGTGAAGTGATATAAGATAGGAGTGCGCGGAATAAAAGAGAGGAGAGAAGAGAGATGGAGCGAGGGGAGCCCGGAGTGAGTTGGTTGGGGGAAGGGGGGGACATACTGGGTGCGCGTGTGTTTGAACAAGAGTAAAGGAGGGTGCGGAGAGCGAGCGAGAGAGAGAGGGAGAAGGAAGGGGTTATACTGATAGGAAGTGATAGAAAGGGTCGTGAGTGAGCACCAGAGGGCGTCTCCAGAAATTAGAATCCCTGTTACTTACATTTACCACTCTCTCATAATTCCTAAGTGCTCGATTTACAGGACTTATTTAAATTGAAACACCATCAATCAGAGAAATGACAAACACTTTAATTTAAATTACTAAATGAAAACGAAAGAAAACCTTACAAACACGTTATTGATTAGATTAATTGCTTCAAAAATATCGATTACCATGGAATATAGTGGAACAATTATTCCCATTATTAAAAAAAATACAGTCGCTAATGCTAAATCGTATTCACGATTGTTTCCCCATTAATATGGCATATTCCATTTTGAAATTATTTGTAGGTTTACGCAGAAACTATTTCTTATATACTATTACTTATAAACATTTTATTTTAGAATAGAATATATGTACACATAATACAACACACATATATGTATTATATTCCTACGGCGAGATTCCACATATCAAGGTCTGTTTAACGTATGTTAATACCAATTTAACACATGTAACCAATTTAATACAATTTAAGCTGATGCATCGGAAATATCAATTGTACCATGTGGTTAACACTGATTTTTGCCGCGAAAGGCGACATACTGGAGGATTTTTCTACTATACCAAACTATACACTTGATATTTAGGTTGTCTTTAGATTTCATTATACTACACATGTACTAAACAAATGGCAAATAAAATCCGGTTCTGTTATAAAAATTGTATTCCACTACATTAGACATCGCTTGTACCCCTCCACAGACAGGGAAGAGGCATCACATACGAGGGAATGTGAATTATAAACACACGTGGAGGAGAGTAAAAATTGAGACAGGATCCTGAAGGAGCGAGCGAGAGAGAGAGAGAGAGAGAGAGAGAGAGAGAGAGAGAGGGTGAGTTATTCGTGGGATTCGCATCCGTTGGGGTGAGAAGCGGAGGGAGAGAGATAGTGACAATGATTGAGAGCCAAAAGGGGAACGGGAGAGCTATCCCTCTGCATTCCCCTGTTTTCACTTAAGTGATGCGAACCAGTCGGAAGAAAGTTTTGCCCCCTTTCTGTGCCTAAGAGCACCGAAAATTGAAGAAGAACAAAATATAAAAAAATATATATAACTCGTCGAGATGAAGGAAAATTTAGTAACGTCTTACTAATAACGGCTGACGAAAGACTTATTATTCGGGTATATTAGTCAAATTAAAATTTAAACCGGGACCGAATTAGTTGCTAGGATTTCAGTTTAGTTTAAAAATTTAATAATATTATTCGACAACAAAACAGATATTGTAAATTAAAATGTGTAATGTATTTCTCGAATAGTATCCATCGCAGTGTCTCTACATTACACATTTTAATTGCCGGTAAATGTCTAACGTTAGTAAGGTAATAATGCTAATAAAGATATTACCCGGGTGGCAACGCCTATACTGTACGAAGTTTTAGTGCGAGGGACTGAGTGATGGGTGTGTGCTGTCGTGGGATACGAGCCAGGGAATTACCGGCGTCGCAACGAGAGTGAAAGTGCGCAGTGCGCACGGGGAGGGTCGGGCCCGAAACATCGCAGCAGTGCGCACTGGAAAGGAGAGATACGAGGCCACCCTCTTCACCCTGCTACGCGAATTGTGGATTTCTCGAGAAGACTCTTCCAAAGCAGAACTGGCTCTCACGCCTCTGAAAGAGAGGGAGAAAAATAAGGCTTATATTCTCATAACGTTCGTCGTCAATAAAACTGAATTATGTGAAAACATCGATTTTTCGGTACATTCAGCATAATATAGCATAATAAAAACAATAATACTAGTGCAAGAGCAATTTTTCATTATGTTTCCACTAGGACGAAATTATTTTGAATATTTTTTCCATAAATAGTGATCCGTTTTAATGCTATATTACTTATTGTAACTATTAGTCACTGTTAGATTATAATACACTATTATTTTGTTTCTCCTCTTTGTTTTGCTCCTCTCGTTACAAATTCTAATTTAAGCACAATTCCGCCGTTTTGCATCCGGTATACAGCGGTTAGATTTGATATATATACTTGATTTGAAATGTAATGTATTTAATTTTCGCATTTGTAGCTACGCTTATTAGGCCGGGTGAA
The DNA here is from genome assembly GCA_019843655.1 of Lethocerus indicus. Lineage (NCBI taxonomy): Eukaryota > Metazoa > Arthropoda > Insecta > Hemiptera > Belostomatidae > Lethocerus > Lethocerus indicus. The sequence goes on along the minus strand of JACDQD010000007.1, from coordinate 10,500,508 downwards.
CGTGGGCCCCGCGGAGAGGCGGCGTTTTTCCACACAGGTAGCCGGCTAAATATAAATGGTGGGATGGTCGTTTGATCCAACCCCGTGCCAGAATATAAACAGACCAGGAGTGAACAAACTTCTAGTATTTCTTTCTTCTCTTTCACGTGTCCCAGTTTTGGAAACATCCCTGTTACCAAATTTTTTTTGGGAGCAAGCTAAGCCTACGAGCTGAGCCAACTCATCTGTAACGAGAACCTGGACGCATTATTCTAATAATTTCTGGAATTAATTCAAACAGTTAAATATTTTATATATGTATATATATATATATATATATATATATATATATATATATATAATCATGATTTCATTTCCATACCGTTGATATGCAGATACTATTTTAGCAGAATTGTGCAGAAGTAAATTACCCATACGTATGGATAGCCTTGGTGTGTCAAGCCTGTCCTGCACAATAACAGCCTGTAGAAAATAAATACAGAAAATCTAAGCACTTAAAAGCCCATCAGTAACCCTTGATGGAATAAAAAACTGCTTAATGATGTGCACTCAAATTATGATAATATAAATAATTTATCGCGGATATGAACTCAGAAAAATGTTGGGGCACGTGAACACGCTGTCACACGTTCCACGTTTGAAATATCAAAATATTTTTACTACTTCGATTTGTGCACTCCATTTGGTTCAGGGCTTCTCCCTATCATCAGTGGCATTCCATTGAACGAAGGCAACCCTCCCCCCCCCCGCTTCTTCTAGCAAAAAAATTAAGTTCCTTATCGGTGCACTCGTGTGTTAAAAGGTGAAACCGGAACAGGGTCCCCAGCGGTGACACTTTTTAATGGGCCTGTTTTGGTTGCTGATATAACAAAAAAGTAAATCTCACCAATTTAACAAAAACGAAAATGAGGCGGATTTTTTTATCTACAGGAATTTTCGGTCGGGCAAAACACACGAATGCAATACAGCAGTGATCATGAAATTAAATTACATACCCGCGATCAAATTTATTGCCACTGGAACACCCTGGCAAGCCATGCGAAAATAAAATTAATATGCCCCTGTGAAGTTGATTTGTATTTGCAATCTTCGAGGCTACTCGTAACAAAATAATAATATACTCACTGCTACTGCGTTTATCTACTAGCACCCTTATTTTAATTACACCCTTCGATTATATATTAACGTAAATGATAATCACTTTCGTAATAAATATCAGTTTTCTTGAAACTGTTAAATAAAATGGAACACTGAGGATAATAGTTTTGAAGTATGTAATGTAATAAATCACAGAAAAAGGCGGTTCCTACACTTGTAATACACTATAAATTTAAACGAAATATAATTTTATTTTAAACAGGCGATTAGCAATTTTATTTATTCGTGTTCTTATTACATGGAATGGTGGAAATACTGCCGACACCGGGACAGAATCAAAATTTGATGAGACTGGAAATTGGAGGGTACCTCCAGTCGGTACGATCCAGGTAATTTACAAGCTTCTTCAGTTGCTCCAATCTATCTGCGTGGTTTTCAGCATTTTCTCGAGCGTAAGGGTCTTCGCACAGCGAGATCCTGGAACCTTTGTCGCTGTTAGGCGATAGGCTGTCCGTTGATCCGCTATTTCTAGATCCAGCTTTAGTCTTCATCATTTTTCCTGTCAGGGAGCTATGACAACAGAAAATTAGCAGATGCGAATAGATTGTTTTTTATTTATTTTTACGTGTGGGCTCCAATTTACGACCTTGCCTGTAATTTTCAAAATTTTCTGTATCTTCAGGTTGTCTCGAGAATTCTAGAAATAATATTCAAATAATGAGATACACGTCCAGCGAGTTTAAGTTAAGCGATTAAGCTAGAAATTATTCTGTTTTTTCATACTGGCAATATATACATTCGAATTATTTATATTATCAACCCATTCGATTATTAACCATTGAAAATAATAATTATGCTAGAATTTCCCTAGATTTTCAAGAGATAGAAAATTCTTTTTTTGTTTCTATTAATTTCTAAATTAACTATATCTCTTGTTATTACGTAGGTTCCAATTCATTTTTTTCAAATTAGTTTGTTAGTCTGCGAATTAAAATAAATTATTTCCTGCGGTTAACCACCGTTAGTCTACATACTGCAGATAATGTTTACCTCATTTATTGTAGATCCAAAGGAAGATAATTGTAACTTATATTGTAATCCTACACAAATGCACTTGGAGAGACCTTTCAGAAGGAATTACGCTTATTAGCTTATTAACTTCAAGTTGAAATCCTATTGAAATATAACTTCTCGATGTTTCCGATAAATCTAGTTAAATATCGGGGATCGATTTTGAATTAATGGTACCCGTCGGAATAGTAATTTTTTCTGATTCAGTTCGTGTTATTTTTTTTATTTTTCTGTTGAGCAATTTTCATCGAAGGCCCTTTGATCGACGAGATCTGCCGGATTAAATCTCACCCCACTCTAGGAATCTGTAAAGCGCTTACCCTATTGCATTAATTACATTTCCATCTCGTGCAAGGCGCCATTACAATTTTCACAAACTGGCACGAGTCCAATTTCAGAACGTAAACACTGGCCCCGGGCTGAGTTTCTTTTGCACTCAGATGTTCAAGAATTATAAATTCAAATTCGCCTCTAATCTTCGTCCGGTTGTGCAACGGCGAGACTAGAAATGAAAAGAACCTCCTTAAAAATGGCGCAATTATGTAAATACTCTACGGGCTCTTTCTTTACCCCCGTTCTTCCATCTTCGTTTTCACTTTCCATTGTCCGACAGCTCGCGGGCGCGTACAACCTTTTCGGTACCCGCTCTTCGGATACTTAACCGGTGGACAATTTTGGAAACGTCCGTATTTTGAAATCGGGTTGCGCAATCAGCAGTACTTGGAACCGTCATTAGAATTAATTGCGTGGTTGGCGCGTATGGAAATACTTTCTGGCGTCCGATCTTAATTAGGCGTTGATTCTACTTCGCCTGCGAGTTGTTACTCGAGTTATCAGACTTCCGGCCCTCAGACGAAGCCTCAATTTCAGTTTTCCCGGGACACGTTATGTGCATTAAAACGAGGGTCTTGAAGTTAATCCTGTTCGGTGTTATGGCGACTAATGGTATTTAGTAATAAAGCGCTAGGAGGGGCCCGGACTTAATTGAGGGGCCGGGTATCACAGGGCTCTCCCTTGTGTTCGTTTTGAGTTAGTCCGGAGAGTTATTACGCAGGTAGGGTGGAAAAGAGAGTGTCTTTTGGTAAATGTGACTCAGCTCTAAAACAGTGATAGAATAATTTCTGATCATGATAGGAAAACGAAGTAGGTATTTCTCCGAGCTATTCCTTCCAAAACCGAATACTGGGTATGACAATATTGAATGAATTATCTGTTCATATTCTTATTGGGGATAGACAAACTTTCTGCGGTCCGCGCAAAACTTGTTTACACTCAGCTTTGAAACAAAATAAAAATTACGACAAATGCGAAATACCTTTTACAAAATGTATTTACATATTGGAGCCCACTTGTATTTGTTCAAGTGTTTTGGGATGTGAAAGAGCATTTGTTTTACTTTAGTACATTGACTCTGTGTCATATAACTGAAAAACATACCCCGATACAGATGTTTTCTAATTAAAATATTTCATTAATGGTTTCCACAGTCTCTAAACGGATAATGGAATTTCAGCAAATGATCGATGTAATCCGTTTCCAATCGTCCATCCAAATATTCATTGCACAGTCCGGTTTTGTGGATCTTTGAATTACTTAAGTATCTACGGCCTTCATAAAGACAGAAGTGACGCGCAACGTCGTGAGATGAAGGTCCGCAGTGTGCCATATGTCCCGATATTATATTTTTAGACCGCCCCCGCAGAAACTGTCGGACCTCGCATATATGTCTCGATAGGTTTACGATTACTGCGCGTAAATCGTACGTTTTATCCTCCGGGTGTTTATCCGTGCTATAAATACGTACGCAAAAATTACTGTTTACAGTTGTTTTTGTACAACAGGATCGGGGCTTCGGAATTTTATTTTCTCATTGGTACATTACCCGATTGTTGTTGGTAGGTTAGAAGGGGGGTCGGTTTTTATAACTTTCCTTTTGAAAGGGAAAGAAAAGCATAACAAATCGAAAACTTTGTTTTATACCCACACTCTAATAAATTCATACTGTGCCTAACAGTTTTCCATCGGACCCAACGGTTTTAAAATAGGTTATCCTCATTGTACACGGAATATTTTAATATTTCTCGTCCGCTTTCAATGCTTGATCGACAATAGTTTGTCATAAAAATTGACAAGACACTTACAAACTCATATTTATAATTATTAACAATCGTTTTATGCAGGGATAGAGCGAAGTATCGAAAACCGACCTCGAGGAGCACAGATTATGCAGATGAAAATGAATTTTTCTACCTAGCACTATCACGTATGACACGCTGTTATGGCCTAAAAATTCAGTAGACCATTTGGACATAATGTTATAGATTTCAATACGCAACAATAGAAAATTATTATTACTACTCGATGTCAAGCTTGTTAACATCAAATCAGAGCTGCCCTGCTTGAATTCCTGTACATAATATTTACGGTATAAAACTGTCACAGTATCACATTACGTCAACGTTGTGACGCTTATGATCATTTTATCGTGAAACATAAGCAGTTATAACTGTTATACTAAACTATAGTGTATAATAGTGTCGTTGGGGCCATCTTAAGGTTAACAAAAACGTGAATACTTTTTAAGTCACGTTGAGTAATCGAAGTACAAATATCCGATTTCAATCGCCACAATTATTCCGGACTATTACAGCTGTTTTAAATTAACTACTTTCAAGCTTCTCTAATACCTGGAACGGACTGAGACTATCAATTCGAATTCCGGCCTTGAATGCTGAGATTACCAGTAGCGGGCGTTCGGATATTTTACTTATTTTCCCTTATTACATCACAGTCGTCTCATTTCCTTACTAGAGGAGAGGTTAGACCTCTTTTCTGGGGAAAGTTTTACATTGTCCTAGGCCGAAGACGGTCTCCCGGCCTGCGCTGGTCATTCTTGAGGATGCCCAGCAAAGGATTGTTAATTTATTTATTATTATCAATTATTCTCATTTATTTTGTATCCAAACATAAGTTTAAAGGCGAATTCTGTTCGAAATTTGCACGTGGACGAGTTTCCTGCATCACATGTCGGTACGTACATAACTTCTCGGGTGGTTCACATTATTTCATCGAGTATTTTCATACCGCTATCAATTGCTTAGTATAGCAGTGTTTCTATGGTGTTTTTCTGGTTCTCTTACTGGTATTGTTGGCCTACACGCGAGATTCGCGTTATTCGCGTGTGGAACCATTCAGGACGTAAGTCTTTTACCTCATGGCTTAGCTCGGAAACGAAGATTCGGGAATGAGTGAGTTTCCGGGCAGTGTGAGAGCGAAACCCTTTCACTGATTCCGACCACAAAAGTGTAATAAACTCAGCAAACTCCCGACGGCGGTGTTCCCCACGAATATTTCTCGATATCGTTGGGGGCGGTCCTACCGGCGTACCGTATTTTTAGTCAGCCCCGGGCGAGAAAATCTTCGGGCCGCAAATTTATATTCCGGAATTAGACACTTGAAGAAGGCCGGGGCGGCAGTAAATTCGCCCCCACCCGCCCCCCTTTGACTGGGACGACCCGCCTATGGCTCCTAACAGTGTCAAGTTCGTGTACAGGGCCAGGGGGATTGGATTAGACGGATGCTCGCGACGGCTTTCTCGCGGCACCTCCGGTAATTCTATATTATCCCGGTGACGTCAAGCAACCCCCCTCCTCCCCCTCTCTTCCTCCGGGTGACCCTCAACCGATTCTTATGTAAGCGACCAATTGCCGACAGAAACTTTCATATTGACCTTGATGCCGTAAGAGCGGTCGCCTAACATTTCAAACGCCGGAAGAGTGTTTTTATTTTTCTCCCTTTTTTCCCCTCTCCTTTTCCTCTTGTTGTTTTATCCCTCCTGTCCGCGTTTACGCAACGCCCGCCCCTCATTTTCGGACGGGGTGTTTACGTTAATACGGTATTACTATTTCGCGAGTAATTACGTACGGAGGGGGAGAAATTCGTAGTAAATTATAACGACTGTAATATTAAACGCTCACATCAAAATTGAGTAGGGTTTACCTAGTAATAGATAAAGAGTTTGATTGAGCTACTATACGACACTACATAGAATACTACATATAGAATAATACATAAAATCAATTACTTTCATGCACGACATTAATAATTTTTTGATGGTGGTTTTAATACACCACCAAGAGTATTAATCTTAGGTGGTATCTCAAATGAATTCCTTTTTTAAATATTTAATAAGCTACGTTTAGTTATTGAGTTGTTATTTATTTGTGTAATTTCTCAGAATTCCTACGTACAAATTTATTTTATTGTCTCTTGAGGCTTATCAAATTTATATTGCCTTCATATAACATTAACATTAGTATAATCGAGAGCTTGTTCCGGTACCGTGTACTAATGTGAAGTTTGACTTACTAAAAAAATATTTTAATTCCTTCCACAAATCCCAGAAATGATATTACGAGAAACTATATCTTCTTCTTTCTGATAAGTAGTTGTGCCGCTCATAAGGCCTACGGCGGAAATAATTTCCACATTACTTCCTAACACCTGTTGTCTATACATGTCGTCGGACATAATGAAGACATTTTTAATCTACTTTTGTTCAAAATAGGATAAACATTAAATCTTTTAAAATAATACCATTTTGTATGGTTGTTATTTCTGTATTCTAGGTCTTCGGTGTTATTAATTTCGAAATATAAAACTATAGTCTTCAAATACAATATAATTAAAATTAAATATTTAGTTATTCCACAAAGAAATTTTTCTTCAAATTCCTCTTGGCGTGGGCTGAAATGAGCCGTACTTAAAAACTCATTATGATGTCATTGTGAATGCTTCGATTAAGATAATAGCGGACACGTATCTCGGGTGCTGCAACTGTGTTTAATTTGGCGTTAAATTCAAGGGGATTCCGCGCTATGTGTAATTTATGTCCACTGAGATAACACGAATACATTTTGTATTGATATTATCCCAGCTATCGGAATTCAAGCGAATGCGGAGCACCCAATACAAGCACCTCGCCATAATTAAACTCCCGTAAAAACTTTGCCGTGTGCATAGTCTTGACGGAACTGTAAATTGCAAGTAAATATGAAAACGTAGACTACTATATTTACTACTGTATATAAACTACTGTATTTGTACCGGCGGTAGAAAGAGACGCCACTCCTTAATCGCACATAATTTTCTCCCTCTTGAGTCCTTTCTAAACTTAGAACGCCAGTGTGGAGATAAGACATTACAATTGTTGTATTAATTGCTTCTTTGCTGCAGTCAACTCCTTATAATATTCTCTGTTGCGAAACGGCAATTGAAGATTTATTGCGCTATCGTTATTTTTAGGGATTGAGCTGTCATCTGAATTGAAGGAAAGTTCGCTCGGTCCGTCGTTTCGGACCGGTTCGGCGATGAAAACGCTCTGAAAATTCCAATTTAATAAAATGCAGCAAGCTTCAATCGTATACAGCTACACGTAAGTTATAATATTTACCGGTTTTATAACTCCATTCTATGTTACATTGGTGTGTCGATCGGAAACTAAATGGCCCTACAGTCGGTGATAAAATTTATTTTTCTTGAAAACCTGCAAGCCAGAACTCCCTAGAGCTCCAGTGTTTCAAACATTCAATTTAATGTAACGAAACTATTAAACCGACTCCTTATTCGTATTCAAAGTACTCCGATTGCTGGGTTCAAGTAGTTGATTGTCCAGCAGTATTATGACTGAGTTCAATTCCTTTAAGAGAATCATACTTAATTTTCCGCGTATAAGCATGACTATTGCTTTCAGTCATCTAATACTGTCTCCTACAGCAGGGATAGAAGACTTTTTCTAGTCTGCAATTTTTATACGGCAATATTTTGCATAACTCGATTATATTTTTTTGTAATTCATGATTGTCCAATTAGTAAATAGGTGGCTAAAAATTAGAAATATAATTCTAATTCTGTTTTCCAACCCACTTCCACATCAAAAACCTAATCTCTCATGTTATAATATAATAGATTTTTCATTTTCTGGCTGTGATTTCACTCTCCATCATTCAGCTATGTACGCACAAGTGGAAATATATAATAGAAGCATTTTAGAATAAATCGCAGACTGAAGTAGTTTGTCTACAGTCCTATTTCATGTCGTCAGGATATATTCTACAAATAGCGCTCGAGATCTGTAAACTGATAAGATTGAAATCATAATTATAAATGCGGTGCACTCCTAGATTTTCGAAGTGTATTGTCTCATTCACCTGAAAGGGACCTTGCGCTTTTTTATTTACCAAGGCGACGAACTTCATTTACGGCCGGTCGTAGCTTAGACATGTTTCACGGACAGATATTGAAGCGTGACGAGCACCTAGAGACGGTACCAGTGCCCGCTTTGGATTTGTTACGAGCTTCCTGTTTGTGTGGGCGGAATGTGAAATGAATTTAAAACGTCGTTGATTGGGCTAACGTCGGTATGCACTCGGTGCGTATTCCTTGTTTCCGCGAAACAGCGACGCTTTTTATATAACTATGAGCGATAGTGCCGCGTTCTTATAGGAACCTGGGGATTATGCGATACCTTATTCGGCAGCAGTATGTTAGGATTTGGACTTTGGAGAGTCGGGAAAGTGACATGAGGGAACGCATAATTGTAGCCATTATATTTTTGACATTGTACAACGTCTATAAAACAATTTCATATAATTTTAAAATTGGATAAGAAACTAATTATTCAATTAAATATAATATCGATTTAAGTACATTATCGTATTTTAGTACCCGTCCGAATTTGTTTTTATTGTTAAAATGAAATCGTTCTAACATTGAAGAAGCTGTGAAAAATCGGGTGATCTTTAGTTCCCGGATGCCACAAAAGAATGTTCTCATCGTCCGATTTTAATTTTATTGTTAATTCGTAGAACGGAAGCTCGTAGAAATCCCAGCCCTCTTGAAATTTGAAAATCAGTTTTTACAGGATACAAGTAATTTGTATCTTAAGTAAAGTGGAAATAAAGAAGTGACCACGAATATTATTAAAACTAGGTGGGGAGAAATTAGTCGGTACATAATTTATAAACAAAATTACAATTATTATTAATTACCGTGCCTGCAATTTCTAGCCCAATTTCGTGGGAAGAATGAGATGGTGTTATCGTATCAAGGGATTAATTTAATTTCTTAAGTAACTATTAAAATTTGATTTTCTTCCAATACATTGTTCCCGTCCACTATTTTCATTAAGGTAATAGAAATATACCACTCGCTCGATGCCTTCAGCGTTTTCAAGTTCCATAATTTAATATACGTGGTACGACAATGTGGTACAAATTATATACTTATTGCTAAAGTTATTTAAAGAATTTTAAAGAGTTTACCCGATCTAGCATTTTTAAGTCTCTAATCATTTATTCATTTATTGATATTGGCCTGGGTCAGTAATTACAAACATGTTTAGAAAGTATATGAGAAATATAATACTTCCTTTCCCACAGGAAGTTTAGTCCACTGAACATTTTGAAATTTAATCGCGTTAAATTTAATTGGTCAGAATTTAAGGCACCAATTCAGAGAGAAATTGGGATGAATGAAATGTTCTAGGGTGTGGCCGAGCGGGAATAGGGAACAGAAGTAACGCAGAAAGTGACTCGAGTAAAAGAGAATGAGTGATGGCTGTTGGGAGGGGTTTGAGGAAGGGGTGGGAGGGAGATGTGTGGCCATGAAGTTACGTAACGGGTTGAACATTGTGTGAGTGCGCCGCCGCTGTGCGTGTGAAAGTGCGACGACTGTGAGCGAGCTAGTAGTGGTAGTGGTAGTAGTAGTAGTAGTAGTAGAAGGCTCCCCGGCTGTACGTAACGCCGTCGGCGAGAGAGAGAGAGAGGGAGCGAGCCGGTGGGAGAATGGGTGCGAGTGAGACGGGGAACCGGCGATGATGTTCCTTGACTGGCGGGTCGTCTGTCGGGAGGGGGAGACACTCGACTTACGCACGCATTGGGAAACGCACCTTAGTAGGGACGCGCTGGCCTTCGCACTGTTGTAACAACCTTGGTCGATTGTGTACACAGTCCTAGTGTACTAATTGCCTGAATATTTAGAAAAATCGTCAGCCGGACTTGTTTTGACCATTAAACGCTGCCACCGCTTTAATTGACGCGAATCGCTCTAACTCCCACTTCGATTAGTTTAGAATACCTTTTTTGTGGTCTGCGAGGGGTTGGAATACCGTAGATTTCATGCTTCCTGTCTCCTCTCGCTGGCTTTTGACCGGTCTAGCAAAAGACCAAACCAGCAGAAACATACAAAATCTACCCACTTCGATTATTCTCATTGTTAATCCAAAAATAATTATTTGATTTTCGCCAACTCTTTTGAAGCGGTTTGAGCAGGCTCATCACGCTAGCTCAAAGACAATTTTCGTTCAACATTGTATGCGATTAATTTTTCATCGCATGTTAACGTACGTTTAAAAAATGGATCGATTTCTCCACATTTCCAGAGAGAATCGTGGGTGGTCATGCGCTTTGTTAGATGAACTCTATGAGCTTATGTGGTACTAAAATTTTCGAGTTTACCCAAATTGTTATAACGGTTTCCAACGCTCGATTTCGATATTCTCAGCAACCTCTTGTGTCGTCAAACGCAGATTCGATCAATGCCATTATTTTTGTCATCGTTGAATTCGATTGGCCATCCTTTTAATTTTCCATTTTGAAATAGACGCTAATCGGACAGTCATTAATTTGTTTTCCCTTACAAATCATAACGAAACGTCTATCTCGAAAGATGTAGTTTCCTACTTTATAATATTTCATTAAATTTATATTCTTTCGAATGTTTACTTAATACATTTTGTAGTATTATCGTGCACTAGAAATACGATACGTGTAGTTAGTAGTATTTGTAGAGAAAGTTAATAATGGTATGTTGAGAGATGTGACTTTTTCTACGCAGTTTTCGCACTTTGGGTACGGCAGAAATATATGGCGAGGCGCACACACACACACTGATGAAAGTACATCAATAAGAAAGCAAAACTATTGAACTCTAAATGGGGCAGTAGTGACGGGCGGGAAGAAAGGGGCTTTAAAATGGGAAAAGTAGACCAGGTAGGAAATTGTATAGACCGGGCCTATTTAAGGGCTGTCACCTGAGAGGGGGCTTAGAGCCCGTCCTCCCTGCCACCACACAACACTGCCCAACGCTTTGCCAAATCCTACCTCTGACAGAAGGGGGGAAGGAGGGGGCCAAGGCCGGCAATTACATCGCGAGACGAACAAAGGAAAACGGTCCGAAAAGAAAGGAAAAGGAAAAACTCTATTCGCGATGAGAAAAGAGCGAGAGTGGACGGATAATGGCGGCCGACCTTGGGCCGCGGACGACGAAGAGAGTTGGAGAAAAGGGGATATGTATAGCGCATACTCGCGAAAAACATTGCCCAGGGAGAGTGAGCGGGAGAATGGAAAAAGAAAAGAGCGAGAGAGCCGGCCCGAGGAATTACTATGAGGAGGGAGGATAGGAGGAAAAACGTGAAGGAAAATTGTCTCTCCCTCGCCGAGAGGCTCTCATTTGTTAACTGGAGAAGTTAAATTACGCCAATTTATGGATTCGAGCCGCCGTCGTACACCTCCTCGTTTAATGCTCGGTGTGCAAAAAGCCAAAATTGTTTTCACACTTGTTTGAGCGACCGTATGAAAAGGAATTCCGGGATATGAAGAAGGAAAGATGAAAAGCCGCGTGAACTGTTCTGAGACATTCCATTCAGGCCGAGGAATGTACGAGTTTTCTGGGAAAAAATCATTAAACTATTGGGGATGCTTCGATTTAGAAAGTAAAAATATCGAAGTTTATTTCATACGAGAATTATTTTCTGTTTATCTATCCCGTGCAAAATAAGTCAAATTGGAACAAAAATACTACCAGGCTTAAATTCTCTTAATTCAATCAATTGCAGCTTTCCAAATTGACTTAAACTGTTGAAATGAAACATTACTGTCATTTGTTATTTTACTACTTTTTCTATTCAGTACTGTCATATCAGGAAAAGTACCTACCTTAGAAAAGTGAACTTCCTGGCATAATATAGGATATCGCATTTTCGTGCACAAACTATAGTTACCGGCTCTTTAGGCCACCGAAATATGCCGTCTTTTATTAACTTTTATTTTTGATACCAAAGTTGAACCTTCAATACATCCCAGCACTGGAAAAAATGTGGTATCACTGGATGGAGAAAAAATATCAGTGAAAAAATGACAATTATTTTGGAACGGAACCTTAAATTAATAACACCAGATTTTTCCATTTTAATATTTTACAATATTCTTCTTGTGATAAATGTATAGATTTGTGTTGGACGAGTGCGAGATCTTTTTGACTAAACAATTTCATCGCGCATGTTTATCTGTCGCACTTGAGCTTTCTATTGAACCGGCAAATTGAAAAACGCGTCACGCTATTTTGGTCATGTTTGAAGTGGGCGAAGCAATCGGCGATTAGATTCAACATCATTATTTTCATCAAAATAAAAATCTAACAGTGTAAACAATTTAAACAGTAACATGAATTACCCATAACTCCGTACTGGTTTCCTCTTGTAAGGATTCGATATTAAATTTGACATTGTTTTAAATGTTCGTTTCGGAATTATGTTAAGGATATTATGTTCTTATATAAACATAATGAAATAACAACGTGGATAATTATGTTTTGCAGCTTGCTAATGTGGATCAAGTTAAAGGGTGCCTTTTTTAAAGGTTAATTATACGGCTATCCTTCCTTTCACATTTAGATATGGGCTACAGTCTTATTTCATATAGAATACAGAAACACATAAATAATAAAATTGAGAATTATTTCAGGTTTCCATTCAAAAATAATTTTAATTGCGATACGTTAAGTTTGCATAGTTATAGAATCCAGGTCATAAGTCGCAGTTTCCTCATACCGTACTGCACTTTTCATAGCACCGTATATTACAGTTAGAAATATAGTTATAAATAAGGTCCGTGAACGTGGTGTTCTCGAAATTTGAAAATTTGTATTTTTTTGCAAGTTGCGAAATTCATCATTACGTAGGTGTTTATTCTGTTCAGATATTTATTGAGTATCGATTCAATAGAACGTTGCAAAATCGAAGAGGTGATAACAAGAAAGTATGGGAGACACGTATATTTTTCAATCTATTCATAAGAAAGTAATTTGTTTTTCCTCTTTTGAAATGTGCATAATAACCGGGTAATATAATGCTTAATATAATTTCTAACTCATTGATATTCTATATTTGTGATAAAATCACGGTCATTTTGATTAAGTGAGTGTTGTTGGCATTGGGTGGAGTGTGTGTTGGAGTTTTCTTGTTTGTATTACTGTGTTTCAGATAGTAAGCTATGGCATAAAATAAACTGTAATTAAAAGACTTATTGGGATTGATTACATTGCGGTTATTATTATTATCACGCGTGTAAAATTTGATATTTCTATTTTGCATCCTATTATATACTACATTTATTTATTCTTTTTGACTGGGCCCATTATGAAAGTTCAAAAATGTACGTTGTAAATAATTTCGTCGTCTACCAAATACGTAAAATACAAACACAGTCGCGCACACGCTAATTTATTTATAAAATTTATACAACAAGAAAATAAAATATGTTATTATTTCAAAAGATTAAATTATTGAAAGTCGTGATCAAAACATAATTCTGTGTCTATTTAGGAATGACCGGTTTTTATTTTAGTTCCAATGAGTTCCTAATAACTTATTTAAATCGTAGTCAATATTATAGTATTATAGAATGGATTATATCAAATTATTTAGTGCTAGGATTTTTTTATCAAATAAGGTCGAGGACCTTGTTAACTGGCATTGTATGCTGCGTGTCTTCCATTTGTGTTATACGTAAATGAGTAGAGTAAAATAATTCAGAAGTAATAAAAATAATGGCCTCACTAGGAGGAAACAGGAAGGCTCGTGGCCGGAGGGCAGATGCGCCCCCCAGTGGCCGCGTCAGTCTCTTTCCTAGGAAAGGCAGGCCAGCTTCTGATTATCGTTCGCCGTCTTCGACTAAACGTCCGGATAGGAATGACTCTTCGGAAGCGGCTCGTCCTAAGGGCCCCCGTACTAGGAAGTTGTCCCGAGGCTCCGACTCCAGGTGCGGGAAAGTAAAACAAAAAAGGGAAGGAGAAAAAAAACAAAAACAAAAAAAAGCGGAAAAAACACGAGAGGTGCCAGCGACTGAGAGAGACGGAATGACAGGAAGAGGCGAAGGAGGGGATAGCGAGAGTGAGAGTGAGAGCGAGCGAGAGGGAGACAGCCGGCGGGAAGAAGGGAGCGAGAGAGACAGAGAAAGGGAGCGGTGGTGGGGGTGAATGGAGCGCCTGGGTGGGGGGTAAAAGCGTACTCAGTGAAAGAGAGAGGGAGTAGAAAGGGAAAGGGATTATTTCAGTCGCGTGTGAGAGTCTACTCCGTTTCGTTTTGTCTGTTCGCCACGCGACATGTGGGTAAGGAACACTTGAGAGAGGACGCTCCGTTGTTTCCTAGAATTAGAACACAGTTCGGTACCCTTCCGGTTAGTGCGCCATCAGTGACTCCGTTAAATATATAAAATAGTTAATTATAACTGAAATTCGGACCTGAAAGGAAAAAAAATAAACCGCGGGAAGTGTTCTACAAGACCAGTGCCAAGTATTGGATATGGGATTAATTTCGGATTATCCTTCGAAGGATTGGTGAGTTAACTTATGAATTTGTCCAGTGAAAATAAATAGGATACGAACGTTTGTTGCATTACGAATTCTGGAACACCGTCCTGGAAGTATTTGAGCTGACCCAAGTTTTATTTTTGACCCGATAATTTTGTAGAATCGTCGGGAAAACTTTGTAATTGAAGTTTGGCGCCCGTTTAAAGAAACCTATCGCGACGGTTACAGGCCGGCGTTCGACCGAATGGATATTGCAAAGTTTTGATGAATTGATTCTGGATTTTCGGGCGGATATTGTTAATGATAGTGATGTTATGATTTAAAAACGCCGCGGTAAAACAACGTGAAATTGAATTGATACCCATGCTTAGTTATTTTCTGACAATTATTATTGCCAGAAAGTAATTTTGCAAAACTTTTCTGTGTGCGGTGATCGCTAGACAAAATGTGTTGCTACAGAATAACGAAGGCGGAAAAATAAAATGAATATTTTATGCAGTATCATTCATTTGTGCTCTACAATACTCCCGATAATTGTGTTTGCGAAACACCAATTGAACTCTGTTATCTGTCAAAGGGAAACTCTTTGAATTCTCTCGCAGGTAAATAACGAAAACACGAGTTATATATAAACATCTTGGACCAATTCCAATATTACTTTCGTTACCGTTTTGGGCTGTTTCAGCGAACGTGTACGCCTTATTTAGATTTCTCGAATTGACGCTATTTCGAATTCGTACCGGTATTTTGATACGGGCGATCATCACCAGTATTGGTATAAATTTCGATTTCCGTGGTGCTTGTCAACCCTGAGTATTTGGCGAAATTTGGCGCATGCGGAGAATCGGTGTTTGAATAAATGTGAAACCGCGCGAAACCAGCGCGACATACGTTGAGAATTTCTGATTTTTCTCTGGTTCTGAATTACTTTTTCCAAATCGAAGCGGACTGAATAGTTATCAGATATTAGTCACCGTCATTAGACCGCAGAGACATTCCAAGAAGCATCTAAAATTTTTGTATTCTCTTGTTTTGCCTCTATATTCTGTAGGTAAGTTATAACAAAATTGGCTTCTTAAATCTATCACAATTTTGTATTCTTCTACGTTTGTTACTCGTTATATTCGAGGAGGTATCGCCTCATATCGCGTATGGTTCTGTTTTATGTTCTGATTGTATCTCTCTGTCCGTTTTCATATTTGTACTTACTGAAAAACATGGTACTTACACATATCACTTTTATACAAAATGTTTTATTGAAATTATTTCGTTTAGTTTTTATGTTCGCATGAAATTATATCAGGCGCATTGAATTTTTATGCATCCTGGTTTTAATACATATTCAGTTTTCAATTCAGAAATCTTCATGGTTATATTTAGAATTTAATTATTATTTCTTTATTTAGAATTACAGACTTGTACGCTATTCGGGTAATGAAGTGTGAATAGGATGAACTGAACGTAATCCCGAACTTATGCTAAACCCGCAATGTATGCCGAATTATACACTAAGCGCAGGTAGTGTTTAACTAATGGTTTAATATTTTTTATGTTTTTACTTTGTTTTCGTCCTAGAAGTGAATCAAAGTCGTTTCCTTGAGTTTGCCATTTTTTTTCTTTTTCTTGACATTGGAAAAGCTCCTGATGATGACATCTCTTTGACTTTCTTTGGAACTTTGATCGAATCCCCACAATCGGATCCAGGTTGAATAAGCCCAAGGTAGCAACGCCTCTTTCTGACGATTTCGCTATAAAAAAATAATATAATAGGGCCACCACTTTTGAGCTGTCACAGCACGGAAACACGTGAAATTCGTTATGCTTAAAGAACGAAAGCCATTTACCAGATGTGAATGCTGTAACCGGAGTTTTTATAGTATTTAAATATGGGAATTTTTTTTCAGGAATACGGTAGGATGTTGGTGCTGTAGCCAAACCAAATATTAAATTCACATTATGTCACTGCGAATATGAGTTCGGGAATCACTGGTCATATGCTTTTTTGGGGTCTTAGAAGGTTTAAAATATTATAAATCATACAGTTATCGACCTCACTCCACACCGACCGTATTATGTTTTGGTGATGATGTTAAACGAGGGCTCACCGTCATACGGTATGCACCTCAGTTTATTACTGACTTGTGAGGAATTAGGAGTGGAGGCCTAATACCTTATAGGCGAGTGGAGAATGAAAATCGCAAATATCGTTGAGACGTTACAATTGTAATGAGGGTCAGTTACCACTTAAAAGAAGGAAGCGGGAGTATTTATTTTTACCATGTTATCTCTTATAAACATTTGTCCTGTTGAACCGTTGGCTCTCGCTGGGGCTTATTTCGAGTGTTATACTGCTCCTCGATCGCATCAAATTTCGAATATTAATTTTATTTGGTTTCGAATCGCCGGTGTGGCTAACGCTCTCGTCGAGCGCGACCGATTGAGCCACTAAGCTGACCTTCAATGGGCTCTCTTCCTTATCTAGATTTCGACCGCAAACAAGATTGGTTCCCCCCGTTGAATCACTTCCCCGGTTTTAGAAAGCTTTCTAAAATCTGCCCGGTTCTGTTTTTAAACCGATTCATTATATCCTTACCGGTTTTCCACGGCGGTAAGAACTTCCCGAATATAAAATTAATCCTTTCATTACGCGTTATTCGTTTCTCCTACGATTTGGAACTGCCGTTTGCACTGCTAAGTATTCGGCCAGTTGTTGCAGTTGGCTTTGAGATCGAATGGTACGGGCGAAAGTGAATGGCACTTGTTTCCCTTCTCAATATACATTAGCGAAGCATAAACGAACCGGTCGGGCCATAAATTGACCCTTCGGTTGGGGGACAACCCCTCGGTCATTATTGGGTTTTTAGTGGGGCGGTGGTCGCCCCTTTACGGTCTGCAGTTTACAGAAGCAATAAATAATTTGGATAGAAAACGTTGCGGGTATTAAACGGCATCACTTAATAAATTCTCCGATTGGCAGCTTGCTAGAGAAAGGGACGAAAAATATCGAAAAATATCTTTTTTTAATGGTCTATGGGGTGGAAACGTACGGCAGGTTCCAATCCGGGCTCCGAATTTTGTACGGTATGATAGTGCCACTCGAAGTGTGTTTACTCCTCGAACAGGATGAGGACGAAGTGAGCGCTTAGACGCGGCCGAATCGGATATTGAGATGAGTCCTTGTAAATCTGACCTCTGGGAAGCCCAACCGCTCGCCCGTCCCTCGTCAATAGTCATGTCGGCCTATTAATATATGTCCGTCTGCACATCCGTCTCTCTTTCTCATTTCTCTTTCAGTCAAACACGCGCCCGCACACGCACACACCATGCGCACACGCACAGAGACGCAAAGGCACGCTCACACTGACAAACACCCTCTATCACTCACTCACTGGTCGCATATACATTCCCCTGTTGGGACTAGGCTTCAGCAATCATGCCGTTCGGGAATAAAAGCCGAAGACGTTCCAAAAATAATACTCAGAATAAGAAGTAATACGATTGCAATGATGTATCACTTATCACAAGTATTAATGTTTTTCGCCAGGTTTTCTAAATAAAAGTTAGTAATCGTTGAAAGCAAAGAGCCATTCCTGTCTACATTGAATGATATTCCGGAACCGATGAATGGTAGAAGTCAAATATATCAATTTGTTCAACGTTGTATTGTATAGAGTCCACCAGGACCCCCGTCATTGTTTGATAGACGCCCAGACCGGTTTCACCGTCATAGTGCCCCCCATGCTAGTAAGTTGCTTTATGGGTCAGTTATACATACCGCATGATACATATCATGAGGGTCCGTACTACAGTACACTATTACAACACTGCTACCGATCTGCCGGAAAATCAGAGATGTCATTTTTCGTATGAAGTAGAAATAAGCACTACTGCCCCCCCCCCACTCCTTTATTTCTTGTCTACCCTTTCGTAGGTTAGCAGTATATATTTCTTCTCTTAGAGAGCTGCCTAACTACAAAAAGTGGTACGCCCCCGCGCATTGTTTCCTCCGGTCACGCGCCCGTTCCACCCCCTCTTCACTACCTTCCCACTCCCTCTCTCTCCCGTTTCTAGATCTCTATCTCGGTCGGGCTCACGCACCGCCAGCGTCTTTCACACCCCCTGCCCCTCCGCACACCCGCCGCACACCGGGCACCCTTGAAACAGTTCTGGGACCTATCTCCGCCCCACCGCCCCCTCCGCCGGTGGCCTTCTCTACGTCTCTCTCCAGCACGCTTGCTACAGACCCCCCCCTCCCTCAGCGAAAAAACACAGATGACGTTGTAAATCAGAATTGGGGAGTGCGTTATCTGGGCGGCTGTTTTTGCCGGCTGCGTGTGTGGCGCCTGCGCCCCGGGCTCTGTTGGGCCGCGGGCTAAACTGGGTCAGACGTGTCGGTCGCCTCCTCATTCCGCGCCCACGCCCTACGATCACACATCAATGAGTTAACCGAGAACCAGTACTCGAAATCTGTACTCGTCGCAACTTTATTTCCGTGTTCCGCATTTTACTTTTTTTTAATGAAAAATAATGAGCAGATATTGTTTTAAGTAGATCGCTATAATTCAAATTTATTTATTCTTTCAAATGTATTTATGATATGCTCGATTTTTAATGTAGTTCCAAGCCGGTTCATTAATTTATTCTCGAAGTTGTTTGTTACTTCAAACGCCTGGGAACAGATTTTCATATTTCCATCCACTCGGACTAAATACTCATACTGAGCTGCTACAGCAGACCTACCCATTGCTACATCTCGTGCATTGCTGACTCCTACGGAATTTAATAAAAAAATGGATGTTTAACGAAATGAAAAAATACTTTATTATTACTAGTGATCCCAATTTTGTCATTCATTAAGGGTATAATTTTAATTATCAGCTATTAGCATAAATATATTGTTTTAGTGTCACTTCTATCACTACTTTCCCGTTCACTATTTTTGCGGCGTTCATGTTATTCGTATTGCCTCAGAGGGCTTAAATCATTAGTTCCGTATTTATAAAATTGTGTTTTGACTGAAACAGCATGCGTGCTCGTGTACAAACGCGGTATTCACGTGATGAGGGGATTTTCGCGTAAGGCGGGATCGTGTCGCCCAGAAGGTAGATAAGGCGGCTTGTTATATAAACACGGGAGGAATGCGTTCTTTGTTGTGCGATAACATTTTCTTTCCCGCAGCTCTCCTCTTCTCCTCCCGTACGTACTTCGACCTCGTCGCGCTCAATTTGGCTCGCTTCCCTACTCCGTCCCTTTCCCACACTCTTCGTCACTTTTACACTTCTCCCTGCCCATCTCCTGCTCGCTACCAAAACAGGGGAGGGGGGCTCTTCCTTTTGCGTTGATTCCTTCCGCTTTATAAATGAATGTATATAATCCTGTACGATGCTTCTAAACCGACATTTACACTTCCGATACGTCTCGAAAATGAAATGACTTATCCGTAGATATATAGTTGAACAGAGAGATACTTCTCAGGGCAGAAATTGGTAATGAAAACTGATCAGTGTAATCTTGCATATTTAGTAGATTATAAATAGTATATGTTTTAGTGGTTGAATCCCTACGATAAAATGTTTCCCGGCCCTCGTGAAAGCCAAAAACATGATTAATATGGAATGAAGTAGTCGACCTTCGAAAGAAGATGGGAATAAGTTTTTTTCGTGGGTTTTTTACATATTACCTCACCGCATTTCCGATTCGCGAAATTGTTTCCATTAATATTTGTTTGCCGTAAAAAAAATCGCGCTCCTATTTCTCCGCCAATAGTAAAGCAGTTTTTCATTTTGCTCTTCTCTTTGGCAAATTCCTACTTGTCCGCCGTAATTCTCGCTCTCAGTCACGCGGTCTCACTCTCACTCTCACTTTCAGATTTTTTCTCCGCCTCCTCTTTTCCTTAAAACCGGGCATGTCGCCTTAACTAGCGTCTCTGGCTGTCTCTCTCAGACAGTGCTTCCTCTCTGTCCCCCGCGTTATTTGTCTCAATCCCCTCCTCCCTCCGTCCGCTCTCTCTCTCTCTCTCTCTCTCTCTCTCTCTCTCTCTCTCTCTCTCTCTCTCTCTCTCTCTCTCTCTCTCTCCCTCTCCCTCTCTTCTCTCGGCAAGAGTCCTTGCCGTCTCATGGTCATAATTACGCCACTCCACTAACACTGGCGCGCCTCCACGCGAACACAGATACATCCAGCATACGCTCACATTACTATACGGAGATAGGAACTGAGCGAGAGAGAGAGAGAGATAGACTGAGACGACGGGAGAATGAGAGGGGGCTCTCACGAATATTGTTCTCCCTCCACAATGACCAATAACACACGGCTCTTATCTCCTCTCTTCTCGCTTTTCAAGGCCCTCGGCGAAGGTTTTTTCAACCGTTACCACAATAATAATATCAAAATGCGTTTTATTTTGCCCGCCTGTGCTTCAGTGAAAATGTCAAACACACGGACCGCCGATAAGATAGCGCGCGAATCGAGTTTATGTCGTTGAACCAAGGTCATTTATAAATAATGTAAATAAACTGAGCGCTTAGGTGCCGCTTATCTTTGGTATAGTAAGTAATGGTTCGGAACAATGTGTACTGAGCAGATTCCAAAGTAATGAAATTACTCAAAACGGAACTGAATTTGGCTCCCTTCACCTTCCTCTAATATACAGGGAACTTAACGATATATGTGCTTACTAATGTAAATAATGCAAATTATCCCGGACTTTCCCACCTTATAAGTATGCTTACCCTGTGAGAAAAATTCACAGATGAAGCAACGAGCAGAATAATTGTGCCGTAAAAGTGAGTACGAAACAATATGGTTAACATTAATTTAACGGTATATCCTGGACATTTGTGAGATTAGTCAAGTTCGAATTACTGACGCGATGCAATAGCGTACGAATAATTTTTCTCCATAAATCACAATTTACCACTTACGTTACCATATTAACATTAATTTAATATTAAATTTCCTGATTGGAGTAATTGCCCTTATCTCATCTGAACGCACGTGTAGTATTTTCCTTCAAAATTGAAGTGGAGATAGAAATTATTTATCACTACTCGGAAATTTTTAATCTACAACGATTTCCGATGAGTGAATGCGCTTAATCGTAAATAACGTAAAACCGGGTTAAATACCCGACGAGGAAATTCGATATATTCTGTATTTCTGGCTTCGGCCTATGCAATTTATTTTCACTAGTTTGGAATTAATTTGGCCGAGGTTCGCGTTAATAATAAAAATAATTTTTCCGGCCATTGACTGTAAGTATTTCACCGAAAGTACCCAACGACAACGGGGACCACCTCGGATGCTAGCAGACACCAAACATTTTCCCGAACTGCGGAGTCGGTCAATATTTGCACCACTCCGGTGCGTGCAAACATGGGCGCGCTCCGTTCCCAACCCGTCCCAACTGACTAGGCTTCAAGCACGGCACAATTGTAAAATCAATTGTGTTGATTCTAAAGTCTACTGGACTGCTAATTGATAACCAAATTGGCGGTGGGGGGGGGGGTTGGCGTTCTGCCATCGGAGGTAAGAAAAATTAAGTTAAACAAAGTCAAGACAAGGTTCATTCACCTTTCGGTAACTCAGATGTTCACATAATGCTTCCTTCGTGATAATATTAATATAATTAATTACTATAAATTATCTAATTTTCCTTTAACTTAAAAAGACATACACAACATTTGTACATATTTCTAGTAAGTTAATTATATAAAAACTAAAAGGTTAAAAAAATCCTTTAACTTATGATACTTAAGAAGTGAAATTTGCCTGAATGACTGCAGAAAGGCCTGTGAAAATGTATTTCCATGTATCAATGTATTTACTCTTCCAGAGTAAAAAAATAGTCCACTTGCCTATTGCCTTTCTGATATTAGGCCTAATACGTTAGTAACGCTACAAAGGTGAATCGATAGCAGTCTGGAGTGGCACTGCACGTTAGTAACTCGGAATAAGGCCCGAAGGAAATTGGGCTCCAGAACGTCAACAAAAGTTATACGAATTTTAATTGTTTATTGTACGACAAAAGAAAAAATGTGGCACCTTGTCATATAGAAGAGCGTGAAAGCGTCAAAACTACTTCTTGCGTTATCTCATGTCATTTTTTTGTATTTCAAGAAATTTGAGAAAACAAATACGTCACGAAAGACAAGTGAGTGGGAGATAAAAAATCCAATAAATAAAATCAATCGTTATTTTTGCTGTTGTTTTGATTTACGCATAATTTTAAGTATTTAATATTTAGTATTTTTAGAACTTTTTCAAAAGAAAATTTTCAGATCAAGTTTACTGTTTTCCGTTTTGTCGTTTGGGCCTGAATGGTCTCGGATGGCCATTTCGGTCGTTGTGAAATATACGGGCCCGGAAATCCGGATAACGGTTTAAATTATTGTTATCTCCTCTGCCGAGAGCGGACACTTATTGAGGGGTAGTTGCGAGCGGACGTTGGCCCTGTTAGGAGGGCGCCAACCCTGACCTCCGCAACGCCCGGAAGCGGTCACAATGTCGGGAAATCGATTCCTATAGCGTTACTCCGGCAAATTGCTTTCGCTCCCACCCTTGTTCTCTTGTTCGACCCCCATTTCTTTCCTCCTTATTCTCACTCTCTCTCTCTCTCTCTCTCTCTCTCTCTCTCTCTCTCTCTCTCACTCTTTTTATAGACAGTTGTGGGGTGGGGGGTAAAAAGGCGCCTCCATCGATCCGCATACATTACATTACTACCTTCGGGGTGGGCTGGAGGAGAGGAAATGTTTAAAAGATGAAATACGCTCCGACCGCCACCATGAAATAACGACGTTGACAGAAATTTTGTTTTCACTTTCAACCCTGAAAATGAATTTTTATAATTGTTGCAGATTGTGTTAAACCTCAATTAATCCATGACAACAATTTACACTATTTTTCTGAGTTTATAACTTTCTATAACCGTGCTGAGTCCGTTTCATTTTTTCCCTTCTCTGTAATATAGAAATATCCCAGTCTATATTTATTTCAGTGTTTCTTCCTTTCAGCTCAGAAAATTATTTTTCCAGGTTGAGAACGAAACAAGCCACACCCTGACTGATTAGTACACAATTGCATTTCATTGACCTGTTTCGTGATCCACGTCTTAATGTCATAGCCTGTGCGAAGTATAATATTTGTGGTGTTGAATTCCATAATCGGTTTCATGAATCATCCGCAATTTTGGCTCGAGCGTCTCGCGCCTTGTGCTACCGGAATAAAATTTATGCCTTAAATTTTTTAAAAGGAAATTTATTTACAATTATATATTATAAGTACAAATATACGCATATTAGGTTAGATAGTGTTATATAACATTATAGTAGCTCCTAGACTGGAACCCCTTTTGGAATAATTTACTTCCGGGTTTTATGAACATCTCTCAATCCCTCCCTCGCCCTTTTGATGAGTATTAATAACATTCGGTCGGCTCTCCGGGCGGAACTCCAAGGTTCAAACGAAATATGTTAATTTGATTCGACGACGAAACATCGGAGGGTGATAAGGATCTGCGGGGTTATTGTATTATTAATCTCTACGAGGCGTTCACCGGGCTGCGAACTGTATATAGGGTGGGAGGGGGTTAAAGAGAAAGACGGAGGGAGATGGAATAGGAGGGAGGGAGGGAGGGAGAGAGAGCGCGATGGGGGCCCTTCCCACGACCCGAACAGCGGGAGAAAGAGTGACCTTGCCTGGGCGTTGGATGGTAAGGGAAGGGGGGGGCGATCCGAAGAGGGATAGAGGGGAGAGAGGCGGAAACGGTGAAGGGGCATCGTCGATGCGAACGGGTGGGGGGAGCCGAGAAGAGGGAGAGAAGGCGAGATGGGGAAAGAGCGATAAGGAGAGGGAGAACGAAAGGGAGAAAGAATAGAACGAGCCGGAGAGAGAGAGAGATGGAAGATAGGGAATGGAGGGAGGGTGCGAGTGAAAGGGGGAACGGAACTAGCGGGGGATCCTGCAGCACTAAACCTACTCTAACCTTGCCGCAATATGAGCATTCACTTTGTAAAATAAACTACTCTAAAATTGATAGGAAGTTGGTGCAATAAGCCCGATTGGTATAATAATACAGTTTTTACAAAAATGAGGTATACCGTTATTCGTTTCTGTTTTAAACCTCTCAATTATATATTGCTGTCGGCGATTAGAGTGATTTTTATTTCATTTAGAAATATCGATGTTAATACATATTTTTTTAATAGAAAAAAAAGTACAGTAAGTAATTACAGCGAAAGAATTTTGTTTTTTGTCTATCAGTATTGAATTTTTGTATAGTTTAATTTGCTGTGCAACATTTGCTCATTTAATTAAGCCGAATGAATGTTCTACGATCATAGATGGAATGCAGAAATTAAGACAACGAAATGATGAAACACGGTTATTTTCAGATATCTCCACGCCGGCAAAATTCTTTCCTTGCAATATGTTACGCAACCATTACACTGCGAATTTTTGGGCGCCTAGGACGCTTGAATATTTAATATTGTTATGAATATATAAGTGGCCATTGCTTTCGATGAGGTTAACTTAACTGTGTAAATAACCTGTCCTTCAGCAAGCACAGAACAGAGTCGTGACTACTCAGCCATCAGTCCATAAATTGAAACTAATTAGAGATTATTATTGTTCTATACATTGCCGATTTTATATGTTATTACCCAGAAGCAATGTGAATTTTGGAATAAAATTAGATATATGCTATATATAGCACTGGTATACGATCTGAAATTAATGAAAATTAATTATTTACGGAAATTCTAACCTTTTCTATGGCCGGATTAGTTTGATAAGTTAAAACAATCATATCTATCCTATTCCACCCTGATTTATTCCAAGAGCGACCCCACTCAGGTAATTAATGTATAATGGCGATTGTTCGGAATAGAACGAGCGGTGCGTGCTATCCAAATCGTGCGTGACTGGTGTCGGTTCACGGACATTCGTTTCCGTAAACGCAGTTTTGTTTCCACGATTCAGGGATCGGAAGGAAAATTTCTGTTTACACTTTATCTTCTGAGTCAAGCCGGGACGCATTTCCATAATTATGCCGACCGGGTAAGAGAGTACAAAAAATGCATATCCGGTGAAACCGGAAACCACATTTTTTGTTGTGTAGGGCCACATTTCTTATTTAAAAAAGAAAAAAAATACAGGTTACCTGGCGTTTTTTACGAGATCGGGATATCCCCTGCTGATATTTTTAAACTTGAGGGTACAATCCAATACTTGAATAGAATCCTTTAATTAATATTAAGTCGCCGAGTATATTTTATATAATTTTGATAAAGTCAAATGAATAAATCAATAACTCGGAGAAGTTTACCACAGAAATGTAATGACAAAGTATAAGATTTTCACGAATAACAAATCTCGTTAATGGATATTACGGCGATCGTTTATTCGTTATTTTTCATTTACTCCTAGTATTTAAATGTTTAATCAAAAAATTCGCTTGCCTTTCCGATCAATTTCATCAGAATGGGCCACTATCCGAATAGAGAAATAGGGCTTTAAAGCGTTAGTTCCCCCCAATCTAGTTTCCCCGTTTTCCGCTCCACCGCTTTAATGGGCTAAGGATCCTTCCCCAATGACGTTTATGCAATGACTTTTCGATAGGGAAAGCATTATTTCTATTTACGTGGAAGAAAACTAGTGGAAATTTTCTTCTAGTGGCTCCCAAGCGCGATATTTGGCATTAAATTAATGATAATCTTGCATGCAATTAAACTGCGGCCGAAATTAATAATTTTGTGTTATATAAACACATCCTAAACTTTGTTTAGGAGAAAGATATTCCTGTACTTGGGCAGTTTTTCTATATATTTAATTATTGATAAGACTATTCATAACTTGAATAGTATTCTAACATTGTACGCTATATATTAATATAATATGTCATAATTGTATTGCATTCACTTCAGTTCGAAATCAAAACACTGTACAGCAAGTATAACGCCAACTTGGCTTTCGTCCTTCCTGATAAAGACCGGTTGACGCCGAGAACGCTTCGGAATACTTAAACATTACGCGTTTATTCAATATTGAACCAGACGAGGCCGCATTGTTGAAGACAATAAGCTCGAAAATAACCCGCTACACGTAACAATACGTGGACCGCACAATGGGTGCGTTTTACGATCAGGATTATCGTGCAAAACGGAGACAGCCGCTAGAAGGCCGACCCCGGACATCAGATCCGACAGCAGCCTCGTCCCAATGTAATTTCAGGGGATGTAACGTTTATTTTTATCTGGATCCGTGTATCAGGACAATTGTGTACTTTGTAAGTCGAATTTCCCCAATTCAAAGGTACTTTAACTCGAGGGGCGCATTTCGGAGACGGCGGATAATGGACTGTAAGAATGTTCGGGGATCGTGCGCCGTTTGGAAAAATGTTGGCTTTAGAATACGTTCTAGCTTTGCAATTTTCTTCTCTTATTCGAATCAGCGGTCGCATGAAACCTTTGTCCATCAATGCACGGTAAATGAAAATTGACTACCATGGCGTACACTTTCAAATATACCTCCCAATTGTATCATCTAGATTATAAATAATTACATCCTCTCTTTGGAGTAAGGGAAACGCCGTTCTTAGTCGTAGATGCGGCGTAACCCCGGGAAGAACTTCCCGAATATTCATTTGTATTTTTTCCCCTGGGACGTAATTGCTACCCCCGCGTCCCTAAATCCGTCTCGAAACCAGCGAGCGAACCGGGTGATGACCCCGCGAAACCGGAGACGACGCAGTACGCTAGAAAACAGATAGCATGTTTTTTCAAAGCCCCAGTATCAGACCTTGGAAATTGTACTAGCTGATGCAATCATCTAGCGCCGAATGAAATTCATCGTGTCCATTGTGGGCGGAGGGCGTTCGGGCGTTGATGAAAATTGCAGATTGGCGTCGACTCGTGTGCGGGAATTCCGGCTATGCGGTCAAGATTCAGTCCTATGAATTTCAATCGCACCGACGTCAACTTGTCCACGTGTCAAGGCATAATACATTTATATATACGTGTCTAATGTCTTACTGTAGTAACAAGCAACTGTAGTTAAAAATATAATGCAAACTTGTATACTGTTTTAAATTGGTAATATGTCTCTTCGTGTCTTGTATTGGGCCAGTGGAACAGAATTGGCTCCAGGTCCTTCTTCCCTCAGGACATGATGAAGAAAACAACTGTCGAAACGAGTATACCTCAAAAATGTAGACGTTGTGTAGGTACGATGTGTACTGATTCTTCCAACACGTTTTCGAGTATGTCTCGAGAATAAAACGCTGAATGGAATGGAATGGAATTTTCATCGTTTTCTCAATATCGGTTAGGAACTTAGCGAAGTCGACCGCTTAGTCACAAGCCGTGACACCTTTGTCCCCTTCAAATCACCCGATCGGAATGCGAGCGGCCGATATTTGTACGTGTTTGTAACAGTTTCCGTTCTGAGGTGGGCTTTCCTTCGCTCCGCTCCGCGCTCGGGCTCTCAAGGACCAAACTGCCGCCACCGACAGGCGGCCGCGGAACCTCGTCCCGACCCTGAACTGGATTTCGGTTATGAAACTAGCACGATAATTATTGGACGGTTTCCCGAACAATTCGTCCCGGCGGCGGCGTCCTCGTTCGACTGTAATTGTGAGCCTGCTCTCCTATCGGGCTGGAAAAACGCCGCGCTTCCATTACCGGGGAAGGCCCAATTCTTCGGATTTTTCACTTGACTTTGCTTGAAAAATACTTTTCTGTAAATGGCACCGTGGAGGACTCCGGAATTGAACGAGGTGCGGCGTACGTCAACTAAAGTGAACTCTGAGTAATTGGGTAATCAATTAAATGTACGTTCTAACGAGCGTAATATCATAGCGGCCATATTTCATCGGTTAGAGTAACATTCAACTTACGTAACTGAAGTTATCCTAGAACATATGTTCTATAAGACATTAAAATATACACTTAATTATTCAACTAGCAAATTTTATTGGAAAGCAGAGTTTATAAAAACGATCTGGCGACCAGTTCCGAGTATTCATAAATAAAGTATTTTTTTAGTAATAGAAAGTAAAGCTATGAAATATGTCAGAGTGACGTTTACTGTCCACGTAATACACCGTCGCGAATTAATTTATTTCAATTTTGTGAATACCGTTCTTTTTCAATACCTTGTGAATATTCTGTTTCACACCGAATATGTCAGTATTCTTGAAGGGTGAAAGGCATTTGTGAAAGATTATTTAACGATGATATACATTCAAAAATACATTCCTTCTAAACCAGCTGACAATGTTTGGAAGGGGAACCTTTATTCTTTACATCTGGAACTCAAGGAAGTAATAAATACTGTTGTGATTTAATGCTGAATATTTTTTAATTTTCCCCTCTTGAAATGAGACCCCGGCCTCTGTAAGATTCGCAAGTAAAAGGAAGAAATTGGCGCCGGCTCATCATTTTGATGTAAAACAACACCCGCGGTCCCTTAACGCCTTTTTTTCTCTCCTCGCGTTCTCCTTTACTGCTGATCGGCGAGAAATCCGAGAGATCGCGAGGGATACGGGAGGCCGACCAAAATAACGTGCGAAATTCTACACCTGTGTAACCCAAATAGCGGGCGCGAAAAGCCCCACAGCTGAACACTGCCTCCGCCCCTCGCTCAATTAGATCTTATCCGCCGCTTAAGGGCTGATTTTACACCCAATCCTGCCTTATTTATCTTTCTCTCCGATTTTGCCGACCGAATAAAATATTTACATTGCACTAATCCTTTAGTCCGAAAGCCTTCGACGAACCAGTAATTAATACCAGTAATTTAAAGGAATATTAGTCACATTTTATATTAAGCCAAAAGAAGATAATATTTACGAAATATTACTCACAACTAACGGAAAATCAAAGATAAATTAAAGTTTCAGATATAATTTCGAAACTACTTGAACATTGAAGAAATTTATTTGAATGAAATAAATTTAACGATGATAAAAACCGTACAGAATTGACCTTTGTTTCTTTTTATCTTATATAATTATCAAATTTTAGTATATACTGGTATTGGGCTGTAACTCTCGTTATGCGAAAACTATGCAAGCGTACCTTTTCTCGTCTTTATGAAGACCACGTATTCGAGACAACTCTATCGAGATCTTCACCCGGGCGTCTGGACTTATCGTAACATCTCTTTTTAGCTATTGGGCTGTGGGCGTCCGAAATACACGCGCTCGGGAAATCTTTCCCGGACAGTTTTCCGCGTTTTCCCCATTCCGTCCGAGGCGCCGTGAAAATCGTTTGCCGTTTCGTAGGAACAAGGGGAGCGAGGAAGATAATGGACATCCAAGTTATTTCCTTATGACACTAAAATTTAAGATATCGGGTACTTAAATTACACTCGCTGAAACGTAAAAAATAGAACAAAATTCGTCTAATTACAGTATAAACAAGAAAGGGATACAAGAGAGATAAGACCTGAGGTATAGCCAAATACTAAATGTTGTGCAACGAAAGGATAGACTAATCGCGTTAGTTATCTACGAACAAATCTTTCTTGTGTCCTTATTGTCCTCCTTTGGTTAGTTGCAGCATAACTACAATGCGTCCTTAATAGGTTTCACTTATGTGTTTCAAATCTTGATGACACTTATTACAAATATACTGCGCCCTCGAATTGAATAATTTCTAAGCAGAGGTGTAACCCCAAACGCAGTTTTCCCGCCGTTTTGCATGCGGTCAAATCGGATTCCGAAGATCAGGACGTGATCTGATTGTTAATGAAGATATGAATTGTTCTCTGGAGGCCCGGTATCGCAATTTAGGCACTCGACTAAGCGGTGGCGCAATGTATCGATTGCGTCCGGGTTACTTCGTCGCCGAAGACCCGGCAAAGCATCGTTTGCTTATTCTGGAACACCTCCTGGAACTATGGGGCTCGGGGATTCCTCTAACGGAATCGGGAAATTATTGTTTCCTGGAAGCGGGAAATTCCAACAATCAGATGGGTCATTTCACGGGGTAAAAGGATTGAATTCATCGGTGGGTGCAGCGTACTCCCAATGTGCAAATGATGCCTTAAAAATGAAATATTACTTGTCTTATCAAGCTCCGAAGGGTATGATCTTAAGGATGGCTTATTTGTTGTTTACGGTTTACTTTCTTATAAGAAGAAAAAAGAAAGAAATTTAATTGTAACGAATCTAGTACTTATGTTGTAATGTTCCAACATAATAAATAATATTGGATTTTCATTATTTATCTCTGTTTACGTTCTTCCAACTGATGTTTATTAGTATGCGCTCACGTTTGATATGGAAAGAATAAATTATTAAACATGTTTGCTGGATATATTTAGTTCATTTTTCTTAATGACGTTTGTACAATTTTCTGCTTAGCCTAATTCGACTTATAAATTGATGGTATACCATTTATTTGATATTTATAAATCTATTTAAGTTGTCTAATCTATCGAATTAATTTAATCTATCAAATAATTAGTCTATCTAATTCTAACTATCTAATTAACTTTTATCATGTCGTATATTTAAGTGATATAAACGCCACTTAATAATCGTCATTACTTTTGATGACACAACTACTCTTCTCTTTATTGTGTCATGTTAAACGCAAGTAGTATTTGCGGATCACAGCTGTAATTAAAAAGACAATGTGTTTATTTCGATGTTGTTTGTTTATGATACAACATGTTCTCTTTGAAAGTGCATTAGTTCAACGTTCATTGTTTTAATATATTTCCCCCACCAGACCACCCTGCGACAATGAATAATCATGTTGATTACGGTTTATTGTCCTTTTCTTTTTATCTTTTCGCCGTTCTTACGTAAGAACCGTTGAACCCACTGAAAACGCGGCTGTGTGTAATTTTCTCCTCTGCATATCTGTCCGAGCCAGAGTAATTCAGTGGAAGTCGTCCGGGTGAACGTTCTAGTAGTTCTCCTGTTGTGAGTGATACTTTTTTATCATTATTTTACAGGTTGGTATTTCAATTTGCTTCGTGCCTAATACTCGACGTACGACGATAGAATTATCGGTTGTTCGTGGCTTAGAGCAGGTCCTAGCAAGGGGTGGTTCGAGTCAATTTTTAATTCTCATTTCGCATTTCCTCTTTTCAAAACCTCGAAACCAGGTTCAACTCTGTCCTAGGCATGGTAATTCACATATTTTCGAAATTAATCAATTAATAATAATTGATTAACTAATTCAGTATTTTATCTGGATTTCTTCTCTTTATTGCTTACTATATATTTATGCATTTTCGGTGTATTCCATTTATATATTCTGAGCGTAAGAATCGTGCGGGCGTCCGGTTTTTTCTCACCGATCAGGAATGTTACAGTATTGGGATTAGTCACCAGGATATCAGGAAGCTGCTAATATACTGTGGATTCCTGACATAGATTGCTGTCGTAAGTGCGTGACACTCTCTCTGATTTTAATTTTAAAGGAAACATATTTGTTGAATACACCTGCTACTGTCGTTACACAGTCGATGGACTGTCATTGCAGTGATGGCATTTCGAAACCTTCCTCGGGGTCAAGGAATCTGACTGAACGTCTAATTTCGTTTGTCTATTTTCGGGATGTTTTGATACATGGCATTCGTCATCGAATTCTGAAAGGGAGGCGTTATTCAAGAAAATAATTGACTAGGTCGACCTGAAAATTGGAAAATTCAAACCAGAGCAGCCAGGAATAACTGTATTAATACTGATGCTGTGCTGAGATAACTGAAAATCGTTCTCTATCGGTTAAACGTAACAGTAGGGAATTACCGTTCTGAATTCGGAATTTCCAGGCCGGAATTCGGCCTCGGTCGGCCCACCGAGGTATGTCAGTTTTGTAGTGGGTCCGTTGAAAAAGTGGCCGGGGCCGGGTGCGTCCCGACGCGTCCCCCTCATTGAAGATTCGCCACACAGTCGGGCACACGAAGGCCGCATTCCGCCCCGCGTCCAAACCCCACTTTATCCGGACTTCCCGATAATCCCAATCGAGAGTTGGCTCACGATCCGGACGCGGCGGCGTCTTTCCATTAGCGGCCCCCCGGCGCTCGCCCGCGCCGTAAATACTACGTTATCGTTGACACTAATATAAAATATGTGTTATTATTTATGTACTCTGAAGGGTAGCAGCAAATTATTGGCACTTGGAATTCGACATTGGCGTTGTTTGGTGTTATACACTGGTAACTAATTGTTCTGTATGTAGGGTACAGTTAATATGAGCTGGGGCCGACGCACCTTTTTTATCCCTTGCCTGTTACGATAGGAGCTGGCATTAAAGAGTTACGCCGTTGTCAAATAGATATTAGCGAGTTGGAAATTTTCTGCCGACAGGAACATTAGGGGAAGGTCTGACCCGAATGGTCAACGGTCATTGTGTAACCGGGCCGAAGAGCGACCCCAATGATCGCCTGCGCGTTACCAACTCGACGGGAACAAATTCCGTACCCTATTTAACTTTTTTCGGAGTTCGTGTTGCTTCAAAAAAATATTTCTGAAGTATTCCTAGTATATTCAATATTTATAACTTGGCCGGGTAGTACTCAAAGGAAAATGCGGACGTTGAATGAAATATTATTCTTAATGTTTGAATACCATTCACTTTAGATTTTTAAAATAAATATAGGCGTTTAATATAGGTGTGTTATGTTAATTCATAATGCTAATAATTAATTATTAGCATAAGGGCGAAATGAAGAAAACCAAAAATTCCATCGTCTAATCCCGGCAATTTGGTCTTCTCCGAACTTCTTCATATACCCCTTTCTCCCTGGTTGGAAATTTGAATTGAAAAGAAATATTTTTTTTTTAATTGCGTAGTCATAAATTGAGAGACTTATGCGGTTGTGGAGGTATAGTGATGTCATAGTGGTGAGGGTGAGGGAGAGTTGTTCTGTTTGGATAGTTGCGTAACTCGGGCGCGCTAATACCGGGCGGGCATCGGCGGGGACTATTCTCGTCGTCCCTTTCTGTGTCTCTGTCTCCGTCCCCCCGTCCCATGTCTATACCAGCGTTCACCCCCCCCTCCCCTAATTTCTTCTCTCTTTCTCCGTCCGTCCCATTTCGGTTCGCCCTGCATTTCAAAATCTACACCCAACGGCACTATTTATAGAACGAGAACGCCTCCGACACAGTATCGATACCTGACTCTCACCCTTGGTCTAGGCCAAAACAGTCGGGGAAAGTTTGGCCTAATGACTCATTTATTTCGTAAGTGTATCCAGTTTTGAAAACTATCAAGCGCCGGTCTAATGATTTTAAATGGGGCAACAGTGGGTTTTTTTTAAGTGGACATTTCTTATTTCTCGCTGCGGACATAAATATCCTCACCCTAGTTGTTTGGTTCAAAAAACTTGGTGGAGAGAGAGTAGTAAGTTAGGTGTAGAGATAGTAGTCCGTTATGAATAAATACAACATATTTAGGAAAACAAATCGACAATTTTAATTAGAAATTTTGTTTGAACTTTTAGATTTTTCAATTTTCCCAACGCCAATAATAAAACTAAAAATATGGTAATAGGCCATATAAGTATATACACCGTTGGGAGGTTTAGGTTATTCATTCATTATTTATTTATTTAAGCAATAGAGCGTTAAAAACTAATGAAGATTCTGCACATCTGAATTCTACGATATAAAAACTGGCACATCAAAAATGTTCTTTACACAGAGGCGGTCCCCGAATAAAATGCTCTGCTGTCCTCACAGGGCCTCTCAATTCTATACTAATGACTGAACTGCTAGTGACAGCTGCAAGCAATATATTCATGTATGTGACAGTTTCGCCAAGCTCCGTGAACACTCCGAACCGTTAACGCACTCCTGCCAGTGAACTTAGTATATTGTATATTATAAATATTAGGTAAATATAAGCTTATAAAGATAAATATGAACTTCTTATAAATATAAGAAGTTCATTTGACAATTATGTAAAAACTTCATTGGTCTTAAATAAAAAGAAAGTAATTTTGCTTTGACCCTTTCACTGAGTTCCAAAGTACCAAAGAAAAAGAATTAAACAATATTTCCCTCAGGCTAGAACGGTTTCGGAATATGGTTAGCAAGTCATATTTTCAAGTTTCTGCTGTCCATACATCATCATCTAGGCTTCTGACCAAACATACGGGAGTCGGTCAATTACGCCAAGCCTTGGCAAATCCCTTACTACTGTGCTGAACCTGATATATTCAAAGTAAGACTCGTTTTTTTCTTTTATTCTTTGCAGAAAGTGGAAAATGCGCAGGTCGTGCGCACCATCTGAAATGATCCCGCGTCGAAGGTTCGCAGTTTGTCATCCGTATTTTGCATATAAAGTCATTCGAACACGCGTTATTTACACTAACGGCCAGAGCGACAAGATTGGTGCTGTAAACGCGACCGTTAAGAGGAGTGTTTCAATTCCGTGCTCTGAATTAATTAACTTACCCTTATTTATGGCCTGTAATTTAGCAGCGTTTCATTGAAATCGACAGTGAATTGATTTTTTATTAAAACCTATTATGTCGCCCGGACCATGTTTTTATCCGAATCCGAATTATGGTACTTTTAAGTTTTCAATTTACAGCGAATTAATTCGACAATTTATTTAATTCGACTTTAAAATCGGGATGACAATGGATTAAATTTGAATTTTAAACACGTCCTTTTGTCTGCTTCAAATTCTGCAGAATGATGTTGAGACCAATTTGAGACTATCGGCGAAATTAATTATCTATAAATCGGACTTCTATGTAAAAAGCAGTCTGGCGTCAAACTGAAAACGTTTCGAAATTCTAGTTCGTCTTCTGCCAACATTTTTTTGTGGGGTTCCAATAAGGGATATTCGAATAACAACTAGAATGGAAAGAACACGTTAAGGACTCAGATGTTGACTACAGGTCAGATTCTTACATGGCAAGATGTTATATAAGGAACGAACTGGCTTGCGGCCTACTCATTAAATGCATTGCAAATGTCGTCTGTTTATTTAGACGTTATTATTAATATCATAATTCCGGTGGGGGCTTATTTTAATTTTTCGTTTACAATTGAAAAAGAGATTAATAAAATTATTTTTGTTATTATGTTTCTATTTTGTTCATCGATAAAATGGATAAAATCGCTATGTACGGGCGTGAGAGGTTTTCGTAAAATATAGACATGTTTTCGAATTTGACGGGTCTGAAACGAGCGGAAGTATTCACAGCAGTCTATTTAGGAGCCACTCACTTCTTGATTATTTAAATTATTATTAGCTCGGTCGAACCGACCGATCGATTCAAGACACGTTTCGGCCTTGCAGTCTGAATTCGTAAATAACTCGGGGACAGGGAGCAGGGACTGACCCAATAGGCAACTGTACAGCTCGCTCTCTCTCTCTCTCTCTCTCTCTCTCTCTCTCTCTTTCTCTCTCTCTCTCTCTCTCTCTCTCTCTCTCTCTCTCTCTCTCTCTCTCTCTCTCTCTCTCTCTCTCTCTCTCTCTCTCTCTCTCTCTCTCTCTCTCTCTCTCTCTCTCTCTCTCTCTCTCTCTCTCTCTCTCCCTCTCTTCCTCTCTCCCTCTCTCTCTCTCTCTCTCCCTCTCTCTCCTCCTGTTCCCTCGCAGATGTCCCCTCGCTCTCACGTAACAAAACTCGGGTCGACAGAGTTGTCTCCGCCGATATTCAGCCCGCTACCGATAGATCATCGGTGACGCTCCGTTTATTCGTTCCGGGGTTAAATTACTGTTTCAATTTAGACTGCTCGCATTATAAACCACCCCCCTCCCCCAAACACAGTTATTCGGTTACGCGCGATATTGAAGGACACTGTAAATATGCTATTGACCAATATCATATGGTTACTTGCCTTCTAAGCGATAACAGGTAGCCTTTGTCTACACTACACGAAACCCAGATATTTTTAGATATGTATATCTCAGTGAGTATTGATTTATAGTATAAAAATAAAAAAATAGTAAGGCAACGTTCACTTTCGCCTGTGTTGCCATCGCTGCCGGAAAAAGCAGTTTTTCACGCTTGAATTTATGATTTGGGCCATATTGCCAAAACTATCTGCGACCCCGTTGGTCTCAGGTAATTGCCTAAAGCGACCCTTTTGAATTTCACTTTCCTCGTCGTGGCCGAGCGTGATGCTATTGCCGGAGACACGGGGACACACTTCCACTCTCCCCTTGTGAAACTCTCAAATCGGCCGGAAACTCCTTCTGCCCCGACTAATTGATACGTCGGCGACACTCCGATCGCCCCGTAATAGCGCCGGCTAAGGGGAGACGGACTGTCTCCTTCCTGAACGGGCATTTCCTGGATACCGTTTCCGGTCCGCTATTGCGGCCAGTTCTTGAAGCACATTACCTTTCACCGCCCACACGCGGCGGGAAATTGCGAATGGTCTCTTTTAACTGAAACAATATAAAACCGTGCAGTACGCCGTAATTTGGCTGTTCCTCCTCCTTGTTATTATGCGGGGAATTATCATCGTTTTACTTAGGCCGCAAGTCAAAATACAGATATGAATTACTGATTGATTAAAAGTCCATTGGACTAAACATCCCGGGTAATAATAGTCATACTTGAATAAAGAATTAAAAGATTTGGGAACAGAGTTTTGTACTCGGTTAATCGGTGTGTGGAATAATTCGGAATTTAATAGTGTGTCGTGAAATCGCCTTTAATATGCAATATATCGACTCCATGCTGGAAAACAGAGAGGAATTTATGCCATCCCAGTGTGAGCATAAGGGGTTCCCGTTTTTGCTCGACTCCTCGGAAGGTGTCCCGACGATTCCCTGCCCCGTCCGAATGGAAAGGAACAGTGCAAGTTGAAAAGCGGACGGTTAGAAGAAGCGGACGCGGAGAGAGGCATGAACTAGCGGTGGGGAAGAGAGGGAGAGAAAGAGAGAGAGAGAGAATGACAGAGATCATTTGCGGCAGGGGGAGGGGTGTGATCCCCCCAATGGGAGATAGTGATTGGTGGAGACGGGCTTCAGATGGGATGGAGGAAGGGACAGTGATACTTGGGTTCTTTAACTTCTTCTTAACCGCGGGTATGTAAGAGGGAGGGGGGGTAGGTACAGGGGAGGCGATGGGAAGAGTCCTTTCGTTTTCAAGGTCAGTGAACGCTGGGGCCATCCAGGTGGTGTTTAATGCCCTCGTTACGGCCCGCTGCCTCAACTTGTTACGTCTGCCCTCCCTTCCACTCTTTCGACCCCCTTCTCACCGGTCGAATACCTCTGGGTATCATTTCCACCGGACGTCCCGGCTTCTCTTCAAAAATTATAATCCACTTCTACCAGACCTTTTGCCTCCTCTACAGGAAACTACTCTCATTTCATCCGCCTTTCTATTTTGCACCTCAGTTTCAATCTTCGGTTCTGCGATCTCTGTGGCGGAGTACGCTTAAAGAGGCGACGTAAAGGATCGACAGCCACGCAATTAAGCGGGAAAAGCGATACGTAATGAGAGGCGTTGGGAGTGAAAGGGACAGTGATTTATTCGCGGCTTTGAGCTTTCAGTCCGGCCGAAATTATCCTTTCATTTCCGAGGTCACTTTGCCCCGCGTGTACCAATGTCGCCATTTTAGCCTTTTCGAAAATCGTGAATGGATTAGAACGTTCTGGGATTTTAAATTCTTACATCCTAATTCTTCCGCGTATCGGAATATTTCCTAAGCTTCTTATTTCGTCATTTAGTAATATTTTCTTTCTATTATTTACATTACGTCCTTCCACCTTCCATTAACATATATTATGCTTCTGTTTTTATTACGTTATTTTGTGGATTGAGTGTATCTAACGACGGCGTTTGTAATATTCAATTTATCGTTGATATTTTGTTTCGAATATGTTCTAATTTTAATACGATGTTAATTTTCGTGTTCGGTTATTTCCTATCGTGAAGTCTCGCGAAGGGCGCTGCTTCGACAGCCTCGAAAAAGAGCGGTGAAGCGAGAAAGAGTGAAGTGTCGTCGACTTGCGAGGGCTCAACGGCCAGAAAGGGGAGAGGAGGAAAACGAGAAAGAAACCCGTGGGGGGTGGGGTGGGGGGACGCCGGTCGTCGAGTGCGGGGCAGGTATAATACTTTGATAGGGAGAAGTGGGAGAGAAATGGTGAGATGGAGACTGGAAAAGGGAGAGAGAAAGAGAGAGAGTAATAGAGAGGGAGGGAGTGACGGGAGAAGAACGAGGATTGAAAAAGTGGGAAAGAGGGAGAGGGAGGGAGGCGCTGCGAGAGAAAGGGAGAGTGATATCGCGTCGTTTCTTTTCCCCCTTCCACTCGCCTTTTCCTCGACTCCTTTCATTTTCAAGGTCAGTGAATGGTTCGTGATTTGAGGCTTGCGCAATCCCCCTGCCCCTCTCCCTCCTCTCCGCCATTCCTTTATTGGCTACGCCGACGTCTCTCCCCGCGGTGGCTCTCCAGAGCCAAATGTCAGCCGCTGTTGTAATTCCGAGCGGAGCTCACGCCGGGGGATTTTTATCGTATCCTACACATTTCATATCTATATATACATATATATATATATATATATATATATATATATATATATACATATATATATATATATATAAACTCCCCCGAGTCCTGTTGTGTGAGATATTCAAATTGGGCCGCATTCCGTTTTGGCAGCTCAGCTGGGAAACGGAACCGAAACGCTCTCGTGGCCGGCAATGAGTCCCATTTCCGCGGTAGAGCTCTCCAGGAGAGTCAAATGCTCTTTCTCGCAGTCGGTCTTAGGTCGGGGTTTCACTGGGTATTTATTTTTAACTTATAAAGAGTTGGAACGAGATAAACGTTTAGACCTGCACGCGAGAGCGAATGTCGGTGATTTGTCCTGAAGATATTAAGAACGGTGATTGGAAGAGCCAAGAATTGCCGGATGCGGGTTAGCGTTTTTTCCTGAAGGTTTCGGCCTTCTGACGAGTGGTTTTCCCCCCTGAATAGAGGAAAGAAGGTATAAAGGGGATAAATTCTAGCACCACCATTTGGCGCGACAGGGGCAGGCCCAATGCTCAAGAGAGTAAGTACATGGGTTTCCGGTTAAGACTCTGGCAGATTTCTAGATTCCATTCGATAAGCCAG
Organism: Lethocerus indicus; assembly: GCA_019843655.1. Classification (NCBI taxonomy): domain Eukaryota; kingdom Metazoa; phylum Arthropoda; class Insecta; order Hemiptera; family Belostomatidae; genus Lethocerus; species Lethocerus indicus. Next base: position 10,460,651 of record JACDQD010000007.1, on the reverse strand, counting down.
ATATTATCAATCAGATGCAAGTTATAGAAACTAGGCTTCAAAACGGATGAAAAATTTACTTCAATTTCCTCCGCGTTTTGGCCAGAACCGATTGTATAAAAATTTTACAAGTTAAGGTTTTGTCTTCTCGCAAAATGCGTATTTCCTTGACGGTATTAATAACTGCGATAGTTAATGTTGCAAAACGTGAAACAGACAAATGGGGTTGAAACATGCTGGCATTTATCAATATAAAGGATCATCGTCTTTTAGAAGCTGCAGCTCTGTTTTATTACCTGTCGAAAACTACTGAAGGGTTACATAGGTAACAGCGGTATTGAAGCTGCGTATAATCGGAGGGGGCAGGTGCGATGGAATAATCGGAGAGCGATAATGATCCTAGGCGAGGCCTCGCTCTCGGATCGGATCGGTTACTTTTTGTAGGCCCAATAAATCATCCTAAGGCACCTGGTAACTATTAGCAGTAATCTTGTTCTTCACTCTTCGACGAGAGACATTGTATCCTAATTTTTAAATCATATTTTACACTGTTGGTACAGTTTAAAGATATCCAACGCACTCTACTCCTTTCGCTTTATTGATTTGTTTAAATATTTAAATACATTCGACTCGCAATTTTGACGGTAGTGAAGCAACGAGACAAAATGGACGAATTATTCGGTTTTCTCCTACCTTCTTTGTCCCCATTTCTTCGTCGGAATTTCGTCTGATTTTTCTCTCCCTTCCCCATTGTTTATCCGTCCCATTTCCGACTGTGTCGTAACGTAGCGAAAGTCACATTTAAAGTGTTCGAACGATGAGAACTCTCCGACGATGGCCCAATAACCTTTTTTTTTCAAATAAATTTCCCTGAGGGGGAATATACATATATATAATACAAATTGTGTATCATTTGAAATATGATTAACGGACGAGGACTAACACCATAAACACTTCAGTATATTGTAATGAAGTATTTCGCTGTAAAAAAATGAATCCCGATTCTGTAAAGTTATTGTCACTACGTTCCTCTATAAAATGTTTAACGCCTTGTAGTATAGCGCATGAAAAGAACAAACCACCGCTGAGAAGAACAAGTTACTGTTTGTCTATCCCTTAATCAACTCATATTATCATAACAAGCACTTCCGCGGTGGAATCTGTTTTCTTTGTTGTGTCACATACGCCTTGAGGTCTCTAGGATTCTTTACGATGAAGAACGCCGCTCACGTAACGCGCAGTCGGAAAACTTAATTTGGCGTTGACGAAAGCGAATTACATTTGGTAATATTTATGATTGAACATTATCCCGGTATACCAACTGAGAATTTACTAGTAACTAGTATGTAGTGGAAGTAACTATTTATAAATGTAACTAGATCTAGGTCCCGTGGGCGGAGGTTATGAATTTCCGATGTGTTGCTTCGATTATTCCCGACTTAAACAGCAGGATAGTTAGGGCAGTACACGCGTCGAGCCAATGATAAATGAAATGAAAGTCATCACTCAATATTGTTGCCCTATACTCAGATTCTTCGTTGTTTTCATAAATAAATGTTCTTTGATATCGTTATTTCCACTCTCCATTCATTGTAATATAGTGACGATAAATTCCTATAATAATAAAAATGTTTAAAATTGTAGTAGTGTTGGCCCTATTAGTGATTGCCAAGGGATGTTCAAAAGATGTCACACGTAGCATCAAATTTAATGCTTGTCTTGCTGAATTTGATGCGAATATTAATGAATCGATCGGAGTTTACGAAACCTTATCATGATAATATCATAAAAATAAAAATCTGTAGGTTACAAGTGTTGTACTTACGTCACTTACATAAAGGCAGTACCGATGTAACTATTAATTTGTATTAAAAATCAGTTTATGATTTGTACGTTCTTTAACGGTTTTTAACATTCTCCATTTTATACGAGCTAAATTTTATTCCTAATTGTAATTTTAATCATGTATTCCGAGCACAGATGAAAGGCCCGAAATATTCTATTACAATTTATTATTTAGTCCCAACTGAAATTTAAATGCTAGGTCAAGGAAACCCCTTTAACGGAATTTATATTTCTGTTAGCTTTTAGTTGTTATGGTGTCCGTTTATTGGAACGCGGGGACCTTGTATTTGATTTTGTAATCCTGGCAATATTTAGAACGTGGCAGATAGCGCTCCTGGCTCGCTCTCACTCTCACTTTCCTCCGCTTCCTTTGACTCAGAAGGCCTTTCTAAAAAAAAAATGGCTGAAAAAAGTATTGCCTTCACATTTACTAGTCTTTCACTCGGGATTATTGTGTTTGCGTTACTTTTCGGTCTTAATACTAAATAATTGTAAAATAATATTATTTAATGTACTCTTTTGAACTTAATACACAAGGTAATTTAAATTAACCTTTATTATATTTTTTGATATTTGGAAAAATCTGCTTATTGCCCGAATTATTTGTTCACGATGAAGAAGATATTTATTCGAAATAAAAAACATAATTATTTTACAATTAACAATCGTCAATTGACGTAATTGAGGAAGGGAATAAAATATTTTATTCCTACTTATAACGTATTGTTTATAGAAGTGGCTAGACCTCGGTATTAGATCTTCCCTGCTTGAATCTCAGTACGTAATTTTATCCTCATTCCTCGTGCCGCAAAAAGACGAAATTACTCAACACAACGTTTAATATTACCGTTACGTACGTCGAAGAAACGCAAATGAAATACATTTATACGAGTTGTAACACAATTTTCGAACGGAATACGCCCAGAATGCCTAACGTAATGATTAATACGCACGCTGTGAGAGTGAAAGGAAGCAGGAAAGTGCACGGTGAATTATTAATTTTCTTTTTGAATAACGTACAACGAATTATCAATATTCAGACAAAACCTAACGCACTACATAAGTATTATGTGCCATAGATTTACTGGTCGGAAAATTCTCTTCTCCATTCTAAAAAAGTGGTGCACATTATCGCCTGAAACGGAAAAGATCAGTTCTACTGAGACCTTACTTTTGTAAATGTTCGGAAAACTAGGGCTTAAAGGAGTCAGGATACAGGAGAAGATTTTCTTGATAGAGGAGAAATTATGAAGACACATTGCGATCACTCGAGTAGTATAGATTCCTCTAGAAAGTAGTTTTTTTTTTGTTCCGGATAATTACGAAGATTTTCTGCCTCAACTCTTTTGCACCGATTTTTCTTATTATCGCAGTTTCGGAAACCCCCAGAGAAGCGTCTAGTTTTAGACATGTTCTCGACTGGTAGGGCCGCAGTTGAATGTGTTATCCATTATAGAATGACTAGGCAGTTTGGCTGAGTTCCTACACGAGCCCTCCCCCTTTGTATTGTCGGCCCCGCTTTTACTTTCTAAACCGACGAAATCGAAAGTCGCTCTCGCCGGGGCCGGTGAAGGTGAAGAAATAGACTGCACGTTTTAGACTCTGCCTCTCTTCTATACCCCGCCGATACCAACCTCCTTTTATACACGGTTAACACGTTTAAAACCGACAACCGTTATTTAAATGTTAACATTTTTTAGCTCCTGTGCTGTTGACTTGACGCAAATACTGTGAAGGAAATATCGCAAATACTGTCCGCTGAATATATCACGAATTTTACGATATTGTAAAATAATCCGCACTCCAATAATATATAATAATATTTTAAAGTTTATGACCAGTGCATTTTGGTTCGAATACATGATAATTGCGTAACATATTAGAATTCTAACATGGTTATATTCGTTCAGAGATAACAAAGGGGAATAACGTGTTTTGTGTGTATTTATACCTTAATGTTCTTTGTCTGAGGAATGGTGCCAAAATTTTGTGGTAAGGGACATAGCTTTTTTTACACCTCCGTTCAGTGATCCAGATCAATAAATGATAGTCTTAGTAACAATTTTATTAACTATGCATTACTATAAATTCGAATAAACTTTAAATATGTGCATTTTAACGTTGGAATATTACTCCGACCGTATATTACAATCTCGCTGTAGCGAAATACTTTAAAAGTATAGAAACCTACTCTATGAACAGTTTATATTCATGCGCTGGAAGATTTTAAAATAAATTGTTAATTAAAAGTCTATAAAATACTGCCGCATGACCTAGTTAAATGGAAGACCGTGACCGGTTTACATTAATGGTTCTAAATACTAGTTTTTCTGTTAGATAGTCAAACCGGAAATATGGCCCATGTCAGGTGCATTGAAATTCTTTTCCCGAATCAGAATATTTTGAGAGACACTCGAAAATCCTGCGCCGGGGGTGAAAGCGCTACGTCGCCAGCGCCCATTAATATTGTTTACTTCGATTATGTCACGTGCTATTACTCTGTTTGCTTTTCAGGCTTTTTCTCCGCCCCCTCCCCCCCTCTCGTATTTTATGTAACGATCGCCGGCGTAAATGAAATACAAATTTGTTGCGCAACAAGTCCGGCTCGGCTTTTATCGCGTCCTTCGCCCTAACCAGGCGTCGGTTCTGGCCGGCACATATGATCTAATATTGTGTTACCTCCGCGAAATTTATTTTCCCCATCAAACATGTCCATTCGGCCGAGCAATTAGCGGCGTTTATCCGCTTTTTAAATCTAACGATTGCGGCTATTTTCAAAGAATTATTCGGATTCCTTTGTATACCTGTTAGTACAGGATTAGTGACAGGTTTCGATAAATGGTTCCACCAAAAATAATCGCCTGTAATATAAGAATACTATTATACTTAAAACTCGTAATTGTGATATTGTTATGATCACATTTACTGATTACATTTATCCTGGATGTAGAGATGCCTTATTTATCTTCAGCAACAGCGATTAATTGATTATTCTCAGTGACTCGACGAAAGGGGGTTGAGAAGAGATACTGGAGGGATCGACCTAGCGCGTGGACCTTTGCTGAGAAATATTGGAAAGGGGCCTTTGCCTGTGCCCCGTGTGAAGCAACCTGGCCGACCCGGAAACGTGCTGTAAATGTTAGGACGTGGAGTGAAAGAGCAGGAGTGGAGGTGGAGGGCCTGTGTGCATATGCCGGGGGTTTTACGAGTCACGTAGCCCGCCAGACGGGATTGCCCCCTTTAAAAGGGCCTTTTAAATTTAATTGCAACCCTCTCGAGTACCGACCGAGAAACAGATACGGGCCGAGGGCGCCGAGGGTTCCGGCCTCGACGTTGCAAATTATAGTGATTTCAACACAACGACACATATTAATAATTCATAACATACAGAAATACATATACATAACAAACAATTTTATTCTGTTATCCTAGCAATATATAATGTCATTGCTTGAGCTTCCTCACTTAATAATATAGTCTCAATTCCAGTGTTCTTCTAAAAAAATTAGAATGATTTTTTGAAATTATGTTTTTGAGAAAATGAACGTTCAGTGTCTCACTGTTCTGAACTAATTATTTTACGTCCTGCTTAGCGCTGTTCCCAGATCGTAACATGAGTGATATAATTTAGGAGATGATTGTTCGACTACAATTATCCGACGTAAAATGAGCAATTAAAACCGGAGGAATCCGGAGATAGATTTCCATATAAACGTTCGGGTCGGGCAGAGACTAAAATTTATAAGGGAAAATGCTCAAAACTTTTCACCATCGGAGTTAGTTATAACAGCCGGAGCAGAAAGGTTAGGAGAGCGTTCGCGTGATCACAGTCAATTCGACTTCCTTGGTTTTGAGCCTTCGGGTAATTTCGACATCGATTCCGAGTCTTCAATTATTGCGGAATGTTTAATGCGGTAAAATAAATACGTCAAAGGCGTACTAAAGGGGGGTAGTCTTTACAAAGTGAAAAAGTACCTGGAGGTTCCGATTTCAAACCACCCCCACGATCCGCTTCATGAAGTCAAATTGGGAAATGATATTACGCGCGCTGGCGCAAAGTGCTCTTCGGATTTACAATTTTAGGCCGTCATTACGGCCCGATGTTATTTCGAAAATGTTACGAAAATCTGGCTTGGAACGCTGGCTCCGCTTTTCAAGGCGACGCGTTTCTCTCAGTATCCCCAATTGAGATACCGGCGGCGTTTTGTAGCGATTTGGCAAGGCGTTTAAGTGTATTTTCTGTTTGTTTTATCGCCCCCCCCCCCGAAACTGTGTTGAAACCATTTTACTCCCGTCTCAAATCCGACCGCCGCACTTTATTTGAGCTAATGGATTCCACGGCGAGCGGTGGGTTTTTCAAGATCCTGAAGTACAAAAGAAGTTTTGAAATATTTCATCCCTTTCATCCCTGTCAAAGACTTTGGGAGTATGACACGTTTGCGTTGCATTTAGACATATTAGGGCATTCGTTAAAGTTTTATATCTGTATGGAAGTTTGAAAAATATGTATATGACGAGTTGACAGAATGGAGCACAAAAATAACTGAAGGCCTAAATCGCATTCATTAAATTCATGTCGAATTTTGCAAGTAGAGGAAAATTGTTGGGAATCGACACCCGCAAAGCCCTCACTGCTTCCTCTTTTTGTTACCCCGGTTTTCTTTAATTTTCGCTCGGGACTAGGCCTTTTTTCGGGTTTTCGCAAGGAGAATTGGATCCTCTCCTCGAACGGGGTTAACCCGGTTAATGATTTATGGACGCCGTGGCGTGGGGCTTCGGCCGAAGACCTACTACCTGCTCTGCCCCGTAAAACGTTGCGTAAACATTGTCCCACTTCAATTCATGAAATTAGGCCGGAGTAAAAAGCACGTACGCGCATCGGACGCAAATTCTCCGCAAGGCCCTAATGTGCTGACCGTACATGCTGTCGAACGCAAAAAGAAAGGCGATGTGTAATTCAAAACCGGAAATATTGGTAAAATAGTTTGATCTCGCGTATCATTCGGAAGGATTTCGATTGCGAACTGTTTTGAACCTTTCGAAAAAACTGTTTTTACGATAACCGACTGGAAAAGAACTGTAAATTGTATACTGTTAACCTAATTAGAGCTCATATATCGTTCGTGACTGATAAGTACTTTCACTAACTCTAATAACTGGTAAAAGTTCTACTTAATTACTCGTCGCTGTACTTAGTGTCGATAGAGCATCCTTTAGTTTACCACAGTTTGGTGCCAGGAGTTTTATAAGGTTTATTTAAATGATCTATTTAACAATATTTTATACTTTTAAGTACACAGATAACAAAAGCGTATACACAAATTACGTATACAACAAATTATTCTTTTGTTAATAATAATTTAGTGTTAGCTACTCCAGCGTATATTAATTTCAATATGGTAAGCGACACTGTACATTTGTCCTGTCATAAATAATATCGGTGTAAGTAAGTACGCGTCTTATTAAACTTACTACGCCGAGAAATAACAAAGGTCACGATCCTAGTACAATTCCTGGTAACAATCGAGATATCTGAAATGTGTTTATCAATTTGGACGATAAATTTTGTTGTTTGCGATACCGGTCGGATGATGTCAGAGCCGGGCAGATACGCGGAAGTCGTACCGAAACGCGGCGTCTCCTCTTCCCGGGGTTCAGGGCCGGGGAAAACGGGGCCTGTTTGTGAAACGCCCCAAGGTTAACGGCAGTCGCCTGTTTGGCGAAACTATTTTTCGGACGAAGGTTCACTATCTTTCGATTGAGGAAAAATTAATTCCAGACCGATTGTCTGTGCTTTCTCAATCGTACGCCGGGTGCAATTAGCAGATGCCTAGTATTTGGCCCTGCGCCAACGTTTAAATCAACATTCAATTTCCCTTATCATTCATTACAATTTTGTATAGGTTACCGCTCCGTTTCTCGCCTCGTTTCTCTGAAAAACGGGAAATCTCTCTCACTCTCGGAGAAATTCTTTGTTGGTTATGTCGCGGAATTCAGAATATTCCCTGCATTGAGTTTATCGAACTCGCATGACCTTCGCTAGGGTTTGGAATCTTGTTGAATTTTGATTGTTAAAATTTAATGAAATTTCATTCCAATATTCTTTCACCTCACAATAAATATTTTAACAGCTGTAGTGAGTTCGACCATATCCAGATTTATGCGTGAACGCCGACTAGGTTGACAGGAATTGGATAAATAAAATAAGGTGCGCAATGCGGGTCTCTGTCAGTACACGGTTGCATCTGTCGAGTATCTATCTAAATCGTCCTCCGCGATCGCGTTTATCCAAAATGGGATCTGGTACAAAATTCCGGGGTAGAAGGAGAGGATTGGATTGAAGGGGCTGTAAACTGGACGGTCTGAATAAGGAGGGTAGGCCACTACTTAGACATTCCTATAGGCTAAATGCCTAATTTATCTCTCGTCTATCTCCCCTTACCTGGCTCCGACCTCCCGTCTCTCCCACTCTCCTTTACACTTTTCTCCCCGGGGTTCTTCTTTTTTCGAATCGGCGTTCCTCCCTCTCTTTCTCCTCTGCGCCTTCTTCTTTTTCTAATTCACTCACCTTTTCCCCACTCCCTTCCTTTCTGTCCTGACTACTCCCCCCCTCCTTTCACGGGGTTCATGAACCGGGGCTCCTCGTTCTTTTTTTGGCCGACGTTCCTATTTCCCTTTCACTTTTACGCCCGCCCAGCGACAGTCTCCCCAGCGCCAGGGTCACACTCTTCCGCTCTCGAGAGGTGCCCCGCTCAATTTCTTATCGTGTCAAAAAGCCCTCTAAGGGGCCCATTAGGGGTGTCCAGAAGTATATGGTACGTTCGAGTGGCCATTTCTGTGCTATATCCGTGTCCTCCCTAGAGGCCGAAGTAGGGTTGTATTTTCTAACAGAAGACGTCGGGGATCGGCGAGCGGCTGAAGATCCTTCCAGAACGGTAGTGCTCTCTTACATCTATGGAGGCGATAAAGATATCATGAAACCCGATCGATAGACCGGGTTTAGATTTAAGCTGGGGAAACATAAGTTTAAACTGCTTTACTTATTTGCACGATATTAGCACTAACCGATGGTCACGCACTTCATATTCCTGTTGATATAAATACGGCCGACCTCACTGCATACGGCTTGAATACTCCTAGCGAAAGGGGCGGAGTGGGGAATCGATTCCTTTACGGGAGCGAAGAAGTGAAAACGAAACGGCGTTAAATTATGTAAATCCGCGATACAGAAGGACAGACGTGTAACCAGTTTGTAACTTACCGCTCCTAGAAATGGCTAGGCGATCCTTCTTTGAGCCCGGGCTAATTAATACCGGCCTCGCACGCGATTCAAATAAGGCGTCCGCCCATCTCACCTGGCCCGTGGAACACGCTCCTCGGGTCCTCCATTAATATTACCGGCAGTGTGAAGAAAAATAGTGGACACGCCAGCAGCACTAGTTTTCCAGTCCGCTCCGGACCTCTTTGTTTTATATTAGTACGATTCACACTCGCCGGCCTTTTCTACCTTTAAAAAATTGCCGTCTCAAAATGCAATACATTTGGTAAAGTACCCGGTCGTCACCGGGCGTGTAGCCGTTGCTGGGTTCGAAACAAATACGACGAGTACGACGCAATTGTGGGTGGCGAACGCCTTCATTTGTTAGCGAGGTTCCGTCCATGAGCCAGCCTCCTTTGCTTCCGTTTCATTCTCCTCATCATTTGTATTTACATATCCTTGCGAAGTACAATCGCTGCTTATTCCGCCGCGTGGGCCGGATCCTTAATGTATCTGACCTTTCTTTAACTATTTTTCTTGCTTTATATTGCGTGCCTTAAGGCCGGTTGAGGCATGTTTAAGGCCGGCTCGAGGAGTTTGCCCACAATCGCAGTCGATTTTCCGATTCCAGTATACACTAGGCTAAACGTGAGATACTACCGAGTTTGCTTGTCAGCTTTGTGCTGATCGGAACTAGGTGTTTGAATTCCGTATTGAACATATCACATTCGATCGGATTTGATGTTGACTCGAATGCTCGATAAACCGGCCCCGACTCATTAGCTTCCCTCCCCGTCGTAAATCATTTAACGGAAAAATATAAATCGGTCATAACTGGTTTGACTCGTTACAGACTCGTTACAGAAACCTCGACGGTCAAGCGCTTCTTCCGCGCTAATGCACTGATCTACTAATGCGATTTTAACGAGGCGACCCTGTTATTTCGGCTCGCTATTTGTGGACGGCCTGGAAAAAACCTTTCCTTCGCACGATTTCCCAATTTGAAAGCGACACTCTCATTTCTGTGGAATTCCCAAAAAGGTCCCCGGTAATTGAATTCCAAGTCTATTTGTGCGGTCTTTTCGATGCACAAATTCCATGCAAAAACGAACGAAAAAACCCGACGGGTGCGGGACTTTAGGTTGAAAATGTTAGTCGGGATTTTGCTTTGTCATGGAATTCCGGTGACAGGGATTAGAAAGTTAACATTTGATTTGATATTTGCAGTCCTGTTTCGTGCGCCGGAAAGTTCGTGTTTTATACAACGCGGTGTGGTTTTATCCTTCGGCGATTTAATTAAAATTGGGAACGAATTCAATCCGAAAACCGCTTGCGACACGAAAAGTGGCCACATATAGGGAGAAAAATTTTATTTCTTAAAATTGACTATAATAGTAACCTCAACCGTTGAGAAGCAATCGCTGCATCCGTTTTGTATCCCGAAATTCCTTCACTAGTGTGAATGAGGCCTTCGAACAGATCTCCACGTGTTCTCGAGCATTCCATCTGGCCGATTGGCGAACGCCGAATATAATTGTGAGTCATGTTGATGCAATTCAGAGAAATGAGAGAAGGATATTGAGAAATGTTTTCCTTCGATAAAGCGGCTCGAGCAATTTGCCCGGCGCCTGATACCATTGCGCCTGAAACCGCGCCAAGTCTATCTTCAATCGTGAAATACTAATTTAGAGACGCCTGTACTTTATTTTTTATTACGTGCAGATATACGAAGGCATTAATGAATTGAGTTTCCCACGTCCGGATGGTCTCTTAGAGCCGATTTCATACATCTTATAGTTCCAATCGGTGATTTGATCTTAACCTAACGTTGTTTATCTACAGACGAAACGCTACTGAAACTAGCTAGAAGGCGAAATGCCGCCTAAGACCAAATCAACGAGTGGAATCGGAAGATAGCTATCTATAGATAGAAGATAACAATTACAAATTTAATTGATTAGGATTTTGTATTCAGTTTAATGTTTTAGTAACCGTTGAATTAGTATTCTATAATTTAGTAACGACATTATTCTAATTTCAGTAAATCACTGTTACAGCATAATCGCTCCCATTTATGTAACTAGATCATACCCTTTTTCAGTTTTGCCGGAACGCGGGAGATTTATAATGTCTGTCTTAAAGAGTGGGTGAAAGCGTACCGCTATTCCCGATTTATTACCGCCTTATTTCATCTGTCTGTCTGTCGGTCGCTGTTACACCGGGAATTTCGCACGGAACCCGGTTCGGGCCTGTTGTGCCAACAAAACCAAAGCTCATCGCATTCATCGCCGCCTCCACTCGGGTCCCGCCTCCCCCAGGTATGCCTCAGCTCATCCGGAAATTTACGAGCTGCATTGTACTCGGTATTGTGGCCGGAGTGCGTATACGGGGCCTACACTTTAAAGAACACCCTGCCGTAGTGAAAGTTAGCCCCGGTGATTAGCGAATGACCCTCCACCCCACTTACCTGAATTTCCGAACGGTAATTCGGATTCACCTGCTTAAACGCCAGTTTAATTATGTTTTTTGCAATATTCCAAAAGCCGAAATCGTAGGTAAGACAAGCGCTTAATACACATGTCCAATAACCCTTTTTCTTTAACTTTATATTCCGTATATAATTTATACAACATAAAAATATATACTTTTATTACGAGGCTCATCTCTCACTCAGAGAAGGACCGGTGTATGGGCCCAACCACCCACCCCACGCGCCTTTCAGAAATATTAGGCGCCGACTGGAAATAAGCATTCATTATTCCCAGCGGCCTTTAACGTAATCTTTTGTTACCGCAAGTTTATTTATTAGAGCGATAAGTACCTCGCGATAGAGGGTGTGGATTTGTCTCGGTCTCGAGAGAAACTTTGGGATCGGCGCCACCTGTTGAACGTCGGACAGAAATTAGCTCTCCCGGACCCTAAATTGCCCAAACTGACAGAGCTAAGTGAAACTCCCAATTCATTCCCCTAAGAAGACAACTCCAATTTATTTTTGACCGTAGAACCATAAAGTGAAAACGTATTACGCGAATACAATAGTATGCATTGGAAAGAAATTATGATTTTATCTATTAAAGAATGAGTATTTATTATGAATAGGATATTTCTATTTCGAAAAATTAACATTTCCAAATAAATATTCGTAATAATAGACTGAATGACACGAATATAGTCGTTTCTGCTGAATCACGAATCTACTAGTCTGCTCCCATTGACTAACATTCTGCAACTTAAGCCATCTGTGCCTGAAACTATTGTAGACTACTTGTCTGCAATAACTGGGAATTATTAGCTAGTAACAATTACTTGGACGAACGCTATCGGTGTGTTCGGAGTAAGGTATCGATGAGCCCAATAGCCCACCTTGGTTTTCACTTTGTCGTTGCCCAATTTAGTTATGAAACCCGGTCCCAGTTCTGCAATAGCTAACGACGCGGCGGTTCTGTAACCTCCCGACACATGTGTAACTAGCTAGCCTAACAAGTCTTTAATAAGCCGATTCTAAACAGCTTTTCGAATAGTTCCAAGCAAATTTTAAACGCAAACATTTTCACCGTTTCATACTTTTGCGGCGAATTTTCAATATTTTTCTCAGCGCAATTTCAAATGTTCGGCACAGTTCGACCAATGGGGGCAGGGGTTAATGGTTGCGTTGACAGTGTTGTAACTTTATACAGCTCTCTGAAGTGTACAAGTAAACATACGAACATCATATCCCCTAGGCGTCTGTCTCGAAAACTGAATAGTACTATTAATTCTCCTCTGCTACCTCATACCATATACAGCGTTGTCGCACATTCGGAGGAAACATAATACTTGGCAGAATGTTTGTCAGGTCTTGATTAAATCTTTCGCAGACAGCAGTCGATTGGTCGTGCCCCCAATATCCTATTAATTAGTTTAAAAATACTTAGAATTAAATCGTGTAATCCTCCAAACATTTTCTGCCTTCTCCACCTTATTTAGCACTACTCAGTAGTTATAATCTTAATCTAATACTTGAGACTGACGGCATTCTTCAGTACAAAAATTTAAATCGCATTTTTCACACATGCAATGAAATGACCTTCGCTCTTCTTGTCATTACGCGTTTTCTTGAAAATCATTATTTTCACTCGCTGACGCGGCTGCACTCGTCAGAAAATTGCTTACACAACGAACGAAATATTTTCATATTAATTGTTAGTGTGTCCAGGAATGATGTTTCGCAACCGGGAAAACCTCCAAGGTCCGACCGAGCTCTCGTCTTGTTGGATCGGAAGGGGGGAGGAGGAGCCGGTGGAGGAGGAGGGGCTTCTTGCTCGGTACGAGGAATGTATAAGTTCGGGACCGGATCTAAAAATTAGCGACCCGGATTTATCCGCCCCTCATCCCGTTATTTTCACATCAGGACTAACGTACACAACACAGGGGTCCGCCCACCGGGAGGCAAGGGCTATAAATAAAAGCGAAGGAATTCCCTACCCCTCCCCGATGAAGTTGCGTAACACGTCCGCGAGTGCTGCGTACGCTTCAGTTTCATTCGCGTAATATCTCGGAAAAGTGCCTTCCCCCCCCCCACCACCATTTCCCCGCGTCGGCGTCCTTGTGACGCTTCCACGCCTCCGTTTGAAACCCCAGGCGTTCGCTTCTGGGAAGACAATGCCGGGAAAAATGGAACGGCCGATCCCGAAAATTCCCCGGCGTTTTCGTTATTTTTAAATCGCCTTCAGACTTTCACGGGCGATTAAGCCGTCATTAGTTACAGTGGTCTGGGGCATTGAAGTAGCGTTTCTTCAATTACAAAACGTACAAACGCGACAAAACAGTTTGTCTATATTTTAACGAAAAAATCAACGAATCTAATTCGATGGGAAAAACAATTCCGAATAGTAATATCTTGGACTAAACGAAAGTTGGGCGTATCGAGGATTCGTTGTGATACGCGCTATCGTTTTCTTCAGCATTTAAACAGCATGGTGTTTAATAACAAACGTCCTGAACGACTATAATAGCCCCCCACCCTTCTTCCTTTCATTATCTTAAATTATGAATACGATTCTTGGGAAACCGTGGACTATTAAGGATGAAATATCATTTCCGTTATTCGTGGCCATGTTTATCAAGTAATAAATTGGACTCTGATTCCTCCTCCCCCCTCTTCCTATTATCCACTTTTTCATCGACCCCGCTCCGTTTTACTTTCCGCCGTCTCTTTCTCTCCAACTTCCTTTCTTTCTACTCTATACGATTCGCCCGTTTTTCTTCGGTTGGGCTGCAAAATCGCGTTAGGATTCCTTCTGCAAGGGAAAACCGTGTCTATACGTTTGTGTGTTTTGCTTCAGGAGAAAACGCGTGGAAGACTAACACTGGTAACAGGGGACCGAATATCGGACCATGAGTTTTGACTGCAGAAACGACACCAACCCCTACCCCAACAGGCGCATCGTCGAAATTCCTGGCAACATCAAACTCCAGGAATCAACGTTCATTGGTAAGTCCTTATCAACTATCTAATCGCAACTTGATATTTAATCAAACGCTTTAGAACTCGTTTAATTTAGAGCGAATTTCCATTCGAGGAAATGATCTGTGCAGGAAAAACATAAGGAAGAATTTAAGGAAAACAATATTTCGTAAGGAATAATTTTTAACACTCTCTACTTCAAGGTAAAGCAAATATCTTCAAGGTCAAATCATTTTTTGTTCCAAACAGCCTTATAAATTAATCCAAACTTAATTCGTGGATTTCCTACTTTTTTTACCCAAAGGCAAATACTGTCAGCCTCTGAAATTATAAAATTCAGTAAGTTATTAACTGACTCTGTTCTGTCTACATTTTCCTGTTTGAATTGCAATTAATTTCTTTTAAGCTGTTCTATCCGTAATACATTTGCATGTTTAATTGACGATTGTTTGTCCTGTGAACAATTCAAACAGCACATATACCATAATTATATCTGTACAGCTTTGAAAAATACTGTCCAGCATAATGCGAGTAATGGATCCTATTGTCTTATCTGGGAAACTGTTCGTACATATTCTGAAATTATATGTACACAAGGAATTCAGGTTGTGAAAAAAATATATTTGATTTATTCGGTTCGGAATTGTGATACACGATTCGAGTGTCCAGCATCAGACCTTTGTTTGGTTCATCGAGGGCTTGAAATAACATCATCTTTATATTTAAGGAATATAATTTCATTTAGTTTTGCATTTGCCATTGGGTAAATTTATTAGATTTCGGCCTCGGGTAAACAGTGTGAGGTTAAAATTGCAGTAGCAGTGGAGGAGCATGGAAGCAGGGGCAGGGTAAACTGGTAGTCGTGTACGTGGGTCTGACGGGTGGGAGAACTCAACTTGAATAACCACTAATGACTTGTCCCTCTATCCCTCTCGCTCTCGTTCCCTCTCTCCCTCTCTCTCTCTCTCTCTCTCTCTCTCTCTCTCTCTCTCTCTCTCTCCGTCGAACTCCCGCCCCCGTCCTATCTCCTCTCTCCCTCTCTCCTCTCGAAAGCAAGGTCAAACCCGCGAAAGCATTTCACAATAAAGTAATGACTCGACGCCGGAACGCCATCTTTTTTATTCCATCTCGGCGGCTTTCCGAGTACAGCGCGATTCCTTCAGAGTTCGCGGGAAGATAAATTCAAAACCGGGAAATTTTCCGCCTCTTCGCCTTTCGCTCTCATTTGTGGGGGCTTTATTTCCCTTGAAAATGCCGATACCGGGAAACGGCGCGATTCATGCGGCCGATCTCGACGAAAGAGATTATTCGGAGAGATTTTCCAGGATCTTTAAGGATGAGAGTGGAAAACGTACACGTCGACGGAAGCTTTGTGGGAAAAGCTGTAGTTTGTAATTTATTTTAGACTGAATTGTCATGAATTGTAGATTTGGGACTAATTTTGGTCGAAGCGAGAGGAAATTGATGTTGCACTCCTCTCTTCCTTTTTAGAATACTCTTGGACATATCTCATTAATGATGGAATGTTTCTACAATCGTGATGCAATTGTCCTTGCTGGGTTCCGCCTCTTACACTTCCACTTTTTGCAATTCACAATTGTATGTAAATTCCTTTTTAATTTCTTTATTATAGTTCCCTTACGAATATGATATATTTTTAGTACGAGAATGAGTTGTGCGAGACTATTGAGCGGATTATACCATAATTCTACTACAATTTTTCAAGTAAGCGATATACTGACTCAATAACTTGTCATATGAGAAGAGAATCCCCCCTCAGTACCGCCTGACCTCATACCCTTGAATACTAACCTCGGAAAAACTAGTCCCGCATATTCTCGAGGGTTATTCCCTTCGTTCTGCTCCGTCCTCATCGTACCTCTTAGGGATACTTTTTCAGCAGCAATATACGCGGAGAATATCAAAAATATCTTCCACTCGATAAATCACAGAAACCGAATATTCTTTCACTTTACGATAAACGTAACAATATATTTATAGAATCAGATTATATTTATTATATCGGAGTACACTATGCCGTCGACTAAACGGGCGGTGGAGATGCGTGCCCCGCGGTCCGAAACGATAGTCCACACCGTCGCTGATAAACGTAGAGCCGGCGGCCTATTATCACTGAACGCTGTTGGGGCCGCCGATAAGGAGCCACTGCTGTATCTGTTCGGTAAATAAGGAACTGACCAGGGCCAATAAACGGTAATTATCTTCGGCTGTTGGCCGAAAGGGGTACTGAACTGGAGCCAGGTATCACGCACGCCCCCCTTTCGGTCTCCGCTTTCCTATTCGGTCGCCAGTCTAGTTGGGTAACGGCGATTAGTTTTCCTCCGATAAACCCGTTTCTAGCGTATTCCTTTCAACCTCGGTTCTTGAAGATTAGTCTTTCTCTGTTACTTATATTTCCTCGAGAGCCTTATGTCGCCAACTGATAAATCCCTGACGCTCGAGTGCCAGACATTATTGTGGAGGAGTTACATCTGACAACGGTTTTCCTTCTTCTTTTAATAAAGAATTATATGCTGACCTATACATACAGGAAAACTTCTAGAGTTGAAAATGTAACGATTACATCCTTCCGCTGTACGTCTTCTGTGCGTATCTGTGATTCTGTACAGGCTTGAGCGACGATGGTGTACGCATCATTCACTTATAAATTTGAAATAATTGTAAGGTATATTAGAGGAATTGCGGATTTTATTAGTTAGTTGGATCACACAGTCTCATTTCTCGCCTCCGATCGGCATCCTTATAATCGGCGTCGATTAGGCGCGCCGGCATACCATCTCCAATCGCAATTGTCTTATCGCGACTGGCGTCCTTGAGAAAAAAATTGTAGTATTTTTTCAGAATTGGTTATGTTTATAAAAAACAACGTGTTTGCGATGAATGAAATAGCAGAGTGGGAATACCCGGGGTCGACCCCGGGTGAGTAGATTAGCCCGCTTTGCCGCTACCCTTGAGGCTCATTATCACTACCAGCATTTACAATCGGACGAAACAAAGTTATTATTAGCGTGTTAGAAAGGCCGCCTCCTCAGTAAGTAGGCCTCTTTTGGGCCGTGAAATATCCTGCGGATTTTTTTCTATTTAATTATCCTTAGTAAAAATAAATTCACTATTTTCAATGTACATTATGGGAACATTAACTTACATTTCGTTTTTATGGAAGAGAGATTTTCAATAATATTGGATCTGAAAATATGACTTTACCTAAGAGTAGAAATAACTGAGAATACAAACCCTTATCTAATAAAAATAATAACGAGATGGTTCCTTTAATATAACATTCTATTATCGAGGGAAACACGTGTTGTCAGACATGTTCAAACTAGAACTAGGTTTTCAACCAGTTGATGAAGATTCGGGTGAGGTGCGCCGAAAAAACAAGCGCTTAATTATCGGTCTTAATTGGACGATTGAATGCGAAATTTTAATTGATTAATTGTCGGAGGCCCTTCGCCGTATGAGAATTATTCGCGGCGACGGACAAAAGCAGAACTCGCATTATAATTACAATGGGCTCTGATTATCATTTCTCGGCCTTGTTTCGCTTGCGCTGCAATTACTGGACCGATGGGGAGGGGTGTATTGCGCGCTAATTACACCCACCCCCCTCACCCTATCCCCCTGTTTGAACAGACAGGACCTAGTTTCCTCGCATCCGATAATAGTTTGATCCGGCGGAGTTTACAATCCCCGGGATTCGTACTTAATGCTGCCCGAACTTATCGCGCCGAGCTTAGAGCCGTTTGAAGTGCTCCAGTTGGCCGAAGTTAGGCCCGATGATGATTCAGGTTTAAGGGGCTCAGACCGAATTTTCTTATGCTAGCGTTGGGGCGATTAATCGCGATTGCACCAACCGAGGTAACGTGTTCATCATTAATTAGTGCTTGCCAATTGCTTCAGGGTTGTGGATCATTTCTGATGCGGCTGACGGCAGAATTATTAAAACTGGTTTAATTTTATTAATCCACATAAATTAAAAAGGAATATTCCAGTCCCCATCTGAGTATTTGCAAATTAATCTAAATAATACTTGTCATGAATATGTTTTTCGTTTGTTAATATCTTCTCTAATTTAAATAATTTGTTTGGCGCTATCATTTGGCATTAGTTCGACAAATTTACATAGGTGTGAAGTTACCCTGGTACGTTTATTTAAATATCTGTTATTAAAATAAAAATATTGAAATTAACTAGTGGTTTGCGTCTATGAATACTATGCTTGCTTAGGGCAGTAAGGATTGATTGTCAGAATGGTTAAAATGGTTTTTCGCTTGAATTTTCACTTGGAGCTTAAATCGGGCTCAATCGTTCGCTATCTGGACGGTGTTTCCACCTCCGCAAAACACATCAACCTTCCAACTGCTGTAATTTCTTCAGAGTTATCGATATGTAAAAAACGAACCTTTTTTCTCCACCTTACGGCTTCCCGTTTAGGGTCGGTTGTCCTCGCCAAAAGTGAACCGGGTGCCGACGTCGGGCCATTTTCTGTTTCCTGACACGTATCGGCCCAACTGACAATTAGCGGTCGGACAAGCCTGTGCCGCGGCCGAGAATAGGAATACAGACAGTGGCGGCGGTACTCGTTAAACCAACTTTTTACACCTTTAACCGAACTGAGAAGTCTGGTGTGAGATGTCAATCCAAGTGTAGGCCGGGCACATAACAGTGAGCTTAAAAACCGTTTATATTCTTCGTATGTTGACTCTTTTAAGAGTTTTAAATATATTACTTTGCTCAATGAAATATTGAACTCTGAGCATCTGAGTCTATCCTATTACTTCATTATTCAACCTCATAACTCCAACCCAGTTTAAATTTTCTTTTCGATACAATTGCTCAGCTTTCGGCAGTCGACCTTATCTAAACATGGATCGGAACGTTCCACGTCATCTTTATAAATCTGTTTTTCTTTGTTTTTTTAAATTCTAGATGCCCAATTTGATATTTCCCCCCAACCTATTCCAATGAAGCATTAATTATCGGTTTACCGACCTAGATCGAAACCGTTTTTAAATGTCAACCAGCACGCCACGGGCGAAATTATCCGTACGAATCTTAGCGTGAACAATGGGAGTGCCCTGTTCACTAGCATCTTTGTCTGCCATTAATCCTGTGACTAACTTGCGATATGTAAGCGCAATGGGTTTAGGATATCTTAACGCCATGTTTGTGATTGTTGAGATGTTTCTCCAGCATTTAAAGTTTCAGAATTTCTAATACATTTCTTTTCATTTCTTATGATTGCACAGTACAGGAAAAATTTTTACAATATGTTGTATCCGATCAATGAACTGGTTCCCTGTGAATTATGGTTTCCACTGTACTCATTGGAATTCCACCATGGGACTGTTTTAGAAAACAGAGAACAAAATTTATTTCAAAAAGAGAGGATTATATTTGTACAAAACCAGGGAATCGTTAAATGACATATAAAAAGCGAAGTTATGTAATTGGGAGCATGTTTACAAAGAGGGATGAATTCGTATTTTTTTCAATTATTTACATAACGGGCCAGACGGACGTTATCGTCTTCCTGAAACGGCCCAAATATTAGGAAAATGTGCCTATTATTTTTTTTAATTAATGAGATTATTTAACTCGACGGGCGCACAACTGAAGTGATACAGAACGACGGGGTTAGATTTCGTAACGATATTCTGATGTAAATCAATCTTCAATGGAAGAAGGAAAAGATAGGGTCCTCGTGCCCGATAACAGTGGCCCATTGACCCGCCGAATTTTGGCAATGACTTTTCAGCCTCGTATTTCTTATCTGGACATCACTATGGTTAACCCGTTTGTCTGATGTAACCTGTCCTGCCACCCGCAATTTATTTCTGTTTAATATTCAAAATTCGTTATTTATTGTACGTACAGCGCCATTTCTTGTAATGCTCTCTATCCTGGCCGAATCGATTGCATTGATGATGTTAATAAGTTGTTAATGTTAATAAGTGTATAAACCAAAGCGTAAATGTGACCAGTCCATTGTTTGGTTGACGTGAATCATGTGATGACCCGCCTTCTATAACTATGCTAACCACCGTAGATTTCGTGTGTTTCTGTCTCCTCTCGCTGGTTTGGCCTTTTGCTAGACCGGTTTCGGCTGCTCGCCATCTTCAGTTAGCGACTTTTGGCACTTTGGATGTTTTTTCGTCACCCTCACTGCACTGTCACATTCACTTGTACTGCCACAATGAATCATTTCAATGTTCAGACTTCGGGAAATATCGGGGATAGAAACACTAAGAAAAAAAAAAGAGTGTTTCCAATACACAGCGTATTATTGTGACGAGCCCACCTGAAGGGTTCTGATCAATAACTGACAACAAATACCTGGAAGGGCAGGAATATAAACACAAATATACTAAAGTACACAAAACCAGTACGCGAAAACCATATCAGAATATTCAGCGTTAGAATATTTACGCGGCACACTGTGACACGTGTAATTCACTTGAAGCCTTCGGATGACTCATCCGAGTCGGACGAATTCGTAGGAGGAAGGTAGGTATACGTTAGTTTGTTTATGTTTTGATTCTTATCCATATGTGTACGTCAGTTATTTAACTGAAGCTTTCCAGGCGATTTGTCGCAATAATATGCCGTAATATGATTACACTCATTTACCCTTTTTGGCCTGTTCTTTAATGTTACCCAAAACGATGCGAAAACGAGAAAATATGCTCTGAACTTTTGTCTTATTGCTAGTCTATTTTGTACAGAAACGCATTATATCACCCCTACTAAAATAAATGGATAGCGCGGAATATTTTAGAAATACATATATAATAAGAATGCTTCAGCAACTGGGTACTAAAGAATTTTCTTAAGAATGATTTTGGGAAAATGTGAAAAAGAATGTAATTTAAAGTACCTCATATTCCAGTCGAAAACGTGTATAGGAAGTTGTTTAACAATATATGCGAGACTTTCCTCAGGACTATATCCAATTAGACGGCGAAACGACTTATTCTAAACTGGTTTTCACATGGGGTTCCCTAAGGTTATTCGCAGGAGGGATCCCCAATTACTGCGTCTATTTTTCGTATTATGGTAAATTGGCTAATTCAGGAGGGAGTAATTATACCTTTTTTGTAATTGCCAATTTGTGTCCAGGACCGAGCGTTGAAATCTTTTTACTTAATCTGAAACACAATTTACGATAATTGAGTCTTTTCATTTTTTTACGTGTTTCGACTGTACTTTTTTCAGGTTACAGTGGAACATCATCGCCCTCATCGTATCTTCCGATCGGGAATATTTTTCAAAATGATTAAAATTATTTTTCAATTTTCCCACGATCTTTATACTGGGACCGAAGCGAGTTAGTGAGCTCATTAATATTTTTTCCTGCGGAAAAAACCATTTGCATATTAAACATTATTATTGACATTAGTATTTTTTAAGGGACTTAATATTGTAAAAATATTTTATTATATTTATAATAATTTGATTTATTCCACTCGGATTGGTGTATCCCAGGTTTTCGCCAATGGGCTCTCATTATTCCCGATTTTGAGCTATTAACGTCACGACCGAAGAAAACCGTGCGCGAACACGAACGGAATCGCTCTGAAGATCTGACAAAATTTCAGTGAGGATTGAGAGGAAGACGAGTCGGGCTTTCTTCTCTACTAGGTATGGAGAAAGCGTGCCCCGGCCGCGTCCGATATTTAACGTGATGAGAAATTGGCAATAAGAAAATGGCGTAACCGATTGCGTAACGCCGGCGGACGTCTCGTCCGAGGGAGCCGCGAGCCGAGGCGTCGTCCTGAATTTATAATGGCTCTCTCTCTCTCTATCTCTCTTTCTTCTTCGTCTCTCAGTCGCCCATTTTTCTTTTTATTTCACTCTGCCTCTCTCTCTCTCTCTCACCCCTTCCTTTCTTTTATATTTACAGCGCCTTCCTGGCCGTTGGATATTCGGCAAGTCGTGAACGCGCCGCCTCCTTTGATAGGGATCAAGGAAGCCTGCCTGCCTTTTCGGGGGTTCTGGCTATTGCGCCAGACTCCACTTTCCATCGCCCCCCTTAACCTAACCACCATCTGAGCCGATACCTCTCCTCTTTCTTCAACTCTGCAGTATTGAAGTCTGCACGCTGCCATCGACCGAGTCAAATTATTCTGTTCCCGAGATTAGTATTACTAACAACCCGACAATCGAACTTCACTGCGCTCCACAGCAAAATACCTATGAAATAGACGTAAATAAATAGATTATAGATTTCAGAATTATAATGGAAACTGTGTTCCAGATAAGTATTTTACCTATAGCCTCAAGCTTTATTCAAAACGCGTATGCTCCGTCACCTATGATAAATACACCTTAAAAATGTATTCAATGAGTACACCAGAATTTACATGCCCCTATCTCTATATCCACTGAATTTAAGGAAAAATAAACGAATGGAACGCTCTAACTGACTTCAGTCAGGTAGGGCCACATTGCAGTGTAAGTGTATTATAACTGCATCTGGTGCTAGAACATCCGGTAGAATTACCAGCCATGCGTGGACGCGGAGTTTCCGGGTTCAATTCCCACCGTCGGCTCAATATTCCATTAATTGACCATTAGACTTACAAACGAGTGAATCTCAAATAAATCCTGAGTATTATGAATTACCTTCTAAATCGTGAGAATTAACAGGACTATAACGACTTTGTATGACAATATTTGTATTTCTATACAATTTCCGAAAACTCTTCTCCACTTTGGTCCGCGTCTATGGTCGATTATCAACAAGCACATCGGCGAATTTTATTGCTAAACATATTTTATGGCTGTATAATGTTTCAGAGTACGGCCGTAAAGTCGGATTTATGAGGGCCGGGGTCATTACAACTTGTTTCAAATTAACCGAACGGCAGAAAGGCGATTTATGATTTTGCTGCGTGGGCGGACCGAAGGGGGTGACCGGTTGCGGACAACGCCATCTGGTGTCAGCTCCTTAGACGCCTCGGTCTTGGTTTAAATTTGTCGGTGAAAGGGACTCGACTCCTTTCGCCATCAACGTTCCGCTGTTGGGGTGTATCGTAGCCTTTGAATACATTTGTACGAAATTCGGCAATTTGATTTCAAGCGAATGATGGAACGAAAATTCTGGTTTCGTTTAGAAAATTTTCCAGTTGTCGTTTGAAATCAGTTTAATGTTTTTTCCTTGTCTGAATTTTAGCATTAGAAGAATTAGAACTTCTGCGGTCCTACAGTCAGGTCGTATTTTATTATTAAAATAATTTTCGCATTAATAAAGTGTTGATGAAGAAATAAGAAGATGGTGTTTAAATATTGCATGCTGTTATTCCTTGTCCGTTTGCATATTTGCAGCTGATTAAACTTAGTGGGACCTGGTTGGAGATATTTTACTTTAACCCAAAATGCTACAGAGTATAAAAGAAATGAAGGTTATCCTGAAAAATTGAAAGCTGCTCTTTTTTCACTCCTTTGTATAACACCCGAGGCCGAAATTGGTGTACCGCCGTTTTAAAACCAGAAGATAGCCATCAAGGAAGCTCGGGCGGTTTTCAAGGTGTGTAACGCCCCTGTAAAAGGCTGCGCGAACAGTTTCCATTGTTTCCAAAGTCTGTCTCACGGTTGGCCGCTTTCTCCTTGGGCAAATATTAGAGGGGAAAACAACATAAAGGGGGAAAAAAGAGAATGAACGCCAAACCAAAATTACGATAACTGCACATCCTGTCTGGCTGCTCCGTGGCTTCTCCACGCTTAATAAAGGCCCCTGTCATTTTTTTTGCCGACAAATTTTACCGACAAAGTGTTGAAAAAGCCTATCATCAATTTTAAAAGCTAAGGTTGTAACGCTGTTGCCATTTTGAGACATATAACTGTTTTATTTTGTTCATTCTTACTTCCATCTACGTATTGAAAAAAATTGTGCCCCTTCGATTGATAGACTACATCGTGGCTACATCGTGTGTATAGTTGTCTCATTTGGTTACCATCGTGCATAAAAAATGAAAAAATTTACTGAATTGTTGTAGATTTCGTGTGTTTCTGTTTCCCCTCGCTGGTTTGGTCTTTTGCTAGACCGGTTTCGGCTGCTCGCCATCTTCAGTAGCGGTGTTAGTCACTTTTGGAACTTTGGATGTTTGGCACATCGCCGAGTAACGTGAGTGTTATCCAAACACAGCATATTATTGTGACGATTCCACCTGAAGGGTTCTGATCAATAACTGATAACAGATTCCTAGGACATGTAATTCACATATAGTCACTTTTGACTAACACCGTTACTGAAGATGGCGAGCAGCCGAAACCGGTCTAGCAAAAGACCAAACCAGCGAGAGGAAACAGAAACACACGAAATCTACGGTATTCTAACCCCTCGCAGAACATAAAATAGGTATTTTAAACTAATTACCAAATTGTTGTTCCAAACTATCGCCGGTCACCAAACAGATTTCTTAAAGACAAAATGAAACGCCTCGTGGGTCTCACAGAACCAACCTTACGATAACAAAAGCTTTATTCTCAACCAATAATAATTACGCGGGATTTTAATCGACCCAGATCCGAACGGTTCGTTACCGAGGCAACGAGCGTGGCCAGTGTCGTCATGATAATGATTAAATATGATTTATCACTGTTGTTAGCTTTTGAACAATGTGACAGACGTTTTTACCCGTCTACTGCCAATTAAATTATTCATGTAAATATTGACACGGTCTAATTCGATCGGTCACTCTTTCCCTTTCTAAATAATTATCTCTTTTTATTTGGGAGCCGGCCATGGGAGATTGGGCTATGATTTACAACCGCCCACTTTTATCTAAATGCGTTTACTATTGCGGCGATAGCTCGTTCTCCCGTATCGGTCCTTACCGTTCTGCTAGTGTATTTAATTCAACAATGACAACGGAAAATAATCTATTATTATTTAATAACCTGTATGTAAAGTGAGTTCGCACATTTAATATTTCCATGAAGTCTGTATATAAAATTGAATAGAAAAATGTGAATTAGTTCTATTAACAAACACTACATACTGCCGCTAGAATGGGTTTTGCACGTTGTATTGACGCAGTTATCTGTTTGCATGAAATTATTCTAGTTAGAACTGCGCATTTGATTTAGACAAAAATTATACATAAATTTGGGAAGTAATTAGAGCCTGATAATGCGACATAATTGATAATGCGTCAGAATCGTGTCCCACATTAGCCCAAAATCGCAGGGCACTTTCCTCTTCGTATCTCTCTTCCGGCTTTGGCACGCAGTCGGCCTGGATTTATTTTTATTACTTTTTATAATTTTCTTTTCTTTTAAATCGCTAATTACAATTCGATCCTTTGGCGTTTGCTAGGACACGTCAAGACTTCGGGTTGGGGCGCAGGCTTCCAACTTGATTCAGATCGGACAGTTCTTCGGTTATTACATTTTTTATCGGGTATTTTGATATAGCAAAATATAATTTTACATTTCGTGTTAATATAATGTATTGACAGTGTGTAGATTTCAGGAATAAATCGATTTGCTTAATTCAAAATTAATCTAGTGTATAGAAAAAAAAAGTCGGAAGAAAATGTACGTACCATCAAATACAAGCCCTCGCTCGATATCCTGAGATTCCCGTTTATCAAGGAAATAATATTTCACCGCTAGGCCGGTCCCAAAAGTAATAAAAGGGAGGGTATACTGGGTTGGGGGGAGGGGGCGGGGGTTTGGGGCGGAAGGGCCTATTTCGCAGCGGGAGGAATCTCCAATATATTTCACCTTTCTGGTCCGCCTTTCACCTTTGAGCCCGGCCCGTCCCCGCTTCCGACATCAATTTCTCGGTGGGCCGACCCGCCGGGAATATAGGGCCCGACGCCGTTTCCCTTCGCTTACGCTCCTTCCTTCTGTCCGTCCTCAACCGACTTCCTTTATTTCCCCCCGTTCCGATGTTAGGCCCCAGCGGAAAGTATATATTGTACCGGGACTCGAAATTTCGTCGGTTTTTTCCCTCTGATTAGATATAAATATAAGGAGTCCAATTGCGAACGGCAGCGAAGAGTTCTATTTTATTTTCCCTGAATTTTTTCCCCTCTGTGGGCCCTAAACTATAATTGTAGAATATATTGTTATTAAAATTAAATCTATCGATAACCTCTGAAAGTTTATACTAATAATGACGGATTAAGAATAAAGGGAAAGTATTTTCGAAATATATAAACGATGATTGTACCTTTAAGATAATATATGCGAATAAAGATAACCACATAAATATTTTTTATTTTTAAAAATAAATATATTAGATCAGATCTACCTCCGGTTGTACTACCCCTTGTTAGCGGCCTTACTTTCTTCTGGCTGATATTTGATCAGAATCACTACCCTTAAAACTAATTGTTTTTATATACTACTGTCAGTGGAAGGAATGCAAAGACCTGCCTCCCTCCGGCACCCGCGCAGTTGGTCTCGGTGAGTCGTAAAATATCCCGCCTCTAAAATATATTTTCGATTTTAATGTCAATATTAAATCCCGACGAGGGCTCAATCCCCGAAGAGTGTAACGCCCGTCTCTGCAATCGGTTAACTCGATGAATGATGTATTTGGACTATTGCACAATCGAAATTATGCACATTGCTTTGTTTTATTTTCCTGCCGATTGATTGGCTAACGATTCCTGTATTCTAATTAAAGCCGGACACATTCATTTTGTCGCTGTGCCAGATTGTATAGTGCGGGGTACCGCTGCTCCGGTTTAAAAAGTACAATTTATATTAGAATTACAAATCTTCTAACAATACTTATATAATAGGTTATGGCCAACAGGTGAAAAAAAAACGCTTTAACGAACTTAATTTTTACTTATTAAAGCGGTACTACCTGCAAGTTGCAATTGCTGAGTATCTAATACGACCATATTTTCCTTATCCTTTTGATACTTTGATATCTTTATTTGCAGAATATTTGATTGCATATATTCATACTCGTGGGATAACTTCTAACTAGAAACTATAATGATTTCTTTTGAATGGCGGAACTGGCCCGGTTAGATGTTGAGTGGGGTCTTAGGATGTGCTTCATCTGTTATCATGAGCACAGTACACCCACTGCAATGAGTAGGAAGAAGGGTCTATTTGATAAAATTATTTTCACTCGGTTC
Source organism: Lethocerus indicus (assembly GCA_019843655.1). Classification (NCBI taxonomy): domain Eukaryota; kingdom Metazoa; phylum Arthropoda; class Insecta; order Hemiptera; family Belostomatidae; genus Lethocerus; species Lethocerus indicus. Next base: position 10,432,996 of record JACDQD010000007.1, on the reverse strand, counting down.
TTTTATTGCGTTTCTATCTGACACGGGCATTAAAACTGTCAGTAATGTTTAAGCAACATTAAATATTTGGCGTTACAAATCAATTCAAAGATAAACCGGGTTATTTTCAATAAAACCGAATGCAATGGTGGTCACAGTTTCTTCTACAGATTTGTCATAAACATGGAAAACTGTAATGGTCAACAATAGTCTAACGTCACGGACCATTGACTTCATTGGATTCAGTATTCATAACAAGTTAATGCTAATGGCCGAAATGTTGAAAAACAATCACTCACGTTTTACCTTTTGAATGGTGTGCACTGATTTTTGCTCAGTAACGGAAGAATTATGAATTAGCATGTTACTCGTGAGGCAGATTATAGGGTCATCCCTATAGTTGATATTTAAATTTCTCTTTAGATATCCCGAGTTACAGTTTCTGGACGAGAGTGACTGGGTTGACACCGAAACGCCTCCCGTCTGGAAAACTAGGCCGACAGAAGAGTCCTTGAGATTATTTTCAATCGTTTTGAAACACTCGTTACGGGAGACCTTTTTGATTATTTATCCGGGTCAATCCGATGGAAATATGACAAGTGCGCCACCGTTGCTGCCGTTGCCGCCCGCTTCCACAATGCCCCCGACTGGCGTTTCGAGGCCTCCCTAACAATTTGCAAGGCCTTCTATCGGACGCGCCTCAACTTTTCATTTCGGTATTAAGAAGGGGAATTAAGAAATGTTGATGAAAACGCGTAATGGTAAATTAGGCAACAATAATGATTGCATATTTATAACCATAATTAGGGTACGAGTATTTGCTTAAGATAGGACACAGAGAAAGACATCCTGAACGAGATTTCTCTGTATTGACCGTTTATGTACTCGTGGGATAGGATTAAGTTTTTATTAGAGGAGATTACCTATTACGGATTGTTAAGATTAAGACTATTCCATCGTTTCCTTTTACAGTAAAACCTCGAATTAATTCCCTGGATTGATTTTCCGAATCAATAATCGTAACATTGATAGTTGTATCTCTCCAGGATTAAGCCATCGCTTCAGTTGTTCCCGTACAGGGACTTGGCCTGTCGAACGACCAGTGTGACTTGTTTTACGGCATTTATTTCCACGACGACCCTGAAGCGTATTTCTACACTTCGACTCATTAACCGATCTTGCGTAAACGTGTTTTCGAAGTCGGACTGAAACTGTATAATTCCACATTTCCAGGTGTCGAAATACCGAACGGGACAATGAGGAAAACGGGCTGTATTGCAACGCGATACGGTTATGGGAATTGGTTCCCACTCGCAACAATTTTTTATAAAAATATGAAGTTTTTCCCCTCCTTTGTAGCAGTTTAGCTTGGTGTTCATTGCCGTGCGACACGTGCAGAATATTGCGCATTCGTTTCAACGAATCGCCCGAACCGATTTAATTTTAATCGAGTTTCGCGCAAAGATGTTTCAATAGTCGTCCTCCTGTCTCGGGGTACCCATGGCCACGGTAACTGGACACGGATCGTCTCGCGGGAATGCCCGACTTATGATTAAGCTAGAAACCGTAGGCGTGTTAGCAATAGGAGTAAGAACGGGAACACTTTACATTGTTGAAACAATTTGCAGGAAGGGGGTTTCCCAGCATTCCACTGAAAAGTTGTCAAGAGGAAATAAAATAGTTTATATGCCAACCGAAAAAAAATAGTCTACGCGCTTATGCTTCGAAAACATATATATTATCTTTCCCATATATATTTTGGAAAAGTTTAAAATAAAATATCCGGTATATAATAGTTTCAAATGAAAATCCTTTTTAATTTATCTACAATAATTTCACCGGTCCTTTTCGAGTCCTCGACGTCTCGCAAAAGCGTTTGCCGCCTCTAGCCCTAACACGGTTCACAAGGCCGATCGATTTTTCAGGTTTTCCTAATTATCAATGTTGTCGTCTGCAGAAAGAAGTATGTATGGGGGCGGCGGCGACGGGGGCGACTGCAGCGGACTGCTGACCCTCCACTACGGGAAGCACCACGCGGCCCTAGTCGAGGAGATCAGGGTCTGGTGGGAGGCGGAGAGTTTCGCCGACGTCCGGCTGGTGTGCGGCGGCCAGGCGCTCTCCGCCCACAAGCTGGTATTGGCCTCGGCCTCGCCGCTCATCAGGAGGCTCCTCGCCGAAGTGCCCCCGGAGCCCCACGTCGTCACGATACAGCTGCCCGACGTTAAACCCCTCCACATGAGGAACATGCTCGACTTCCTCTACACCGGCCAGGCCTGCGTACAGGTAAAGCTTCAATATCAAATTTACTACAGTAAATCGTTACTTATGCCATTCATTCGAAGTTGATATTTACCCGCACCAACAAATCCTTCATCACCTTCCTCGGTCGACACTCCTCACCTCTTCGCATTACACTTCTACACTTTATTTCGGATATTATGTCTGCACTATTGTATAGGTCCATGATCCCCCGGAATCGCTGTTAATCCAATCAGCGAGACATTGTTTTCACTTTTCAACATCACAACGTGTCCCAATTTCGAAAGAATTGTAACATCTATTGGACGTCCAGAACGGTGCTCGTAGGCCACTGAATTAAATTAGTCTCGAAGCGGTTCGTACAACGTTGAACCGTGTTGCTTGATCATTCGAGAGTAAATACTAATTTTCAACCTTCGTAATGCAAAAACGGCTCTCGGCGCGCAGTTCGAAGGACTTCGAGAGGATTCGCTATCGTAAAATGAGATTTTGAGGTTACAACCAAAGCAATTTAACTGAAACAGCCTCTTACCGACTGTTTGTTATTGCACAGCCATTTGTTTATATAATTATTGAATGGCCCTCGTATTAACCGAACACAATTAATTAGGTGCCCGCGTTTTTGTGTATATCGATTATCGTATAATGCATACAGCTGTACGGAACTTGCCTTGGACGTATATAATGTACATAATTCTTCTATGTACAGTCTATACTTATCTGAACTTTGTATGTGCATTCTGTAATACTTTGTCTGTTAATATCGCCTGCAGATGATATGGCGAGGGTCACTGTATCATTTCGTCGGTTGAAATGTATCTTAAACTCGTCATTGAAATCATTTTTTTAACTCAATTAAAAAAAACGGTAATACAAACTTTTTGTTCAGTGAGTATAAATTGACAAAGATGTCGTAACAGAGGAATGGCTTATACAAGTAGGCACGCCTATTAGGATCGTCTAATGTCGAAGGAAGGGAAAAAAGAATTGAAAGTACATAAAGGAAGCCGTGTTAATGGTCTTATCCTTGAACAGGCTACTTGTTGATGGTAATAATTGCTGCGATTGCTTTTTGTGCGTGTTCTTCACTATAATGTTCAAATTATAGTTGACCCTCACAAATTATACATACGAACACGGAAAATATGTAGCTCCCTTTAAATAACATCGACTATAACATGTCTACATCTGATTTCGTATATTATTTTTTCCCCTACGGTAATAACAGTAATTCAGTGTGACGGTATTTGATTATTTTAATATTAAATTAATCTACAGACTGAAATCGCTTCGTAGTTTTGTTACAAATTGAACAATTCATTTTAATTGTTTGGTGAATTCTTCAACCAAAGAGAATAAAGTTCATAAGAAATAGACGCCCGAAGAAACGGAATCAGTGGAGTATGACTAAGGATTTCCGCTCGTTTATGAAGCATGAATAATTTATGAATTTTACTTTCATTGAAAGTCATCCCATTTCGAATAACAACACCCATTTATCTTTAATCTTTTGATTTATCTTAGTTGTCAATATTTGTACTGTATACTCTTAAATATTTTCATACAGTTATATTTCAATTTTGACATAAATGTATACAAAAATATTTCCATCAGAACTATCAGTCATAATCGAATATATCTTATATATTTAAAAACTCTACTTTATTTAACAAGATCTGTTTTAACTCTGAGCTAGTAAATTAAATTTAGTATGACTGAATAGTAAAACCTTTTTCTTTTACAGGTTTTATTAAAATTTCATCCAGCATCAAACGGACTAGACCCCATTGAGTCCTGAACTGAAACAGACGGACTGACATATTTCTATAGAAGGTCTTAATTTAGTAGCATATTCATGTTACGTATACATAAGTTTTTTTTATTCTAGGAAAAAGAGTTTAGGAAATATTGTGACGAGGCATACAGCGTGGAAGTTAAAATTATTCTTATTAGTGACTGACATTTTATATTAAGTGAGACATCCCTAAACATTAATCTCAACCATTAATAAACGCAAAATAAATAGTAATAATTCTGGTTCCACTGTGTGATATATGTATGTTATTGTTCTCGCAGCTTACGTTTCTGCTTTGTCTTTAGCACATACATCTAATGCTAATAGTTGAAATAACAGTGTAAGATCAAGTCGGGTAGATTATGAAAAAAGTGTATCATCGATCTCGCATAGTAAATTAGTGAGTAGTAGTGAATACAGGATACATACACTATCCTCTCACGTAGGTGTCCTGGAACAACTCACAGGACGTTTTATTTAAACTCAGTCCGTTCCCGTGTTCACAGCCGAGCGAAATGTCGGGAGTGATCGAGCTGTTCGAGCTGCTTGAGATAAAGTCGGAGCTGTGGGACGACAAGGGATCGTCGGAGGGGTCTAGGCAGAGCGAGGCGGGGGAGGAGCGGAAGGAGCCCGGCGGGCTGCAGGACGAGACGACGAGGAGCAGCGGGGCGGGGGCGGCAGCACCAGCGGTGGAGGGGCGGCGGGGCGGCACCGAGGCGGACTGCTCGCCGGACTACAGGATATGCCAGGTGAGCGGCGAGGAGGCCGACCGCTCCCCGGCACCCGCCACCGCCCCCGCCCCCGCCCAACCCACACACTCAGAGAAGACCGCCTCCAGGCGCAGGAGAAGGAGCTCTTCCATACCGGTCAACCTGTCAATCACAAACTCGGAATTGAACGCCGAAATTAAAACGGAGGCCGTCGACGCCGTAACGGACCAGAGACCACAAGTAAGTCGACCACCAACCTCCTCGCGTCACATTTATTGACCGTTCTCATATCTTATCGGCGCTAGTAACACCAAACTGTTTTATAGTCCGCGGAAAACCTCACCAAATCGGTGACGAACAATTACTCCTCGGCGACGGAGTCGACCAGCGAAGAGGAGAGTCAGAGGAGCGTCCAGGATCAGATGGGGAGTGGTGTTTTCGGGTACCAGAGCTCCCAGTACGTGCACGCCAAGCGGAAATCTAAGTATATGGAGGACTACAGGAGCCAGTTGGAGGATGACGATCCGCGGAAGCTGCCCGAGGAGGCGCTGGCTCAGGTGCCCCCGGAAAGCTACGTCGTGACGCCCCACCGCAAGCGGAGGCCCGGCTTCCACAATTCCCCCTCTCAGAATCCCCCCTTCGTACCGTTTTCGCCCTCTTACATCGACGAGATCTCATTTAGGCCTCATAGGTACAGTACTATTTTTCACCTTTTTTCAATATATAAACGGATAACAATTTTAATTTCGAAATAACCGCGAATTTCTCTCTCGCGTCTGTTAACCTGCAGTCCCGCTACTTCCCGAAACGGACCGTGACCGAACTTAAAACTACCGCAATTACTCCCGCCTTATTGAAAGTAGTAAACAGATTGTTAACCGCATTGTTTTAACTTGCCGGTTGTCAAGGTGTTGTAATGAGTTTCGAATGCGATTTCAGAAACTCACACCCTATATCGGCACCAGCGTACCTGATAGACCCAGTTCACAAGCCGCAGTTGCATAGTTCGGAGTCGGTGGTGAAGTACAGGAGCGAGGCCGGTGGTGGGCTGTCGCCCCGGGCGAACAGTTTCCAGTTCCAGACGGCCAACAGCCTGGACAACACCCCGTGGGGCGCCTGGGGCCTCTGCCAGGCCCAGGTCGGGCCCCCGCCCTCCAGGAAAGAGGAGCCCCCTCCCTCTTCCGGTCGGTATCATACGCATTATCATTTTATACCTCGCCCAGTTTCCACACATCCTCCCCCGGTGTGGAATTTACAAATAACCTTCCTTTTCTGTCTAGAACAGTCGACTACAGTCTTTAAAGTAACGTAGTGACGGGCCGATTATAATTTGATCTTTTAGGAAATAAAATCATAATAATGAAATTATGGGAGAAACTAATGGCATTAGAATCCCGAAATATTGTGGGGGGATTATGTCACTTGAGTGGGCTCCATTGAAAGGGACCCTCTCGGGTGTTATCTGCTTCCAATGGAGCCCATTCGGGTGGTTTCCAAATACAGGAAAAATCCCGGAACCGAGATTCTTCCCACATCCGCCATCTTACCGGAAGCTAGTCAGTGACAATTCAAGTTCTGGTCGCGGAAACCTTCACTCTATTTTCTTATATTTTATCCGCCGTCTATGTAAATCGCCTAAATTGAGATATATCGGACGCCGGAGATATGGTAATTGTGAATATGATTGTAATATTGCAGGATTGGGCGAGGGGGAAGAGAGCACTAAGGCCCCGACGAGGGAGTACAGGTGCGAGTACTGCGGCAAACAGTTCGGGATGAGCTGGAATCTGAAGACTCACCTGAGAGTGCACACGGGAGAAAAGCCGTTCGCCTGCAGGCTGTGCGTGGCCATGTTCAAGCAGAAGGCCCACCTCCTGAAGCACCTGTGCTCTGTCCACAGGAGCGCCATCTCGGTGGGTCCTCTCGGCGACAACCCAGACACGGGACACTTCAAGTGCTGTTTCTGCCCCCTCACCTTCGACTCGCTCCAGGAGCTAATCAGGCACCTCTCCGGCCCTCACAACAGCCTCCTCCTCAGCAAGAACTTGCACGAGTGACAATGGACATTTTCCATTCTTATTTTATTTTTTTTCTGTTTGGGCCAGTTTTTAAAATATTGTTATTGTTGTTGACCTTTATTATTATTATTTCGTCGTGTGGTAGAAACTTGATGTTACGAAGGAAATCTTTTTTTTACATTTCGGAGTTTTAAGTTGAATTTAATTGCAATGCTATTTAGCTCATAAAAGAAGGGCGATGGCAATTTTGAACTATTTGTAGGTCAGTATTATATTCAAAGCCCTGTAACGTCACATGTAACGTCATAATTTATTCGCACCGTATTATTTGAAGTTTTATGTTAAGACATTTGTGTTCAACGTCTATGAAAACAGGTTTCCCGAACATCGAGCCTCTACCGTACGCTCTTAAATGTGTATGTGATTAGATATATATACTGGGTGTCCCGATGTTGAACGTCAGGACTTGGCGAGCATATAGGGGATAGACAAACTCAGAGAAAACGGTTCTTTGGCGATTTTCTCGTTTTTGAGAACATCTCCAAGTAAAAAAAAGTGAGTGTTATCCAATACACAGCGTATTATTGTGACGAGTCCACCTGAAGGGTTCTGATCAATAACAGACAACAAATTCCTGGAAGGACAGGAATATAAACACAAACAAACCAAAGTACACAAAACCAGTACGAAAAAACCATATCAGAATATTCAAAGTTAGAATTTTACGCGGCACACTGTGACACATGTAATTCATTCAAAAACTTCCGATGAGTCATCCGAGTCCGACGAATTCGTAGGAGGAAAGTAGTTATACTTTAGTTTGTTTATGTTTACATTCATATCAAATAAGTTAATCTGTCACAATAATATTACACTCACGGTTTTTGGGATGTTCTCAAAGCAGAGAAAATCTACAATGGACATTTCTCTTAGTTTTTCGATTCCCGATATACCCCAGAAGTTTTGATTTTTAATTTTGTGACCCCTCTATATAAGAGTATATGCATTCAATTTATTTCTTGAGTGTGTGAAGAACTTTTGAGTATTAATGAAATAGAATGTCCTATAGTGGCATTAAGATCTTGTTTTATTTTTTGGCTTATTTTGGCACAATGCCAGAAGGGAAAAAGAGTTTATTTTTGAAATACAATGTTTTATTAAGCAGTATTGGCTTAACAATATTAAAAACATTATTAATACCATTAACATTATTAATTTTCTAGGAAAATATCTAACAATATCCATTTGATTGAAAAATGTTCATGACGCAAGTCATTAAATTTAACTGGCCCCAGGGGATTTAATGTAAATTTTTATTTTGGACATTTATTACTTTCATAAGAATTAAATTAGTTGGGCCACTTAAACAAAGTAATGTTTGACTATTTAATTACCCCAGTGAAATGTAACTATTGTCGATAAATTACTTGAATATTGTGCCACAGGTAAAATACAAGGGAATTAAAAGTTCTAACATACAAGGAAAGCATTGCTAGTCATTGTAAAATTATAATTCTTAACAATTAGTTGTTAATAATTATACGATTCAATGAAAAAAGTGCATGATTGTATTATATTATGACTGTTTTGAGCTGATTATGTGAATAAGCTGGTTCACATATTTCTGTTTTAAATTAAAAAGGAGTAAAAATTAATTTTTAATGAAAATAATTAAATTTAATCATATCTCAATAATTATTGATTCTTAATGGAAAACTATGTGAGTCAAATTCTATTTTAATATTCATTGAATGAAACCTCCAATATAATTTAAATCAATCATGTACTGTTGTATTGCTGGTCAGTGAATTATCACTAGTGATTGAATATGAAATCGATTAATATTCAGTATCCCGGATTCAATTTATTGACAATATTACTGAATAATTTTATTAAACAAGATCACTTGCTCCAGGTTCTAGACCTTGTGATAATTGTATCATTGACATTAACAATTAATTACATAATGCCTTATTCTGATGCCTTAGAATATATTCTACGTGTGAGCCAAATAGTAATTTATTCTTTGTTGAGGTTTCTAAACATTTAGGTAAATATGATGAAAAAAAAATTAGTATTGTAACTTGACCCGCCGAATAATATAGGGTATACAGTCAAATTGATATTTGATTAACAATCCACAAGCATGTCATCCTTGGAGGAAGGTAAACTAATGCATCAAGAGTAATGGAATAGAAGTCAATGAACTGGTACAGTCAGTTAGTGAGTGGTTTTCGGTAATAATAGATTTAAATATATATGTAAAGTACCAGTGTGTCATAATGTCTGTCTGTACATTTCAAAGACACTATGCTTGCAAGAAACAACGCCCTTCAATTTAACATTTTAATTCGTACTATTATTGAAGGTATGTAATGACAATAAATTAGCATTCCAAAATGTTTATAAATGATTTTTAAAAAAATGTTTTTTTATTGCATTTTCTAAATCATTCCTCTGCTACTAATAAAATTAGTAACATGAAGCTTGATTTGTTAATTTTTACAGAATATGAATATTGGAAACTTTACAGAAAATTTAGTTTTATTGAGAATTCTTGGTATTTCACCAAAAATTAGGACATTTTTAAAAGGAAGATATTACTAATCAACATATGTGCAGTAGAAGATTTTCTAAACTAAAATTTGTTTGAGAAATAATGCATAATTCTATTAAGTATTGTAATATAAATTACTCTAAATATATAGAAATAAATGTAATGATAGTAACATTACATACAAGGTAATATATAATGATTATGTGTATCTTCCTTATATGAAGCAAGAAAAACTCATTTCAATGAAATGTTCAATGGAATGATTTCTCTTTCCATCATATTGGTGTTCAAATCAACTTAGGTGATAGAGACACTAATTTAGTCCATAGTTCAAATTTCTAATATTAGGTTACTAGTTAATTGTACATAATTATAATTATAATGCAATATTATTCAGCACTAAATTTTTCGCCAATAAATAAAAGAAAAGAACCTCAGAAAGACATTAATTACAAAAGGTGTGTTCACTTCATCTCAAAATTGAGTATAATTTTTATTTGCCAACTATTAAAATTTCTACTTATTATAACTCTATAAATTGAAACAAAAATATTTAATTTATTTAAAAATACATTGAGAATGCGGCAATCAGTTTAAGAGTGTCTTCTTTTTGAATTTCTGTCTTATTAAAAACTGTATGTACTTTCTTCACGTCTAAGGTTAGATAATTATGTAATTTTTATGTCGGAAACGTTCTAGTATATTTGGCAAGAGTCTGTGATATCAGATGTATGGATGTACATTTATCTTTGTATTAGATCAGCTAGACCTATTTATTTATATGTAATATATGAAGACATTTAAAGTTTCATAATTCTAACTAGCTGTCTACAGAATATTTAAATTTATTCGGCAAAAATTAATATTTTTGAACAATAATTTCCAAATTTTATTATTTTAAAAATACAATTCATTTTATACTCTGGATTATTGGGAATATAGAATGAAATATACTCTTTGCACTTCTAACATTATTAAAAATGGGAAGTTCTCTGTATTTTGTAATTCCTCGGTAAATAATAAGATCTCAAACAATTTATGTTAATACTTTAGTATTTAAAAATGTGTGCATGGGCAAAAGTTATACTCCTAATAGTGGTGTAACTTCAGGCTTACTAAAAGATATTGTTGAATTAATGAAATGACAGTAATTTTGTAACTACACTTAGTCACATTTTTCAGTTTGTTATAAGTACAAATTGTATGTTAAATAGTGTTGTTAATAATGTCTATACATAAACAGAAAGTCATGTGCATGTTGAGTGTGAGTTTGTACAATGTTTTAAGAATACAGTGTCAATTTTTTTGTAATGAATAATGCAACTTGTGAAACAAATTTTAATACATTTAAGAACTAAGTACAAATTAAGTACTAATCCAAAATACTTCGCAAAATGTGTTCATAATTGTCCAATATTTCACTAATATGTAAATATATTATAAATAAAAATGTTAATTGTATATAGTTAGGTAATAAAGATTTAGTGTTTTATAGTGTCACACATTCCTACTATTATTTTTTTTGCTTTACATCATTGATGTAATTACAGACCAGAAAAATTAACAATGGTTTATCATCCAATACGCAGCATATTATTGTGACGAGTCCACTTGAAGGGTTCTGATCAATAACTGACAACAAATTCCTGGAAGGACAGGAATATAAACACAAACATACTATAGCACACAAAACCAGTACGCAAAAACCATATCAGGATATTCAACGTTAGAATATGTACGCGTGATATTGTGAGACATGTAATACAATGGAAGGCTTGGGATGAGTCATTGGTGAATTCATAGGCGAAGGGCAGCTGTACTTTGGTTTGTTTATGTTTGCATCATTCCTATCCTTTGAAAATGCCAGCATACAAGTGGAGTTGGCGCAATAATATGCCGCGTATTGGATTACACTTATTTAAACATATTGGACTGTTCAAAAACGAAGACATCTTCGAAGGAAACGGTGGACCTTTCTCCTAGTTTTTCGGTCCCCTATAGACATCGGTAGTTTTGAATTGTAATGTCGGAATCCCTCTATATAGGAGTATAGGCATTCAATATGTATCTCGAACGTGTGAAACGAGTCTTAATGTAATAGAATGTCCTAATTGCAGGATCTTATCCTCTGAATTAAATTACGGCCGTGTCATAAACATTTGAGTTTAAAGAAAAAATTACAGCATTTACCACGAATCATAATAAGCAGGGAACAAAGTAAGTAGAACCCAAACAACGAAGGTTGCGGTTTGCGATTCGATCTCTGGGCTGTATTACCGGGCATGTACTACTTGTACAGAGGCACAAGCGGCACACTCGTTCGTACAAGCAACGGTTAGAGGGCATTAATTGGCAGACCTCGTCGGTTATTCGGACGTCATCTAACGGTTAGCGAACAATGGAGGTCGTGTCAGTCGGACGCTAAGGTAAGGCGCACACGCACCGTGCGCACAGATATCGCTGCTGAGCAATACACACACCTGCTTGTGTGCACTGCGTCCGCATGTCCCGCACTACTTCCTATATATTCAGTACTTAGTGGAGCGTCGGCTTACCCGGTGTTCCCGGTAAGAGGTCACGGATCACCCGATGCCCGACCTGCACGACCGAGGCCTATCTGGACGAGGCAGTACATCCTCTAGGATTTACAAAATAAAGGCCCGGTCTAGTTGAATCCTTACAGCATCCTCTGTATAATATTCCTTCCTTTTCAGGTGTCAGTAAGGTAAAGGTTTGGAATGTCAGGAGATATAATTTTCAACTCGGCCGTCACCTTGTTCTGGCCAAGACCGGTTCCCAAAGAAAGATCACCCTGAGGCGTGTACTGTTAATGACTTAGCACTTGTGAGTTGTAGTTGTAGTTGTATGCCGGTGTTTAATAATTGTGCATGTAGGGCGCCTTTTACTGTTGCCATTAGACCAGTACATCTCTATTGTACCCTGCCTCATGCTTGCCATTCGAATTGTTATTGGAGGTTTTAGCCTACTTTCGAATAATTATAAGCCCGTTACGGGGAAAATACGAGGGACGGCCGATGAGTGTCTCAATACGGAATTGCTTCCCGTGAAAAGAAAGCAGTCTTAAGAACTCGGATCGTTTAGCTCAACTCGAACTTATCATCAGCCCATTTTTGCCCGGAGGTTATAAACCCTCGAACAATTCTTAGGAACGAATAATCGAGCTGGACCACTTTTTTTTTAATGGCAGCTGCATCGCCGGAATTCGTATTACAAATTCTGGCAGACATTCTAAGATGAAAGAAATATAATAAAAATAAAGGCTGTATACGCATTTCAATTAAATTTAAACTTCACTAACTACATTAGAATAGCTAATACATTGTAGAATGGCATTATGTCTTATCTCGATATTGTGTTCGTATGTCGAACTAGTCATTTAAAAAAACGGTTAATTATTATTACACTTGTTCTCTGAGCTTGGATGGAGACCAGGTTTGGTGGGTTCCAGAATTTCGGTGTAAACACGGGCATAGGTTAAGGCTGTGTTTCGAGCCGAAAGGTTGATGTACCGTTAGCGGCCTTAGAAGGGGTGAGAGTGGCGGGGGAGGGAGGGAGGGGCGATATATCTGGAGGGGCATCGACAACAACGGTTAATGAGGTGTGCCAGCCACGCGCCACAACATAACAGACACTGTGTCATTGCTCCCCGCCGCTTAACCGGCCCCGCATACAGCCGCTATTTTTATTTCCCAATATTTTTATAACACGTTTTATAACAGTAGGTGGTCCCTGGTTTTGCATTCAATCTGCGTTGGTAGCTCTAGCTCGGGTCGAAACAGATGGGTCCAGCCAGCTATGCTGAGAAGTGAAGAACAACTGGGTTGTTTTTTAATATTAAAAACTAGTGTAAATTAATTTCGTATCTAAGACTTCTCAGCAAGCTGCCGGTATGGACGTGTATGCTGAAGGTTCTGGTGCCTTTTGCAGCTAGATTATCGAGGTGGAAGAGTCTTGGTGGGGACTGGTTCAGCAAAAGGGGCAGCTAAGGCCATTGCCCGAAGAGGCCCGGACTCGTCTTCGACTGAGGGAACCTGTATTTCAACTCGCGCTCCTTTCCTTCCTTTTTTCCTCCTCCTCCTCCTCCTCCTCCTCTTCCTCCTCCTTCTTCTTCTTCCTTCCCCACTTGTTCCCACTTTAATTTTTAAAAGGAAGAGTTTAAAAACTGGGCTCGGAGTCGTCCCGGCCGATCCCATCAAGTCGAGCTAAACTGGGAAACCTGGACGGGTTCCGGTTGTAAAAATGCGCCTTGACGACAGTCTAGAATTCCTATTCGGACGAGAAACTATTGTGTTGAACGCTTTGCGAGCCCGAGAGTTTCTATTTTATTTTAAACTGCGGAGATCTCTGTCTCATTCTCTCTAAAAGAAAAAAAAATCAACATCGGCCTTCTCGACTTGACTCGTATACTCTGCACTTCTCACTACAACACGAATAGTACTCCTATAAACCTTAAACTTCAATTATAAAAATGAGTGGTTAATAATCTGTTGGGGGATTTACGATCAAATTATTTGAAATTTATTAAAAATTGAAGAGTTCTCGAATATAAATCTCGTCTGTCCTCCTCGGGGCTATCACTGGGAGTGGGATCTCAGTCAATTGTATTTCTCCGAACACGAAAAGTCATCGACTTTAGATAAGACATCGACACCGAGGCAACCGTTTCCCCCGGGAGGAAACAACGCGTAATTTTGACGCCGGGTAATAAGAAAAAAGTAATTGGCCGGACGATCGGAGAGCGATTAACGGCCATTTGCATATCATCATTGGCATCGGTCGGTTAGCTCGTCATTTTAATTTTTTTTTATGAAAGAGTTAATAGGTTTTACAGCTCGGATTGGCGGCGCTATTAAATTCCGACTGCCGGCATATTCATCGGCCGCGATTGGATCTGACTGTTATGGCCGGGTCTCCGCGGAAAACCAACACTGGTCATAATCTGTAGGCAGTCGCACTTGTATAATGTGTAATTCACAACCGTATTGAATAAAGCCGACGCGTGATCATTATCAGTGTATAAAACTGAATTGTGCTCGATACTCAAGATGTCCAGTTCGCGATTTACTGGAAGATTCCGATGGGCTTATCGAGATTGGAATTTCTAATATTGTAATATTGCGGCATTTCTTCATTTATTTTGGAATTATATCCGCGACCGTTGGCAATTCTAAAAATTAGGATCGTTGTTTCGTATATGAAATTCCCTGTATTCTTGACAGGAACTTTTGCCAATGTCAAAACTAAAGCGGGCCGATTCTTCGCGAAATTAAAATATGAAACAATTTCATTTCGACTAAAAACAGCCGGACCGATAATCCCCGGGGTGTAAATAGCTTTTCGAAACTTCCGATAGAACAATGTTTTAGCAGTAAAAACTTTAAAATCGTTATCTCTATTAACCGGGTTCGAATGCGGGTAATCAAACATAGAGACATACACGAGCGGAGAGAAAGTCGCGCTTTTTGACTCATCTTCCGCTCGGTTAGACAAATTGCCGATGACGCTCGACCGTAGACGACCGATTTGAAGAAGCTGAAAACGAAGGGACTTTGATTTTCTTGAAAATAGAAAATTTCTCATTTTATATACGACTAAAGGTAAATAAATAAAGATGACAAACAAATACAAATAAGCGCAATACAAATACACAGAGCCAAAGACAAATAAACAAAAAAAAACACTAGCAGCTTTCTACGTAAGACATCTTAATGTCGAAAGCTCTGCAAATGTATTAATGCCAACCGAGAGGAACCGCAGTCAACCCAAGAAAGACAGTTTCAATTTTTTTCAATTACTTCTTTTTACCGAAACATTTTTTTTACTATACTTAGGCGAAATTTCATTTGTATTTATATTTACATTGTACAATATAGTACGTATCAATTTTCCACATTACAATAATAATACGTGGATCGAATTTTTTTGTATTTTTATAAAAATTTTTGTTTGAATTAAAAAAAATGGTTGAAAAATAAAAAACGGAACTCGGTCGTAAGTTGAGGAGAATCTGTGTCAGGAATTTCTCTATGTGAAGAGTCAAATTACACTTGAAGTCGGAAAAGGCGGGACCGGACGAGGCATTAAAATATGGCTGAGTCTAAAAGAAGAAGCTTGGGCTTTTTCTATTGACTCAACGGACAGTGTAAACGGCGGTGGCGTAAATGTGTGTACAGGTGTACTGTGTCTGACTAGAGCCAGGCCGGTTTATGACTTTGAATTCCGAACCCGGTTGGCCGGTACCCGTTAGTCGATGGCCGAACCCGAGAACCCCGCCCCACCCAATATCGGCCAGCCTTTTCTCCTGTATTTCGGTAAAATCGCTGCCCGTGGACGCCTCCCAGGTCGCGTACCGGGAGACAATTGGCCGACCTACACTAACGACGATGTCTGGTTCCAACATTCCAAAGGGTGAGAAATTGACGTGGCCCGCTTCGTATAGAATTAAGTCTGTATTACCTTTCTATTACATTCAGCCTCAAAACTGCCCTCTCAATTTCGATCCTAATATATGACTGAAAAAAAGCCTGAAATGATACAATATTTTTTTGTATTTCTATCCCCCGTCGCAAACATGGTCCCTTAACCGTGCACATTCGAATATAAAGAAAAACCTCGTACCGTAACGACTTTATCAGTGCTGCCAGTTTGTTTCGTCGTAACCCGGAATTTGTCCGGAAACAAGTTTTTAGATAAAGTTAAAACCTGGTTAGTTTCGGTACGTTCAGGATTACGACCGCGGTCGTCACTCGAAAGGATGACCTGCGATATGGAATCTTTCGAGCGCAATTATTACACCGTACGTACCACAAATGTTTTGATGCTCAAGAACGCATTGATTCTAATTACACCCGGATTTCCGGTGATCCTTGTAGGACACGTTGTGCTCAGGGGACGTGTTATCCCGTAGTCTGAAGGCGTAGGCGCTTAATGATACATCGGTGGTGGGGGTACCCCCCGGGTATATAAGGCGGGCCGGACGGACCGCAACGTCTGTCCAACGACATCCTCCCTCCTGAAAACAACTCCAATACGCATTACAGGTAAGGTTAAGGTCACTTACTTATAACAGCCATTATTTCCATATTAATTAATTCCAGAGTCGCTCCGATCTCGCTCGAATCACACGATGATATCTGATTATGCTCTTTATGGTTTCGACTTCTGTTAAAAATTACTCTTGGAATTAAAGTTCGAAACCATGCATCTATCTGTCGCTTATCCGCTCTTAACCTAGGTATCCCATAGTCTATAGCATTGCTTTAGGTATAATACGGCCTACGCCTCTAAGGAGTCAGAAAATGCCACCAGTAATTACCTTTGTGTTCTGTCTTAATACAGTGGGATATTATAGCGTATTATATGTTGGCGAAAAGTTTGCGCATGCCTTCCGGTATCGGAACGTTATTTGTACAATAATAGTCATTTCTACTTGGCAAAGCATGAGGGTTCTGTGATTACCTTTGAGTACAGTCACTAGCTCTCCGTCCGATCTGAATAGCGGCTCATAACCGGTTTCACGATCGATCACTGGACATTACTGTGGCTAGGCGCTTCGCAATTACACCTAATAAGCCTTTGCGGGATGCCTCCCGTCTCACTCTATATTACTATTATTCCACTCGAATCCTCTCGGCGGGTCATCCTAGTTATTTTCCTTCCTTATCCTTTGTTCCTATCGGAGGAAACAATTAACCGTCCAATAGTGTGCCCAACAGCAAGGCCTTCTCTCTAGTTATAGAGGACTTTCCAGGGCAACTGTGAAGCTATCTTGGACGATATGCTTACTGTTGGAATACGGAGTTACTGAACGAATGGAAAATTCGTGAAAATAAATATCTCCGGTACTTTTTGTCTAACAGGGCATTCAGGGTTTGACAAAAAAAACACTAATTCGGTTACGCATTTTGACGACTTTTCCTATCGTAACAGAATAATGAAATTTTGTCACGTTACTGCTACAAGAAACTGCAGGAACTTAAACTACAGGAAATTAAAACTCTAACAAAGTGCGCGACGAATGTGTCGGGTGTCTCTCAATACTGTGAACTTAGTGTTAAGGCATCAAATGAACAACTGAATTTAGATCAGTGGCACAGTCGAGCCCCTAATCGTCCTAAACGCGGCATCGTTTCACAGCTGTTCGCTAATGACTCGTGTAAACTGATCTACAGTGAAATCGGGTCTATCCTACGTTAATATGTACGAAATTCGTCCTCTGTTAACCCTTATATTTAGTTTGTTTATTTAACAGCTACTCCAATTAAATTTAGCAGAGCCCACTCTTTGCGTCTCACAGTTTTCATTAGCATTGTTATGAAAAGTGCCATCATTGGGTGGTCTCTTTTATCGAGACATTCACGTGAAAAGAAAACACCCAACACTTGTACCAATAACTTTATGTAGTTGATTGTAAAAAAATAAAAAGGTTAAAAAAAAGCAAAAAAATGGCTTTGTTATAACCGGTGATCGTCTTATCCCGATACATGCCTTATCTTACCAAGGAAACGGGAATTGCAAAGTAATAGAACTCGATACCTAAACTAGGAGGGATCATAGACAATTTAGTTTAGGCTAACTTGACTAAAGGATAAGTAAATAAGGTTTGTCCAATTTCAGGTATGAGGACGAGAGAATGTGTATGCCTGGTGGTGGCTGCCCTCGTGGCTTGCACCACGGCCCAGATGCCAGGAGTGGGCTGGTGCCCCGACAAGAGGGCCATGATCGGTTTTGACGTCGACAGGGTAAGATTATTTAAAAAAAAAATTCTCCATTATATTTTGAACCATAGCATATCTAAACTATAATCAATTTCCTTGTGTAGCTAATGACCAGATAGACTAACTTTTTTCGTGGATGGGGAGGTATTTCAATTGCTTTCTTACATACTGATTTCCACACGACAGTAATAAGAAAATGACCCGAGCAATAATTCTGCTGGACTTCAATACATGTATTTTAAACAAAGGACGAAGTGTTATAGAATATAAAAAGTAATAACATGGACGATAACATTGATTTATTATAGAATACGAATTTTAATTCGTTCTTTCTCTTGTTATCGGCCCCATAGCATAACTCCCGGTTTTGCCGAACTTCAGTCGAGTCTTAAATACGGCCTTAAATTATAGATTTTATAATTTATTTTTTTATTACTCCTACAGTTCATGGGTACGTGGTATGAAGCGGAGAGATACTTCACCGTGCTGGAGGCGGGAAGCCGCTGCGCACTCACCAACTACACAAAAGCCGTCGATGGACGAGTCATCGTGGAGAACGAAATCACCAACCGATTGTAAGAATTTTATACTTATATGTATAAAAAATATATTGTTTGTACTCTAGAATAATATTAGTATATGGCATTATTTATGAGCCGAAATACAAGTATACGTTCGGCTTTTATTTTGTTTCGAGTCCGAATTAAATATGTTAACTTCGAATTTGAGTCGCTGATATTTAAAGGCTTAATTCGATAAATTTGCGCGATTACAGATACTTTGTTTTTTCAGTACTGGAATCAAGCGCGTCCTGTCCGGTGAGATTCGCAACGTGGTCAAGGGAGGAGAATCCAAGCTCAAAGTTAAATACTCAACACTGCCTTGTAAGTTTTCAGACATGCGTAACTATGTGTGAGATAATAAAAATAATTAATAAATCTATTAAACCCGTTATTCCATATTTCCAAAAATTGGTAGTGAACATTTGGCATCTAATTCATTCGAAATACGAATATTAATTAATTCTTGCACTTTAGTTTGCGATTACTTGAAAATTAATGAAGAAAAAATTATCACTTTGTTATATACACGTAAGGTTTGTATCTATTAGGTACATTTAACTTTATTAGTTATATATAATTATTAATAATTAATAATCTGATTTTTCCAGTCCCTGTAGAAACTGAGTACACGATACTGGACACTGATTACGATACCTATGCCGTCGTCTGGTCTTGCTCTGGTTACGGGCCGGTAGTCAACACACGTGAGTCATTTTAGTATAAATATTGTCAATATTTCATTGGGAATTTTTGGGGTTTATCAGGAAAAATGGCGTTCATTTTGAACAATATAGTTTGAGAACAAAATTTTCACTGTTGCCAACTGGGTGAGAGAATGAACAAAGAAATGTATATAAATCTAGGTACACCATGCCTACGTTTATGGTAAAAAATACCGTGTATATAGTGCGATACGTCTTGAAGGAATTATAAGGAACAGTTTACACCGTATTTGAATTAGGTCATTTGTGAGATTATGAGCGCTAAATGATTTTCTTCTTGCAGAGACCGTCTGGGTGATGACCCGCGAGAGGATCCCGCCGGGTACGGTGCTCCAGAAGGCGTACGGCGTTCTTGACAAGCACAAGATCAGCAGGACGTTCATCGTGAAGGCCGACCAGGAGGGATGTTCGCTGGGCGAGGCGGCCCCGGCGTCGGAACAGCCCCCAGCGGCCTCGGCGGCCCCGGCGGCGAGGAACCAGCCCCACGATGACCCCGCCCAGACAACAACACTACCGCTCGTACACTGACCCCTCACCCTCAACGGACGACCTCCATCTCACACACAATAGCTTTAATATTTATACAAATAATCTTTAGTCGTGTTAAGATTGAGAACGAGAAAGAGAAAAGCTCAGCGCGTCAGACGCGCAGTCTGTAATTTTAAGCTAATTATATCGTTTAAATAAATTTCCCAACAATTAATTATTCCTTCTTTTTTGAAACCGATTCTCTCCCCTTTTGAATCCGATAACAATTTCACTTCAGTGCGCTGCAGTTCAAGTATAAATGAACCTCTTCAGTTTTCATGAATATTAAATCGACACTGCTAACAGGAATCGTGCTCGATATTACTGCTGGATGGTACTGAAGCTGCAGAAAACACAGTTTAGTGTACCTAAACGGTATTCGTGTGTTTCTGTCTCCTGTTACTGGTTTGGTCTTTTGGTAGACCGGTTTCGGGTGCTCGCCATCTTCAGTAGCGGTGTTAGTCACTTGGGCACTTTGGATGTTTTTTGGGCGTCCTCACTGCACTGTCACTGTCACTTGTACTGGGATTATGTTAATCGGCTAATAGTCTTTGACTATCGGTCAAATATATATTTGATCACACAACTGGTCACAACTATTAGGTTCTGACTTCCAAATATACGACAGCAAACGTATCTGGTATTTACGTTTATGATCGCAGTTTTCCTGTTGACCCAAAATTTACTGAAAAAAGTTTATTTTTAGTAATCCAGTTAATCGGTGCAAGTGGGCCTTTAGTTAAGTACATTTCCGCACCACACTAAGAGGGGCGCTAGTTAATCGGTGTGGGTGCACTCATCGAACTTTAGTTAAGTACATTTCCGCATCACCCTCAGGGGGCGCTAGTTTATCGGTGCAAGTACACGCAACGAACTTTAGTTAAGTACATCTCCGCACCACACTCAGGGGGGCGCTAGTTAATCGTTGCAGGTGCACCAACGAACTTTAGTTAAGTACATTTCCGCACCACACTCAGAGGGGCGCTAGTTTATCGGTGCAAGTACGCCCAACGAACTTTAGTTAAGTACATTTCCGCACCATCCTCAGTGGGCGCTAGTTTATCTGTACAAGTGAACCAAACGAACTTTAGTTAAGTACATTTCCGCACCACACTAAGAGGGGCGCTAGTTAATCGGTGCGGGTGCACTCATCGAACTTTAGTTAAGTACATTTCCGCATCACCCTCAGGGGGCGCTAGTTTATCGGTGCAAGTACACGCAACGAACTTTAGTTAAGTACATCTCCGCACCACACTCAGTGGGCGCTAGTTTATCTGTACAAGTGAACCAAACGAACTTTAGTTAAGTACATTTCCGCACCACTCTCAGGGGGCGCTAGTTTATCGGTGCAAGTACATCCAACGAACTTTAGTTAAGTACATTTCCGCACCACCCTCAGGGGGCGCTAGCTTATCGGTCCAAGTGCACCCCGACGAACATTAGTTAACGTTTCATACCCCCCTTAGGGCACTAAACCTTGTAGGTTTTGCCCTTTCAAATGTAAAAGTTGTTCTCGTTTACATTTAGGATTTTTTATTTTAACCTAGACTCGCACTGGTAATATCGCTAAGATATAAACATAGGTACGCCTATTTATATTTTGGCAGTGTGCCCCGTACACTTTCAACTCCCTTTCGGGGACGTATATACATGGAACCCGGACTGTGGAAGTTTGAAGGCGTCCCACTGACGGTGGACAACAAATTTGACAGCCCCGGGTAAAATTCCTATTTCCTAGAGGATGTAAGAATATTTCCCTTGTCACTTATTGCGGTGAGGGCGGCCCATATATATATATATATATATATATATATATATATATATATATATATAAGGGCGCAGCTTTCACTGGCACACTTTGGCCTCGGCGCCCCCAATAGAAATTAGGCCGGGGGAGCCAACGCCAATTCCACCTTAAAACGAGACAAGTTGTAAACCAATTTAGACATCGATTCTATCCCAATTGAACTAGGCCACTGTTATCACGATGAAATTGTTTATTCCACAAGTTATTTGGTATTTGGTTTCCTTTGGAAAAGGAAAGGATCAAAGGATTTAGGTCCCAAGAAAAAGAATATGTGGATGAACTGGCGCGAGGATCAGGGGAATGCCAGCGGAGAAGCTCGTGATGTGTTGAGTGTACCAGAATCCATTGAAGTTTCCTCCGCCCAAGAATCGTACATGCGACTATATGCACTTTCTTTACGCGATTGTAAGCGGCATAATTTAGGTCGGCCCTGTCATTTCTTCAAGTGCGAATGCCCCCTCGGATTTGCATTGGGGCGATTTCTCTTTTGACTCGGATGCGCCATAAAACCTGCGGGGCGGTTATAAATTCCGAGCGTAAAAAAGTTGAGAGGTGAAAAGCGCGGTTTGGATATCCGGGAACGGTGGGTGGGGAGTCGGGAGGAGGAGGAGGTCGGCGCGATGAATGTGACTTCAGGATAACCGGGGGTCAATGTCCCGCCGCGGAAAGAGAAGCCGCCCGCTTAACGGCTATTTACCTGACCCCGTTCCGGGATATCCACTTTAAGTGCACTTTTTCACTTCAAAGTCAACGAAAGTCGTGACCCATTCCGGTCTTGAGTCCCCCTCCCCCCCACTCATCCTTCATTCAGGTCATTGTCGAGAGGGATAATCCTTTTAAGATGGGTCCTTTCGGCCAATCCTCAGTTCTGTTATTAATCTTCCGAATTAATAATATAAATCCAATCCTAAGTTAAAATAATCTATGACTGAGTCAAAAAAGTGACAGATATTTACAGAAAATTATTTACTGATTCCTTTCATCAATATAAACAAAATAGAAAATGTTATCGAAGCAGAAGCTTATTTATAATTTTTATTGTGACCGTTAAAATTTTAACAGTAATATATTTAGTTCGTGCTTTAGTAAGGTACACTACTTTACGAAATTAAATTTTTACAAAGAACTATTTTTCGTTTATAATTTACAAATTGCGATTTCGTTCCGAGATAAAAACCGGTCGTTGGGTGGAAGCCAACTGTCGTTACCGTAACAAAGTAAGGTGTGTCAATGCCATTCATCAAATTCACTTCTAATCAACTACCGCTGTCAATGGACCTAATTGCAATTCAGTAATCGTTCCACCTGTTGTCGTAATCAGCCAACACTCAATTAACCTGTTTGAGGCAAAAAAACACATTTATAAATGCCGTCGGTATCGGAGAAGTTCACATTTCGGTTGTATTCCATAAAAGTTTCTCCACGTTGTCGCGATTTCACTGCCGAAATATTGTCCTTATCGCCGTCTGTTTTAAATTAAATTTAAAAATTAAATTTATAAGATAATTTATAATTTAATTTTTGACAGTTGTTCCGATTTTATCTAGTTTTTAGTAGGGAGCCCAGGGGAAACCCCCGTAAAAGTTCTGAGCGGAATTTCCGATAAGTACCCCGAGGTGTCTACCGCGGGCTACTTCTAAGACGAGTCAATGAGTCGGCTGAAGCCCGGTTTACCTGGAGGGAAAATAAGCTGACCCAGAAAGGACGGGGAGAAGAGGGAGACAGAGAGAGGCGGAGGAGGAGGCGGAGGAGGAGGCGGAGGAGGAGGAGGAGGAGGAGGAGGAAGAGAACTGCGCTACAGTTGGGCCAGCACACTCATCCAACCTGCACCGACACACAACTGCCACCTCCCAACCAACTCATAACAGTAGTAAGTACCGAAATATTCAACCGCCATTTAACCCCTATAGCTTACTAATATTATACAATCTGTGGCCAATGTAACATTATAATTAAGATAATTGAATTATCTCTCAAAACTAACCCCTCATGTTGTGCCCAAAGGGTATCCGACTAGTCGAAAGACTAGTTCACTAGATTCACTTAGTAACATAGAGGAGGGCGGTCGAGATTACCGCCGAAAGGCCGAGGCCAGAGATTAGTGGTAATTTTATTTGTTGATGCATTAAATATTCTGAAAAATTTAATCTACTCGATTGTCCCGGCCATTATCGTGGTGAGTTCTTTTCCCGGCGGTATAAAATTTTGACCCTTTCCTTTGTTCGATTAGTGAATTCCGAGTCATTGTTAGCACAGAAGATACGGGCAATTTAATTTGATTTTAAATTTTATTTATAGCGCTAAACTCTACCGACCTCGAAGTAGGAGCCGAGTTGGAATATATCTTTGGGCTCGAAACCGCTTCTGTGGAACTTTCGGAGGGTAAATTATCATAAGGGTGACTCGACGGGAAGCGGGACTAAAAATAGATTTCCCCGATCCCTTCCACCAAATGAACGTACTGTTATCTGGGATGACGCGAATAAATAAATATCCAGCTGACAGTAATAACACGTTTCGCTCGTACTGTTTCCACAGTAACCAAATTACTAGTCCGGCGTTCGAACCCTCGATGGATGAAATTTATAAGTTACTCGTCGGTTTATAATTAGGTTTCGCAGTATTAACATCGTTAGAAAATTCACTTAAGTTCGTTACGCTAGAGGGTCAAAGTTTAATGTCCGGTATTGTTCCCGTCGGCCGAAGGAGCGACTCGAGCCCGATTTAATGGGCCGTTAGGGATTTATGATAATTGCTCAGTGTTCTGGCTCGGGTCTATAATTAATAGCTCGTTACGGAAGTCCGAAGTCGTCCAGCTCACGATTAGTCATAGAAAGAAACCGTTAACTTGCAGCTGTGAACCCCTAACTTTTCGACCACTTCTCTCGGAGACTTTAACGAACGGTTAGGAAAGGTGACGCCGTCAACTCAGAAATTGGACGATTGGTAATATTCTTCCAGTAACTCTCCCTTTCGCACAATATCATGCTACCCCAATTGAGAATTCTGGTATTCGCACGTACCCAATATTCTACATCGTTTCGGTATTAAGATCTGTTTATGTTAGAATATCTCAAGCGTTGTTTAATGTTTTTGAATAACACCATTGTTGTTACCTCGTGTGTCAATTCATTCTTGAAAGTCAAGAACAAAACATTCAATCGCTGATAATTGAATAAACTCCAGTTAACCGAAATATAGGTTGTGATATCTACTTTCGGAATCTTGAGTTTCCCTTTTTTTCAAATTTGTTCATGTCTTAAATTACATCAAATGATGTTATCAACATAGTTTTAAAAAAATATGCGAATTTTTAATGGTTAGCAATGTTATTCATTCAAACGACCGCAGTATTAAAATAAATATGGAATGAGGACACCGTGGTGTAGACTAGTTTTTCTAAGTAGCTTTCGTAAATCTAAAACTGTCTTCCTAGCAATATGACTCTGGTATTGGGTGGCGGAATATTGTTCATACCGGAACAACATTACCGACATCGATAGCCCTTTTTTTAAATAGGTTCAGTATGATTTACGAGCGCCATGTTGATTATTATTATTGAAGACCAGTTCTGGCAAATAGGGGACAAATGGAAAGCTGCGTCGCGCCAAAGATCCGGATGTCATAAAAGAATGTTGGGACTTCAAACGGTCCTTATGTAGGTCATGCGAAACTCTACAGTCATAATAATCCAACGGTTCCTATGCTGACCGTTCAAAGCTTTGGCTAATTATTTTTACAAAAGTAGGCCAAATTCTAAAACAAACGGGTTGAACTATTTGTCATTGACATTTTATTTCCTGCCGTCTTTTAAAATTAACTTCTATTTCATGCTTCGTTTTTGGCATACATACGTCGGATTGTAAATAAAAGACTGCTGGCTAATCTGGAGTGGTCGCGTCCTTTACAGCTTGAGGACTTGTACGAATTAGTGATCTTGTACGGAACTGTTCTGGCTTTCGATTGACGGGTAACTTGAGGAAGTGGAGACGTTTGACCTGTGGCTGGGCGGGAAAAGAAAATATGCGGCAATAATTATGACTGGGACTCCTGAAATATGCCTGGAAGTAGGCCTCCTTTCACCGCTGCCACTTGGCGCTGGGGTTATTTTTTGTGGTGACAATTATGCCGGGCCCTCGAAATCCAATTCCTTCGGGCCCCCTCCAATCTATAGAGGGGGAGGCTACTGCGGTCTTTGGTTAATTAAAAGTTCAATCGAAACGGCTCGACCTCCTTTGTCTGCTATCTACATCTCTCACGTACGTTTCAAATTAATAAAAACCGTAAATTCCGTACGGCGCAGTTACTGTCCTCACAGTCTCAGGACAGTAACTCCTATACAACTCGGAGGCGAAGATAAGATGATAAATAACACAATATCTCATTTTTACACTCGCTGATTTGACCTACCCTAGACAGGTGTCAGGTTCCAGTTATCCTTTAACTCATAACGTATGAACCCATTATTGATATACCTTTATTGGCTTCTTTCGTAAAGCTATTGTAGCAGTTGATGAGCGGGGTATCATTCAGTAAATTATTTCTAAGAAGTGCGTTGTATTAAATACACGATTGAATAGTGATACTTCGAGGAAAAGATGCTACATGTTGAGGAATGAAAATCGCCACGAATATTCGCCGTCCCTTCAGTTTTTCCCCCGAGTACGATAGATCTCCTTAAGAAACCTAGGTCTTAAGCGGTTAGTAAGGCGGGATTGACACATTGAGCTTAACACACTTTCACGCCCTTGCCCCACCTCCACTGGGCAGGCCCTGATTGAGGTCACTTGAGCGAAGACGATGGACCCGATTTATACTTGGAACGGGTGTTGACACGAGCAAACGGCAATGAGGAATATACCAAGGAATAAAAGAAGTAAATAAGAGTTATTCAATGATTGAATCAATTCGGTTGACATTGGCTCTTTGAATCGTCTTAGGTTAAGGAAGAACTAATCGATGGAACCGAAAAGCCCAAATTGTGTGCAAGGGCATCCTTTTTATCGTATAATGCGGCATACACTAGGCAAGGCATTTTTGGTAGCCGCAGATGCGCGCTAGTTTTGGTAGTAGATTTCCGTTTTTCTTTCTGATGTCCGATATTTTTGTTTTTTAAAACTGCCATATTTCCCGTTGTGACATATTTTACCGGTGCGGTGTACCAACTTATGGTAAGTTTTTACGCCTGTCTCTTCTTGACCGTGGCTGTTATTGTGGTTCGATTCAATGACTGTTTCTAGACCCACTCTATTTTTTTGGTCTAGCAAAAGACCAAACCAGCGAGAGGAGACAGAAACACAACATGTCTACGTTACAATGATTACTATTTTAATACGCCCTGGATTCTTTTACAGAGACAAACCAACCATGGCTGTGACTGCAATACTTCTGATGTTCGCTACATTTTACCAAGTTATGCCTTCGGATGCGCAAGTCCCATTCCTAGGCGTTTGTCCAGAAGTTAAAACAATGTCAACATTTTCAGCTACTAAGGTATAAAATTCGGTTTATCCACCTTTTGGTTATACAATCTGGATTAAGGAATGTACTACAAACATTCCATCTTTAGCTGTAAAAATTTGCCGTCGTTAAATATTAGCCTCATTTTAATCGAACGATTTATTCAACAGTTCAGAGGCAAATGGTACGAGGCCGAAAGGTATTTCTCAGTTTTTGAATTCGCCGGCAAGTGCGTGAATTCTAACTACACCGACGGGTTTGATAATTCGATGAACGTTATCAGCAAGCAGACAAGTTCATTGTAAGTATTCATTTGAGGTATTCGTCTGCGGATCTATGTCCTATCGAAGTCCTAGTGGGTCTAGCTAAGAAGCAAAAAGAAAAATCGCAAGTCCAACGATAAATACGTATTCATTCCTAATCCACACAGTTTTATAGAAAATTTGATATAATATATATATTTAACCATCATGAAGTAAAACATTATAACCGATTAAATATTTGCATAGGACTGGAATACATTCAACTATTGAAGGAGAGGTTCGCATTAACGATAAGGATCCTTCTAAACTGAACGTGAAATTTCCTTACTTGCCACGTACGTACTCTATTTTAAATTAATTTAAGATTAACATAATTCACAAATATATTTTATACTTTAAAGTGTTAAAAACTATGCGTTTTCTTTTCTAATCATTCTATTATCTGTTAAGTGTCGATAGATGCACCCTATTGGATTTTGGATACGGATTATGAAAATTATGCTGTTGTCTGGTCGTGCACCAACTTTGGAATATTCAGTGCAAGTAAGACGCTAAAGTCAAACGTATATAACTAATAAGAGCCACGTATCTTGACTATTTTATTTTCAAATAACCATTTCTCCATTTTCCTTTTGTACTTCCAGGGTGTGCATGGATTTTGACAAGAGCCCGCAATCCCACAATAGAAGTTATGGAAAAAGCGTACGGTATCATAGACAAAAATGAAATCAGCAAGGCTTACTTCATTCGAACAGACCAAAAGAATTGCCCCGACGATTATTAAGTGTATTAAGAACGACAAAATGCTTTCCATATTGTTGATATTGGCACAGAAATTTTGTTACTAATGCATATTTCGTATTTATTATCAGAAGACTGCAATAGGTACAATTTAAAATTATTTTCAAGTGTTAGATCTAGAATAACCAATTTTTTCTCTAGCATTTTTAAGTTGTCACATCATCAGTAATCGAGAGAACTAATTATTTATTGCAATGAATGATCTGAATATTTTTAACAATATTTAAGTATAAGCGATAATTTATTTATTTAATTTTTAAATGCTATGTTGTTATGATAGAATCGGTTAGAATTTATTTATTTTCTTGCACATGTCTTAGGTTATTAAAATATTGGTGAGGAATAGAATAGCATAAAAAACATATTTGATATTTGGAGTTAAGTATTATTTATTGTTTTGTAATGTGGAAAACATTTACCACTGTGTTGTTTTTATGAAGGTTTGAAATATACGTGAATTTTAAAATAAAATGTGTATATTTAGATTTATTAATTGTAATCTCTCACTAATATTATTCCTAAAACTTATCCATTTCAATTGAAATACTAATAATTACTTCTTACTTTTAGTAAAATATTACTCTGAACATAACATGAAAATCGAATGGAACATGTCATTTAAAGAAAATAATGTAATACTAACCATTATTTTGGATTACTACTAATTATTTTGGACATACTGACCTTATTCTGCGTGCAGAATATCAATTTCAGGCAGAACATGGAAGGGTAAGCCTCTCGTAAGATGGTAATTTAATTCCGTAGTATGACGGCGCTAATACTAAAGCCCGCACAACGCGTATTGCCGAATTGCAGATCCGCCGCGCCGTACTCACCGTCAATAATTAAACCCCCCGTGCACTACAGTTGGAGGACATTGTGTACATTTTCTCTTTAAGAAATCATATGAATTTGAGTCAACCATAATTCAGTAAAAAAATTAGAAAAACATAATAAACTAGCGCCCCCCCTGACTGTGGTGCGGAAGTGTACTTAACTAAAAATCGCTGTGTGCACTTCCACCGATAAAATAGTGCTCCCTGTGGGTGGTGTGGAAATGTACTTAACTAAGGTTCGTTGTGTGCACTTGTACCAATAAACTGGCGCCCCCGAGGGTGGTTATCGGTGCACCAAAGCAGCGACCAAAAAAGCGAGATGAGATAGAAGCACAGAAGACTTGGTATGTATACTAATAAGTTTACAAATTGTCCATGTGGCATTTATAGGATAAGTACGACAAATATTATTTTCTTCTTACTTATCCTATTATTCAGTTAGTAAATACCTTTTAGGTGTCTTTTGTTAGGTACCTTTTGTGTGGCATATGTTTTGGGTTCAAAGTTCAAAAATCAGATCTTCGAGATTCTGAAATAGCAATAACAACAATATAGAGTCTCATCGGAAATGAGCTGGGGCAGATCAAACAGACATTGAACAAAATAGTTGCGGTACAATTTCAAATAATTGACATTCAATCCCCCACGTATTATAGTGCCTGAATTTTAATTGAAATGTTGCACTCTCTGTTTTCAGATCTCTGATCATATGCAGCTATACTTCGATGATTTATGACAGTATATTTCATTTTTTATGTAAGGCGGAACGAATATTTTGCAAAAGCTTTACGGCGAACAACCGGATTATGCACTTGAAAAGAACGGCGGAAGCGTTTATTCGATCCTTGCCACCCAAGCCTATGCTCCTCATTCGGTCGCCGTCACCGTCTATGGAATTACCGTCTGGAGACACATTTCAAGCAGCCCTCGCACTGTTTTAAAGACATATTTAATAATTTTAATTAATCACTTAATTTACTAAATTAAAACATACAGTTTGTGGTATCGTTGCGCCCGTCCATGCTATGTTTAGCCGGTTATTAAAAGAAAGAGAAATAAAGCCGTTGCTTTTAAATGCAGAACATTCGGAGAATCCTCACTGAAATTATAGAAAAAAATCTTGAAAGTTTTATGCAATAATAATAATAAAATAATGATAACCAATACTGATTTTAGAGGTCGTGGCGCGATACGGCAAGAACGCGTTAGACCCGCAGTTAAATTCTGCGGTAACGGACTTAATTTTTATTTATTATGTTTTTTAATTTTATTACCGAATTATGGTCAACTGAAATTAATATGAAATCGTAAAAAGAATATGTGCGCAATGCGGGTGGTTTAATTACGGGCGGTGAGTACGGCGCAACGGATCTGCAATTCGGCAATACGCGTTGTGCGGGCTTTAGTATTAGCGCCGTCATATAGCGGTATTTAATTTCCATCTTTAGCGAGGCTTACGCTTCCCTGTTCGGCCTAAAATTGATATCCTGTATGCAATAGAAGGTACAGCATAGATACAATTATATATTTTATATAATTTATATTTTAGTCACCTCACTTTGGATGTGTTTTGGGCATCCTCACTGCACTGTCACTGTCACTTCTACTGGGATTCTATTAATCGGCTCAAGTCATATATCTGATCACACAACTGGTCACAACTATATGAGGTTATGACTTCCATATATATGATAGGAAACCTACATATATTAGTATATAGGAAACATATATGTACAGTTTTCCTTTTGATCGAAAATTAATTGCTCAAAATTTATTTTTAGTAATTTAGTTAATCGTTGCTATTGCACACAACGAACTTTAGTTCAGCACATATCCGCACCACCCTCAGGGGGCGCTAGTTTATCGGTGCCAGTGCACACAACAAACTCTACTTAAGTACATTTCCGCACCACCCGAAGGGGGCGCTAGTTTCTCGATGCATCAAACCAGCGACCAAAAAAGTCAGATGAGATAGAAGGACACGAAATCTAGAAGGCGGGTTATTTCCACAGTAAGAGTTTTCACGTACGTTCTGGAAGGTGTATGTTCGGCGTCTTTCAATTCATTGTGTTCGAAAACTGTGATAGCTAATACTGCTGGTTCATGGAGGTGACACTTCCCTAACCGTCGGTGCCGGGCGTATTTCAGGGCCTGATACATCCCGGAGAGTGTTGGGCGTTCCGCGGTGAAGGCAACATCGTGCTGCAGATGTCGAGGAGAATTATAGTCACTTCGGTTACCGTCGAACACATACCGAAAACGCTGACAACTATGGGCAACACGGATTCGGCACCGCAGTACTTTGCGGTACTGGTAAGTGCTTTAAACCCTCTTAAGAGCAATTGCGAAATTTTAATAAAAGGGGAAAAATAATTTTCATAATTTTCTTTTTTTGACTTTGTAGGGGTTCGAAACTGTGGACCACTTTCCCGACATGTGGCAACGCCTCGACGATTTCGAATACCGTCAGGACGGACCGCCCAGACAACAATTCTACACCGAAGTGAAGGTAAAATAAGGCAAAAAAATCACATGCGAATTTATAATATTTTGCTACATCAAAGTCCGATTCTTTTATGTAAATACGAAACCTAAATATGTTTCCAGATGCTACCCGACGGCAGTCCGATGAGCTTTCATTTGGTTCAGTTCGACTTCAAAACGAACCACGGCACTTTACACTTACCGACTCAGAGTTCATGGTAAAAAGTAAAGCCAGTGAACAATATCAAGATAAAAGAGACTAGTTCTAGAATATTAATGTTGTTATTTTTAAGAGTTGTTTGTTATTCCCCATTGAATAATGATATTTTTCAATTAAAACTTTTAGTATGTTGTCAGAACGCGTTGACCAGAATTAAATTCTACGAGAACGGACTTAATTTTTATTTATTATGATTTTTAATTTTTACAGAATTATGGTTGACTCAAATTCATAATTCTTAAAAAGAATATGTGCTCAATGCCCTCAACCGTTAAAGTAAGCGGGGGGTTTAATCTATGGAGGGTGAGTACGGCGCGGCGGATCTGCAATTCGGCAATACGCGTTGTGCGGGCTTTAGTATTAGCGCCGTCATATAGCGGTATTTAATTTCAATCTTGAGCGAGGCTTACGCTTCCCTGTTCGGCCTGAAATTGATATGCTGTAACGAATAGAAGATACAGCACAGATAGAATTATATTTTTTATATAATTTATAAAATTGCACCACACTTCACTTTGGATGTTTTTTGGGCATCCTCACTGCACTGTCTCTGACACTTGTACTGGGATTCTATTAATCGGCTCAAGTCATTGTCGGACTATCGGTCAAATATATATTTGGTCACACAACTGGTTACAGCTATATGAGGTTCTGACTTCCAAATATATGATAAGAAACCTATCTTGTATTGTGTATTTACGATCATAAAAGTTTTTCTGTTGATCCAAAATTAATGGAAAAATTCATTTTTAGTAATCTAGTTAATCATTGCTAGTGCACACAACGATTTCCGCACCATCCTAAGTGGGCGCTAGTTTATCGGTATAAGTCAACGAACTTTAGTTAAGTACATGTCCGCACCATCCTCAAGGGGCGCTAGTTTATCGGTACCAGAGCACATATCGAACTTTAGTGAAGTACTTTCCGCACCATGCTCAGGGGCGCTAGTTTCTCGATGGACCAAACCAGCGCCCAAAAAGTCAGATGAGATAGAAGGACACGAAATCTAGAAGGCGGGTTATTTCCACAGTAAGAGTTTTCACGTACGTTCTGGAAGGTGTATGTTTGGCGTCTTTCCATTCATTGTGTTCGAAAACTGTGATAGCTAATACTGCTCGTTCATGGAGGTGACACTTCCCTAACCGTCGGTGCCGGGCGTATTTCAGGGCCTGATACATCCCGGAGAGTGTTGGGCGTTCCGCGGTGAAGGCAACATCGTGCTGCAGATGTCGAGGAGAATTATAGTCACTTCGGTTACCGTCGAACACATACCGAAAACGCTGACAACTATGGGCAACACGGATTCGGCACCGCAGTACTTTGCGGTACTGGTAAGTGCTTTAAACCCTCTTAAGAGCAATTGCGAATTTTAATAAAAGCGGAAAATAATTTTCATGATTTTCTTTTTACTTGTAGGGGACGAAACTGTGGACCACTTTCCCGACAGGTGGCAACGCCTCGACGATTTCGAATACCGTCAGGACGGACCGCCCATGACAACAATTCTACACCGAAGTGAAGGTAAAATAAGGCAAAAATCACAGGCGAATTTATAATGAATTGCTATATGAAGTCCGATTCTTTTAAGTAAATACGAAACCTAAATATGTTTCCAGATGCTACCCGACGGCAGTCCGATGAGCTTTCATTTGGTTCAGTTCGACTTCAAAACGAACCACGGCACTTTACTTACCGACTCAGAGTTCATGGTAAAAGAGTAAAAGCCAGTGACCAATATCAAGATAAAAGAGACTAGTTCTAGAATATTAATGTTGTTATTTTTTAAAGAGTTGTTTGTTATTCCCCATTGAATAATGATATTTTCAATTAAAACTTTTTAGTATGTTGTCAGAACGCGTTGACCAGAATTAAATTCTACGAGAACGGACTTAATTTTTTATTTATTATGATTTTTAATTTTTTACAGAATTATGGTTGACTCAAATTCATATGAATTCTTAAAAGAATATGTGCTCAATGCCCTCCAACCTTAATAAGCGGGGGTTTAATTATGGACGGGTGAGTACGGCGCGGCGGATCTGCAATTCGGCAATACGCGTTGTGCGGGCTTTAGTATTAAGCGCCGTCATATAGCGGTATTTAATTTCAATCTTGAGCGAGGCTTACGCTTCCCGTTCGGCCTGAAATTGATATCCTGTAACGAATAGAAGATACAGCACAGATAGAATTATATTTTTTATATAATTTATAAAATTGCACCACACTTCACTTTGGATGTTTTTTGGGCATCCTCACTGCACTGTCCCTGTCACCTGTACTGGGATTCTGTTAATCGGCTCAAGTCATTGTCGGACTATCGGTCAAATATATATTTGGTCACACAACTGGTTACAACTATATGAGGTTCTTACTTCCAAATATATAATACGAAACCTATCTTGTATTTGTGTATTTACGATCATAAAAATTTTTCTGTTGATCCAAAATTAATGGAAAAAATTCATTTTTAGTAATCTAGTTAATCATTGCTAGTGCACACATCGAACTTAAGTGTAGTACATTTCCGCACCACCCGGAAGGAAGCGCTAGTTTCTCGATGCATCAAACCAGCGACCAAAAGTCAGATGAGATAGAAGGACACGAAATCTAGAAGGGCGGGTTATTTCCACAGTAAAATTTTCACGAACGTTCTGGAAGGTGTATGTTGGCGTCTTTCCTCGTGGAAATGACACTTTAACCGTCGGTGCCGGGCGTATTTCAGGGCCTGATACATCCCGGAGAGTGTTGGGCGTTCCGCGGTGAAGGCAACATCGTGCTGCAGATGTCGAGGAGA
The DNA here is from genome assembly GCA_019843655.1 of Lethocerus indicus. Classification (NCBI taxonomy): domain Eukaryota; kingdom Metazoa; phylum Arthropoda; class Insecta; order Hemiptera; family Belostomatidae; genus Lethocerus; species Lethocerus indicus. The sequence continues at coordinate 10,398,462 of JACDQD010000007.1, read as the reverse complement.
ATTATAGTCACTTCGGTTACCGTCGAACACATACCGAAAACGCTGACAACTATGGGCAACACGGATTCGGCACCGCATACTTTGCGGTACTGGTAAGTGCTTTAAACCCTCTTAAGAGCAATTGCGACATTTTAATAAAAGCGAAAATAATTTTCATGATTTTCTTTTTGACTACTCTGTAGGGTTCGAAACTGTGGACCACTTTCCCGACAGGTGGCGACGCCTCGGCGATTTCGAATACCGTCAGGACGGACCGCCCAGACAACAATTCTACACCGAAGTGAAGGTAAAATAAGGCATAAAATCACAGGCGAATTTATAATGAATTGCTATGAAGTCCGATTCTTTTAAGTAAATACGAAACCTAAATATGTTTCCAGATGCTACCCGACGGCAGTCGATGAGCTTTCATTTGGTTCAGTTCGACTTCAAAACGAACCACGGCACTTTACACTTACCGACTCAGAGTTCATGGTAAAAAGTAAAGCCAGTGACCAATATCAAGATAAAGAGACTAGTTCTAGAATATTAATGTTGTTATTTTTTAAGAGTTGTTTGTTATTCCCCATTGAATAATGATATTTTCAATTAAAACTCTTTAGTATGTTGTCAGAACGCGTTGACCAGAATTAAATTCTACGAGAACGGACTTAATTTTTATTTATTATGATTTTAATTTTTTACAGAATTATGGTTGACTCAAATTCATAATTCTTAAAAGAATATGTGCTCAATGCCCTCAACTTTCAATAAGCGGGAGTTTAATTATGGACGGTGAGTACGGCGCGGCGGATCTGCAATTCGGCAATACGCGTTGTGCGGGCTTTAGTATTAGCGCCGTCATATAGCGGTATTTAATTTCAATCTTGAGCGAGGGCTTACGCTTCCCGTTCGGCCTGAAATTGATATCTTGTAACGAATAGAAGATACAGCACAGATAGAATTATATTTTTATATAATTTATAAAATTGCACCACACTTCACTTTGGATGTTTTTGGCATCCTCACTGCACTGTCTCTGACACTTGTACTGGGATTCTGTTAATCGGCTCAAGTCATTGTCGGACTATCGGTCAAATATATATTTGGTCACACAACTGGTTACAACTATATGAGGTTCTTACTTCCAAATATATAATAGAAACCTATCTTGTATTTGTGTATTTACGATCATAAAATTTTTCTGTTGATCCAAAATTAATGGTAAAGTATTCATTTTTAGTAATCTAGTTTATCGGTATTGCTAGTGCACACATCGAACTTAAGTGTAGTACTATTTCCGCACCATGCTCGAAGGGGCGCTAGTTTCTCAGATGACATCAAACCAGCGACCAAAAGTCAGATGAGATGAAGGACACGAAATCTAGAGGCGGGTTATTTCCACAGTAAGAATTTTCACGAACGTTCTGGAAGGTGTATGTTCGGCGTCTTTCCATCATTAATGGAAATGCACTTCCCTAAACGTCGGTGCCGGGCGTATTTCAGGGCCTGATACATCCCGGAGTGTTGGGCGTTCCGCGGTGAAGGCAACATCGTGCTGCAGATGTCGAGGAGAATTATAGTCACTTCGGTTACCGTCGAACACATACCGAAAACGCTGACAACTATGGGCAACACGGATTCGGCACCGCAGTACTTTGCGGTACTGGTAAGTGCTTTAAACCCTCTTAAGAGCAATTGCCACATTTTAATAAAAGCGGAGAAATAATTTTCATGATTTTCTTTTTTCTACTCTGTAGGGGTTCGAAACTGTGGACCACTTTCCCGACAGGTGGCGACGCCTCGGCGATTTCGAATACCGTCAGGACGGACCGCCCAGACAACAATTCTACACCGAAGTGAAGGTAAAATAAGGCATAAAATCACAGGCGAATTTATAATGAATTGCTATATGAAGTCCGATTCTTTTAAGTAAATACGAAACCTAAATATGTTTCAGATGCTACCCGACGGCAGTCAATGAGCTTTCATTTGGTTCAGTTCGACTTCAAAACGAACCACGGCACTTTACACTTACCGACTCAGAGTTCATGGTAAAGAGAGTAAAGCCAGTGACCAATATCAAGATAAAAGAGACTAGTTCTAGAATATTAATGTTGTTATTTTTTAAGAGTTGTTTGTTATTCCCCATTGAATAATGATATTTTCAATTAAAACTCTTTAGTATGTTGTCAGAACGCGTTGACCAGCAATTAAATTCTACGAGAACGGACTTAATTTTTATTTATTATGATTTTTAATTTTTACAGAATTATGGTTGACTCAAATTCATATAATTCTTAAAAGAATATGTGCTCAATGCCCTGCAACCTTCAATAAGCAGGGGTTTAATTATGGACGGTGAGTACGGCGCGGCGGATCTGCAATTCGGCAATACGCGTTGTGCGGGCTTTAGTATTAGCGCCGTCATATAGCGGTATTTAATTTCAATCTTGAGCGAGGCTTACGTTTCCCCGTTCGGCCTGAAATTGATATCTTGTAACGAATAGAAGATACAGCACAGATAGAATTATATTTTTATATAATTTATAAAATTACCACACTTCACTTTGGATGTTTTTGGGCATCCTCACTGCACTATCCTGTCACTGTACTGGGATTCTATTAATCGGCTCAAGTCATTGTCGGACTATCGGTCAAATATATATTTGGTCACACAACTGGTTACAACTATATGAGGTTCTTACTTCCAAATATATAATACAAAACCTATCTTGTATTTGTGTATTTACGATCATAAAATTTTCTGTTGATCCAAAATTAATGGAAAAATTCATTTTAGTAATCTAGTTAATTTCATTGCTAGTGCACACATCGAACTTAAGTGTAGTACATTTCCGCACCACCCGAAGGGGCGCTAGTTTCTCGATGCATCAAACCAGCGACCAAAAGTCAGATGAGATTGAAGGACACGAAATCTAGAAGGCGGGTTATTTCCACAGTAAAATTTTCACGAACGTTCTGGAAGGTGTATGTTCGGCGTCTTTCCTCGTTAATGAAATGACACTTCCCTAACCGTCGGTGCCGGGCGTATTTCAGGGCCTGATACATCCCGGAGAGTGTTGGGCGTTCCGCGGTGAAGGCAACATCGTGCTGCAGATGTCGAGGAGAATTATAGTCACTTCGGTTACCGTCGAACACATACCGAAAACGCTGACAACTATGGGCAACACGGATTCGGCACCGCGGTACTTTGCGGTACTGGTAAGTGCTTTAAACCCTCTTAAGAGCAATTGCGACATTTTAATAAAAGCGGAGAAATAATTTTCATAATTTTCTTTTTGACTTGTAGGGTTCGAAACTGTGGACCACTTTCCCGACAGGTGGCGACGCCTCGGCGATTTCGAATACCGTCAGGACGGACCGCCCAGACAACAATTCTACACCGAAGTGAAGGTAAAATAAGGCAAAAATCACAGGCGAATTTATAATATTGCTATATGAAGTCCGATTCTTTTTAAGTAAATACGAAACCTAAATATGTTTCAGATGCTACCCGACGGCAGTCGATGAGCTTTCATTTGGTTCAGTTCGACTTCAAAACGAACCACGGCACTTTACACTTACCGACTCAGAGTTCATGGTAAAGAGAGTAAAGCCAGTGACCAATATCAAGATAAAAGAGACTAGTTCTAGAATATTAATGTTGTTATTTTTTAAGAGTTGTTTGTTATTCCCCATTGAATAATGATATTTTTCAATTAAAACTCTTTAGTATGTTGTCAGAACGCGTTGACCAGCAATTAAATTCTACGAGAACGGACTTAATTTTTATTTATTATGATTTTTAATTTTTTTACAGAATTATGGTTGACTCAAATTCATATTAATTCTTAAAAAGAATATGTGCTCAATGCCCTCCAACTGTTAGTAAGCGGGGGGTTTAATTATTGACGGTGAGTACGGCGCGGCGGATCTGCAATTCGGCAATACGCGTTGTGCGGGCTTTAGTATTAGCGCCGTCATATAGCGGTATTTAATTTCAATCTTGAGCGGGCTTACGTTTCCCGTTCGGCCTGAAATTGATATGCTTGTAACGAATAGAAGATACAGCACAGATAGAATTATATTTTTATATAATTTATAAAATTGCACCACACTTCACTTTGGATGTTTTTGGGCATCCTCACTGCACTATCTCTGACACTGTACTGGGATTCTATTAATCGGCTCAAGTCATTGTCGGACTATCGGTCAAATATATATTTGGTCACACAACTGGTTACAACTATATGAGGTTCTTACTTCCAAATATATAATACGAAACCTATCTTGTATTTGTGTATTTACGATCATAAAATTTTCTGTTGATCCAAAATTAATGGAAAAATTCATTTTAGTAATCTAGTTAATCATGCAGTTAGTTAAGTAGTTCCGCACAAGGGGCGCATCGAACTTAAGTGTAGTACTATTTCCGCACCATGCTCAGGGCGCTAGTTTCTCGATGCATCAAACCAGCGACCAAAAAGTCAGATGAGATAGAAGGACACGAAATCTAGAAGGCGGGTTATTTCCACAGTAAAGTTTTCACGTACGTTCTGGAAGGTGTATGTTCGGCGTCTTTCCATTCATTATGTTCGAAAACTAATGATAGCTAAATTCATGTACACTTCCCTAACCGTCGGTGCCGGGCGTATTTCAGGGCCTGATACATCCCGGAGAGTGTTGGGCGTTCCGCGGTGAAGGCAACATCGTGCTGCAGATGTCGAGGAGAATTATAGTCACTTCGGTTACCGTCGAACACATACCGAAAACGCTGACAACTATGGGCAACACGGATTCAGCACCGCGGTACTTTGCGGTACTGGTAAGTGCTTTAAACCCTCTTAAGAGCAATTGCGACATTTTAATAAAAGCGGAGAAATAATTTTCATGATTTTCTTTTTTCTACTCTGTAGGGGTTCGAAACTGTGGACCACTTTCCCGACAGGTGGCGACGCCTCGGCGATTTCGAATACCGTCAGGACGGACCGCCCAGACAACAATTCTACACCGAAGTGAAGGTAAAATAAGGCAAAAAAATCACATGCGAATTTATAATATTTTGCTACATCAAAGTCCGATTCTTTTATGTAAATACGAAACCTAAATATGTTTCCAGATGCTACCCGACGGCAGTCCGATGAGCTTTCATTTGGTTCAGTTCGACTTCAAAACGAACCACGGCACTTTACACTTACCGACTCAGAGTTCATGGTAAAGAGAGTAAAGCCAGTGACCAATATCAAGATAAAAGAGACTAGTTCTAGAATATTAATGTTGTTATTTTTTTAAGAGTTGTTTGTTATTCCCCATTGAATAATGATATTTTTCAATTAAAACTCTTTAGTATGTTGTCAGAACGCGTTGACCAGCAATTAAATTCTACGAGAACGGACTTAATTTTTATTTATTATGATTTTTAATTTTTTACAGAATTATGGTTGACTCAAATTCATATGAATTCTTAAAAAGAATATGTGCTCAATGCCCTGCAACCTTAATAAGCAGGGGTTTAATTATGGACGGTGAGTACGGCGCGGCGGATCTGCAATTCGGCAATACGCGTTGTGCGGGCTTTAGTATTAGCGCCGTCATATAGCGGTATTTAATTTCAATCTTGAGCGAGGCTTACGCTTCCCCGTTCGGCCTGAAATTGATATCTTGTAACGAATAGAAGATACAGCACAGATACAATTATATTTTTTATATAATTTATAAAATTGCACCACACTTCACTTTGGATGTTTTTTGGGCATCCTCACTGCACTGTCCCTGTCACCTGTACTGGGATTCTGTTAATCGGCTCAAGTCATTGTCGGACTATCGGTCAAATATATATTTGGTCACACAACTGGTTACAACTATGAGGTTCTTACTTCCAAATATATAATAGAAACCTATCTTGTATTGTGTATTTACGATCATAAAAATTTTTCTGTTGATCCAAAATTAATGGAAAAATTCATTTTTTTAGTAATCGGTGCTAGTGCGAGATTTAGTTAATCATTTCCGCACCATCCTAGTGGGCGCTAGTTTATCATCGAACTTTAGTTAAGTACATTGTCCGCACCATCCTCAAGGGGCGCAGTTTATCGGTACCGCACATATCGAACTTTAGTGTAGTACATATTCCGCACCATGCTCAGGGGCGCTAGTTTCTCGATGACATCAAACCAGCGACCAAAAGTCAGATGAGATAGAAGGACACGAAATCTAGAAGGCGGGTTATTTCCACAGTAAGAATTTTCACGAACGTTCTGGAAGGTGTATGTTTCGGCGTCTTTCCTCATTGTGTTAACTGTGGCTAATACTGCTCGTTCAATGACACTTCCCTAACCGTCGGTGCCGGGCGTATTTCAGGGCCTGATACATCCCGGAGAGTGTTGGGCGTTCCGCGGTGAAGGCAACATCGTGCTGCAGATGTCGAGGAGAATTATAGTCACTTCGGTTACCGTCGAACACATACCGAAAACGCTGACAACTATGGGCAACACGGATTCGGCACCGCAGTACTTTGCGGTACTGGTAAGTGCTTTAAACCCTCTTAAGAGCAATTGCGACATTTTAATAAAAGCGGAGAAATAATTTTCATGATTTTCTTTTTTCTACTCTGTAGGGGTTCGAAACTGTGGACCACTTTCCCGACAGGTGGCGACGCCTCGGCGATTTCGAATACCGTCAGGACGGACCGCCCAGACAACAATTCTACACCGAAGTGAAGGTAAAATAAGGCATAAAATCACAGGCGAATTTATAATGAATTGCTATATGAAGTCCGATTCTTTTAAGTAAATACGAAACCTAAATATGTTTCCAGATGCTACCCGACGGCAGTCCGATGAGCTTTCATTTGGTTCAGTTCGACTTCAAAACGAACCACGGCACTTTACACTTACCGACTCAGAGTTCATGGTAAAGAGAGTAAAGCCAGTGACCAATATCAAGATAAAAGAGACTAGTTCTAGAATATTAATGTTGTTATTTTTTAAGAGTTGTTTGTTATTCCCCATTGAATAATGATATTTTTCAATTAAAACTCTTTAGTATGTTGTCAGAACGCGTTGACCAGCAATTAAATTCTACGAGAACGGACTTAATTTTTATTTATTATGATTTTAATTTTTACAGAATTATGGTTGACTCAAATTCATATGAATTCTTAAAAAGAATATGTGCTCAATGCCCTGCAACCTTCAATAAGCGGGGAGTTTAATTATGGACGGTGAGTACGGCGCGGCGGATCTGCAATTCGGCAATACGCGTTGTGCGGGCTTTAGTATTAGCGCCGTCATATAGCGGTATTTAATTTCAATCTTGAGCGAGGCTTACGTTTCCCCGTTCGGCCTGAAATTGATATCTTGTAACGAATAGAAGATACAGCACAGATAGAATTATATTTTTTATATAATTTATAAAATTGCACCACACTTCACTTTGGATGTTTTTTGGGCATCCTCACTGCACTGTCTCTGACACTTGTACTGGGATTCTATTAATCGGCTCAAGTCATTGTCGGACTATCGGTCAAATATATATTTGGTCACACAACTGGTTACAACTATATGAGGTTCTTACTTCCAAATATATAATACGAAACCTATCTTGTATTTGTGTATTTACGATCATAAAAATTTTTCTGTTGATCCAAAATTAATGGAAAAATTCATTTTAGTAATCTAGTTAATCATTGCTAGTGCACATCGAACTTAAGTGTAGTACATTTCCGCACCAGAAGGCGCTAGTTTCTCGATGCATCAAACCAGCGACCAAAAAGTCAGATGAGATTGAAGGACACGAAATCTAGAGGGCGGGTTATTTCCACAGTAAGAATTTTCACGAACGTTCTGGAAGGTGTATGTTCGGCGTCTTTCCTCGTTAATGGAAATGACACTTCCCTAACCGTCGGTGCCGGGCGTATTTCCGGGGGCCTGATACGTGCGGAGAGTGTTGGGCGTTCCGCGGTGAAGGCAACATCGTGCTGCAGATGTCGAGGAGAATTATAGTCACTTCGGTTACCGTCGAACACATACCGAAAACGCTGACAACTATGGGAAACACGCGTTCGGCACCGCAGTACTTTGCGGTACTGGTAAGTGCTTTAAACCCTCTTAAGAGCAATTGCGACATTTTAATAAAAGCGGAGAAATAATTTTCATAATTTTCTTTTTGACTCTGTAGGGGTTCGAAACTGTGGACCACTTTCCCGACAGGTGGCGACGCCTCGGCGATTTCGAATACCGTCAGGACGGACCGCCCAGACAACAATTCTACACCGAAGTGAAGGTAAAATAAGGCATAAAATCACAGGCGAATTTATAATATTGCTATGAAGTCCGATTCTTTTATGTAAATACGAAACCTAAATATGTTTCCAGATGCTACCCGACGGCAGTCCGATGAGCTTTCATTTGGTTCAGTTCGACTTCAAAACGAACCACGGCACTTTACACTTACCGACTCAGAGTTCATGGTAAGAGAGTAAAGCCAGTGACCAATATCAAGATAAAGAGACTAGTTCTAGAATATTAATGTTGTTATTTTTTAAGAGTTGTTTGTTATTCCCCATTGAATAATGATATTTTTCAATTAAAACTCTTTAGTATGTTGTCAGAACGCGTTGACCAGCAATTAAATTCTACGAGAACGGACTTAATTTTTATTTATTATGATTTTTAATTTTTTACAGAATTATGGTTGACTCAAATTCATATGAATTCTTAAAAGAATATGTGCTCAATGCCCTGCAACCTTCAATAAGCGGGGGTTTAATTATGGACGGTGAGTACGGCGCGGCGGATCTGCAATTCGGCAATACGCGTTGTGCGGGCTTTAGTATTAGCGCCGTCATATAGCGGTATTTAATTTCAATCTTGAGCGAGGCTTACGTTTCCCCGTTCGGCCTGAAATTGATATCTTGTAACGAATAGAAGATACAGCACAGATAGAATTATATTTTTATATAATTTATAAAATTGCACCACACTTCACTTTGGATGTTTTGGGCATCCTCACTGCACTGTCCTGTCACTTGTACTGGGATTCTGTTAATCGGCTCAAGTCATTGTCGGACTATCGGTCAAATATATATTTGGTCACACAACTGGTTACAACTATATGAGGTTCTTACTTCCAAATATATAATACGAAACCTATCTTGTATTTGTGTATTTACGATCATAAAAATTTTTCTGTTGATCCAAAATTAATGGAAAAAATTCATTAGTTTATCGGTAATCAACGAACTTTAGTTACATCATCCTCAAGGGGCGCTAGTGCACACATATCGAACTTTAGTGAAGTACTATTTCCGCACCATGCTCAGGGGCGCTAGTTTCTCGTGCATCAAACCAGCGACCAAAAAGTCAGATGAGATAGAAGGACACGAAATCTAGAAGGCGGGTTATTTCCACAGTAAGATTTTCACGAACGTTCTGGAAGGTGTATGTTCGGCGTCTTTCCTCATTGTGTTCGAAAATGGAAATGACACTTCCCTAACGTCGGTGCCGGGCGTATTTCAGGGCCTGATACATCCCGGAGAGTGTTGGGCGTTCCGCGGTGAAGGCAACATCGTGCTGCAGATGTCGAGGAGAATTATAGTCACTTCGGTTACCGTCGAACACATATCGAAAACGCTGACAACTATGGGCAACACGGATTCGGCACCGCGGTACTTTGCGGTACTGGTAAGTGCTTTAAACCCTCTTAAGAGCAATTGCGACATTTTAATAAAAGCGGAGAAATAATTTTCATGATTTTCTTTTTTCTACTCTGTAGGGGTTCGAAACTGTGGACCACTTTCCCGACAGGTGGCGACGCCTCGGCGATTTCGAATACCGTCAGGACGGACCGCCCAGACAACAATTCTACACCGAAGTGAAGGTAAAATAAGGCATAAAATCACAGGCGAATTTATAATGAATTGCTATATGAAGTCCGATTCTTTTAAGTAAATACGAAACCTAAATATGTTTCCAGATGCTACCCGACGGCAGTCCGATGAGCTTTCATTTGGTTCAGTTCGACTTCAAAACGAACCACGGCACTTTACACTTACCGACTCAGAGTTCATGGTAGAGAGAGTAAAACCAGTGAACAATATCAAGATAAAAGAGACTAGTTCTAGAATATTAATGTTGTTATTTTTTTAAGAGTTGTTTGTTATTCCCCATTGAATAATGATATTTTTCAATTAAAACTTTTAGTATGTTGTCAGAACGCGTTGACCAGCAATTAAATTCTACGAGAACGGACTTAATTTTTATTTATTATGATTTTTAATTTTTTACAGAATTATGGTTGACTCAAATTCATATGAATTCTTAAAAAGAATATGTGCTCAATGCCCTGCAACCTTCAATAAGCGGGGAGTTTAATTATGGACGGTGAGTACGGCGCGGCGGATCTGCAATTCGGCAATACGCGTTGTGCGGGCTTTAGTATTAGCGCCGTCATATAGCGGTATTTAATTTCAATCTTGAGCGAGGCTTACGCTTCCCTGTTCGGCCTGAAATTGATATGCTGTAACGAATAGAAGATACAGCACAGATAGAATTATATTTTTATATAATTTATAAAATTGCACCACACTTCACTTTGGATGTTTTTGGGCATCTCACTGCACTATCTCCTGACACTTGTACTGGGATTCTATTAATCGGCTCAAGTCATTGTCGGACTATCGGTCAAATATATATTTGGTCACACAACTGGTTACAACTATATGAGGTTCTTACTTCCAAATATATAATACGAAACCTATCTTGTATTTGTGTATTTACGATCATAAAAATTTTTCTGTTGATCCAAAATTAATGGAAAAAATTCATTTTTAGTAATCTAGTTAATCATTGCTAGTGCACACATCGAACTTAAGTGTAGTACATTTCCGCACCACCCGAAGGGGGCGCTAGTTTCTCGATGCATCAAACCAGCGACCAAAAAAGTCAGATGAGATTGAAGGACACGAAATCTAGAGGGCGGGTTATTTCCACAGTAAGAATTTTCACGAACGTTCTGGAAGGTGTATGTTCGGCGTCTTTCCTCGTTAATGGAAATGACACTTCCCTAACCGTCGGTGCCGGGCGTATTTCAGGGCCTGATACATCCCGGAGAGTGTTGGGCGTTCCGCGGTGAAGGCAACATCGTGCTGCAGATGTCGAGGAGAATTATAGTCACTTCGGTTACCGTCGAACACATACCGAAAACGCTGACAACTATGGGCAACACGGATTCGGCACCGCGGTACTTTGCGGTACTGGTAAGTGCTTTAAACCCTCTTAAGAGCAATTGCGACATTTTAATAAAAGCGGAGAAATAATTTTCATAATTTTCTTTTTCTACTCTGTAGGGGTTCGAAACTGTGGACCACTTTCCCGACAGGTGGCAGACATGAAAGTCCGATTCTTTTATGTAAATATGAAACCTAAATATATTTCCAGATGCTACCCGACGGTAGTCCGATGAGCTTTCATTTGGTTCAGTTCGACTTCAAAACGAACCACGGCACTTTACACTTACCGATTCAGAGTTCATGGTAAAGAGAGTAAAGCCAGTGAACAATATCAAGATAAAAGAGACTAGTTCTAGAATATTAATGTTGTTATTTTTTTAAGAGTCGTTTGTTATTCCTCCTTGAATAATTATATTTTTTAATTAAAACTCCTTAGTATGTTGTCAGAACGCGTTGACCCGGAATTAAATTCTACCAGAACGGACTTAATTTTTATTTATTATTTTTTAAAATTATTTTTACTGAAGTAGGGTTGACTTAAATTCATATGAATTCTTAAAAAGAAAATGTGCTCAATGCCCTCCAACTGTTAGTAAGCGGCGGGTTTAATTATGGCGGTGAGTACGGCGCAGTGGATCTGCAATTCGGCAATACGCGTTGTGCGGGCTTTAGTATTAGCGCCGTCATGTAGCGGTATTTAATTTCCATCTTTAGCGAGGCTTACGCTTCCCCGATTGGTCTGAAATTGATATCCTGTAAGCAATAGACGATATAGCACTGATAAAATTTTATTTTTTCTTATTTCAAAATATATATTAAGACCGTAGATTTCGTGCGCTTCCGTCTCCTCTCGCTCGGTCTTTAGCTAGTCCGGTTTCGGCGAAGGCCGAAGTAGCGGTGTTAGTGACTTTGGCACTTAGGTTGTTTCTTGACCATCCTCACTGCACTGTCACAGTCACTTGTACTGGGATTTTGTTAATGGACTCTAGTCTTTGTCGGCCTATCGGTCAAATATATATTTGATCACACAACTGTTCACAACTATTAGGTTCTGACTTCGAAATATACGTCTTGAGACCTATCTAGTATTACGCGTATACGTTTATGACTGTATTTTTCCTGTTGATTCAAAATTGATTGAAAAAAGTTTATTTTTAGTAATCTATTTGATCGGTGCAAGTAAAGTTCATTTGGTAATATTTATTTCATGCACATGTCTTAGGTTATTGGTCTTGTCTTGGTTTGGTTATTGTCTATTGGTGAGGAATAGAGTAGCATAAAAAATACATTTGATACTTGGAGTTAAGTGTTATTTATTGTTTTATAATGTGGAAAACATTTAACACTGTGTTGTCTTTATTAAGGTTTGAAATATACGTGAATTTTAAAATGAAATGTGAATATTTAGATTTATAAATTGTAATCTCTCACTATAATGCAAATATCATTCCTAAATCTCATCTATTTTAATTGAAATTCTACTAATTACTTCTTACTTTTAGTAAAATCATTTACTCTGAACATAACATGAAACTCAAATGGACCATGTGATTTAAAAAATACTATTTAATAATGACCATTATTTGGGATTACTACTAATTATTTTGGACATACTGACCTTATTCTGCGTGCAGAATATCAATTTCAGGCAGAACGAGGAAGGGTAAGCCTCTCGTAAGATCGTAATTTAATTCCGCAATATTACGGTCCTAATACTAAAGCCCGCATAACGCGTATTGCCGAATTGCAGATCCGCCGCGCCGTACTACCGTCCATAAGCGCCCCCATGAGAGTGGTGCGGAAATGTACTTAACTAAAGTTCGTTGAGTGCACTTGCACCGATAAACTAGCGCCCCCTGAGGGTGGTGCGGAAATGTACTTAACTAAAGTTCGTTTTGTGCACTCATACCGATAAACTAGCGCCCCCTGAGGGTGGTGCGGAAATGTACTTAACTAAAGTTCGTTGAGTGCACTTGCACCGATAAACTAGCGCCCCCTGAGGGTGGTGCGGAAATGTACTTAACTAAAGTTCGTTTTGTGCACTCGTACCGATAAACTAGCCCCCCCTGAGGGTGGTGCGGAAATGTACTTAACTAAAGTTCGTTGAGTGCACTTGCACCGATAAACTAGCGCCCCCTGAGGGTGGTGCGGAAATGTACTTAACTAAAGTTCGTTTTGTGCACTCGTACCGATAAACTAGCGCCCCCTGAGGGTGGTGCGGAAATGTACTTAACTAAAGTTCGTTTTGTGCACTCGTACCGATAAACTAGCGCCCCCTGAGGGTGGTGCGGAAATGTACTTAACTAAAGTTCGTTTTGTGCACTTGTACCGGTAACTAGTGCCCCTCTGGGGGTGTTACGGAAATGTACTTAACTAAAGTTCGTTTGGTGCACTTGTACCGATAAAGAGAAAATGTACCCCCCGCTTTAGAGGTTTAATTATGGACGGTGAGTACGGCGCGGCGGATCTGCAATTCGGCAATACGCGTTATGCGGGCTTTAGTATTAACGCCGTAGTACTGCGGAATTAAATTACCATCTTACGAGTGGCTTACGTTTCCTCCTGCCTGAAATTTATATTCTGTTCGCAGAATACGGTCAGTATGTCTTAAATAATTAATAGTAACGCAAAATAGATTAGTATTACATTATTTTCTTTAAATGACATGTACCATTGGAGTTTCATGGTATGTTCAAAGTAATTGATTTTACTAAAAGTAAGAAGTAATAAGTAGTATTTCAATTGAATTGGGTGAGTTTTAGGAATGATATTAGCATTATAGTGGCAGAAAACAATTTATAAATCTAAATATACATATTTTATTTTAAAGTTCACGTATATTTCAAACCTTCATAAAGACAACACAGTGGTAAATGTTTTCCACATTACAAAACAATAAATAATACTTAAGTCCAAATATCAAATATTATTTATTATCAATATAAATCATTTATATTATCATTTATATTTAAATTATTCAATATTATTTATTATCAATATAGTTTGGCATATCAAATATTACATATTATTTTTTTTGATTTTATATAATTTCAGTTGAACATAATTCAGTAAAAAAATTCTTGTACGTAATAAATTAAAATTAAATCCGTCACCGAAGAATTTAATGGGTTTTTGGAGTATCGCGCCACGTTCTCTAAAAGCAGTATTGGTTCTCATTATTATTATTGCATAAAATTATCAACATTTTTGACCTATTATTTCAGTGAGGATTCCAGATTTTCTTTTCTCAATGTTCTGCAAATAACCGGTTAAATTTCACTGCGGCTAAACTGCAAATATGCGGCATGGACGGCCGCTGCGGCAACGATACCTTAAACTGTATCTTTTAATTTAGTAAATTAACTGCTTAATTAAAATAATTAAATTTGCCTTTACAACCAATGTGAGGGCTGTTTGAAATGTGTCTCCAGAGTGATCTTCCATAGACGGTGACGGCGACCGAATGAGGAGCGTACGTTTGGGTGGCAAGGATCGAATAAACGCTTCCGCCGTTCTTTTCAAGTGCATACGCCGGTTGTTCGCCGTAAAGCTTTTGCAAAATATTCGTTCCACCTTAAAAAAAAAGGAAATATATACATATACTGTCATAAATAATCGAAGTATAGCAGCATACTATGCTTACACGTAGTAACAGTTGGAAGGCATTGTGTACATTCTTTTTAAGGATTCATATGAATTTCAGTCGACCATAATTCAGTAAAAAAATTAAAAAACATAATAAACTGACGCCCCCTTGAGGATGGTTCGGAAATGAACCACTCATCAATTTTGTATCAACAGGGAAACTTTTATGATCGTAAATACACAATACCAGATGGGTTTCCTGTCATATATTCGGAAGTCAGAACATCATATAGTTGTGACCTGTCAAACATATATTTCATATATATCAAATATATATTTGACCGATAGCCGGACAAAGAGTTGAGCGGACTAACAGAATCCCAGTACAAGTGACAGTGACAGTGCAGTGAGGATGCCGGCCTAGCAAAAGATCCCAGCGAGATGAGACGGAAACACACGAAATCTACGGCCATAATATATATCTTGAAATAAGAAAAAATATAATTTTATCTGTGTTGTATCTTCTATTCGTTACAAGATATCAATTTCAGGCCGAACGGGGAAGCGTCAGCCTCGCTAAAGATGGAAATTAAATACCGCTATATGACGGCGCTAATACTAAAGCCCGCACAACGCGTATTGCCGAATTGCAGATCCGCCGCGCCGTACTCACCGTTCGTAATTAAACTCCCCGCTTACTAACAGTTGGAGGGCTATAAATACATTTTATTTTAAGAATTCATATGAATTTCAGTCAACCATAAACTTGTAAAAATTAAAAAACGTAATAAATAAAAATTAAGTCCGTTACCGCTGAATTTAATTCCGGGTCAACGCGTTCTGACAACATACTAAGGAGTTTTAATTGAAAAATATCATTATCCAATGAGGAATAACAAACGATTCTTAAAAAAATAACAACATTAATATTCTAGAACTAGTCTCTTTTATCTTGATATTGTTCACTGGCTTTACTCTCTTTACCATGAACTCTGAGTCGGTAAGTGTAAAGTGCCGTGGTTCGTTTTGAAGTCGAACTGAACCAAATGAAAGCTCATCGGACTGCCGTCGGGTAGCATCTGGAAATATATTTAGGTTTCGTATTTACTTTCATCCAAAATATTATAAATTCGCCTTATGCCTTCTTCACTTCGGTGTAGAATCCGTCCTGACTTTCATCGCCGAGGCGTCTGCCACCTGTCGGGAAAGTGGTCCACAGTTTCGAACCCCTACAGAGTAGAAGAAAGAAAATTATGAAAATTATTTCTCCGCTTTTATTAAAATGTCGCAATTGCTCTTAAGAGGGTTTAAAGCACTTACCAGTACCGCAAAGTACCGCGGTGCCGAATCCGTGTTGCCCATAGTTGTCAGCGTTTTCGGTATGTGTTCGACGGTAACCGAAGTGACTATAATTCTCCTCGACATCTGCAGCACGATGTTGCCTTCACCGCGGAACGCTTAACACTCTCCGGGATGTATCAGGCCCTGAAATACGCCCGGCACCGACGATTTGGAAAGTGTCACCTCAATGAACGAGGAAAGACGCCGAACATACACCTTCCAGAACGTTCGTGAAAATTCATACTGTGGAAATAACCCGCCCTCTAGATTTCGTGTCCTTCTATCTCATCTGACTTTTTTGGTCTAACTAGCGCCCCCTTCGGGTGGTGCGGAAATGCACTAAACTTAAGTTCGATGTGTGCGCTTGTACCGATAAACTAGCGCCCGTTTAGGATGGTGCGGAAATGTACTTAAGTAGAGTTTGTTGTGTGCACTGGTACCGATAAATTAGCGTCCCCTGAGGGTGGTGCGGACATGTGCTTAACTAAAGTTCATTGTGTGCACTAGCAATGATTAACTAGATTACTAAAAATGAATTTTTTCCATTAATTTTGGATCAACAGAAAAATTTTTATGATCGTAAATACACAAATACAAGATAGGTCTCATATTATATATTTGGAAGTAAGAACCTCATATAGTTGTAACCAGTTGTGTGACCAAATATATATTTGACCGATAGTCCGACAATGACTTGAGCCGATTACAATCCCAGTACAAGTGTCAGAGACAGTGCAGTGAGGATGCCCAAAAAACATCCAAAGTGAAGTGTGGTGCAATTTTATAAATTATATAAAAAATATAATTCTATCTGTGCTGTATCTTCTATTCGTTACAGGATATCAATTTCAGGCCGAACGGGGAAACGTAAGCCTCGCTCAAGATTGAAATTAAATACCGCTATATGACGGCGCTAATACTAAAGCCCGCACAACGCGTATTGCCGAATTGCAGATCCGCCGCGCCGTACTCACCGTCCATAATTAAACTCCCGCTTATTGAAGGTTGCAGGGCATTGAGCACATATTCTTTTAAGAATTCATATGAATTTGAGTCAACCATAATTCTGTAAAAATTAAAAATCATAATAAATAAAAATTAAGTCCGTTCTCGTAGAATTTAATTGCTGGTCAACGCGTTCTGACAACATACTAAAGAGTTTTAATTGAAAATATCATTATTCAATGGGGAATAACAAACAACTCTTAAAAATAACAACATTAATATTCTAGAACTAGTCTCTTTTATCTTGATATTGGTCACTGGCTTTACTCTCTTTACCATGAACTCTGAGTCGGTAAGTGTAAAGTGCCGTGGTTCGTTTTGAAGTCGAACTGAACCAAATGAAAGCTCATCGGACTGCCGTCGGGTAGCATCTGGAAACATATTTAGGTTTCGTATTTACTTAAAAGAATCGGACTTCATATAGCAATTCATTATAAATTCGCCTGTGATTTTATGCCTTATTTTACCTTCACTTCGGTGTAGAATTGTTGTCTGGGCGGTCCGTCCTGACGGTATTCGAAATCGCCGAGGCGTCGCCACCTGTCGGGAAAGTGGTCCACAGTTTCGAACCCCTACAGAGTAGAAAAAAGAAAATCATGAAAATTATTTCTCCGCTTTTATTAAAATGTCGCAATTGCTCTTAAGAGGGTTTAAAGCACTTACCAGTACCGCAAAGTACCGCGGTGCCGTATCCGTGTTGCCCATAGTTGTCAGCGTTTTCGGTATGTGTTCGACGGTAACCGAAGTGACTATAATTCTCCTCGACATCTGCAGCACGATGTTGCCTTCACCGCGGAACGCCCAACACTCTCCGGGATGTATCAGGCCCTGAAATACGCCCGGCACCGACGTTTAGGGAAGTGTCACCTCCATGAACGAGCAGTATTAGCTATCACAGTTTTCGAACACAATGAATGGAAAGACGCCAAACATACACCTTCCAGAACGTACGTGAAAATTCTTACTGTGGAAATAACCCGCCTTCTAGATTTCGTGTCCTTCTATCTCATCTGACTTTTTTGGGCGCTGGTTTGGTCCACCGAGAAACTAGCGCCCCCTGAGCATGGTGCGGAATAGTACTTCACTAAAGTTCGATATGTGCTCTGGTACCGATAAACTAGCGCCCCTTGAGGATGGTGCGGACATGTACTTAACTAAAGTTCGTTGAGCGCACTTATACCGATAAACTAGCGCCCACTTAGGATGGTGCGGAAATGTACTTAACTAAATCTCGTTGTGTGCACTAGCACCGATTAACTAGATTACTAAAAATGAATTTTTCCATTAATTTTGGATCAACAGAAAAACTTTTATGATCGTAAATACACAATACAAGATAGGTTTCTTATCATATATTTGGAAGTCAGAACCTCATATAGCTGTAACCAGTTGTGTGACCAAATATATATTTGACCGATAGTCCGACAATGACTTGAGCCGATTAACAGAATCCCAGTACAGGTGACAGGGACAGTGCAGTGAGGATGCCCAAAAAACATCCAAAGTGAAGTGTGGTGCAATTTTATAAATTATATAAAAAATATAATTCTATCTGTGCTGTATCTTCTATTCGTTACAGCATATCAATTTCAGGCCGAACAGGGAAGCGTAAGCCTCGCTCAAGATTTAAATTAAATACCGCTATATGACGGCGCTAATACTAAAGCCCGCACAACGCGTATTGCCGAATTGCAGATCCGCCGCGCCGTACTCACCGTCCATAATTAAACCCCCCGCTTACTAACAGTTGGAGGGCATTGAGCACATATTCTTTTTAAGAATTAATATGAATTTGAGTCAACCATAATTCTGTAAAAAAATTAAAAATCATAATAAATAAAAATTAAGTCCGTTCTCGTAGAATTTAATTCCGGGTCAACGCGTTCTGACAACATACTAAAAAGTTTTAATTGAAAAATATCATTATTCAATGGGGAATAACAAACAACTCTTAAAAAAATAACAACATTAATATTCTAGAACTAGTCTCTTTTATCTTGATATTGTTCACTGGCTTTACTCTCTTTACCATGAACTCTGAGTCGGTAAACGCAAGTGTAAAGTTCATTGCCGTGGTTCGTTTTGAAGTCGAACTGAACCAAATGAAAGCTCATCGGACTGCCGTCGGGTAGCATCTGGAAACATATTTAGGTTTCGTATTTACTTAAAAGAATTGGACATTCATGTAGCAAAATATTATAAATTCGCATGTGATTTTTTTGCCTTATTTTACCTTCACTTCGGTGTAGAATTGTTGTCTGGGCGGTCCGTCCTGACGGTATTCGAAATCGCCGAGGCGTTGCCACCTGTCGGGAAAGTGGTCCACAGTTTCGAACCCCTAGAAAGTCAAAAAATGAAAATTATGAAAATTATTTCTCCGCTTTTATTAAAATGTCGCAATTGCTCTTAAGAGGGTTTAAAGCACTTACCAGTACCGCAAAGTACCGCGGTGCCGAATCCGTGTTGCCCATAGTTGTCAGCGTTTTCGGTATGTGTTCGACGGTAACCGAAGTGACTATAATTCTCCTCGACATCTGCAGCACGATGTTGCCTTCACCGCGGAACGCCCAACACTCTCCGGGATGTATCAGGCCCTGAAATACGCCCGGCACCGACGGTTAGGGAAGTGTCACCTCCATGAACGAGCAGTGTTAGCTGTCACAGTTTTCGAACACAATGAATGGAAAGACGCCGAACATACACCTTCCAGAACGTACGTGAAAACTCTTACTGTGGAAATAACCCGCCTTCTAGATTTCGTGTCCTTCTATCTCATCTGACTTTTTTGGTCGCTGGTTTGATGCATCGAGAAACTAGCGCCCCCTTCGGGTGGTGCGGAAATGTACTTAAGTAGAGTTTGTTGTGTGCACTGGTACCGATAAACTAGCGCCACCTGAGGGTGGTGCGGACATGTGCTTAACTAAAGTTCGTTGTGTGCACTAGCAACGATTAACTAAATTACTAAAAATAAATTTTGAGCAATTAATTTTCGATCAAAAGGAAAACTGCACATATATGTTTCCTATATACTAATATATGTAGGTTTCCTATCATATATTTGGAAGTCATAACCTCATATAGTTGTGACCAGTTGTGTGATCAGATATATGACTTGAGCCGATTAATAGAATCCCAGTAGAAGTGACAGTGACAGTGCAGTGAGGATGCCCAAAACACACCCAAAGTGAGGTGACTAACATATACATTATATAAAAAATATAATTGTACCTATGCTGTATCTTCTATTGCTTACAGGATATCAATTTCAGGCCGAACAGGGAAGCGTAAGCCTCGCTAAAGATGGAAATTAAATACCGCTATATGACGGCGCTAATACTAAAGCCCGCACAACGCGTATTGCCGAATTGCAGATCCATTGCGCCGTACTCACCGTCCTTAATTAAACCACCCGCATTGTGCACATATTCTTTTTACGATTTCATATTAATTTCAGTTGACCATAATTCAGTATAAAAATTCAAGTACGTAATAAATTAAAATTAGGTCCGTTACCGCAGAATTTAACTGCTGGTCTAACGCGTTTTTGCCGTATTGCGCCACGACCTCTAAAAGCAGTATTATTATTATTATTGCATAAAACTATCAAGATTTTTTGTCTATTATTTCAGTGATGATTCCAGATGTTTTTTTTCCGAACGTTCTGCATTTATAAGCAACAGATTATTTCTCTTTCTTTTAATAACCGGTTAAACTTAGCATGGACGGCCGCAACGATACCTCAAACTGTATCTTTTAATTTAGTAAATTAAGTGATTAATTAAAATAACTAAATTTACCTTTATAACAGTGCGAGGGCTGCTTGAAATGTGTCTCCAGACGGTAATTCCATAGACGGTGACGGCGACCGAATGAGGAGCATAGGTTTGGGTGGCAAGGATCGAATAAACGCTTCCGCCGTTCTTTTCAAGTGCATAATCCGGTTGTTCGCCGTAAAGCTTTTGCAAAATATTCGTTCCGCCTTACAAAAAAAATGAAATATACTGTCATAAATCATCGAAGTATAGCTGCATGTGATCTTTACACGGTACAATGCGCAGTAACCATATTGCATACCCGTGTCATCTGTCTTTAACTCGAGGTGCAGTAATTCCTAAAACAGAGAGTGCAACATTTCAATTAAAATTCAGGCAGTATAATACGTGGGGAATAGAATGAAAATTATTTGAAATTGTACCTCAACTATTTTGTTCAATGTCTGTTTGATCTGCCCCAGCTCATTTGCGATGAGACTCTTTATTGTTGCTATTGCTATTTCAGAATCTCGAAGATCTGATTTTTGAACTTGTTTTTTTCTAGAAAAGGAGGGATTATCTTGAAATGGCTAAATATCGTAGGTCTTCTAAACATTGTAATAGGTTAAATGAAGTATATTTTTATAAACAAATTAAGAATGTAAGTATAACTTACCCATATTCAGAAAAATAATCTGCTATCCTTATATCAAAATCCCATATTCGTTTTCCCAAAACATATGCCCAGACACCTAAAAGGTATTTACTAACTGAATAATAGGATAAGTAAGAAGAAAATAATATTTGTCGTACTTATCCTATAAATGCCACATGGACAATTTGCAAACTTATTAGTATACTTACAAAGGCCCACTAAACATATTAATGATATGTAGAAGCAAATCAATCCCATTCGTTGAGCTAGTGTACTCTTACATCCTGAAAAATTTATAACAAAAAAAGATAACATAGGTTAGAATTATAGCTAATTCAGTTAAATATTCCAGTACACTGTTACTAGAATATTTAACAGACAGGATTGGCTTAGATTTTCTAAGTTGGTGTTACAAATAAATGTCCAGAATTCACCTGGATAAAAAATTATTGTTATCCATTAAAATACTATGATTTATTTGATCACTCATCCAAATCATCTCGCTGACAGCAGTATATGGAAATTCTAGGAATAAAGTTATCACCAATAATATTACCTGCCATTTAATCATACGAGTAATATGTAGTTCTATGCATAAACTGACCAGTGTGAGGCTCCAATTGAGTGATATGGACAATATTTGGGTCTTCATCAAACAGCATCATTTTTCTGTCTTGTTTGAAGTCTGAAATAACGGTTTTTATTTTATTTTTTCAAAATAAAATAATAATGACTTTTTCAATATCCTTCAAATATTTCCAAATGATTCTTACTTTTAAGAATCCTAAATCTGGGTGGTGTGTGCATTGGGCCAGGCAGATTTTTCCTATAATTTGTTCTCTCTTCCGGTGAATCTATCAGTTCTTCATCATCATCTATAGTAATGTTTTTATTTTTTCAATACAATTAAAAACAGCATTTACATAATCCAAGGCATTTTATAATTAAGCATTAAATTTTACATTTGAACATTGAAAAGATAGCTGTTGATATTGAATATTTTGAGCTTTTGGGCTTTTAGGTATAAATATATTAGAAATAACACGTGAATACCTGGAACTGGTGAACATTTTGTAATTAATCCTCTTCTTGTGAATTTCATGTTGCATTGGGTGATGTTCAACTTGACACCTAAGCAGATAATAATAAATAATTCATGATACAAAGTAATGTTCTGACTACCAAAAATAATATATTAAAACTATAAATAGATAGGTTTTCTATACATTTTAAATGGTAATTTGTATAGAATTTATATTTGAATTAAATCTCTTGGTAGAGCATATTGGAAGGGCACCCAAACTATTGATTTTTAAAATTAAATTTAGTTATTACTTACTCAAAGACTCCACCTATGTAAACTGTTATAAAATTATGGTTGGAAGTTAACCTTTAACAGGCACACAAAAATGTATATTAAAAAAAAATTAAATCCACTAACACTATTCATGAAAAATATATGATTTAATATTCCAACATATGTTCACTAAAAAATAAAAATTTTATTCAATATGCATTCAACGTGTAAGTTTCAAATCATATTGGAATTTACCTTCAATTTAATGTAAATTAGCAATCTATTCATTTGCTATGCAAAAGATATTTTGTAGTGTGACTTTTTAGATTTAAGAACAATTGAAAATAGGCCTGCAAATATGATTTCCATATGAGTTATTAATGAAATATATTTTCATGCTTTTTCACAATATATTCATAATATATTCTCATATAGTCACATGACAGTATTGATATTGAAAGAATTTATTCATTGTATATATTCAAATGCGAGTATAAATAAAAATTTATTATTTTCTTAATTGTTGCACTTACATTTTATTTGCAGACTATTTGAGACTCTCAGTAATTAATAAAGAAATGAGAAGTGATGAGTAACTAATGGCTATTTAGCTTGAAATACTTTTTACAAGAATTGTAAAATCAATAAATAAAAATATATAAATATCAATATTTATTTTAGTAATAATTTTCAATAATTAAATCCTTGGGAACACTAATAGTTCAATTGTTTGTGTTATTTCAAATATTCATGTGCAAATGCTTTTTACAATTACTTTTAGTTCAAAATGTCTAAATTTGTTAGATGCCTAGAATTTTTCTGTGTGGACTGTTGCAAGCACGATGACGAGGTGGTTAGATATGAACTATATGTCAATTTACTTGACATAAATACTTGAATACTAACATTTTGTATATACATTTTGCATAATACTATTATGAAAAAAATGAGTAAAATATTAACACGTTTAATATTAAATTAGGTAAATGAGATCATTACTTTCTAGGAAGCACATAAATTTGCTAAGATTAAGCAGAGTAAATGGAATGACCATGAACATATTTCTGAGAAATTTGAGGTAAATTATTTTTTGGACATTATTCTAATAATATAAAATAAATAATGGATTGTTACCTTTTGAATCAAGAAAAAGGAATTAGTAAAACAAATAAAATGTTGACTGGATTTTATATTTTATTTTTATGGCATGAACAATATTCCCTTTTTGTAAATATCATCAGTTTCCTTGCTGAAAGTAATTTTGTTTCTGCCTAATAATTGTGTGTGCCTCTCTGGAAGCTTCTTTACTTTTAACTAGGAAGAATTTATTTTATTAATTTCATGCCTTAATTCTGGGTAGTTATGGGTTTGAATCATATATGATTAATTCATAATTTATAAGGTAAAAATTATTTTTTAGTCTTTAGATTACGAAGATTGTGAAAATGTTCTGATTGTTGAAGAACAGAAGAGATATGGATTACCATTTATGTTTTACACAGGACTGCAGAGATACATTATTCTAATCCTTATTGGTATCACCACTGGATGCTTTGGATTTTTTGTAGAAATGAATGTTGAATTCTTTTCCTGCATGAAATTCAAGTTCCTCAACGAAAGTATCGTTTTCCAATAGACTAATTTTAATTTTAATCTAATATTTTTAAATGTCAATACAACAAACTAAATAAATTTGATAATATAATAATGAAATAAAAAGTTTTTAACTTAACAAATTAACATAGATACTGAGGCAGAATTTAAAAACCCATATCATGTATATTTGTTCATGTTGCTCTTATGCATTGGGCCGGCTGCTGTTGGAAGCCTTTTAGTTCTATTAATCGAGGTAAAACTTAAAGATATTAAATCTTTTTTTCTATCTAAGACAACTCGAAAGACCGTATATTTTTCAAGACAATCATTATATTGATAGTAATAAAAATTGATTTTTTTTTCAATAATGTGAGATAAAAATAATACAGCCTACAGCAAGCGGGGGAGGTGTTGCGGGCGTCATTTCCTTTCTGAACGGCGTGAGGATTCCTCGGCTGGTCAAACTCAGGACGTTGCTGGTTAAAATGTTCAGCCTCATTTTCGCCGTCATATCAGGACTGGCGTTGGGAAAAGTAAGGCCCCATACTTTCATCGCTTTGCTCTCAAATAAGTTTTTTTTCAGGGCTTTTTCGCGAAATTAATTTACGTATCGTGGAATAATATAAATAAATGTCACTCGTGCGAATTTATAACTTCTCAGTTTTCATAGCTAGTCGGTTTCAGCGTCAAAATGCTACCTAAGAATCCCTCACCGCTATCATTGCACTGCTGTTACACTGATGCATTAACAATGTCGGGATTTTTCCCGCTTCCTTCTAATGAGCGTAAAATAATCTTCAAAACGAAGTTGTGTCCTAATTTCCTTGTTATAAGGAGTGGTATAGGTATCGGTATACAACTGTATTATTACTGTTTAAGGAGGGCCCACTGGTTCACCTAGGGACGGCGGTGGGAGCCACTATGCCTCTAATCCATATACCTTTCACAGACGTCAGGCCTTTCAGATATTTTCACCAGGACCAAGAGAGGAGGGATTTCGCGGCCGCCGGCTTCGCCGCCGGACTTACAGCGGCCTTCGGAACCCCCCTGGGTACGTAACACAGTTAACCGATACTTACGATAGACACATCCTCATTGTCTTATTACCATTTTCTTATAAGCTTCTGGTCTGTCGTTTTGGGTACACGATCGATTTGAGAAAGTAAATAAATTGCAGGTGGGATGCTGATGGTGCTGGAAGAAGGTGTGACCTACTGGAGCGCAGATTTGACTTTCAGAATTTTCATTTGCGCTCTGACCAGCGGAGCAGTTTATCACCTGCTCCTGTCATTCCTAAAGGGTTTTTCGGGTGAATACTATAAATAACAAATTACTTTTCTATTTTCGGTTTAGCCTATTGTTTATTTTTTTTCTGCGATTCTAATAGGTCAGTTGGCGAAGGAAGCGCTCCTTTTCTTCCACGCGGTTAAACAGAGGACGACGACGACCTTCGAGGTCGAAGAAATACCTATATTCATACTCATGGGAGCCATTGGTGGTATTCTCGGAGCCGTTTGGATAAAAATTCAAGAGTGTTTAATCATTTTCCGAAATAGGTTAGTAAATATTGAAAATAAGCGTGTTTCAAATGAACAATATCACCACTGTTAAACGTAATACAGATAATGAATGAATATAAGGAATCATCATTAATTGGGCGTTATCTAAAACTGAAAATTCTCAATTTGTTTGCAGGTTTGTTAAAACAAAAATAAGAAAATTCATCGAAATCTTGTTTATTTCAATTCTAACCGTCTCCACTGGGTTTATAGCTCTACTTTATGTGGATGAGTGCAGTCCCAATGACGTTATTGAGGACTATGAGTGCGATCCACCGCCAATCGCAATAAAGGTTAGGTTGAACGTTTGAGTAGTATAGGCAAACATATACGAAAGAACGAAAAAGTAAAGACATTGGACAAATCAAAAGAATGTTCCAATTATTCCATTAACCGTGAGAGTTTTAATATCATCACTCTTGCAATATTACTCGTCACCAAAAAGGAGGCTCGGTAATATGCAGCGGGACTGTGCTCATGATGCGAAAGTGGCACTCTAAATTGCTGACAGAATTAAAACCGTTTCCGCGATTGGAAAACATTCGATTAATAATTAAAAACAAACTTTCCATTGAATGCCAAAAGGCTACTCTGCAGACCTACGGTTATGAACTTTGGAGTTGCAATAAGGCAGGCAATTCCGATATAAGATTATAATTGCAATTCAAGGATTAAACTGAAATTGAATATGACTTGAAACTCTCACAGTTCGTAAAAATTAAATCGAAGTACAAAAGAAAAATACTCCGGAAATCAGAAGGTCAGGAAAAAAGAGGAAGGCCAATTGTGGTGGTTTTCCCACAGAATATAGTTATTACCCTCTCGTTAATTACATTATAATAATTATATACGATAGATCGAAACACGGTCATTAGCACTATTTCTTGTTTAAAGTCCAAACCTTAACATTTATATTACACTAACATTATAATTTTCCCGCATCAGGGTTACTGTAAGGAAGGTCGTTTCCACACAATGGCACTATTCATGTATCAGAACGGACAACTGGTGCTCAGCTCCCTTTTCAATCCTCACTACAGTACGTATATTTAATATTTAACGCGTTAAATTTGAATGAAATTCACTCCTACCAAGTCCCACTAAAATATCGGCTTAGGTCTAATAGACATGAAGTCCCTGTCGATATACGTGACGCTCTACTTCTTCTGGTCGGCCATGACGATGGGTTCGGCAATATCGGCTGGTATATTCGTGCCAAACCTGATAACGGGCGCAGCCTGGGGCAGACTGATGGCGTTGATCATGCACCAAATGAATCCTCAGGTATAACATGTTTAAACTGTTTCATTCTTTTCTTTTATAATTAAGGAATAATCAATTAATGGGAGGTTGCGCTTAGTTACGTCAGTTGTAATTGGAGTTTCCTTTACAATACTTTTATCATTCTCTATATATTCCAATAATAAATTAAACTATAAACCGTGTATATTTCAATTTATATTGAAACATTTATTTGAAATTTGATTTATTATTTTTTTAAGATGAAAAATGCAGATATCCTTATGGGATACAAGGTAGATATTTTATCACTCCTTCTTTCCTAGGCTTCCGCCTAATTAATAACGTAATTAATTCAGATTTTATGCGTCTCATTTTAGGCGTCCGACGGGGGTTTTTTTAGTAAAAGGAAAGAAAGTAATTATGACGCGAAAAGAAATATATAAAAAATAATATAATTAAACTAACACTTCCGTAGCAACTCAAACAAAAAAAACCACCTAATTTCCAAAAAAAAACAACCCTTCCCGTCAGATTCGAAAACAAATATGATTGCCCGGTGTGACAAAAATGATTACTCAAACACAAAAAAAAACCGCCTAATTTCCAAAAAAAAACAACCCTTCCCGCCAGATTCGAAAACAAAAATGATTACTCAAACACAAAAGAAAACCGCCTAATTTCCAAAAAAAAACAAACCCTTCCCGTCAGATTCGAAAACAAAAATGATTGCCCAGTGTGAAAACAAAGATGGCAGACCCAGTTGACGACATCGGTTCACCCGTATATATCTATATAACCTAGGGGGCCCCTGTAGTAAATATTAACCCGAGTTTTAATTTGTTTCAGACGGAAAATTGGGCGCAGCCGAACAAATACGCGTTCATGGGATCTGCAGCCCAGCTGAGCGGGGTGACCAGGCTCACCTTCAGCCTGGGCATCATTTACATTGAGGCGACGGGATCCACCAAATTCGGCGTGCCCATATTCATCATGCTCATCACCACCAAGTTCGTCGGCATGCTTTTCACCGAGGTAAATTACAATTCCGAGTCTTACAACTGCGTAATGGGGCCGTGATTCGGGCTACCTGTCTCGATCGGTTCAAAGTGCGCTAAGCGGTATTCAGAACGCGAACGACTTCCTCCATTTTATTGTATCGTCAATAGTATCGTTTGCGCATGCGCACCTGATTTGAATCTGCGTCATCATACCAATAATCTGACCGTTAGAAGAAATAATTTACGATACGACCTGATAGGATACCTGACAATTAATATCGACCGGAATTCGGTGGCTTCGATATTCTTCTTCACTTAAATGTTGTGCATCGTCTCAAAAGTATTCCGTTAATAACTAATCTCCTCCCACACAGTGCCCGAACGGAAATGCGAAAACAATGTGGCCCAAAAACATCTGTCGATAGCTCAAAAAACGTCCGCGTATTTAACTGACAAGCGATACGTTCGAAAATTTCTATCGATTATAATAGCAGATGGTTTCATTTTACTTATGCCAAAGAGGTATATTTTCACTCATGCGCTCGTCTCCACTCGACACCAAATATTCATATAATTAAAATGTTTCCATAACGTTCTGTATTCTTAACGGTACTCATCGAGGATTGTTGAGCGCGCCATGCGCTTTCCGAAGGTTCAACGTCGAAGGAAAGGGTGAAGTTTGGTGAGTTAGATAATTAATTGCAGATGGCTTCCTGTCCTGGGACCGGGCAGTGTTGTGTAATAGAGGTCGGGCCGATGAATTAATGTTAGCGTTACCAGATTTCACTGTTAACCCCCACCGGACGGTTCTTATTTATAGGCCGGCCGGAACGCCTGTAGCTCGGAGCGAACGGGCGAATAATTTTATGCTAGAAGTATAAGATTAATTATCAATTTTACGGCCCGGTATGGCCGGCCAGGGCCCCGACGAAAGGTGGGCACGGTACTTACATAAGCGGTTTTAATCAACATGTAAATGAATTCATTGAGGGTGATCCAAAAAGTCAGGCTGAAAGATTGATTCTATTCCTCGGTAAAAAAAAGAACTATACGAATAAAAATATTATATTCGAATGTCGTGATCGTTTTTCTCTCCTCAAAACTTTGGCATTCCTTTAGGCGTAGACCTTCTCTCATTGACCTTTGAGGCTATCTTTCCGATCTTAGATTCCATTGTTTTTATAGTAGTAATATTTATGATCTCATATTATATTTATACGTTATGTTAGTGACGTTATTTCTACGCTCACCTCAAGGTCCACATGTTGTATTTGTAGGAGAGCCTAAAACAATGTTGCTTAACTCGTTCGATTTGCTTATATTAAGCAATATTTTTATATCGTACAGATTTATTTGGCTGTCGATCCCGCTTGTTTTATAAACATTTCTGGCGTTATTTCGTTATCGGTAGGCGCCCTTCTGTTGATTTACAGTGCTGCGAAACTCCGAGTACAACTTAAGCCCGAAAATGATTTTAATCGTCGGATAGAAATGAGAAAAAGCAGAACCTAAATTCGCTGTTGACCTCGATTCGTCCACTCAAATACTTTCATAAATTAGTGCAGGCAGCCGCGCTCAACCGGCAGTAAAACAACAGCGGGACAGAGGGGCGCACATTTATACTGCCCCCTATCTCATATTTATTACCGCGCATGTTTCATAGGAAAGGATACATAAATTATATCGAAGTTATAGTCTTTTTCGCCGCCCCCCCTCCCAGTAGCATTCCATCAATGGATACAGCTTTTTATCATAGTACTGGAATAAGAATTTAGGAATAGGTATTTTGTGGTGTCCTCCGGTTCGGAAAACGTACTACTACATCGATGTTCTTCGGTAGCATCCATCGGTAGCACATTATGACTCTGAAGAACTGGACCAACGCTGTCTCAAGGAAACTCAAGGAATCTCAATACCTACATTAATATATAACTTTAGCCTTTTATACTATTCAGATATATATATTCTGCAGTCGGTGTTTCACATGGAGCTTGGTATCCGAGGCATGCCCGTGCTGAGCAAGAGTCCTCCGCCTCTGTGCCTGGACGTGAGGGCCAGGGACGTCATGAGCCAGGACCCGGTCGAGTGGCTCCCGCCGGTCACGACAGTCGGCAGGCTGGTGGACGTCGTCATGAATTCGAAGCACAACGGTTTCCCGGTCGTAGATTCGTCTTCGACCTCGGTCCAGGTGAGAAATTTACGAAAAGACGATAAACTAGGGAGTGGCCACCGAATTCGATAACTTCTCGAGATGAAGTGATGGCCGAGACGCGCCAAGAAATTTTATTTTGTAGGTATTACTTAGGATTGCATAATGTGCTGAACTCACTTACATATTCTTATGCATGATTATAGTCTATTTTTTTTATTAGTCTATAATAATAATGTGTTATCTTGTACCTTTGGCTAGGAATAGTACTCACTTTCGCGACTCATTAAAGTGTATTGTATTTATTATAATTTTCTTACTGCATATATTGGTGATACTGAAGGCAATTATCGGTTAAAATTCGGCTATGTTGTATCCTGAAAAATATAAAAAAAGGGAACATCTGTCGTTTCAACCGGAAAATCTCCTCAGAACTTCTCCGCATACCTACATACGTAGATACAAAAGGAATGAGTTGTGCGCGTAGGCAGCCGTTATCTTGTTTCATATCTAGGCGATAATTATTAGCGGCATTGTTTTAACGTTGTCATCGCGGCGGGACGTCTTAATACAATCGTTAATATGCGAGCGCGCCTTGTTTACTCAAGGCTCGAAAGCCACTTCATCTTGGTCATGTCGTCCTCTTACACAGCACGTTTGTGGAGAGGGAATGCCGGCCGGTTCTTGTATTCGGTTCGAAATATCTATATTAAACACTTGTACGGTCTTTGACGACTCGTTTCCGTCTCCTATTACTCCTTGTTAACCGTCGAACACGGTAGTCGTCATACAGGTACGCATTGGTACGCGTTCCCAAACGTACCGCTGTCGGAATGCTACTGGCGTTAGGAAAACGTCGAAACCGGTACAACCTGCAGTCACACAACGGGATTAGACAAAAACACTGGCGTTGGTGCAATATTCCTAAAGTTATTTCAACATTTTTCGGAGATAAATAATGCCAGCTAAAATTATTCCCCAAACCTACTTGGCTCACCAACCCCCTTTCGTAAATTATTTTCTCCAATGCTCCACAAAGAAACCCCAAATAATAATTCAAGCTTTTTTAATGTATTAAGTAAAAAAGTAATTAATAACTGTATTGTTATAGGGGCTACATCATGTGGCACATTAATCTAAAACATCAGTAAAAGGTTTTAGTTCAATATCCAAAATACGACACCAGCGGAATACAGTTTTTTCTTCGTTTTTTTCTACGAATTCTGTTTAATTCTCGAGAAAAAAGCGTACCGATGCGTGTTGATTCGTCCTTGTGATCGGGGCCCTAAATGGAACTCGATATCCTTTCTCGGTCGGACAAAATCTGGAACAGGGCTTCTTGACGGCGAAATCGGGCACCGTGAAAATTCCGGTCCCGCCCGTGGTATTTTTTTGTCCCACCGCCCTAAAAGGCTGTTTCTTTCTATTCCTAGCCCCCACCTTCGGCCTTCCTCTCGGGCGTAAAACTCAATTAATCCAATTTTTTGTTTCTTCTCCATTCTGTTTTTGTTTTTTAAATCTCCTCCGTTTTCCTACCCCCATTTCGTGTTTCAGGATCGCGTGAAGTCCGTCGGCCGGCTCAAAGGCCTGATACTCAAATCTCAGCTGAACAGCATTTTGAAAAAGCGGGCTTTCACGTCGCCGTCGACTCCTGAAGAACTGCGGGAGACCCTGAAACTCTTCAGGAACGAGTTCACTAGTCGGCTGCTGGTGCCGGTAATCATATTGTCGACATGATCAAGTTTCATATATTAAAGGAAAAACGAAATAGTCCGCGCGTAATATACCCATAAAGCGACGTCCAACTATACTACAAAAACTGAACTAAGTGATGATGGGGAAAATAATAGTAATCTATTTTTTTATCGAACGAAAAACCGACAAATTATTGTCATAAAAATTACGAAAAATAATCATTACATAACGCGCTGTAATAATCGTACCGTAACTAAAAAGTCAGTAACTGTTTTACATAACTTATGAGATGACATCAAACTTTGGATTTAGTTAATGACCTTTTTCATTAAACTTGTACATGATTACAGCGTAGTCTTTCTTGCTGATTATCTTCATTGCGGAGTAACATAATATAACTATTTTAAAATTATGGCTATTTTATTCCTGCCTTTTCCTTTTATAATTACAGAAAACAATATTGCATATATATTCTAGCGGTTTATAATTAATTTCTTTATATAACATCAGGAAATATTCCACTTATGTATTTATTACGCTAATAATATATGGGAACTATTAGATAACTGTGTAGGTCTTAATTAGAAAAATCAATAAAATAATGCTTCCGATTCATTTTCAGAACATAAATATGGATACTCTTCCTCTGGGGAGATCGGTGGACCTCACTCCATACATGAATCCGCACCCATATGTCGTCAAAATGGTAATCAATTATAGCTTTTGATAATAAGTTCGGCCGGTTTTATTTCACTAAAACTCGTCAAAGTAGTGATGCGGAATAAAGTCATTAAAATAACAGGCGATAGGGAAGTTCTTGATAGTATCTACGTGCATACGTTTGTTTTATGTTCGGGGTTGCGTAAAGTTTAACATATTTAATTGGTTCAACAGGACGCATCACTGAGCCACACGCACAAGTTGTTCGCTGAATTAGGACTCAGGCATCTGATCGTCATTAACGAATCGTACGAGGTATTACGAATGAAACAGCAGAAATGTAGTTTTCGGAGTAACTGAAAAATTTAATTTCCTCAATGATAAAACACTGTATAAATCGATTGCCGATATTAATGTAGACTTAGTTATTATTTTACGAACATAAACTTAAATAACAAAATTTATAATGTTTATCAAATGATTGTGGCTTATATGACTATGTACCCAAAGTGCTGGACAGTATGAATATATTGTAGAAGTTTAATACAAATGTGTATAAGTTAATAACAATAATGGGTTACTTTTGCTGGTATTAACATTTGCTGTATATCCAGGTAGTGGGCGTGGTGACGAGAAAGGATCTGGCCGTGTTCAAAAAGGAGTACCACTACTGCAAGATCACGATTAAGCAGTTGAACAGGACACCTTGACCCAGTCGCCGCGGCCGGCAGTTATTTTAATAAATATTTTTAATAAATTTCGGCCATTTTTATTTGTTTTTGCATTATACCTCTCTCTCTCGTGATTCCAGGCGCCATAATTTGTCAAATTCTGAACGAAAAGAATAGGTTTGAAACAGGTTGCATTATTCGCTTATTGGGAAAGCAGAGACGTGACTGCCTCGAGAAAGACAAACTAATAGGGCCTAAAAAATATTTATCGATAAATAAATTTTATTTAATAAGTGTTGTATCGAACTCTGGCGATTTTATAAATTTTAAACTATGTTTAATATAAACTATTAACTTTTTAAGTTAATATTTCGTAAACCCTTCTGCATTTGGTGATAATATGTTACCATTTTTCTAGTTGCCATAACTTTGGGGTTAAAATATCGTCACTCTTCCAATCTTCTTTCCTCTACCCGACTACGCGGTCTTGATGTAAACCGGTTTCGTGTTCACAACAAATTGTAACACATTAATGAACTGACTCCCATGTAAAATATTAATTTGATTCCTACTTGCCAATAATCAATTCTTTCTACAGTATGGTTCATCAATGCTATTCGCGCTCAGGAATCAATTTGGAAACTATTTTATATTTATCGTTTGAAAACACCGTACCGTTTCAGAATTGTCTACATACATTTTCATTTAGAAAGGATTAAGACGTAACAGAGTTTTAAGAAGCGTAACATCAATGCAAATTGAAACCAGTGCTGGTAATGAGATTGGCCGTGTACCGTGTGAAATAATGTTTAAAAAAATTTCATGAAAGGCCCGTTCAATACTAATTGTAGCGGCGGTCGATTGTTATTGACCCCCCCCCGGCTAATAAGAAAGTCCGTTCTAATTGGGTCATTAGTCGGGGCGCCGACTCTACGGTTCACGGCCGCTGCGATATATTCGGAACTTAATAAATTTAAAAACGAGCCCGCCTCGTCCCGTTGTTGCGGTCCCGAGGGAATTTCCACACCGGGCCCAGACAATGGGGGCCCGTTCGGATATTATAATTGGGCCTGCCTTTGGCTTCGCGTTCGTTTTAATTTAAAAACGAGGCAGACAATGAATGTGGTTTGGGCTGTAGGTCAAGCGATTTGTCTGACACGTCAAGTTGACGCGTCGACCGCGATCAGACAACGAAAAGCTGCGTTGGAGACAAATAAACGGACAATTTCCTGAGCCCTAACTCAACCGGATTTTTGTCCGGAGCAATTTTAAACGGTAACTTTCCTACAATGAAAAGCATTAAATTCAGCTTCCCGTGGCGTAAAATGAGCGTGCGAATTATAATTCAATTTCGAGTAGGAACTTCTCAACGCTTAAACATTAGGACAAAGGAAAATTACATGAATTGTTGAACTATTTGTCTTAAACACACATTTTTATAGTTCCTTGTGTTGTTGGCATTTAGAAAATTTCCTGACAGCACTTCCCGGCAACTGAGGACAGGTCTTCCTTCTTCTCCTCGTTACCAACGTTTCCGCATTACGAGTAAAGTTTTTTGTAAATATTTGATGAATTTCTTAATTTATTCCACGTCCCTTCCGACAGTCAGATGTTTTTATGCAATAGAAATAAGAAATGTATATTGATAAACACAATTAACTTAAACATTTTTCATATTTTATATGATAAATTTGGGATTAAATTTGGAATGTCTGCATGGTTGCCAAAGATTTTTTGATATACTCTCACGAGGTTTAGGCTGCTTGTCATCTCCTATAGCTCTTCAGTCAGTAGGATGGCGAATCACTGGAGCATATTCAACACTCCCTTTTTTTTATTGTTATGTGTATAATTACACGGGACATGTGTAATGTCTAATGTTAACCAGTTAAACAATCTGCGAATATGTGATGTTCACGTTTTGAACGAAGATGTAATTTCTAATACAATTCTACCAAAGGCGTTGTTGCTAATTAAAAAAAAAAATAACTGTTGCGCGTAGCGTCGGGACGATGTTAAATAACCGAACTATCGTTTTCCTTCGAAACAAAGGATTTAAATAACACTTTTCCTGTATTTTTCCAGTCGATTTTCCATTAGCGGAGGGTTATATTTCCGGTGTTGTGTAATCGGTTATTGTTCGCCCGTTTGGTGTCCGACTTGGGCAATCGCGCTGACAAGAACATCCTATTCTTTTCTCAAAGCGAATTCAAATCCTTCGGTTTCGATTGCATAAATCGATCCTCTCGCCCAGACAATTATTTGGAGGGGGATCGCCCCCCCCCAGTCCCAGTTGTTACGATGATAACTAATTATACCGGTCGTGCTTTCACTCTGACGCTAACATTGTTCCGGCTGCGGACCGCGGTTCATTTAATACCGCCTTATTTCCCATATCTTATTTCGACGACTTCCTTCTTCCTCCGGCCGATACTTTATACTGATTTATGGTCGGTTTGATAAACGGGCGCCGAGCCCGTTCGCCAGAAGAGACTCCGGCGGGTATTATTCTCCCCTTATTCCAGTCGACACTGGGACCGTGGAAAGGGAAAATTCTCGGTTGAATTTCATGACACCTATTAATTCTCAACTGCATTCTTTTAATTACACACCGGAAAGAGTCCAGGAAGAATTTCTATTGCGAAAGTTTTCTAATGCAATTACTACATCTGATAATAAGTAATAAAAAATATTATTTCACAAATAAAACTGATTATCCGTCATTTATACATCAAATTCAATTGACGTTATGCTGAACCGCTTTCGGTTACTCTCATAGTAATAATTACTTCCCTCTTGAGTACCTCCAATAGGTCCTAAGTTCGACCAGCCGGGACGTGATACCGTCGACCCTGAACGTAGCGCTAAGGTTGATACGAAAGATGCCATTTGTGGTTATGGGATGGTAAAGAGCTGTACGTTCTTCGGGTATAGAATAAAAAGTTTCTATTAAGACATAAATTATATCCTTATTCTATATAAATAAGGCATAAATGATAATGCCAATTCCAATGTGATATAGTTTTAACGAATAAGGCAAGTAAAGGCCACTCTACCTTTCTCTGGTTTATAAAACAGGCACTAATAAATACAACATTAATCCACAGCCTGGTAGAAATGGAACTGAACGAAGTACAATACTTACGCCAAGAAATTAAAGCGTGCTTATTTCTAGTTCGCCTAATTTATTAGAAAATAAAGTCCTTCTAAAATTATATAAAGTGAACTAGATCTACCTTATAATTAACTTCAGGAAGTGGAAAAAGCGAAGTGCATGCAGTTATAAATATATTTTATGACTTAACTTTCTAATAGACTAGTAGAATATTTTGCAGTCGGAACCCATATTACATAAACACCGCACTGGAAAATCGTTGAATAATAACAGGACGCAAAAGTAAAATATAGTAATTGTCTAATGGGATTGTATTGCAGAAAACGAGTAAAACAGTGCTTAAATAATGAACACATTTTGTCGAAAATTGTTTACCTTCTAACCGCATTTTATATAGATGTAGTACAAGACAGAAAGTGTTGTTGGAGTGAGTTGTTTTTCCGTGTGAATATAAAAAAGTGAACAAAGCATAAGGAGCGAGAGTCATCATCACCAGTGACACACATACAGGCCGAGACGGACAAATAAATAAAGGCAGATGGTTTAATGGTTATCTATCTAAGGCTTTTGTAATATCCGTCCGTCAAGGTTTAATGGTACACTTTAATGGCGGCAATTAACATTTCGTTCGAAAACGAGTAGGCGTCGGTAATTCACCGCAATGCAATCTTCCTCGTCTTATTACCTTTCTTATTGGAGGTCGTTCGAAAGGCGAATTCGGGTAGGGAGGATTCGAGGTTTATAAATTTAGAATTATCGTAGTTTGAAATAAACTAATGAGGAGTCACAGGTCTAAACCCGGATGAAGATTGCATACTACAATTTAGTATGACCTAAAACTTGGTCCTTTGTTTTATAATGAATGCGAAATTGTGTTAGATACTTAAATTTAAGTTTATCGCAGTTTAGGGCTACGTAACCCTCCGTTGTTAACATCCAGAAACTAACTGCAGAACTGTCTATAAATACAGGCCAGGTAAATATCGCAGATAAAAAATATAAGATCATTATGCCATTAA
This sequence comes from Lethocerus indicus, assembly GCA_019843655.1. Taxonomy (NCBI): domain Eukaryota; kingdom Metazoa; phylum Arthropoda; class Insecta; order Hemiptera; family Belostomatidae; genus Lethocerus; species Lethocerus indicus. Next base: position 10,360,911 of record JACDQD010000007.1, on the reverse strand, counting down.
TGCGAAAAGTATGAAAAATTAAATTTTCTGTATTGAGTGTAAACCCCGTTGAGACGTTAATCGGCCGAATTTGAGGTGTATCAATTTTAACGCATTTAATTAGAATTTCATTAATCACTCTGTAAGACTTTTAAGTGGGTATAATGAAGGCGATTCGGGTTGGGATTTAATATTTAATGTTGATATTTGTTGGGCAATACTGGGAGCGTTGTTTCTGTCTGGTGCAGGGAGTGAGGTGGGGTGGGAGCCGGTGGTGGGGATCGGAGAAGGAAGGGGCCTCTTCGATACGGGTCCTTCCAGTAGTCCTCTCCAAGCCGCTGGTTGTCCTGCGTCTACCTTCCAGTGGTTCCATTCCAGTACGACTCCTCTCCGCTCGTCATCCGGGATCGCAAACGCCGGCGGGACGTTCGTCGCGCAACTGTCGTTGTGGTGTGACCCGTCAAATATACAAAACTAAACTATTTCCCCTTTTTTAATTTTAATATTCCATTTTAGTGCGAAAAAAATTGTCGATAACGCGCAGTGTTGCCTTAAATGGATTACGCCCGTCGTCACTGATAACAGGCCAGCAGTGGGTGAGTACCGCGTCCTATTTACATCATGACCTTACTTCTCAGAAAATTTAATGACCATCAATTAAAATTAATTTCAATTCGAATATTTCCTGCCCGCAAATAGAGCCAAGACTATAGTCAGTAGGAAATATGTCTACTGGCCTTCCCCACTAATTCCTCAACCCCTGTTATCACCCTAAGCGCCCGTTTGTATTATATAAAGACAAAATCTCCAGGCATTTATATAAAAAGTTTAGATTAAATTTTAAGTGGCTCTTACGTTTGTTTTATTGCCAGCAATAACCTTGTCTAGAACTCTATCGTCGCAATTATTTCTTTTAATTGTTTTTAGTATTTCCCACTCTTTTAAGCGCCATCTCGGCTTGAATGGATAATGTCAGATTTCATGAATTACTGCGCTAACGAAACCGAGCAAATGTCAGTCCCTGGAACAAAACTGGGTTTCTCCGATGCCACTAGCCCGTTATCGTCCCGTCCATTATTGCCGCAGCTTAATTCATTTCCCATCCTCCTTGACACATTGAATGGGGCATTTCATTTTCGCCCGGCGTTTTCACGGTCTCTTCGTCCAATCAGATTCGACGTCGGTTTAATAAATAGCTGTATGCTCCCTTAACCTCCGATCGAAACCTTTCAAGTCCTTTTAAAAGAGAATGTTACAGCCAAAAATTTTGAGCACTGGACAATTCGCTTCCGCCTTCTTGTCCCAATAATATTTTGGGGTTCGATTTCTTACCAGTTAATATAACACAATATAATTAATTCATTGCTAAAAATATTTACGGGGAGATCTGAGCGGGCACCGAATGTCATCTCCGACTTTCTCTCTACCTCGGTCCGATAGTGATAGTTTGATGTAATTAGGTGTATCGGGATTCATTCTGAGCGGTGTTTGACGAATGGAATTGAACCTGGAAAATTCGGGACCTTATTTTGAAATTAATATTTTGTAATTAAAAATATTATATAAAAAAGAAATTCTCACACAGGGAGGAAACGGAGTTCATTTAAGACTTCCATTATTCTCATGTATTTAAGGCACTCAATTGCGTTACTAACGCAATGCGTAAACGGCCCCAGAGTAGTATCAAGTAAAACAAGTTTCGAGTTGTTATTTATAATCTTCAATTCCTTTAATCAGAACGAGGCCACTCAGAAATATCCTTTTTAAGTGAAACTTGAATTTAAAAAGCGAAAATATATCTCGGGCCGTGGAAAAAACGGTCCTTTTCGATAGATTGCTGAGAGAAAGTGCAGTTTAATTGAATCGGATAAAAAACGGGAGGAGGATCCAGTTTTGCTGAGCGGCCCTGCGGCTTGCATTGCTCCCGTTCCATTGCCCGGGACACTGTTTAATCGTTCACCAAACTGATTCCTTCGATGGATTAATGCCCGCGATTAGGTCTTTGGATTGATCTTTTTTTGATTTTTCATTAAAAAATATGTAGAAATATTTATTTTTGGCTACACCGTAAATAATTCCAGTGGGTTCGTAAAGCAATCCTTGTAAATTATGCCCTCACTCCGCAGGCGACGGACGTTCAATTATCATCGGGCTTTAATTATAGCAATCGTGCCCGGCTAATGACTTCAAATTGTCGAATAAATGGCCGTTAAACCGGAAAGTCAACTTCATTCTGTCAACGGTCATTTTATTGATTGGGCAGCACTATCAATAGAAAAAATAAATCCCTCTCTATTAATAAATAAGTGTTCGTTAAATATATACGTATATATAGACAGGCGTACGTAAATAGTTAGGATTGTGGTAGTTCAAGACACTGCCATACAAAATCGACGTAAATAAACGTACGGGAGGGTAAACTGTGCCCTCTCAAGACGGTGGAAGCGCCTATTAAGACATTGGCTTTCTTTTTGTTAGAATTGTTGACCAGTTGCGACAACATGCATTATGCAGTGTACACGGCGGTACTGCAAAACTGTTCCCCTTTCTTTATACCGCCGGTTGAATGAATCGATCCGGTAGTGGCCTAGTTCCAAGGTTGAATTCATTTATCGCTTAAATTGATCGCCGCTTAAATCTTATGCAAGATCGGGCGAGAGCGAAATGTACGAAATCGGTCGCCTTCGCAATATTTTCACTACCGGCGAGCGTCCCTTCTGGATATTGTTCCTGCCGATGAAAAATTTGGTCGCGGAATTAATTTTTGTTTTAAATAAATCGGGGAATGAATAATACCGGCGAGATGAGTGGGCGTATTCTGTTGTGGTAGAGGTGTGTGACTGACCTATAAAGCAAGTGGTGGTGGCCGCGACAAGGCCAATCGGTTTGAGCCCAGGCACCGTTCTCTTGTTCTTCATCTTCGTCCTGTTCTTCTTCTTGTTGGCGCCCGCTTTATTGTCTATTGTCCCTTTGTTGCGCCTCGGCTTTTGTAATTGATTTAATTTCTTGAAAAGGCATCCTCCCCACAAAAAGGAAATCGGCCTTTAATTATAGAACTGACGTCGCTCGTAAATCATTATTTGGTTAACGTAATAATGTGGTTAGTTAGCATTGGCAGCTTGGTAAATATTTTACTCCAATTTTATGTTTTAAAATGGATTATATATTACTACTCGTAATTAACTACAATTAACTATAATATCTACTGTAACAAAATGTTGGTAACTATTTTCACTAATAATTAAATAGAATAGGGTACATTGTAAAGCAAATTAACAATATCATCATTTTAATAAATTTATACGACCGTTTTGTAACACATAATCTACCATAAATTTGTAAGTATGATCGAGAAAAATAATCCAAGTCATTTTAAAGTGATGCTTTATAGGCCGTTTGATAGGCTGTTTTGTCGTTAAAACTTTTATATTGACTGAGGATATGTAGCAAAGGATTTATGTTGTAATCTTTGCCGTAGAGAACGTCGCCACAATACGGCGGAGAGAAATTAAAATAGCCCTAATTGGAAAAGCGCAAGCCGGTCAGACAACCTTCAGTTCTACGGGTTAGATATAAACTGCAATTTTCCTTTAGAAAAGTAGGCGGAAAATTAGTCCAAGTCAGAAGCACTCCATGTCATGCTGATCAACGGCCTGTCTCCGAGAGACCTAACTAATAAGATCCGCCACTGTTCTGACGCCTCATTTAACGAGGGCTCAGATTATTACCCCCATAAAACATTTCAAAGACCTACAATTATATTCCGAACACAATCAATTATCGGTCAACGTTGATGCAGTTTTCCAATTTCTCCCGACAATCGTAAGAATAATTCGGTGTTAAAATACTTTAGATATCTTGGAAAAGCCTAATACCTCCAGGCACCGTGTTAGGAATATTTTTTGGTTACTACAATTTATTTAGTCTGTACATACAATTATAATAAACCCTTAAGCACTTGATATAAAACCTGCTTAAACCAGCTTTGTAAGTCTAACAAGGGTATTATATTAAGAGAAAAATGAAGAATGCTAGGAGTATTAACTGACGTATGATTCTCAGACTCCTCTTGCGGTTGGGTGGGTTTCGACTTCCTTCCACAAGCATAATATATCGTAAATTCTCTCAACTACGTAGTTCCATTAGTTGATGTAGGCAAGAATCCGGAACCGGCGGAGCCCAGAAAGAAAAGGAGAAGACAAAGAGAATCCCACAAGTAATGGTTTAATTCTAATGACCGCACCTGAGTTACATGGGCAGCACTATTAATCAATTAGGAGGCCCGTTGCATATAAACTTTCAATTGCAAGCTTGAAGAGATTAAGAGAAATGAGCCTCATATATCTCCTGTAAACTCATTAGAATTCCGCTCACAACAATTTACTTTTCGCAGAATTCGCGTGTTTCTGTCTCCTCTCGCTGATTTGGACTTTTGCTTGTATTTACGATCATAAAAGTTTTCCTGTTGATCCAAAATTTGTTGACAAATGTCTATTGTTAATAATCTAGTGCAAGTGCACTCAACGAATTTTAGTTAAGTACACTTCCGCACCACTCTCAAGGGGCGCTAGTTTATCGGCGCAAGTGCGCTCAACGAACTTTAGTTAAGTACACTTCCGCACCACCCTCAAGGGGCGCTAGTTTATCGGTGCAGGTGCGCTCAACGAACTTTAGTTAAGTACATGTCCGCACCACCCTCAAGGGGCGCTAGTTTATCGGTATAAGTGCACTCAACGAACTTTAGTTAAGTACATTTCCGCACCACCCTCAAGGGCCGCTAGTTTATCGATGCAAGTGCACTGAACGAACTTTAGTTAAGTACATTTCCGCACCACCCTCAAGGGGCGCTAGTTTATCGGTACAAGTGCACTCAACGAACTTTAGTTAAGTACATGTCCGCACCACCCTCAAGGGGCGCTAGTTTATCGGTACAAGTGCACTCAACGAACTTTAGTTAAGTACATGTCCGCACCACCCTCATGGGGCGCTAGTTTATCGGTGCAAGTGCACTGAACGAACTTTAGTTAAGTACATGTCCGCACCACCCTCTAGGGCCGCTAGTTTATCGGTGCAAGTGCACTGAACGAACTTTAGTTAAGTACATTTCCGCACCACACTCAGGGGGGCGCTAGTTTCACAAAATTTGTTCGTTGATCTTTTCTATTTACGATTAGATACTAAAAATCTTTTTGTATTTTAAATTAGCCTAGACCAAATGTTATTGTATATATTCGTAGAATGGCTTGTACACGTTTTATTCGCAAGAATTACAATTATTCGAATTCGGGTTTATGCATCGGAGTAGTTATACTCAGTTAGGGAAAACGTAGTGAGTAAAACGACAGGATTTTGCAACGTACGTCATGATAATAGGGATCGTGTTGAGCTAATAATTGGAATGTTGATACGCAGCTCGGATACTGATTCTGGCCGCGTGTCCATTTCGTTTTGGCAATTGGTCCCATTAGTGGCGGCTGTTAGCGCTGTTAAGCGGCGGCTCACGTACCGCCGGCAGGATCGGCATTCACGGAAAGCCGTTGTACAGTCGAGGAATCGGGAATTGTAGTGCGGGCTGGACATTGTCGCAGGGGCACCGGCAACATAACTCATATTCCTAGCCCTCGAGGAAGAGAGAGAGAGAGACGGAAATACGAATTCGAACACGGGAGAATTCAGTTATGAACCGCGGCCGATTCTATGAACCCACCCGCCGATGAATATTCATGAGCTTTAAATTGAGGATATCCACTTGGAAGTGACTCGGTGGATCTTGGCCGACTGATTCCTCCATATGCGCCCAGTTCATTGTCCGTGACCTCTTCTAACGCTATCTAATACAACTGTAACTTCACGATAGGGCCCGAACACTTTTTAAAACTAACTTTCGTTAAATTGAGTTTAATTGCTTATTTAAATAAATGTAAAAAATTATGCTACCAACGGTGTATGAGGAAGATCTCAAACGAACAGAACTCAATGGATTATAACATAAAAATGTCTTGTTCGTACAATAAATTCAGCTGAATTTCCGAGCAATTATAACCAAAATTTATACAAAAATTGTGTAAATATTAAAATATACGTACTATTCGCTGCGTTAAAATTTTTTCGGGCGGACTGACAAAAAGTCCGTTGGCGTTTTTCAGCTGGAAACTACGCCCATTTATCTACAACATTTAGAAACAATCGGCTGGCCGGAACGGTTCCGCCGATGAATCCCACGATCGTGCGCCCGAATATTCTCTTAATTAATTCCCACAGTTTAGTGATTTTCCCATCCCAAATTGGAATTGTCCCAAATGTCCTATCCACGCGTCAGATATCTACTTTAATAACATGCTGCAAGGTCTTCAATGCGTCATTTCAATCATCCTCATTGAATTGAGGATATTATCACTAAACAATATTTTCAATGCCTTCAGTTTAGATAGTTCTATTTTTCATAACAGAAAATGGGTACAAAGCCGGACTTTTAGAAAACATCTAAAATTCCTGAGCTACATAAGGCTAGTACTAGCATAATAATTGTGTTGTCGTTTTGTTTGAAAAAAACTTAAGAGAAAATAGAAGAATCCCACCTTTTCTCATACTTTTACCCGGAGGTGGATATTTCTCGCAAAGCTCTTGGTCCTCGTTAATCTACCCGGCTTTACGATTTTCGCAAAGGTCACAATTCTTATTTACTAAATCGCAGTTGAAGCCTTGGGCGTCTCGACCTTTCTTGAGTTTAAGTGTTTCAGTTGAGTTTTATACTGTGTTTTAGAGGAACTAAGGCGTGTTTCTTCGTTCGGCACGGTAAGGGGGCCCGGGGAGGTTGGTTCTTCTCAAGCGGGGCTCTACATCCTGCCGGGTGCCATCCGCTTCCCCCCATTTAATGTCGTTACAGGCTGCTGACTTTGTAAATTGAAGTAGTTAACCGTCCTCCCTCCTTCCCCCCCCCCTTCCCAAGGGGTAGGCGCGATGCTTGGGAATATCCCCACATAACGTATAATAGACCATTTCTTATTCCCGCCGTGTTTAATTCTTTTTTGTATTAATTTTTACGGCGGCCTTAAGACTCGTTGTTCTCTCCCTTCCCAGTATCTGTTATCTGATGGCTGTGGACAGACGGCGCGTTAAAGTCTCTCCGCACGGCCACTGGAGATAGATACCTCGGCCTTCGGTCGGGGTGACTTTTTGCTGGCGCGGGCGAATAATTGTTAAATGGACTCCCACGTTTAGAAATGACTCGCTGCGAGGAATTGCAAAGAAGTGAAAAATTATTACAGCGTCGGGTTCGCACACCACCCGGTAAAAACTTTTGGCAAGAGCCGAGGATTTGGCCGTCCGATGAGGAAAATACGAAATATTGAATACGCATAACCGAGTATGACTGTGGAAACCAGATGCGAGGATGCGAAATTTTCGGCTTTATTTTCAATGAGAAGTCACGAAAGTGTCAATATCTGCGAGGACCTGAAATGATAGGCATAGATTTTTGTTTTATGAATTTGTGTAATGTTACAATGTGTTCTACATTGTAGAATAGTGTATATTCCTGAAGTAATATAGACTTGAGTCACCGATACTGCAGAGTTGAGTCTGATGCATGTCCTCCAGTTTCCGAGGCCTAAAGAAGTAATTCAGACGGCAAAAAATATTTTCTGGGCCGCAGAAAATTGAAGCCCAGCAGCGAATGTGGGCGCAGTACCTCTCTACTCGAATGTCGCGACAGGCATATAGGCGTAATTCGATAGGCCGACAACTACCGTTCGTCGTAGGAAATAAGCCGACACACGCCGCTACCGTGGAAATATTTTTTCCCGGCACATAAAAAAAAAACATGGGGGGAAAGTCCGGCCCATTTTCATAAACGAGGTGGAAACGGCCGTGCAAATATTATAATGTCCTTGAACGGTGGCCGCAGTACGTACTACAAGAAACTCCCCCGGGGCGCCACCAATTGAATATGCGTTGGATATTCAATCCAAAGCGGAACGCAAAATTTCCGGTTCGAATTCCGTTTTCTATGATGTTTCCCCCATCCCGCTTCAAATCCTACTCCCGTTTCCCTTCATTGTGCTGGCAGCAATTTTCCACTTGAACAGTGTGTCTAGTAGAATGGGCAAAACTCTTCGTCCAATCCTTGCTGTTCGATTGGTCCCATTGTTGGGATTCCATCAAACAAAATTTCCGGAAAAACGTTTTCCGATCACAATGTAATGGCATATTCGAGTCTATGTTCGTTTGATTAGGTACCGATCTGCTGTTAGCAATTTATTGTCAGTGAATATAGTGATTCCGGTTCTTATTAATTTATTTCCTTAATAACCAAAATACACTACCGTTTACGAAACTAAATAGATTATTCTCATACATATTCAAAGCGTAATATTTCAAAGCGGTAACACGAACCAGCTTACAATTTAAACCTGTAGTACATTCCGATAGTCGGCAATTTACATACATAGTTCAACTTACATCCATTATGTATTTCCATATTTCATTATATGCATAAATTTAGATGGAACGCAGATAATGTTTCTGTTGTTCAAAATGTATAGACGTTTGATGTTCTGCGCGGGAATACAAGAAACCCGATTAGGTGGAGTTTGAAGTCGGGCCTCCAGTTTGAAAGCAGATTGCTAGAATGTGGGAATGATAGTACCTACTCTGGTGCAGCGCACGCTTCCTGTTACGTACTATCGCATGAATGGTGTTATCGGATCTACTTTATCGGGTGAAACTAAATACGGAGCCCGGCAATTATATTTATATCGGTGAAGGGGGAAAGTTAATGACGCGTTATCGACGCGAGGAATCCAGGATGCGATAGCGTGTTCCGATCGGTCGATGGACCGGAAGCGGGTGGTCTCAAGAGGAGAACCTCTTTCGTTCTCCGACAATAGTTGGGAACGGCCCTTCGCCTCGGCTCCCAAAACGAAAGCAGAGTGGGAAAACAGATGAAATACGACCCCGAGGGTTTGGCAAAATGTGAGGAGTATTTACTTGGGGAATCACCGACTTTAGGCCGTCGCATAAGGAAGTGAAACGCGGGCTGACTGGCAAGCGGCTGGCTCTACATATTGAACGTCCAGTTGAAATGCCTTCAGGTTTCAAAATACGCCCCCGGACGCCCTCGACTGAGAACCGTCGGGAGTAATCAAAGAGGAGAATTCACAAGAACAGAGGTCAGGTTGTCTTTCGCACGTTGAATCGTAAAGCGAGCTGTTCCGAAAATAAATTCGAAAAATTCGTTTATTTTTGCCTATGTCCAGGAATGCTTCGACGGGAGCCGACACGCCTTTTGACGATGGCGCAAACCCCTCTGTAGCTTAACCCCAAACACGAGTTCGGATTTATGTAATAAATAGTCAAATATATACGTATTCTGTCACTCAAAATATATTCTGAGATATTATTTCGTTAGGATCTATATTATTCAATTATGATTATGAATTATAATTAAAGGTTTGAGGTACCGACGGTGGATAGCATTGAAAGTTTCCGACCGCGATTGAAACTTAAATATCATGATGTAAACTTATTATTTCGAGACATCCCAATAGATTGTGGATGAGAGTTGAACCGGACGGGTTAGAAGGGGAGAGAAAATTAAATATCCAGGACAGCTTGTTAGTAAAGATTGGTACTTGAGAACCGCAATCTTAAGCATGAAGAAAGTTCTGTTTGGCGCGATCAATTTCTCGTTGACAATCAGAATGGTCTGCCGCTACGTTCTCCTGTACCGAGTGGATTTATCCGAGTCACTGATTTATGGATTATAATTATTAATAAAGAAGAAGGAAAAAGTTATTATATGATTCTAGCAACATAATCAAATAATTCTAGTAGTTAAAATAGACTTGCATTTTCTTTTTTTTGTAACGTTATTATATGTCCAGCCTCTGTAGTTCGATATATATATAATTCATTGTAAGAAAAGATGGAAAACATTATAATTATAATTGTCCAAGTTTAGCACGCAGTTTGCTCTTAGACTGATGGGTTCGATTCCTTCCTTACCGGCCTGTGTTTAATGCCTATTTTTAACTGTCGCTCCAGTCCTCTGACAAATGTGATCGGATCCGACTTCTCTGGACATACGCCCCTAAGTGCACTGCGCCAATAAACTGTCGCAATAATAATTATCGAGAGGGCCGTATAGATGTTAATTCGGTAGGCCGGTGTACGAGGAACAGGCGGGCTTCACAGGGGGAGAGAGGGATAATTGGATATAATTGTGAGCGGGTCACCCTGGACCACGAGCTCCCGGATAATATCCCGAGGGATTCGGATTCTGGAAATTGCTGGACTCCGATCACTTCCCCCCTACCGCTTGCGGGTCATCGACACCGCCGCCGCACACGCCCAAACGCACACACACACACACCGAATGCGTTCAAATTAATTTACTTCGATTTTTTCGACCGTTTAGATCCAGTCGCATTTCTTCGACTATCGGAATTCCGTGTGCTAGAATGGGGTTGAAAGAATTCCGAAGTTATTAATTTCAGCCGGTCCCACGTTGAAAAAAAAAGAAATTAAATTAACGACCGTTTGAAAATTGAACTTGAAAATTAAAGGTTGGAATCGCGCGGATTTCTAGACCGGGGATTATTGACCGCTCCACCGAACGTTAACAGTATCAAATTAAATTTGAGCATAAATACATCCGGTATTTTATCGCCCGCGTTGCTTGTTCTAGGACTATAGACCGGTATAGTAATAAAATAGTTCAGTATTTCATAGATAAAATACATGCGCCGACACGCTACATAGTTATCACCTGCTACAAAATCATTAATTGTCAAGGCTTGTCTTTTATCGGGTCTCATCGGTCTTTTACACTGTAATCCTTAAATGAAACTATATTGTACATTTAACTACAATACGTAATCCTTTTTTGTTTATACGACTATTTTCATTTATATCAGTTGAATCGTCAAATTTGACATTATAGTAACTTTTTAATGACTAGGCGACTAATACATAAAATTAGATACTTCCAACCTCCTTTTACACGCCTTGCAACCGCTTTCAAACCTTGGGGCGATGAAAAATGTCGCTACTAATTGACATTTGTCCGAAAGTGTAGAAACCGATGAGTGGTGCCCCCCCCCTTACACGGGATGATTGGGGGGGGAGTTCTGTCGTCGACGAGGGGCGCCTAATAATTTAGGCTAATACATAATAAGACCTATTAGCCGGGACTGAGCCCACTCAGATTTTTACGCTCATTTAAGATAATTATTAACGGGCGGTGGGAGAAGAGATTTAAAACTGGATCGGGCGGGAGCAGCCGGGGCCAGAGGCCGACGCCCCGATAATCCCCGGCGTCAATTCGCACATCGAATCCGAGTCTCGAAAATAAGCCGTCGCTTGTTTTTATTATTAGAGGGGGAAAACAAACGGCGGCCTTAATATTGGCCTCTGGACAAAGTATTAATTCGCCGCCGTTTTATATTTATTTTATTTATCCGCTCGAATTTTGACGCCACGAAATTTCCCTTTCGCCTACGTGTTGCCCGCCCGTCGCCACCTACACAACTCGGCTCATACCTTTCTGGGAAAATCTCTCCTCGCGATGTCATATTTAAAATAAAAAATGGCGTCGGTTATTCACCCGCAGAATGCTTTTTGGCCGTGATCTTGATTGTATCAAATGTTCTCGGTGTTACCATGATGATTATAATGTCAGTACAAAATTATACCGTCATTATCCACATTTATTTTTACAATTACTAGTTTTCTACAATTATTTTTGCTGTTTACACAATATTACTATTTAATTGAAATTTCCAATACAATGAAAATGTTGTTAGCCACTTGTGTTTGGACCATTTATTTTCTAATGTTCAATTGTGTTTAAAACTTTTGTTAACATAAAGCAATAGGAGAGAAGTGAATGTCCGCAGGCCAACCCCTTTACGGTATTCGGTCGGCAAGCTCTAAGGGATGGCTAACGGGGAGGCGAACGCGCTAATGAAACGGTAGGACGGCAGACGGCTCGGCAGTAACTTAAATAAGTCCGCTGTACATCAAGTCACCGTAAAGTAACGGTGTTTCCCGGGTAACACAAAGCGCCAATGCAAGGAGGGTTCTTCTAGTCGATGCCTCTCTGACGAGTACCGTTTCTGCAGCGCTAAGAGATTGCGGCCTAGGCCACTTAAGCGTGGACCTATGCCCTCTAGACAACTCAAATTTATGCTAAAAGATTGGAATTTTTTGTTTGGTATGCATCTTGCTAAAAATCAAGGTGGTTTGGTTATAGAAATGTCAAATTTTACATATATAATATCGAAATAGTAGGTGGCTTCGGTACCTGATAGACCCCCAAGGGACCCGCAATAAGTCATACGTTTTTGTGGAGAAGCTTTACTATGTAAATGATATTGCATTTATTATTAATTAATTCCTATTAACCCACGACCTGTCCACTTTCGTACCTCGTTCTCAGCCACACACTTTGCCCCATAATCAGTATGATAAAATTAATTAAAGCGCACCCATGAACGCTTTACCTCAAATCAAAAATCCGATCGGGGAGGATAGCATTTACATAGATATGTGTATAGAGGGACGCGTAATAAATCAATGGCGCAATTACCATGAAGCCCCAGCGGTGTTAAATCCACCGCCTCACGCGGGCCTTCCGTACACTTTATGTATGCATCGCAGGCCTCTATAAATATTCAATTCGTTGGCAGGTGAACGCTTAAATTATTGTTCCGAAATGTTTCGGGGGTATAAACGCATAAACCAAAATGTAAAACAAACGACACTACATTCGTCTAAATGATTAGTTACTGACACAATTGTAAATATTGCCAAGTCGACTCATGTGGCCGAAATTACTTTCGGTACATGTGCGTATTTTATTACTCCGTAAGTACCATTATCTATATATATATATATATATATATATACGTACAAACCCTTGCGAGTCTGTAACGGGGTCCTATTATTGTAACAGTTATCCCGTAAGTCTTTAACGATATGGAGATGTGTGTAAATTTATTCCCTGCATGATCAACTAATGGGGAGTACACATCGCCAGTCGGAAAAGGCAATACAAAATGGTATTCATTAACATTATTTTTTAATGATGATTTTAGTTATATTTTTGTTTATACATACACACACACACAGAAACATATGTATCAATTAATTATTCCTTATTAGTGCGTCATTATTAAATATGATACAACTGTCGTCTTCACTGTTATCTGTAATAAAATAAATGAAATTAAATTCGGAGGCCTGAAATGGGCCTGAATGCTGGAAAATAATAGAACACTAAGTGTCGGATGGGAATCATCTTCAATTCCCACCATGTCAAGCTTGCACCGGTCAGATTTCTCGGAAACCCGTCTCTTTTGGACGAACTAAACGCCCCTCGGGAATCAGCGCGACGCTCGAGTAGGTTCGATTTGAATTTGAAAACATTATAAAGCTAGCAGCCCAGTGTAAAGCATTCGCCTTTCAGCGCCTCCATCGGAATGATCCACGACCGCTCCATTTTGATATGTCGGGCACGTCCCCCCTCGGTACCGGCATCACGTACGGACCGTCTCACTTTTAGACTCTCACTTCTCTCTGTCCGCTCCCAGTCTGGTTTTTTAAGACCCCCCTATCGGGGGAACTGGAACGTACTCTCCGCCAGAGTGATGATTCAACGCCGCGACCGATTCGCATCCAGATCGTATCCCGTCCATTTGATCCGGATGTGATCGATCTCGAGATCGAAAGTCGAGAGCCGATGTTCCACTCGATCGATAGTGGCAGTTTCCCAAACCAATTATCTATTTTCGCCCGAGCGTTTCGAACGATCGACGGTCAATAAATTTGCATTTTGTGTTGTTCGTGTGAAAAACAAATTTAGGTAACGAGTACGTAAATCATAAACACTAGTGCGCCAACAAACAAATGCTTCGTGATTCTATTAAGCACTTGAAAGAACTTAAATTATAGGCCTTCTACGTATATAGTGTCGTTCGAGATATATAAACTGTACTTGCTAACGTATAGTGCAAGTGTCCTCGTTCACCCGGTTAAGATCCTGTTGGACGAAGGAGTTCATTTTTTGTAGGATACCTGTCTTGTTTTACACAGGACTTTCCCTCCTAGTTAACTCGGTCACGAGTTTTGCATTCGGATTTTCAGGGTCGCCCTTTCCACTTCCCGGATTATCCGGATAAAAATAGTACCCCATCTGTGGACGAATTTAAATATTGCCGGGTGGACGTACGTGCGGGGAACTGAAAATTCACGATAGAGAGGTCGTCTTTCGAGACCACCATTTGCCGGAAGGAAATCGTATTAATGCCGGGATCGTTGACCTCAAGTGTGCCACCATAGCCCTGCTAGGAAGACATTTGTGAAGCAAAGTAGCTGCCCATTATTATTAGGGGGCTACCGGCTATTATTATCTATTCACTTATCTCTCATTCCACGCCGGCTCTCCCTCCTATTATGCCCTCCTCAGTCCTCTCTTTCCCTCTCAGTCCCCCCCGGGGGTCGGGTTCGGTGCTCAATTCCGCGGCGTACGGGCGAAAACAAACACGAGGGGGTGCTCGCTGCGGAGGATAGATATGGTGTTAATGTTACTGATAGTAAATGTTAGTAAACGTTACTGATAATAGTTTCTGTCCTCCAGGTAAATAGGGCCCTCGCTTTATTACCCGGTCCACTATCTTTGTTTGTTCGACTCGCATACTTCCTGTCCCGCTCTAATTTGTTTCTGGGGTTTTCGTGGGACCGAAACTTGCGTTCTTTCATTCAAGTTTTATCAATTTCCTCAACTCTATTTTATAACTCTAAATATCGCCGTTGTTAATATTTAATTATTCCATATACATTAATTATCTTACGCCGAAAACTTCGTACTGCAGGAGAGGAAAGCCGCTCGGGCAATTTTCCGAATCATCGCCGAATACACTACACACGACTACAAGTGATCAAAATATAACGTCGCCTTTCTTTAAAAGAGAAACGTATTCGTAACTATGATTGAGAGTCCGTCGATGTTTACACGTTTTATTGGCTCTTTATATTCCGCCATTGTTTCAGCGGCTTACATCGTTTGTAACGCAAATGTCCTGCGGGATCACCCCCGGCCACTTTCCCCGCTCCGATTTCGGTGAAAGTAAGTCAAAAAAAAAAACGAAACCTAAAGAAGATCCCATAATTCCACCGATCTTGGATGGCGAGTTGTGTTGAAAAAAAGTGGCGGCTGGTAGAGGAACAGTTTAATGTGCGAACTCGGCCGCTTTCGTCGCCGGTTCATTCGGTAATTACCCCTTCCCAAAGGTTCCCACAGTTTTTTGGACGGCCGTTTAATAATAAAGGACGGAACAGAAAAAAATAATCCCTCGGCCCCCTCGTGGGTGTAATTGCGCTCTGTCTGTCGGCTTTGCATATTTTAAACATTTTTTTTCTCTGTCTAAATATAACTGTTTTTTTAAACCAGTTTCCGGCGGGGACCAGCTCCGAATTCCCTCCCGAATTATACCATTTTAGTATAAATCGCGGTAACATTTTTCATTGTAGAGATTTGCAACGCTCACAGTTCGGTCGAGTCAAAACAGTTTAATTATAAGTCAATGCGGAGTATGACAAGTCTGTCGCTGGTCGTCCGCTACTGTGGATCCTTTTATGCAGTCATAATAGCAAATGAATAATGTACCCTACCGTTTCACTAAACGTCGAAGCAGACGTGCTGGGAGGCGTAACGGTAATTATATTTTTTATCGGTTCAATTTCTAAACCCAGTATTAAACTGTCCCGACGGAGCGGGGTTGGTGGTTTCGGGCGCACTCTTCCGTCTTGCCAATGCCCCGTTATTCGGAGAGTGACTGAGTATATTTTTCAAAAGGATAAATGCTGCTGTCTCGGCTTTCAAATTCTACGGTATATTTCTGCTCGAGCGGTGGGGCCACTTCATTGACGCGCTTCAAGTCCCGTTGAAGACGCGTCCGGGAAATCGTTTTTATACCGGCCGACTTTAATCGAGCCCGACGTTCGCCCGTTTCTATAATTCGGGCTCCTATTAATAAGGCGGGCAACGAAATATAAAATCCGGGGAACGGCAAGGCGGGGTCATTTCCGCGGTTCTAATTGCGCCCCAAACCTGTTGTGTGTGGCAGGCCGGCTAATTGAGCCTACCTCGGGGTGGCGCGGGCCACAGCCCTCCCGTGTGTCGCAGGAACCGTTAGTCGCTTAACACAAGCCGTTCCTCTCTCCCTCCCTCCTCTCGTTCTCCGCCTTTTCTCCCGCTCTTTCTTCTCTTTCCTCCGGTCTTAATTAAAGGGACCGGTTCTGTTGAGGCGAGTGCGCTAGAGAGTACCCCGACCTCCGCCACGCGCCTTATTCGCCGCCCGATTTTCGGACGAGAACGGTACTGTTAGGTCCCTCAGGTCAACCTGCTCCAACCGACCGATTTCCAGTAATTGTTTGGCGTATTTGTCCATCGCGGGGAAAAAATTCCGCGCCGGATTCCAATCGAAAACTTTCACGAGAAGTTTTCGGTTTCCTTTTTTTTCAAGTTCATTCTCTCGTCCGGTCGACCGTTCGCACCAGGTGGTCGTAAGCCGCTCTTCGTTTCCGCCTCGTCATGCGGGTTCATTGCATGACCGCACTCTGGGTCACTGGAATGCGGACCTTCGTTTTCGTTTATAATCAGCAGGGACGGAGATTGGAAGGATTCTGTTCTCGGAAACGAGGAAAATCGTCCCTAACGAAGATTCGTGGGAAGATACCGACGAGAGGATTAAGAGGAATAAATTAGTTCGAAGTAAAGGTTAAAGAACCATTCACCGGGCAGCATTGAGAGAAAATCCAGAAAAGACATTGAACTAAAAAGAAATGAACTGAACGATATAAATCTTCAAATTTGTAGGGCCGATGAGAAATCCTCGTTGCATTTTACAAAAAAATATTTGCGAAGATACTTTTACAGATCCTTATTTCCAGTTTTGGGTACAAATGTGAATGAACGGTACAAAATATTAATTTCAAATATAAATTTCGTATTGTAATTCGTTCGATCCTACTAGCCGCTTGCTAACGTCAAACGTGGTCAGAATGTCTACACGGCGTCCGCATCGGACGAAACAGGCAACCGAGAAGCACAAAGCCTTATGGAAATCACTGATGGAGTCCTAGTACTAAATGTTGTAAATTTATTAAAATTTATACGAGAGAGGGAGTCGGTTGACTCGGAAGGTTTGAATCGGCCGGTATCGGTCAAAGCTGGAGGCCTATTGCGGTAGGTCACCCCCTGGTTAATGACCCTCCGGCGCATAGCCGCAAATTCACTCCCAAACCGTTCCAATATAACTTACTGCCCATAAATTGACCGCCCATTCGACACAACGGAACCGTAAATAGATCGGCTCCTGCCTCGGGTTCTTTTTTTCTCTCTTTGTACCGTTAGGCCCCGCTTTTCTGAATGGCCTTTCTGATATACTTCCAATTAGGAAGGGGCCGTTTAGTGCTTTTCATAGTTTAATAGCCGGGGACCAGAGCGGCTGTCAGAATCCGGCTTTTGGGTTAATCCGAAGATAAGGGTGACATTTTTCCCTTTTGAAGACTGACATTTAGATAGAATGCGGCCTAACTGGATATTTTTTAAAAAAATATGTCGAATCCTGACTGGTTGGATCCCATCATTTTATTAAAAGAATTTTAATTTAGATTACGACGGATTGGATGCTTGTCGGTAATTGTATCTACAATTTCTGTATTAAACTACCGCAGTAAAAGTGCAGTGCCAATGACTGACGAAAAGCTACTGAAGACGGCGATAAGTCAAATGATTCGAATTTAGTCGTGTAGATCAAATCGGAGAGTTGAATCCTAGACATCGGCCTATTATAACTTTTCCCCCACATTACATACCTATCTGCGATCTTCAATGGTTGGTCATATTTGCGTACATTTAGTGATCCGCTGGAATATTCAAACCTTCGCGGATCCCCATATAAATTACTATAAAATTGAAAAAAAATTCAGTACCGTTAGCTTCCACCCTGGAGGGGCGGCTATTACCTCTATATCCCGAGAGCGTAAGCTGTTCGAAAACTGGAATTCCCCTTTTCGAAGAGTTGCACGAGTCCGCCGCCATGAAACGCGGTCGTTATTCCGGCGTACTCGTCCCGATAATTTCGGAAGGCGGTCTCGAACGAACCGGAATCTTTAAAAGGAGTCGACCAATCTGGAAAACGCCGAGAGTGGGGCGGAGGCGGAGTGGCCCCCCAAATGGGATGCGATGGGACGGGGCTTATTTAGAAAACGCGATTAAGATATGGAACTCGGAATAAAAATAAAAAGTAACGGCCGGGCGGATTGAAATGCGCCCGGATTGAAGCGACGAGGAGGGAATCATTCTTACGATTGTTGGTAATCTTAAAATGCGTAAACAACATCTTCGCATATTTCAGCAGTCTCGTCGTGATTTGTGCAGGTTTAAACAAATTACGGCCTCTCTACCGACCGTAATATAACAGCAAGGTTCGTTCCGATCGGGCCAATTTAAATAACTGGGCTTGTGGAGTGGCGTCGGCCAACGGTTCTGCGGCTTTGACACGTTTTCCCCTTTGACAGTTGTTTCCTCTAATGACCGTCCAGATGCGGACGTCGGACTCAAGTTTTTTTTCACAAAAAAGAAACTGTAGAGGAAACAAGATTTGTAACGGGGTTAAGACAGGGATGGGCCCCTAGATATTTAGGGCAATTTTACTAGAACAGTGACAACTCAAACGTACGGAAGGCCACATTGGTTATATTTTTTTCCTCACTTATAACTGTTTTATTCAAGAAAATATTTCAAAAATATTTAACTCACCCGCCTCACACTAGTTGTAAATTATTAGATATTAATTTCTTTATTATTATGAGGACGAATATCATCAAGTGTGTCGTCCGAAAAATACTAAAAAGGAAAAATCAGTTGTGCCGATGGGAGGGTGAAGGCGAGGTGCGGTGTGGTGTGGTGGGGTTAGGCGAGGTTTGGAGGAGTAGGAAGGATGAGGCACCGGCTATGTGATGAAGGTCACGAGGGATCCGACATTATTACTTTCATCCCATTTGAGAGTCCCCCTTCTTCTTGATCTTGAACCCGAGCATTATGCAGAACCTGACCGCAATACCTGAATAGCCGCCACCCGGCTCTCTCAACACCCACTTAGCCGCCCGACTGGCTGGCTCGCTACACCCCCCCCCCCACCAACCAACTCACCTTTTTTATCTTATTTTATTATAGATGATTATTATTGCCAGGTACATTATTCCCCCGGGATTCCCTTCATAACAGCTTTCCTATATAACCCGGACCTGTAGAAGTTACTGGCTATTCTTCGGTTATTTTATAAGCCCAAACGAATTCTACTTATCCGACTACTTCGGGCGGAATATTATTTTCCAATTAAACTTAAAAATGTTTCCAAAATTTCTATATTTATCTCGTCCGAATCATTTTACAGAATCATACACTCCTACTGAATTATGAATGGCGTAGCGCCATATTGTGCCGCATCAGCGTGGAATAAAATAATAAATACTTATCATCGCTGACCATTTATTAATAAATCATCGTCATAATGTATTTGGCACTGCCACTTATTCGACGGGGTTAGAAATCAATCATCTCGTCATTTCACTACGGAACTTCCTCATCCGATACGATATGGTGTCGTTTCCGACGCTGGTGGAACTAGTTAGTGAAAGTCGGAGCAATCGGACGGTAACTACAAAAGCGATTAACGCCGCAAATTAAATTAATGCGATTAATAATTGTAGCCGGAGGAAAAAGAAAAACGAATCGTTAATAGGGGCGTAATTCCGTCGCAATGTTACGCCGATAAATTGTTATTAGATGTAAACAGTCATGAAATATTCAAGAGCGTCCACCGGACGCCAAAGTCCCCGGACCAGTTCGACAAATTCAATTACCGCGGCTATTAAAAGGGACGAATCGGGACTCCACTCACTCGGTTCGCGTAGGACTTTTTCATCGCCTGGTTCGTTAGCAGTTTATTGTTGCGACCCGTATCGGTTTACAACAATGGACGATAATTGAGGTCCGACCGAAGGCGGGGCTTTGCTTTAGATCTATTCGGCGCAAGCAAAACAACCGATTTATCGCCCGTCGAATTTTAATTATAAGCGCCCAACCGTTTTACGACCATTCCCGATATATTATTGCTCTCGATAACTGCGAAATTTGAATCGTCATGGTGTCTGGAATAATAAGAAAAATTATCCTTCGGTTAGTTGGAGGAAAATGCGTGCGCGGGGGACGCGAGAGTTGGCGTTGGTCGTTGACCCAAGTGGATTCTACATCGAATTCTAGTTTCTCCGCATCGATTTTAATTCGGTAAATATTCATAATAAGGAACGTGGTTTTAGAGTAAGAATTTCCATGTTTCTGATATTCTATGCCTGACTATATTTCAAAAACTAGTTTTTTCAATCCCACTTTCATCTGACCGGTTTTACAAATTATGTTTCCCGTTAGCAAAAAAATTAATTCATGCAATGGTCGTCCCATAGATGTCCCTACGGCGATATAACTGAAATAATTTAAGAAAGTCACTTCAGTACATAACAAAACAAAATACTGCCCTCCTGATAACCAGAATATATGAAAGAAATGCCAGTTAATCATTTTAATATCGAGTTCTATAAGTAGCTTGTTATAACTAGAAGCAAAGGGAATATATGAAATATTAAAATTATATAACGAATTGAGCCAGCATGTTACCAAAATTATTCATTTTAATCATCACCCTATCCTATGTCTACACTCGGTGAGAGAAACCCGCAGAAGGTCAATCTCTGTCCACATGTCCAGAGATAGTGGACGGCTGGAAGAAAGACCCTGGCTGCTAATTGTTTGAGCGCTGAACTAAGACGGACGACCCAACAAACGAACAACACAAATTAAATAGGTATGTTATAATCGTAGTTAGATGTACCGGGCGCATACCGATGCCTTTGGTCGGCGGAGAATATAAAATGACTTAGCCGGCCTTTTCCGATAATTCTAAATGTTGCTACATCTCGGGAATTCGTATGAGGGCATTATGCCGGGGCCACGTGTCGGTAGCGCTGCCGGCTTTTGTCCATTCAATTCAATTCCAAGCCGGTGCCCTTAAACGGGCCGCTGAAAAGCCCGCTGCCCGCTGAATAGAAATCTCCGATTAAACTCGGGCTTATAAACCAAAGCTTCGCTACAATGTCCGCCTGAGAATAGACAATTTCGGCGTAGGACGGCCTGTGGGCTGCATGAAGATCGATTCGGAAAGAGCACCTCTTCAAAGTGGTATTTCACAATGCATATTAGGACCGGAGAACGGATGGATCAAAGTGAGGAATGTTTCAGTTGCTTGGAACAGGATAATCCAACATACCTTCATCGAATAAATTAAAATACTATTTATTATTATCAATTATTACCTATCGATAAACGGATCTGTGTTTAATCCGTTTGACTCCTTATTGTAGTCAAAGTGACTAATATTTTTGTACTATTAGCAACCTCATAATGAATTAATCAGCCAATGACCAAAACGCATTGAAAATGTTAAGTACTGTGATTATTGTTTTTATTTCAAAACATAGTTTTACATTGTTTATGCACGATATGAGTTGTTTGGATTGGTTAAATAATTATTAGTCAATCATCCACCGGACCCACTCGCATAGCAAATGGATTGTTAGATAGTAACATTCCAGTGATCCATGGTGTGGCAATGCGGACGTGCCTATTGTATATTCAGCCGAGACCACGTAGTGGACCTCACGGGTGGACGGTGCCGCTGGTAGCAAGACTCTCGGACAAGGAACGTCGATTTATGTAGGCAGAACTGAAGTTGAATAGAAATGTCAGATTTGAGTTTCGGTTTCGTTAGCGCGGACATTTAAACAGACAGAACGAAGGGCCAACCGGATAATGGGACGTGGGCCGAATTGTGGCCCCCGCTATTCATAAAAGAATACTTCTCCTCCTCCTCCTCCACCTCCTCCTCCTCCTCCTTCTTCTCATCGTCCCCTCTGGGCAAACCGCAATGATATATGCATCCCATTAAACACCGGTTAAATCCCATTGGATCGAACCTTTCAAATTTAATGACACTCTGCACGTGTACCATGACACAATCCCCCGACTACCCAACATGAGCCATGGTGATTTTCCTTTATTGCGCCTGTGTTTTGTAATTGGCGGCGGCAGTAGAAAGCCGACCGTAATATTACGGTTCGCGTCAGGTAAACCTTAGAAACTGCCATTTAAAAAATAGATACAAATCAATTTATTACTTGATAGGGCTATCGCTTAGGGATGACAGAGAAAGTGTAACAGACCTTACTCCTTCTAACATGCCAGTAAGGCTTTTCAATCGCTCGTGTCGATTCCCGTCATGCCTTAAGGAAAAACTCGGGACGGTACAGGGGCAGTAAAGCGAACGAGGGGTCTATTGAATCACGAAGGACCGGAGGGAGCGCCCATTCCTTTTTTTCAACGGCTACCATCCCCCAAATTGCTCCTGTCGAAGTGATTTTCCTCACGTGACCCACGGCCGGTTGCCAATCACGAGCGTGCCGGTTATACATCGGCCCTTGGTATTGCGCGGACCAAACGGCCGTCCCCAACATTACTTCTCTGTCCCATTTCCTCTCCCCGGCGGGAGAACGGAGTTTCTGATGACCCCGATAGGATATATTCCGGCTCTCATGTCGAAGGCTGATGAAAGTAGAAATTGTCCCGAGGTAAATTCTTCTCCCACAGACATTTTTATCATGTTCACTATTAATCATATTTAAGATTTCACTCTATCGATCAATTTCGACTTATTGTAATAATTACTAGAGACCCATCTGGAGACAAAAGTCAGACAAATCACAACGCACTGTAACATGTTTTGATGTTAGATCCCATTTTGGAATGATTTCGCGAGTTGTATTTTTTATTAGGGTAAGAGAATAAAAATTAATTTCTTCAGCTAAACTCCCTACTTTAATGAAATCGATAATAACAGACAAAGTGCACTGTAAAATCTAAACTATTTAAAATAGTACAGCAGTGTTACAAATCAGTTATATAACACCGTAATTAATCTTTTTTTCCACTAGGACAACATACTAAACTGGGAAGCCAAACTATTTTTAGAACCTAATTTAGAACCTTTCTTCAGTATTTCTGAGTTTCAAACCGATTGCTCAACCGGAAAGTTTCGACGAATTAATTGAATATCTCCGCATCCGTTTGCATAACACCTCTGTGGCTCTGTGATGAAAATTCACTTCATTAAACTTAAACGGCGAGTTCCGGCCTATTAAATCAGTTGTATCGCGGACGTATGTCAGCTGTGTCTGCCGGGCATTATTGATTTCTGATAAGTTGAACTAACGAAGTTGATCTT
Source organism: Lethocerus indicus (assembly GCA_019843655.1). NCBI lineage: Eukaryota > Metazoa > Arthropoda > Insecta > Hemiptera > Belostomatidae > Lethocerus > Lethocerus indicus. The sequence goes on along the minus strand of JACDQD010000007.1, from coordinate 10,337,530 downwards.
AAACTTGATTTCTGATGCGAATCGGATAATACCCGCTAAACCAGTATTTTGCTTTACGTGCACTGGACTGGTTTCAGAAAAACAATTGGTACGAATATCTATTTTATGAGCGACGAAAATTATTTAATGTCGACAGAAAATAATGTGTCCTGCATTGTATTTTTAACTAAATAACTCGAAGGGAGATAACTCTAGGATTGTCTATTTACTTATTGCTATAGTTTCTTAAAAAAACAATTTTTATAAAAATAACGTATATGTATGTAACTTAAGAAGATTTTTTACGTACAGCTATATTAGGTCGAAAATGAAAGCGAGAGTACGTTCGGCTCGAGTTGTGCAACTTAAAGCATCGTCGAGGATGCGGGCCGGCTCCCTCTTAAAAAGGAATTATACGCGTAATAAATGTTTCCCAATTCTAATTGATTACAGTTAATTTGCATTAATCAATAATTCAATTATGGAGATGGCGGCGTTTAATTATGCGGCGTTATGCAACACGGCCGCGGAGCGTTCCTAATCCAGTGTCGAGCTCCGGTTACGTTCATCGAATTCGATTCACTTCTGCTTTTAATTTCCTTTCTAAATCCCTTATCTTACTTTTAAGATAACCTCGGGGTTGTTTTAAATAGGTAAGATTGCCTATGCTTTAAATAACCGCTTGCTAATCAAACGTTTCCTACTACAGAGTCCATTCTATTGCCGGTTTGTTCTTGACTGCGACCCGGTGTTTTCGTCGGCGAGAGGCGAACAATTTATTTCTAGAACGTTTATGAGTTAACATTTCGATGAAACAGACGAGGAGCGCTAGTAAGCCGCCGTACAGGAGGAGGCCGAAAGCGACGGATAGATCGCTGGTGGTGAGAGGAGCCGTGTCACCGGTGACGACGGTGTCGAGGGCGCGCTCGGACTTGCGGAACTGGATAACCTCGCGACTCAACGGAGGTACAGAGAGGCCGTCCCCACGCAGCCAGAGAGAGTACAGGCCCGAGGACACCAGCCCAGAGATCACCGTGTTCAGACCGCGGGCGTAGGGCGAGCCCCTGGGCATCAGGTAGGCTATGAAGTAGGTGGCTAGGCACTCCTTCACCAACCGCTGGGGCCGCTTCGCCTTCAGGCCCGTGTATTCCGTATATGAAGGATCGTAGATGACGTTGAGCCTGATGAGCCTGCCGATGTCCGTCTTATCGTAGCCGGCCAACATCTCCTTGTCCGTCTTCAGTAACAGGTTCAATTTGGACTGGGGGCCGCCCAGCAACGTGTACATGTCGCGCGACGTCGACCAAATCGGCAACCCCGAAGCGGCCAGCTCCCCTATAGTGTCGAACGTCTTGTGCCGCATGGGGGCGCTGGTGAAAGTGACGAGCACACCTTGGAAATGGTTGACGAGGAAGAAGCTGCCGAGAAAAACTGCTGCCAAGGTGATATTTTCGGCGCGGGTCCTGCCCGCCGTGGAGACCGGGAGGGCGAGCAGTAGGCGGTATACGTCCAGGATAACGGCGCCCGCGTCCGTCCTTCGGGAGCCCAGGAGGAGCCTCCTGGCGGCCAGGATAGTGAGCCCCACCAGCGCGTAGACCGCCACCAGTCCCAGCCTGGCTAGGTCGGCCAACGTCTTCAGGAAGAGCTCCGAATGGGGCAGGTGTCGGTTGGCGGGCACGAGCACGCAAAGCCTCTCCGCGGTCACGTAGTGGCTGAACTCCAGGCCCGGTGTTGAGTACCATTTCTGGAAGTGTCCGTTCGCCGCGAACTCCGCCCCGGCTGACATACGCGAGAAAAATACAATTTCTTATTACAGTTTCCATTTAATGTCTATATAGTGTAGTACATTTAGACGGTTTTATAAATCTACCTGGGATTGTGACGAGGGGGCCGAAAGTGCCGGCGTAGACGCCGTCTTCTCTCTTGAAGCCGTAGCGCACCCCGTCCGGCGTGAGGCCGACCAGGCAGGTGAAGTTGAGGGTGGTGCAGAGGGTGGCCAGCACCTCCGCGTCGTCGCCCCCGTACCCCAACTGGGTCCTGTCGTCAGGCACCATGGAGGGAGCCCTCGCGAACACCACCGATTTGAATATTTTCCCTTTCCAGTCCTTCACCTCCTTAGACAGCCCTCCGTTCGGATCCATCTTCACCGGTCTCTCCGTCAAGAGATCGTACGTATAAACTGTATCGGCTACCACCGCGTAGGCATTGTAGAGCCTATGTTTGTTCCAAAGATGTTCTACGATTGTTTCTGCCTCTCGGGTACTGTTGGACATCACTAGATAATAAATTAGAGGATCGCGAAACTTTATCTCCTGTAAAATATCCAGTAACTCCAGTTGGGAGAATCCGAGGAAAGCCTTTACCCTGGAGGTAGTGTCGGCCGAAAGCTCAGTTCTAGCGGCAGATATTCCGAATTCGCTAAGCGGACTATAGAGTCGACGCATGCCATATTTTGGACGATTAGCCCGAAGCCCGCGCCTCCGGTAGCGGCCACCGCCAGCTGGATCACTCGGTAGAATATCTCCAACTCCGATGTGACACCTGATATATCGTAATCCGATATCTGGACTCCTCCGACAAGCGGAGTTATGAACAGCAAAAGCGACGAACCTAAGTTGAACATTTGTGCGAATTTGTGCGGTCCGAATCACGAGCGAGTTTTAAAGGCTGTCGCGACTTCGTTTAAAGTCTGACGAAAGTGTTCGATAAATTTACTTTGCTCTCGGTCAACGTAGACTCTTAAATCGGGGGCGGTGACAGTGGCCCGTCATAATTAACGATAAGCGCTATTGAATTTCTTACTTACCTAACGATTACTGCACAATTTCTAACACAAACCACTTTATTATAGATGACCTGTACAATTATTTAAAGTTTCCGGTTTTATTTTACGCCTTGAAGGAATTTACACTTTTAACTTTTAGTTCAATTGGCATGAAAAATTGTGGCAGAATATCCGAAATTCAAACTGTGATACTTTGTCTGTTTCAGAAGTCATCCAGTGCTAGAGGGCGGTGGCAGTGAGACACAGACTCCCCGCCTCAAACTTTGGTGAGTCAAATAAAACATTCATTCATTTAGAAATGTAGGAAGATCAAAGGGGGATAGAGCTAAGCAGCTCAAAATGGAACTGCTTTACCGGTCTATACGGGCCGGTTTTTAATAAGACTGCCTCGAGAATTTTTATATTCTACTTTTACCCAGTATTGGAGAACCGTTCGTTTCCCGTTTGAATATCCGAACGACCTCTGAGTTCTACTTTTCGACTGGAGTCGTCTCGTTCCTGTTTCCAGTCGAGTTTCCCTTTCTCACCTTCTTCTTTTTCTCTCCCCATAGTTTTTATAACTCCGCTTTTACTTCTTAATTGACGCTTATTATAATTTTCCAAATAAATTCATCGAGTTCCCATTTAAATTTTCATTTCTCCGGTCACAATTGCCGAGCTCCGTTCAGACCAATTGAACTGTCTTTCCGCCGTTATCTTCAATCTGATGTCTCAATTAACGTTTTTTTTATTATCCTCTTAATTGGTTATCTATTGGGCAATTTGTATTGTTTATAGGGGAAAACAAAATCAGCGGGCATTAGGAATGTCTTTCGTGGTATGTTTTTTATCAGTCGTCGGACCAATTTCTCACACCGGTTTTATTTCCCTTACCACGCATGTGTGGTTAAGTGAAACCACAGTGGTCGGCAGAAAGCTAATAAAAATGAGTTAAATTGTTTTTTTCATCAGAGGTATGTCGGAGAAAATATAATCATTTAGTAAACATTGGCAAGAAATATATTAAAGCTGTAAATATACATTCCTATAAATTAAAGATAGAATTGACGATAATTTCACAAATTGTGGTAATTGAAATCCGTTATAGCCAGTACACAAATATTTCGAAATTTATTATTTTTTTATTTGAATATATAGTACAAATTGCGCTCGATAAGATGGGAGTATTACTTTTGAGAGTTTGTTCTTTAGAATGACGGGTCGGTTTCAATTACTTTAAGTAGTACGCACAGACTTTTTAGATACGGGTAGCCTATCAAATGATTCAAGTTCTTCACAAACCAATCGAGGGCACGGACGCGTCGATTTGGATCCGATGGAGAGAAAGCGAGCGGTTTCTAGAGGGGCTAGGATCCTAGGGGGGGCTACAGATCCTGGCGGGCAGGATAAGAAAAAGATGCGTGTCTGCGTAGAAAGAAACTACGAGAAAAATCGAGGCCAATCAGGAGGACAGTGGCGTGTGGAGGCAGCGGTGTTAGGGCCGCCGTACGTAGGATAGAGGACGACACTCACTTTACTTTCCGCAGTCATCAGGATCAGGTTCCCCTCGGGTTGTTGTCTCCTTATATTGTCCTGTTCACACTTTCCTCGCTCACATTTTCGCTTCCCCAGGTGCACGATTCGATTCGCGGAGCAGTTCGAACGTTCGATTTCGTTGTCGCAGCGACGAAGGTTGTTCAAGTGAGAGAGGTACTCATATTGCAGGTCATCAGTATTCATCGTCAATATCACCGACGGCGTACCGACACTGCATGTGTTCAACGTACGCTCGGAAAATACGACGGCTTTAACATTTGTTTTTCGGAGAAATTCCGTGACGTGTGACAGGCATTAATAGTGGCTCCGTTTTCAGAATTTCTAGCTTACAATACAGAAGCCGTACAAACTGAGATCGATTCTCCAATAACACTACAAAATACAGAGAAACTGAGCAGACCAAAAAACTATCACCATAATTTGTAGGCCTCTAAACCCTTTGTTGGCCCATCGAAAGAAAAAATGCTATAACAGAAGACTATCGTTATACTTCGTAATGAACAGTTTTCTTGATAAGTATTGCGATAGTATTGAATATTTTGGAGCACATTTACTTCCGAAGTGTCGTTTTATGGTCGGTTTAGGGTCGACCGTTGTTCAGAGCTTCAAATTATTTTAAACTCTCTTTCATTACTATTATATCCAAATGGACTAAAATCGCAATTCGCTGGATTGCTTGCCGTTGAATCATTAATTTAATATAATATATTTAAAATTCGGTACGATTTAAAACGTGCTTTGTATAGACGCGGCCGTTTCCTCTTGAAAGGGGCTAATTATCACGATTTTCAAAACCCCATTGGTGCTGGGGGCCTATTGAAAGCCCCCGGCGGTGAGATAATAACAAGAAGAGCGTATTATGCCAAGTTAAGACAAAGCAGTTTGTCCCCGGGGCGCTGAATACCCTCCCCCTGAATACCGTCCGTCGACTCGTTGCTGAATTATACACCACCTACAATGCGATAACTACGCCCCATTAAGTCACAACCCGGCCCCGGCTAGCCTTCAATTATTGTCTTACGTAATGAGTTCACTTTGTCCGTAAAGATCCATTGTAAGGCCTCCAGAAACAATTACCCTCCCGTCCGACAATATAAATTTGAATAGCGCTATACGTTTAATTAATTTCAAATTGTTACAAAGTATAATAAATCTATCGGGAATTTCAGGGTCGGTTCGACGCTCCATTCGATGTCGGGTCCGGGGTTCAGTCCAGAATATTCGTGTAGAAGATTGATATCGACTCTGCGTCTTCGCTTACTCTCTTATAGCAAAAGTGGAGGAACAGTTGCGACGCGACACCGAGTTGAAATATTCACTCCGTCCTAACGGATTCAGAGAACAATTTTGTAAATAATTTGGCCGGCAGACCGGGCAGGAACAACAACGGGTCTTGATTCGGGGCCCCCGACTGTCCTCTCTGTCTCTGGGGGCCGGTCTTTATACATTTTCCACGCTCGCTCCCCCTCCACTTATAGACGGCTCTTTTTCTTATTCTTTTCGCCTTCTTTCGTACTCCGCCTCGTGTCCGTATATACTGAGGACTTCCAAGAAGACATGGAAGATGAACAAAACCGGTGAGATCCTTGGAATTCCAGAAACAATCCAGTATAATACGACAAAAATCGTGCTATGGTAATGATAGGCGGAACTGGATGAAGATTGTTCATCCTTGTATGTAAAACTAATTTCTTTATTGACCCAACGGGTCAATCGTTTGGAATATGCGATAGGAATTCCCTCAGTAATGCGGTTTATACACTTGAAACACCGATGAGGGAAGGGGCATTGTACATTCGACATACATTTTCACCTTTGTCGTAGTTGACGTGTCTGTTATGGGACCAGGACTGGTCTGAGTGTCGGCAGACCATTTTCGTGTTCCCCGCCCATTGTTCTCCCCACCGTCGTCGTCGTCATTATCGTTATTGGGGTCTCTGTCGGCGGGTTATATTCGGCCCCTTGGCATTCCTGTCACGTACCGGCATAAACACTTTCATTATGCGAGATTGCGACGTATCGAATCGCTTCCCGGGTCTCCAGCCGAGCGGCTGTCCCACATCGGCGGGGTCCCTAACAACACAACCGTGAATCACCCGCCTTCTCAGACCGGTGTAGAAAATATTTATTCTGTAAACAAAATTGTAGGATTCGACTGAATGGAGTCGACATTCTGGAGGCACTCTGTACAGTAAAATTGATGACAGGATGCTCCACTAATACCGTTCTACATCTGGTGAGTGTAGAGAGATGATCGCAGATGATACTGTGGAATATACATATAAATAGTATCGAGAATAATGAAATATGTACAGAATGTGTAGTCTCGGGGACCAAATTATGACGTGCAGCTGAAATATTTTACGACATGATGGGAGCCCTCCGTCACTCGGTTGCTCTTAGTGCGTTACTAACTTAAAGCGTCGGGATGCCTCGTGGCTCACTTAACAGTCGCGGACTTTTTACTGCCGCTCTCTGTTTCTTTCTCCGGATTCCGAGGCCATGACCAAAGACGGCTAAGGGGTCCGGACCGAGTGACCGGGATATAAATAACAGTAGCGGAGAACTTCATGTACGAACATGAAGCATGTCAGCCCTGACCAAGCTGCCGGCTATGGAAACTTAAAAGCCCTCAAATGTCTATTTACGATGACTGAAACGTTCCAACGGTTAAATAATGTTCTCCAGGTGTGGTTTCAGAGTATAAGGGTATCCCTCTCTGTTAATTTAATATCAAATTCGAAGACAGATGAAGAATTATGTTTTTTCCAGATTTCTAACCCGGAGTTACACGGACTCGATTCCATCCGACATCACTTATATCAGTATTGTATTGGCTCCTCGATTGCGGGGAACGAAACGTTTTAACGTCCGGATAATTCAAATGCCAGCGATTTTGAAATTGTATCAAAAATTTCCAAAGCCGCACCGAACCGGCGAAGGTTCTAAACCTCAAGTGCGCGTGGCCTGGACAGCCGCAAAAACCTTTTAGCGTCTCGAAACGAGATCGATCATTTAGATTGTGAAAAGGTCTCTTCGGTTTCTGTATTCAGTTAAGGAAAAATAAACTGAATTACAAAAAAGAAAACAGTAATAAAAAAGAGAAAAATCCCTTCACCCGATCAAAAAACTCGTGCTATTCAGCTGCCCAGCGAATTTCACCGGTCTGATTTTAATTAGGCTCACCGGCGAGCCTCCGATGAATTTCCGCGTGTCACTGTGTCGCGCTTTCTATATAAACGACTTCTCCTTCTTTATATTATTAATTCGCTTAGGGTCTAATTTGATTTGAGCAGATTTCTCCTGGCGGCCATTTGTTAACATTTCTATTTGCCTCGCGAATACGATTGACGCATACTGTGATTTAGTGTGGCTATCATGACACCGCCTTCTAATGTTCTGTGAGATTTCCATACTTCGTATAACCGAATAAGCTAAAATTGTCCTCTCTATATATGATGTGAATAGCGGACTACCGAAACATCTTTGCCAACACGTTAATGGAACATGTACAGTATGTGTTGGCTAGAAAAGCTGTACGACCGAACAATCTGACTTTAAACTGGATACCAGTACTGCCTAAATGCTAAGCGGATTTGGAAAATGTATGGAAATTGAAATGGCAAATTATCTGCGTCTAGGAATGCGATTGAGTTTAATCCGTTTGCATAGGATATAATACCAATACGCATTTATCTCTTGTAGGGGTCTCAGGTCTCTCTATCTGAGGTTATGTCTAAGCCCGGGGAATGTATAACGAGCGACCCGTTACATTTCACGAGCAATCCGGACCCGGCGGCTCGCGTGTCTGAATCCCCTTCCGGTTAATTCCACCGAGAGGCCGCGAATGGAGCCGGGTTCCCAGTCAACTTTAATTGTGACGCGCCGAGCTTTCCGCTGTACCAAGCGGTCGAAGCCGGCATGTTTATAGCCCACACGAGAGAATATTTAAATAGCCGCTATTTGAATTTCCCCACAGCTCCGACAAGCCCGGCTGAATGTCAAGGATTGAGTGTGATCGATGTGAAGGTGACCAACGTTTGTCCGATAAGTCGGTAAATATCCTGACACTTTATCCGTTTATTAGTACTGATTGAGTCACAGCGAGCCTCCAGAGTTTCGATTCAAGTTTCAGTTCAACTTACAGTGTCGGAAGATCTTATTGTGTCAATTCGCTCTTGCCACCTACAGTTTCAGTTACTTACCTAGTTACCGAGTTAATAACCTAGGTATTAACTGAAAAGGTATTTTATAGTCCAGAAAATGTCTCTATTCGCAGAAAATTAACGAGACCAATTTTTAACGTATCGAAATCGTGTTTCTATAGTTTTTTTAGGAATTTCTTCTAACATTACCTGTTCCGTGCGCCGCTAGCCAAAAATTATTCGCGCCTCGATTCGATACATTAACATAACTGTTAATGTCCAGATGTGGGGCACTTCTCGACGCGGCTGTTTAAAAAATTGCGGAATCTGAAATGTTCCGAGAAATGCTTTCCTTTTGCCGAGCCAACGGTACCCCCTGGGGGATGTTACCATCTTTACGGTATTTATGGTGTCGCAGCGGCGTAACTAATGCGATTCAACCGCTGATGTACAATCGCAATTGCCGCCAACGGATCGGAATACGTTTGTAAAGTAGGTTTTCAGTTTTCCTGCCCTGTTTTCGAATACGAGTATCTAATACAGCAGAATCTGAAATAGCTTTGCAGTGACTAATACCTAGTAAAACATAACTACAAGTCCGTGGCTACTTGCACTCCAAACGCTGAGACTTATATCCTATGGCTAACTCGATTTGTAAATGAAAGTCATTTGGCTAAGTTCCGCAGTGATAGAATATTTTCGTTATGAACCCAGTTCACTTTTGATGTTTTCCCTAAAGCGAAAAATTAGCGAATTGAAACGCAAGGAAGCCAGTTATTAGGGCAGAAAAGCTGTTTCTTCTCACCTGGTTGGTTCGAGATCGGTGACGGGCTCAGGCAGTTTCGCAACTTTCAGTATTAATGTTTACAGGAAATATGTAACAATAAAATTGCGGGTAATAGTGAATCGTCAGTCGCAGCAACCTGTCCTCGTTATCCTCATGACATATTATTTATATCAACATTAGTTATTGTATAATCATTTTGTCGAGATATGTATTCGAGTATTTATCGAAAACAATGGCTGTATTTATTGTGTTGAACAGGTTTCATAAACATGGTTGAACTTTCGCGTGTCGCTTTCGTGCCACTTTTCTGATCCGAATTCGGCTTCCGTTTAAGATCCTATCAAAAAAAATATTTAAACGGACTTAATCGATTCAATTATAGGGCCCGCTATAAGCACCGATAATTGCTGGCGGATCCACTTGGGTGCGTAACTCTAGAGGAGGAGCTTCGTTCGCCGAAACCAGTACTTAGGTACGAGTCCGAGCACCTTCTTCTTTAATACAAAAAAAAGTGGACACGTTTTATTGCATTTCGAACAAAAAAAAGCCTCGTAGAAAGTTGCTCCTTTCCGATACATGTCAACAGCAGTAACATATGTAAGGGGGGAATTCGATCGGTAATTATTGGATAATTACTAGAGAGTTAGTCAGAACAGCAGGAAGAATTAAAAGGGGGGGATGTTTATATCGGCGGATAGTGTTGCATTATCAAATTATTAACCTTTCCAGAAGACCTTCGGTGTAGACCTTTGAAACGGGAGGGGGTCACGGGTAATGGTGGACGATGAGGAAATCCATCTTCGCCGATCATGAAAGTTTTCTCCTCTGCCAGTTCGAAACTTTAATGCAAGTCACAGAAAAGATATTTTAAATATTCATCACTAAGGTCGATGAATTTCGGGCCGTTATCCAGGCTCTGACTCGACACTACACTGACTTTTAAATGCCTTCAAAATGCCTAACGACTTCCGGGATCTCTTATCATATCTCCGGCTGCCCTACGAGAATAATAAATTCGAGAACCTGTTCGGCGAGGTCCGCGAGGGCCCGTCAGTAGCATTCATTATAATTATATATTATCAAACATCGGTAATATATTATTTGTACATTAGACAAACACGGACGGTATTGGATTTTTTAAATTACGCAGTAAAAGACACGACTCTGTTCCTTGTAACAGAATGTGTTATATGTCCATTCGACTTGTTAATTTATTTATCTATTCGTCCAGTTTTTACTTTACTACGAATGGTCGGAAATGTACAGAAATGGCTGACTCTACAATGCGGTCGGTACGAAAAATATTAATTCCGGCATTGTCTCGATTCAAGACGGTACATTTGCGCTTGGCGGTACTCGTGATTTCGTGGATTGTCATTCCATCGAGTCACGGAAAACGGTGGAAAAAAGTCCGGTTTCCGGCAATTGCCTGCAGGCCGGAAATCACGGTTCTAATTGTTTGGTTGGCAATAACGATCACGCCGATGAACGCTCGCTGAGCATAAATAACAGAGGCTGGTGTGTGTGTGTGTAAGGCCGACACCCCAGACGGTGTCACGACCCCGAGCACTAATACTCCGTGCACCGGTTGTGATCCGAGGCCCAATCGGTTCCCCTCAGTCGTCTGAGACGAAAGTGAATGTTTCATTACGGCGGAGGATCACGATTTCGGTCGGTCGGTTTTACAATTTGTCGATGGATAAATTTATATTGAATAAACGGTCGGGCGCTGTTGGAAGTCCCAACAGGGAACGGCCGCAACGCTTCCCCGATTATCTGTACAATAATCAATACAAGTTGGGAGTCCATTAGGTAGCTGGTTCTATGGGTTAGGTTCAATCCATGCACGCCATGAAAATTTACCACGACTGTAAGCAGACACTACTTACTTTCTGGGACCAAACCGAGTTGGATCAGCAAATTTAAGAATGTAATAATATAGAAAGTAAGTATGCAGCATTTAAGTAATATTTAATCGTTCCGATCGATGCTGGCGTTAAGACTGAAAGGTGCCCCCACGATTGAGCGCCGTAACAGAGCCGAAACCACAACCTCATTACATAATCACCAACTGGCCTAAAACGAATCAAACTGAAATTACAACAAAAAGATTATAACTTATAATTACAATTTCAATTCGGTTTATGATTGCCAGTATTCCGTGACCGCGATTATGTTTGAAAGGCCGGGGCTTATCGAAAGTTAAAAATTAAGTACACACCCATTTGTTCTGAAGCCGCTAGTTATTTGCAATTACCGTCTTCAGTAGCATTTCGTTAGCAATATAGTCAGACAAGTCTTTTATTTTTTTAATTCATTCTGGGTAGCATATGTGAGAGTGTTGCTTTCAATACTCCTGGCGATCGGTTATGTAACCTTAAATAATGAACTAATTCATTGCTCTAGAGGATACTCCCCTTGTTCCAGTCCCACAACATATCTACTAATTTACTCAGTTCGGGGATGGCGGACCGCTCGGAATAAATCCCATACTGCGATATAATAAAATATGTAGCTCTTATTGAAAATTCCAATTGAAAGACCGAACGCCGGTGCCGGTTTTTCAAGTTAGAACGATCGAATTAAATTAGGATGAATTGAAGTATGGCCACTTGTTTCCCGATCGTTGGGGCCCGGTCACGAGCAGCTAACTGGGAGCGGTTGTCGGTAAGCTGAATGGGAGGCCGGCGGTAACGCTGTTGAAAAGTCCGTGACTTGCGAGCCGCCGATATTTAGGAGCGCAGAGCACTGCACATGCCCGTCCCCACTGTTACAATAATCCCCGTTCGCAATTTATCCCGCAGCCCGGTCCGGCAGCCTCCGCGGCTCGCCCCGGGTTCCTTAACCTCGCGGCCAATTATTAAACCGTCCCCTGAATAATACTCTTATACTCCCTTTTGATTTATACACTCCTCCGTTGCCAAAGGTGAATTATAATATTGGCGAGGCCCACGGTCCGTTCTCCGCGATGACTTTTCGATCTTCGGGGGTCGGCCGAACTGACCGCAATCCTCCGCCCCGTCTGCAACTACTCTCTTCTATTTTTTTTTCGGGTCAAATTCCTTTTTTTTTCTCGTCGTATTAACTTGCCAAGACTCGGATAGCTTATTTAGCGTCGAACCCAACAACCGACAGTATATCTTTAAAAACTTTAAATTCAGCGAATGTTTTTACGGAAAATTGTTTAACCCGCTGGAGCTGTTAAAGGTCCCGGTACGTTAATTATGGTGGTGAATGAATTTTTATCAATAATATTGAATTGGAGGATACCACAGTCGAAGGCTATTTATATACACAGTTGATATGCCGAGAAAAAAATTATTCAAAAAGGATAACGCGCTTTATAATTTTCGTAGGGGCGCCGCAGAGTGAGAATTAAAAGAAAAAACATTCGGATATTCGGCTGTTTTATTTCTCGATTAAATTTTACGGGCTCTGAAATGAGAGCGACGAAAGGGAGTGTGAAGGCAGCGAACTTTTTATACCGCCCTACTTACTGGTTTATCAACTCGATTTTGTGTTTGTACTTTTTTTCGTTCCTTCGCCCGACCAATAAGGAAAAAAGGACGAAATGACTGTGCGCCGCCGTGTTATTAGCCGACTACTGTCAGAGAAAATGAGACCCGGTCAAGTTTTTATTGGGCCCCCGCCCGAACTGAAAACAGATCGGAAATTGTACTCGGATGGCACCGGCGGCTGCACTTTCTACAAGTGTAATTTCTTCATTTATGCTTTTAAGATTCGCTCGCCGACAAGCCCTCATTAATTCAGTGCCTCTACCTCGTCATTAGCTGTCTAGGCGTTACAATGCTCGCCGCGTATAGCTGTAATTTATACTGCAATTCTTTCTCACGACGATAATTGAAATTAAATTTCTGCACGACGAACACATTTTTTAATATGAATAACATTCTTGGTATATTTTGCGGTATATCTCGAAAAAACGAATAATCATTTTCGATCCGTAATTATTTTATAATTAATTCCTTAAAAATTAAATAGTGAATTCAGTTAATTATGTATAGAATTTCGTGAAATTTTGGCGCATGTATGAAACACGTAATTAACAATATGTTGTGTACCGAAATAATGAAACCGTTTCTCCCATACGTGGAAATTATCTGACCCTTTCAATTGGTGGATAAGGCCAGCGGGGCGTTTATAAAATGTCCCATAAAAGGCTGTTTCGATTTCACAGTGTTGAACTATCGTGGCGCCTTATCAAGCGACAGGATCAAAAGGGCGGCGCCTAACCCCGAGGAGGGCCCGCTGAAGATTTTTATCTCGCGGCCGCATTGAGACGTCGTCGCTTCGTATTTGGGCCCAAGCCCCAACTTAGTCTTTAAGTCGGAGTCGCCCCTTTGAAAATTTCCCCCAACAGCGTCACGCCGTCTGTCGGAGTTGTCTGTTTGTCATGAGAGAGGCGGTTGGCCGCCTACCGGCTGTACCGTTATCGGGTCGCTCTCCTATAAATATCAGAGAGCGAGAGTCGCTCGCACAGTTCTTGCCCATTGTCTCCCGTATTTGTCCTCACAATTGATAGCAGGGCGGAGAAAGTAATACCCGTTTCGCAACCAAACCGCCGCATATATCTATAGTATAATAGTATAAAATATCACAATTATATGTCAAGAATTGTTTTTTATAAAGGCGATGGAAATAATATCGACCGGTTTGAGTTAGTATTTTATATTTATGCATTCTCGCGTTAGGTTAGACTAATAGGAGTACAGATTTTTCTCAATTATTTCCTTGGACATCCATCACTGGTCATAGATCGTCCTATAGGCTTCTGTAAGGATCCTATTGTCAATTATTCCTTTCAGAGCATCAAAAGGTTAAGGTGACTGTTATGTCCTTGATAGTCGGTCAACACCTCCGGATCAACAGTTTACGCACAATGCCTACAGGATGCTTCATCGGAGGTAGGACCGCTGCGTAAAGCATGGTTGGGAGAAATAAGGGAGAACGGGGCCTGAAGAGTCAGCGTGTACACCATATTCCTATCTCACTTTCATTATTACAGACGGCTAAATTATATTATAAATTATTTACTAAATCGCGCGAATTTTATTTTAAAATAGTACACTAACGTTGCAGTTAAAATCCGTTCGCGGATAATTCAAATTAGGCGTTTTGTCCATATGTTTGTACAAACATTCTGTCGGCCTTTTTTCACTGTACGGAATTGCTTTCTAATTTCCTTTCTCCGGACATATTTTTTCCCCTGCTAACTCGCCCATTACCGTCGGAACTACTGTAACTGTTAGATCGTTGATCTATCGTAGGGACCGCTTTGAACCGGTGAACGCTCTCCGAACGGCAACTTGTTTATTTGTACCGATCGTATCGCTAAAAATCGGGGCGGATGTGTGGAGGAAATATTTTCCGCTCCGGCGGCTCCGGGCCCAGCCGCCTGCTCAGAACTGAAAAGGTCCCCGATTGACCTTTCCAATTTCTGCATTTGTTTACCTTCGAATGTCCAAATCGGTCGGAGGTACAATTTGAAATTTCCCCGATCACTTATTAAATAGTACCTTTTATTAAAGCGATCGCTTGTACTACTTCTTGGACAATACGAAGGATGAAGTAAAAGGACATTGTCAGTAGTTGTTATGGTATGAGGTACAAAGTAGGACTGCGTCACCATCCTCCCGTTGTTGAGCAATTCTGTCGGGTGAGTTGCGGTGTCGGTGTGCCCGCTACGCGGTTTATAGTAGCGGTACACTTGTAGATGATTTAAGGACATTCGGTCCGCAGGAGACATACTCTAATGGCCAATAGTACCGCCCAATATCCGGTATTATTGGCCGTCGGAACAATTGTCCACGACTCGTCTCACTAATAGCCCGTTACTCGCACACCTATACGCGGACCGCTTTCGGACCTCAACAGATAGCAACCGTCTCATTTCCCCCCATAATTGAATAAATACAGAAATCTCAACATAATTTTCAGGTCGGCCGCGAAATCTTGATTGAGCTGTAGTCCTTACAATGAGGAGAAGGCGCGTTTAGAGCCATTCCGCTCAGAGGAGTCTCCATAGCCTAAGTCTATTTTCCCAAATTTGTCGACACGATTTTTCGAAGGCCGCTGGGACTGCAACATCAGTAACTATCGAGTTTATCAACAGCACAATCATGCAATACACAATTACGTTATTTACGTAACAGTCCGAGCGTAATCCGTCGGATGTGAAGGATGAATATATTAAAACTTCAAGAACATCAGAGTTCACACCGACGGAAAAGTATTTGTCGTGTTACTGTTCGAAGGAGAGAACTAATTATGATTGATACGACCTCAATATCGGACAATTATAATTGTAAATGGAAACGCGAGAGTCCGGCGGAATGCGAAGGATGTTGAGGCCGCTGTGAAGGATAACGGCGATGGATCTGGAAGCGAGGAGAGCCCATAAATGAAGGCGCACTTCCGACCAGGGTTTTCCGGCATCGGAACGAGAGGATTCCCGCGGAGCGGCATAACGGATAAGGTTGGGAAATTCGGTTCCGGCGCCGAGAGGCTCCCATTGTCCGCGCCCGCCAGGAAATGGGCCCTCGATGAACGGACGGAGGAAATGCTAGCGTTGCTGCGTTATTTTTAAGATACTCCCCGGATGGGGAACAATGGGCAATCTGCGAGGGCTCAGCTTTGAGCAGAACCTTCGGGATACTTAAGCGGGCGGCCGTTTGCACACACGCACTCAAACAGGATATGTACATCCAAATGGAATTTGGCATGTAAATAAGAGAAAATAAGCTGATAAACTTTTGTGGCCTTTTGTAATGTTCAATTGACGCATACATCCCGTTCCGTAAAATGTTTTTTCCCCGTCTATTTGGATCGTTCGACCGAAGTTCCTCAACTCGGGCGGTGGGTGAAACGTCCGGGCGACTTAACGTTAGTTACGGGGGGTTGTTCTCTGTTAGGCGGAGGGACGGGGGAGGTCCGTCCCGTCCCCGAAGTATGTCACGACGGGGAGAAAATGAACGGGGAGGGATCCGATTCAATTCAGTTTAGCGGAACGCCGCACTAACCCCCGCCGTGCAGTTAGCGACCCCGGTTGCGGCTTTCCCCGCATCAGAGACCATTTACTCGGCTGTCGGCGTAGTCCTTTCTGGGCCCTACCTACTAACAGCCGATTCGGAGAACATGTGGCTCTCTCTTTCCATCAACTATAATGGAACCTACTTGGATCCTTCAACTGTGGCCATGAAATGAACCCGCAGGACTGGGTAATGGAAATTGGTATATGCTAAACTCACCCAGTTCTCCAAGTTGAACGACGGAATTCTCCGCTGCTTCAACGAAAGTTTTACCTATTTCCAGACGAAGTAACTCAATTACACTTAATTGACGCTGTGTATGACAATTCACTAATGAATGTTTTGCACTTAAGCGTTTATAATATTACGATGCATTTTACGCCTTGCACAATTCTGTGTGATTTTCTACCTTGACAGGCATAGTTTCTGAGTCACGTTAGATTTAAAACAAAGAAAAAAAACGCTAAATAACTCTGGGGAAGCGCCCCGTCCGCATCCCCATAGTATGATTGGTGAGCGCTAATAATATCGAAGGCGGATGACGCAACGAGCGCCTTGAGAATGGACGAAGATGGATGGTGGGCTGGAGGAGCTTGGCGTCTGACGGAAGAGGAGAGTGGGCCGAAACGTAAGCTCAGGAAGCCTGAGAATTCCCGGTAGCTCTCCCGTTCCGGTTGATTAATGATGGGAATGATCCGTGTTGGTAGTCGGCACACGGCGGAAGGCTTTGCGCACCTCTTGGTGGGATTCAACGACTCGTTGAGGCCTAAGCAGAAAATATTTAAGTTAACTCTAAGGACTGAATCGGAAAAAACGGAATACTTTGATTATCATATCTTTAAGTATAATCGGAGGAGATAAATAAAATCATCGGGGGCTACTACTCCACAGCGTCATATATTCACATTGTTGGTCTTTTTTAATTACTAAAAATTTCTTATAAGCCGTTCGATTGAAAACACGATCTCCCCATCCACCCTTTGTTCGGTCCAACAAGTGGAATCGATGACGACATCGGGGGAATAATAACTTGCGGCTGTCCCAAGAACTAACGGTGCGCCTATTGTCAACTGGGTCGAACGGGAGCGATCGAAAAATAAGCCATAAAGGAATAATGGGGATTGTTGACAGAGGAGGAGTCCGGTGTCCGGTACTGTTATTTGCCTATTGGAGGCCGATCCCCCTCAAGCGATCGGTCCTCGTGGCGGGGCGGGGTTTTTTTCTTTTTTCCCCGAACGTTTAAAAGGAGATCGATCGGCGAACCAGAGCGTGTCAATTGTTAGCCATTATTCTCCGACCAATTACACACACAGTCTGCCGGCAGCATCCTCCTGTGCTCTCTCAACGCACGTCCTACGCCTTATCTCTTCTTTTTTCATTTTCTTTTTCACTCTCCTTGTCCAAAGATCACGAGTTGCGATTGTCACTATTGTCCCCGTTCGCTGACGAGTAATCGTACAAACAGTCGTTCCGATTGTTCGAATCAGGAACACTCCAGATTATTGTCGCTTTTTAAATTACGCAAAACGTGAGTAAAATAGTTCGAATCGCTAAACATTCCATCTCCCATTTTTCGTATGCTCTTGTACTTCACGGGTCCCCTCCCCACATTGTAAGCAGCATTTAAGGTACATCATGCCACTAAATCGGGAATACTGAGAGAAAGTTGCCATGAGCCCAATTCGCAGACTGAAATAGTTAAGGCAGAGCCTTAACATCTATTGGAACCGATAGATCTCAATTCGCATTAACGAGTTACGTCCCACATCAGCGTCAAGTGACAGAATTTTATTGGTGTACTATTTTATTTTACTCGTTTCGCAACAAGTTACTTCATTATTTCTTCCCTTCACCAGCCGGGAATAATACAAAGCGTCGCCGTAACGATTTCAATCTGGAACACGGGAAAATTGTCTTCAATTGAAATACAGTTCTCCGCAATTTCGCGGAATTCAGATGGCGATAGCATAATTTATGGTGGCCGCGTCGATTAATTTGTTCGAACAGTATCGCGGACAAAAGAATTGCCGTTAAATTAGTATATATTTATTCGATAGAAAATTCACTTCCCAAACGGAAGATAAGGCGGGTTGAAATGTAATGCGGGAGGGGGGCTATCCGGGCCGATCTCAATTACAACTGTAACGGAGGGCAGATTCATCTGAGGAATCGGGTCGGCCGGGTACCCGGGGGACCGGTCATTATTCTAATTGCGGCGTCCACGCACATGACTCCAACAAATGGTACGTGATTCTTGGGCGGAGATAGAGGGGCCCCAGCTCGGATTGTAGGTACTTAATGAGAACCGGGCCGGGTCCTTGTTAGGGGGGGGTCCCTTTCTTGCCCGGAGGGTCGACGGGCGAAAAGCGCTCCTTTGGGGCGTGAAAGGCGATGACTGGGCCGGAGAAATTGGGCCGACTCCTTTCGGGAAAACTATCTTCAAGCCCAACGGTTATTTTCACCTTGTCTTGTAATTTTATGCAATTTGTAACCGGTGGCATAATACCGACCTCGTGGTTGATTTGGAGGGGGGGGGGAGGAAGGCACCTTCTCGGAGACGCACTCAATAATTTCGGACTTTCTCCACGGTGAGTACCGTTGTCGGAGGCAGGGTGGTGGAGGAAGCGGACGAAACGCAGATCCCTATGTCCTGCGTAGCTTGACGCCAATAACTTGGTGGACCTACTTTATCTGCCACCCCGATTTAGTCCTGTTCCATAACAGTTACGGATTTTCGGATTACGTCATTAAATTAGTAACGTAGTATCAAATCTATATTATGAACCAATTGCAAGAACCAGTGTTCATCATTCCGAATATTTCTGACGTCCTTTCTTTTTCCGAATCGTAAGTGTAATCAGAGTCGGAGTGTAGGCTCCACAATTTTCTTCACGTGAGGAACACCGGTGGTTCTAGGATTTGTTCCACTGGGATCTGTACAAGCGGCTGCATTAATTTTGATTACCGGCACTAGAACCGACCGGTTTCTCGGTTGGCCTCCGCCGTAGCAGTTGGCCGCTGATTGATTGTTAGTTGGCCCGCGCTCATACTTAGCCGTAAAGGTCCGCCCTGTAGCATCTTGTTAGCGCCTTAACGGCTTCAAAATTTAATTTTCAATCACTTTAAGGCGATGGGGCACCGCTGAGCGGATTAATTTGAAAGGGATATAATATAGCCGTAATGGTTATTAATTGTATTATCGGATTAGAATTTTTGTTAAGACGATTTAATTTTTTTGTGTATTCAGGAGGTCCGGCTTAATCCTTAAAAAATTGTTATCAAATAAAGTAAAGGATAGTGATAAGACTAAATCTAGTTTCAGTACCAGGCGGCATCACACAGATATTGCTACCGTTTGTGCGTAACGTTTGGCCGCGATGACGTGGCACCGAACTGGATACCCGAAGTCATTTTTGCTTTCGTTTCTTGTTTTTGACTGGCCAACAAAGAATAATCCGCAATGAACCCGGCCGTAAAACGGACGATAAAATATTAAAAAAAAGGGATAGAAATATATTATCGGCGGTGCTCGTAAATGTCAATTCGAATGCGAGATGTCTGGAAGCGATGCCGTAAATATGGTTTTTTTCAATTCATTTAACCAGAAAGAGGGGGCCGTTATTTGTCAAGGCTCTGCTGTGTTGCGGCACTTGTAATAAGAGACGAAATGCTCTCGGCAGTAGGTAGGTAGTAGGTAGGCCATCTGCTCTGCCGCCCTGCCATCTTCCTCAATTTGTATAAAAGTATCTCTTTTTCACCCAATAGTATTTTATGATAAACATAGTTTACAAGATGTTTACATGATAATGAATTACTTGCACAACTATGAATTTCATAAAAATTAATATCGTTTCCATCAAATGTTATTATATTTTTGTTTATTTCAAAATATACTTTTTGCAGTAGCATAACACAGGACAACAATATATGATATATTTCTATCTGAAATGTGACTGTCAACGAATCCTTTTACACCATTTAAACTGTTACTGTAAGAGCACAGTGGGACCACCGGTCCCCATAAATCCACCCACAGAATGCTACTGAAGATGCCGAAAATTCGAAACCGCTCTGGCTAGACGACGGACTCAGCGAGTTGACTTTGAAAATTGTAAAAATTACGATATTTACGATTAATTTTCCTGATAGCTATCCCGATAGCCAATGAAATCAATTGTTATTATTATGGTGTATTAATAATAATATTAATAGTGAAGTAAAGATCAATTACGTTAGTTAAATAATGGAGCCTCCGTGCGCGTAGCCCAAGTCTTAACTCGATAGTTGAATTGATGATTCTTGAAAATCGTTAAACGGTAGGAAAAGGGGGAAATAAATAGGTTTGTTTTTCGATTTTAAATCGGTCCGTTATGGGCGGTTAGTGAATTGTCGCCACCGTCATATAAAACGGTGGAGCCGAGCAACCGCTCGGTTGTTTTCAATGTCGCCGGCAATAAACTAAAAACTGCCCAGATATAAATCGCGGCTTTTTGTTCGGCCGTTCCCCATTTCTTTGCTTCGTCTTTTTTGTTTCTCGTTCCGTTTCTTTTTTGTTTTCAAGTAGGCCGCGTTCGGTGAGTCTAAGTTGGGTCTCTTTTATTACGTGTCGGTGTCGGTCTCGCCCACTGTCGGGATCCCCCCATTGTCGCGTACGCCCAACTCCCCTATTTATGTTCCCAGCGAGATTACAACAAAGCTTGTAATCTACAAGGACAGCCGGATCCCTCCGTCTCTCTCTCTCTCTCTCTCTCTCTCACACACACACACACACTCTCTCTCTCTCTCCCTCCCCTCTATTTCCCTCTTTCATTCGGTCCGGACATTTGTTACACTCCCCCTCCCCCGCGTTCTCTTTCTCGTATTTTCTAGAATATAGCCCGTTGCGAAACGTGCGTTGTTCTAGTCTGGCGACATTTACCATTGAAACGGCTTAGATCGTGGACTCAACTCGAGGGTATCTCGTTATATTTCCTACAGGGATCTACTGGCCGTCTCCTAAATTCAGTTTTATTCGGATATTTGTAGGTAGATCTTCGAAAGTTCGATATATTTAGTCTCGCTTCAGAGTCTTTCCGCTATCGTCAGCATAGTTGACGATATAAAGAGCTATAGTGACGATCGTCACTATAGCTGTTAGTGATATAAAGAGAAGCAAATGTTAGTTACTTCATTTTCTTTTATGATTCAGATTGCAACACATTAACTAATTAGCAACTGCTCGAACGGAATGTTTTAGTGAGAGCCGATATCGACAGAAGTTAAGATCGTGTCGCATTCTTCGGGTTTAAAAAATTTAATTTACAATTTAGTCGCGCCTAAACCATTCTGATTTGCGAATATAATATTAGTATTGCAATAATTATTGCAATTGATATCGAACCACGTCCCCTTTTTCAGGTACCGTTATTTAGTCGCTGGGTTATTACCGGTAAAGGAATGCGACTATTAGAAAACGGGTTTCCTATTCCCTCTCCAAGATGCATGCCCCATCAACACGAAGTTGATTCTCATGAAGCTGAGATAGCCGACGAGACGACGAAGGCAAATGGTGCCATTATGTTTCGAGACAGTTATAAATTGTTTTAAATCTATACAAGATCTTAATGACGGTTTTTATGGTTTAAAAAACACGGGTTTTGTTCCTTGCCAAAGGGAAATGTAGTGAACTTAAATCAAGATTAATAGTCGCCAGAGTTACCACAGAGTATTTGCTTTGGTGCAACGAGTTATCCTCGAAGGATAAATTCGCTCTCTTGGATTGATTTGGTTCGCAATTGCCGGGAATAAATTTGTTTAAATAGTTTCCATCGTTAGTTTATCTAATAACCCGGAAACCAGTTTCTACCCCCGGGCCAGTAATAAATAAAATTTCCTATCATAATCCAAGAATTCTAGAAAGTAATCGAAAATGATCAGGATTCGTTTACTTGTAGAGATGCCGCAACGCTGATAGCCATTTCTAAGTCCGCTCCTTTCTCGGTGAATCTTCAAAGATCAAATAATTAAATTCAGTTGAAGAAGAGCGATGAGGCCGCCGTTTTATACAGTTATCTGATTAATCGCAAATTCCCATTGTTAGAAAACTATAAATAATTCTGTTTTTGTATGATCGTTCATAGAGTGACTCAGTGAGTGACGTCCACATGTTGCTTCATAAGGAAAAACATTTCCCAGATTTTTTTTTTCATTTATTTTTTTTCCAAATCTCGTTTCGTGATCTTATTCGTGATCTGCCGTTCGGTCGCGAGTTGAAGAAAAATTGTATTGAAAGGATATTTTTTTATGATTGCAACTCCATGCTAATCGATGACATACTACGTTGTGTTCATTGTTATAAATAAACATTACGCAATGGGAATAATACAAATGGGCTACAAGGTTGGGGTTATTCTCTCCTCTACCTCACTCTCTCTCTCTCTCTCTTTCTCGTACAGTCTCTAACCTTGCTCCTTCTGAAAATTGGAAATCGGTTTCTTAATTGAGACCAAATTACACCTTTGAAAGCAACTCAGACCCAGAGCAGATGCCATTTCCGTCTTATAGAGGAGCTAAATAACTTGAGATTCACAAATGAACATTCAGCATTCGTTTTTCGACTTTTCAGCCAATTCAGTCATTGTCTCTCTTTGGATTAGTGACCGTTGAAACTAAATTCAGATATATCGGAAACGCGATGAGCGGAACACAATGAAATATTGTCCTGTGATTACCTTTGGGATCATCTTTTGGATTCGATTAATTCTAGGACTAACAGCTATAAAAATATAAAAAAATTGCTATATAAACTACTAGAAAAAGGTCAGAGGTTTGGAATTCGCGCTATGTCAAAGTTCCTCAAGTTGTCTGTCGAAGGCTGTTCTATTATTGTTTGAGACCAAATGGTAGATAGCCGTCCTCTTTTATTTGTCCGCTTAGTACAATTGCTATAGATATTGACCCAAGTGATTTACAGCGAGGGTGGGAGGGAGGGAGAGTTTATCTGTGGCCTGGGTTCATTATATCTGGCCTTGCTTCGTGTCAGTGTCCTTCGCCGGTTACATCACTCCTCTCCACCGCCTTCTTATAATAATGCGGCCCTCGGTTCACCGGACCGATCATTATTAATGCAGATTTGTCAGAAAAATTACCCTTTAGACTCGGCCCCGGCCGAGGTGTACGGGAGGTGGTGGCAGGGGGGGGGGCGCTCTATAGAATGAGAAAGAAATCGCCCCGGGGGGACGGGACTTTAATGGCTCTTTTATTGTGTCATTAAAGGTCGGATATTATTAGCCGGTCCTTTTCTTTTTCGGTTTGTTTAGTTTTACGGGGAATTCGTACCCCGGGGGGTATTTTATTTCCAGCGTCATTAAGTTAAATTATGAACAGGCATTATATACAGTTTTATTGTGCGTTCTTTGCATAGGAGATGCAATCCCGAACGCATTATACTGGCGCGGGGCATCCATCTGTCTGTCCATTCGAGCCCTGTAATTGGAAAAAACAACTATGCCCGACGACCATTTGTCAACTTTCGTTCAGAAATATTAGTCCGCACTGTAGATGTATTTTATTTTACTAAATTTTTTTTAATAATTAACCGGACTGTTCATCACAGCGAATCTCTGTCCGTATTGCTTGATTTCTAGCGAGGTTCCCCGGCCCAATACAAGTCAATCAGTATTTACTCGAAATTAATGGGTCCATAAATATTTTGAACAAAATATAGTTTTTAGAACTAACAGAGCCGCAGCAACGTTAGTTTTCGTGGCCCAATTTTTGATAAAAAACTTACCTTTTCTCTCTGTCGTGGCCTAAACCCAGTTCTGTTTACAACCTCATCGACCCGAGCGCGTTTCTTTTAGAGGCGTCACCTACATTTTCATTTCGCGGCTTCATCTCCACCCTAATGTGATACTATTGTTTTTTCACCTACATCGAAAAAAGCGCTGGTCTCCGTGATCGTTTATGGGACGAATCGACCCGTTTGTTTTTCTATTTCATTCTTTCGTCCCGACGTGGCCATTTACCAGTTTGAAAATTCGGTATTCATTTTGATTGTTCTACTTCATCTGCCGGAAGACTCATTCAAGTTCAAGTAAATAGAAAAATCGGTAGAGAGTTTAGCTTATCTTACGGTTTCGTAGAAGGAATAGAAAAGTTCGTACTTCCGGCAGAAATCAAACTTAGATCCGGTGCAGTAAGATTTCCACGTGTGATTCTTTAATTTGTTGAGCCTCGACATTCGAGGCAACGTTATTATGGTGGCTACTTGAGGGGGCGTCACGGGGAAGACGTGCGCCGGTGACAGGCGACTACGCGAAACTATGCCAAAAGAAGTGCGGGTCAAATCCGAAGTGAAGGGAAGAAAGACTTGACGAATGGAGGTGATATTGGGGCCCACTATGTATATCAGGTTACAGTTAGGTCGGGCAGAGCGGCCATTAACGGGCCTCGACGGGCCGAAGCGGCCTTGCGCCCGTCCGGGTGAGCCACGCTCAAGAAGAGAGCACCAACAACTTCCTCCTCCTCCTCCTCCTCCTCCTCCTCGTCCGTTACTGCCATCTCACACGCACACACTACCGCCAGCCTCGTTCCCCATTCACACACGTATACAAATGTCTTCTTAATATACAGTTATAGCCTTTCAATGACCGCTCCTGTCTTGAACAGTTCCGCTCCGAGTATTTATTTATGCGCGTAGCTATGCACTATTTCTGCCTGTTGAATAGTAGTAAATTAATACGAGGGCGGACGATTCTATTCGAAGGGAAAATATATGGCTTAACTTCCGGCCGATGCCGTTTACTGTCTCCGTCAGCCTACGGTTATTAATTTATTATTTTCGATCAACGGTTAAATAAATATCGGTTATTCGGAACAGCGCGGTGGCGAAACTTGGATTTTAATATTTCTCGCGACGCTACGTCCAATTTAGTCTCCTACGGACGGTTATATCATTTGGAAATCATCCAGTATGTAATGAATAAGGTATTGTATGTGCCGAACAGACAGTATATTTGTAACATTATGCGATATATATGAACAATATGTCTGTCGATATTCTCCGTAGTGTTTCTCCTTGTATAACTTTTCGACGAAGAATAAAAGATATTTAACGACGCCCAAGACAAGAGTCCGCGGCTGAGCCCCGTACGCTCCGGGTGGGTTTACCTTCGGCGGATATAGATCGGAAGATAAAATTCGGCGAGACGGCGGAGCGGTGGGAAGAAAAAAAGTTGCCGCTCGGATGAAACCGGTCTGTAAATGGGACGGAGATAGTGAGGGAGGAGCGGGACCTGCGTGCAGTGACACAGCTTCAATTTATGCCGGCCGACAAGTGGGACGGCAGCCGCGGGCGCAACCGTACGCACCGAGATTAATGCCGGACAATTAATAAGTTTCCAGCATTCAAATGTATTTAAACTCGTATTTCCATTGAGACATCGCGGCCTCCGCCGCCAACAGTAATTAGCGGTCTCAGCAAGGCGCCCTCTGAATTACGGTTTTACGCGCCCGGCCTATAATTTACAGCGTATAATTTAATAATACGTCAGTCTGTATCAAAAGGAAAATAAAAATCCGACGATGAAAATAAATAAAATCGCTTTATATACGATATACGAGAGATTAAAAAAATATCTCGTAAGAACAAAAAAGCTTAATTTGCCGTTTTCTGCCCACATCGGCGCAGAATGTAGTTGAATGATTTATTGATCTTTATTTGCAGTGTAGTCCATTTGCAACGACGGTCCGTTATCATTCAAGTTTAGTCCAAATACAGAAGTACTCTGGCCATCTTCATCTCACCTGGACCTTCATTTGACACTCCGAAATCATTCAGTTAATAGATTTATTTACGCGGCGTATACAAGGCGCAACACAGTGTCGACATTGACCGAAACGTGTCATTAGTATCTACATTTGGTTATCTGTAAACCGGTTTCCTAATGTTTACTCCGTAGTTTAACATATTATTAGTCAAAGGGGATAATGGTCTTGTTTTTTTTCGAGGAGAGACCGGAATTTGAGCTTACCCTAAAGGAAGGAATTGAGGATTAAGGGTTTCTAATTAAGTATGAACCAATCTGTTATCGGCGTACTGAACCACCAATCTCACTCTCGACCTTTCGTAACCGGGCGCCGGGTATTTAAATATTCCGATTGTCTGGGGTACGTAGGAAATAAAGACGTGGAGAGAGCAAGGTCCGGTCGGCGACTGGAGGAGAAGGCGGAAGTCTTCATGGTGAGGCGGGGTCTGGGAGGGTTATTTACGGGACGGCTCAATATGTCAAAGGAAATGCCGTTTCGACTTTTTACCACCGCGCCGGCATCTGCTCGGTTAGAGAACAACACTATCCCCATCATAATTCAAACTACCGGTTGTTTTTAGTCCCCTTTTGCAGGGGGTAGCGGGGGGCATTCACAGGGGCCCCACTCGGGATTTCTGTCTTACAATGTACTTCCCTCTACAAGGCCTTCATATATTCTGTCCCCCAGACTGTATACTATATTCAGTTTATTCTGCTTTAAATTCAAATTGAATCGAGATAAATATTGTCTTGGATATTTATTTTTAAAAATATAATCGTACCGATGTATAATATATAATCAAGAAAATAATAATCAAGAACGAGCAAGAAGAATTAATGCAGTGTATAGTTTCGGAAAATTTAAAAGTGTAGCATTTGCAGAATAAACTGACTGTCTTTATTTGTATTTACGCTACAATTTACGGCCTTGTTATGTCTTTAATCAGTAACAGATAAAGAATCGAATAATCGCCTATTTATTTTTAGGCCGTCCGAATATTTTCGAGCACTGAATTTTATAGTTTCCTCCAGGAGTTTATGTCCTGGCTTCCTCCTCCTTTCTCTCGGCCCGCCCAACTCCGTCCGCCGCCGCGTCCTATTCGCCAACAGATTGTATTTTTCGAGTTTTCAACAGAGGAATCGGCAATTAAGGTCAACCGCGTTGACGCTAAGGACGTCGTATGTTACTTTTAATTGGCTTAATTGCATACGGAATCGAACCATCGACCGGACACACTTAAGACTGGATCCCGTTGAAATATTTATAAGCGGATTCGATCGAGCGATTTGAAATATACCGGTCAATTAGCGTTCAATAAGACCTATTTCTTTGGGTTCGGGCGTTTTAATTAGGCCTAAATTTATGGGAGGAATTCAAAAATGAGTTTACTTAAGAATAAAACAAAAGCCGGAAAAGTATTTCAACTTCGGTTCTCATTCAATAAAACGCCTGCCTCCTCCCCGCTCTCCTATCGGCCTCGCCAAGACCAATAGGATATCGTTAATTAAAAACCAATAAACAATTTTCGACGACGAATTGGGCCATTAACCGAAATAAAAAGAGCCGCCACGTATTTACGAGTGGGCAACGCCCACTTTCACAATCCGATCGGATCGTGGTATTTTCATTAGGCGGTCCTTTTAATGACATAATTGCGGCAAAGTCGATAAATAATTTTTTTTGCTTAAATAAAGAAATCCTTATTTTTCGGCGCTGAGAAAAAAAACGTAAATAAAATGAGCGGGGTGGGGAGTTGGGCAATTTGAAATGGGATTCAGTTTGGGCCGGAGCCCCGGCGGTGGACGGGCTAATTACGTTATCGCTTTCCAACTAGACGAGAGTACCGGGAATAGGAACGAGCGGCGCTCACGATTCAGGAGCTCTAATGGATCTGTCCTTGTACGGAAAAGTCGATTACGGTATTATAAAATCGTGATTAAAGCGCGCGCCTGTTATTACCAGGCGACTGCAGTGCGGAGGGGGCGTCGGGACGTCACTCGGGTGGGAACGGTGGCCTTGGGGACTTTCAAGCGCAATGAAACACTGGCATCCGCTAACATTTCGGCATTAGCATAGTTCGGGCCCGGCTTTGGAAAGTGCACCGAGCTCCGACTGTCAAATCCGCCGCCTATAAAGGTCAGGGGAGTCGCGGCAAGAAATGTGGGCGGCCCTCGGTTAACCTCTGGGAGCGTTGACTCCGACAATATATCGCATAAATTAACCAAGTCCGTTTCTGTGTTGCTTTCCTCTCTGCTTAGAAAAAGGCCATTCATTTATAAGTAGTATTTCCTGCTCCGTGTTCTCGACGCTTACTTATATTTCTTACCGTTATTGTGAAGCAATATTCTTATCTTTGTGGTAGGCGTATTTACGTTTTTTACTATTTTTCCTCCCTTGTTTGCCTTATTCTAGACTAAGAGAAAGGTCTCCGTATTGTTTGAATAATACATTGAGTTACGTGGGTCAGTTATTATAAGACAACCCCCCGTTGCGAGGGTTTGAACACCGTGACACTGATGACAAGTATCAACGGGATCAACGGCTGGTAAGACACCGCTATATCTATGGGCGAGCTGACTACAGCATTTCTTCTGATCCTTTCCATTCCTGTCATTTGGTCGTTTAGGTTTTGTATGTATTTTTGCGCTGTAATATTTCCGGATATAAAGGTGAAATTCATCATATAATGTTGCAATTAATATTTTCTACATCCCTGGTAAATACGAAATACACAGCATCAGGTATATTGCTTGATGTCAATTACGACTAATAATGCATTCTGGACTTTATACAGAATATTTTAAATCCCGGCACAACTTCTTAATTTCATTATTTGTGTATTCTGTGGGTACCAGCCATTGAAATCTCCGCGTTGTTACTGAAATTTCGAAAGAAGGATTAAAAGAATAAAAACTGCGCGTCATTAAAAAAAACAACAGTTTCAGATACAAGGCACTTAAAAATTGTTTGAACCTAAAATTGCAGTCCTTTAGAAACTAGATCTTTCTTCGGACCATGAAGTGAAAATTCGACGAAAGAAATTAATTTGTCAACCGAACCAACTGCTATTAGCGGTCTCTAATCTTCAATTTAAATAAGGGGATCTTCTAGGAGAAGAAAGTAGTCCTGTTTTTCAGTGGTGGCCCGACCCATTTGCTGACGGAAATCGACGTTTTTATGGCCCAAAACACCGTTGCCGCGCGACCGCAGGATCCAATAAAGGAAATGGACTGCGAAATCGTTTTTGAAAACCGTATCTATATCACAGAAAATAAGAAATAGGCTGGTATAAAATCAAATTATGAACCATGCCAATAGGCCCAGGATTTCTGTATTAACCTACATGAATGCTGGTTGTTAGCTGTAATAATCTACTGTCGGTTATCTGTCGTTTGGCACGCTCCATCATTACAGTGTCTCGAGGTCATTTTCAGTGCTTGTCGATCTGGGTGTGCCGTTGATTATGCAAGAATTAATTAAAAAACTAATGGGAATATATAGTACAGATTGCAGGAAACATGGTTGTGTATTTACGCCAACAAGTTTTAGGTCTGAATTCGCAGATGATTGACAATTTAAACGGTTAGCATGAAAATGCGGCGATAATAAAAATGAAATATCGTTCGATTTGAAAGTGTGTTAATGTGTGCATTATATGCAAATCATTTGCCTAATTAATTACCGTTCGCACATTTGCCTAATTGCTTAATAGATTCAAGTGTCGAACCGAATACAATCCAAGGTGTTGGCTCCCGGTTAGCGAGTGATTTTAACGGTGGGATAGAAACGATTGCGGTCGGTAGAACGAACTCAAAATTTTTAACTTTTTTGAGTGTTTTTAATACGTATTTAGAATACAAAGGTTGAATATAAAGAGGTATGTATTTCTACCCATTGGTGTTTGAATAGATTGCACCAATCCATCCCACTTTAGAAACCGATCTTGTTAGGCCTGAAATTATGTTTCGCTTTCTGCATACTGATTAGGAAAGCGGCAGTTCATAACGTACATGAAAAGATGAACGTTATTAATGAGCGACTTTAGATTTATTATTTATTGAAGGATTATTGGAGGGTATACATTTTATTCTACATAGTATGTTGTTTCTTTTTTAATACATACGATGATTTAGGGAAGAATCGTGCCCTAGGTTTTCGGAATAGAAACGGTCATAAATCCAAAAACGTAGCCCGGTCCCTCGACCGATAAATCACGTTGCTCCTACGCGGCCGAACAAATCGTTCACCTGTAAATTGTTAGTTGGTCTTGGTGGGAGGAGGGAGGGGGCGCCGGCGTCAAGTGAAGATGGGCGCTGGCAGATAGGCGTAACGACGCCAAATCATAGAGGGAGGAGCGGGCCTAATAACCCGAGCCCAAATCCGAACCAGATCATATCTTACACTAATCATCCGCGGCACTCAGCGCCGTACCACAACTCCCCCCCCCCTGCCCCGTTGAAGGGCCGTATTTCACTACCGGCCAAAAGCGACGGACGGCCAATTGTGGGACAATCGGTGGATTTATGAGGCAGTAGGAAAATAGAGGGGGCGCATAGAACGTGATCCTACCCAAGGGCGCCTCGGATTCCCCTGAAATAACGGCAGGGGAACCCAGAATTCGGTGTGTTCGGGCTATCTAAGCTATGGATCGGGAATCATCTCGACGTCTGAATTATTCGCCATTTTCATTCCGCCGTGTTCCATAAGGAAATCGGCAAGAATAAATACAGCTAATTCACAGTACGAACGCCCCCCCACGGGTAGTATTGCTGAGGCCACGCTTGGATGGGACAGTAAGAGAACTCTTCCGCCCCAATTGTGTTCGATGATTGAACATATGAGCTGCAATCGACTACTAGACTGGAACTAAATGTTCAAGAAAAAAGCATTAACGGCCAGACGTTAACAATTCGCGTCCGGCCACATACCAAAAAATATAAACTCTGGCGGTTCATCACCCGCAAGTAGGTATGGAAACCACTTTTAGGTGTCCTATTCTCGTTTTTTATTTATTACTTGTGACAAAACACCAAAGTGCCCTACGCTACTTCTCGATGAATTTCCCCCCAGCGTCCTTTCGAATTAACTGTCGGCCCCGATGGCTTTCGAGGACAGTGCTTTCTGTTCTCAATTTAGAGAAATCCGTAGCGGTTACCAGCACCGTTGTTCTGATCAGGAAACAAATAACGTGCCGAGTGATACCGATAAAAGGAAGGGAACTGTAGTGGGAAAGAGAGACTTCTATGACAATGGAATTTATGAGGTAGTAAACTATTTGAGAGTCTTCGACGCGTAATGCGATCCACGGCGAAATTCAGCCAATGTGTGGGAACGGACGGATGCGATGGTTGTTCAAAGGATGATATTTATCAACTTTCTCTTTCTTCGTTAACATTTCTTCTTAGTTCAACCCCCAACACACCCGCAAACCCCCATACACTTATTAGGTTAATGAATAAATAGAGAGTTATGTATGGTCTGCAAATGTTGGCGTGAATAGCTTGAATGGCTTTTTCGCCTCTTCAAACAAATCCCAGCCGCGATAGCTTCAAGGACTCCACCATTGTTACCGGCGGAGGAGACCCCCTTTCCCGAAACGGAGGTTTCCCGGACCGAACCGGGAGAGAAGGTAGGCTGGGTGGGCCTCGAGATAACGGACAAAGGATAGGGAATGGGAGCGAGAGCGGGAGCAAGAGAGAAAGGGATGGAGGAAGTGCGATAGGGGCGGGGATAAGCTGTGTCCCTGGGCTCACGACACCACCCCGGAGCTCATCTAGATATAGCGCCGTCTATAGTAGCGGCTAGCCCGCGGACACCGCCAACTTCTATTATCTCCCCTGAATATCAGTTGTTTCATGCAAATGGCCCGTTATAATCACGACAATAGTTGTAGTCAACTTCGGTTGCCAAACCGGCCGAATTTCGTCGGGAAAAAAATTCCTCGTTCTCAGCGCTATAAAAACGAAAGGAGAAAATAAAATGAACTGGAAACAGTTTCCTAACAACAGAATTCAATTTTAAGGATTCAAGGAAGAAAATTTTGATAATATGTTCTTTAATTAATTCCGAATCCGGCCGAGTGGTAACTTGGATTATCGAATTGAATTACCATTTTCGTTACGACTTAGCCCGAATTCCATTTCCACTTCACCACCTAACGATCTCCATACACTAAAGGTTAATAGGTCGAACGGATTTATTGCTCTATGTTCTCTCGTGGCACAGACGCTGTAATTCAGCTTATTTGGATTCTGTTAGTGCACTTC
This sequence comes from Lethocerus indicus, assembly GCA_019843655.1. NCBI lineage: Eukaryota > Metazoa > Arthropoda > Insecta > Hemiptera > Belostomatidae > Lethocerus > Lethocerus indicus. The sequence goes on along the minus strand of JACDQD010000007.1, from coordinate 10,305,194 downwards.
ACGATTCGGTTTTTAGCGTTAATGGGATAATTTGGTTAAGTGTTCGGGTTGTGAAATCTGACCGGGTTTGTGTATAAAGGGCATGGGCATAAACATAAATTTTTTGAACCTTCAATCTCCGTTGACTTTTGTTCTTGTCTAATTCACGGCACTATCATTCACCGTGTTTGGCATATCACTTGAGCTTTCTGAACTTTCAGCCAATGGCCTATATTGTTTCTATATATAAAAAAACTACATAACGCTTAGTAACGAACTATACAGAAAATTTGAAATTTATTAATAGAAAAAATGATAATTTATCCGAAAGGTATCCCAATTGAAAACTATAAAAAATACTTCTTGATCGGAAAACTAAATCCTCAGAATTACTCATTCAATTAACAATATTAAGAGTAACTTAAAACTTTCGGCTTAGATGTTTTAAATTTCTGTTTTGGTGTTATAAACTTAGTTTTTCATATTTAATCTACTGGAATGAACTTCCCCATTTCGAATAGCAGTCGACCAACTCCAACTGGAACATGACCCGACCAGCGATATCCAGTCTAGCGTGTATTGCGTTCGTAAACTTTCTGCGCCCTGTAAAATAGGACGCTGGATATTTAAAAAGATGCGCATTTAAATACGGAGAAAACCGACTTGCCCGGATTCCAGTGTGTGTACCGGTTTTATAAAGAAAACTCGGCTCTAGTCTCACTAATTGAAGACTCGATATTCAGGATATTCATCCAGTTAAAATAGGAAATATTTGGCGCCACTAGAGCTTCCGCTCGTATTTTTACAATTTCATAAATAAAGTTCACATATGTGTCGGTATATGTGAGGCAAAGTATATTCACATGATTTTCCCTTATCATATATTCATGATTTCGCCTTATCGTATTCAGCAAACGTTTCCATAATTGTATGTTATTTAAGATAACGTGCACTTAGGACCTTTTTTAGGTAATTTGGCTTATTAGGAAATAGGACAAATTCACTGACCATGTCCATGCGGCACTTATATCTACTTCCCTTTTATGCAGGGGGGAAAAGCCTTCTCATCAGAAGGCCGAAACCTTCAGGAAAAAACCTTAACCCGCATCATGGCTTTTCCAAACATGGACAATAACAATCAGTTGGGAACGTTGAAAACTAGATAGTCGACTTTTAGTGCAGCACTATTAGGGATGAGTTACTAGAGGCCTGCCGGCTAGAAGGCTCCCCCTATCAACAACACATCATCGAATCCGGCAGTTAGCAATTTGAGCGCCCCGTTCGGTTCCCGTTATTGCTGGCGGCCAGTTTTGCCCACAGATCGGAATTCCTGTCCTCGCTCTGATTCCCCGGGCGGAAATCGAGCAAGTCGTCGAACCGCCGCTTAATAAGATTGGCACTGTTAGCGAGACAGAGAGCCTAAAGACAGTTGGGCCAAGGATATCTCGCTTCGGCCGAATAAGTCACGTCGTCGTCACGCTACCAGCTCCACTTAAGATCTCTCAATAGCAACAAACCGTTTAGTTCAACTACGGAATTATTTTGACGCTCCATTATGGATTTTATAGACAGGCATTATTGAAACCCACGGATTTTTCTTGCTTATAACACTTTTATTATTAACTGAAACTGATTCTATTATCGCATGGTAATAATGATGGCAATATCGTGGATTAATTATTACAACTGACTTTCGAATTGATGAGCAGCAGTCGTATATTAATTCTGCATTCCGTGTAATAGTGTCCGTAATTGTCGGTTAAATAAATGCCTACGACAGCAAAATTGGGGACACTATATGTCGCCGTTTACTTCAAGAAAGCAAAGATTACAGTTAAAAATGACACATGCCCGGGAAAGTGCTCTGGAACTGCATTATTATACCAAACGGGGAAGAGTAACAAATCGTTCTCAGCGTGGAATTTTTAACGGGACCGTTCAGATTAAATTATTATTACAAAAGGTTTCGTGTAGGGAATTTATAAAACAAAAACCCCGTGTGCCGCAATAAATATGCCCATTTATCGCAGAGTCTAGCGTGGGATAGTCGGTGGCCAACAACACCACTTCCTCACACGCATACCTCCGGCTCACCAACCTGGAAAATCATCCCGACGATATTTCATCAGCTCCCCCTTGTCCTCCAACAGATTCTATTTCTTTTTCTAGAGTCCCTTTTCAAAAATATGACGTTTTAGGTATGCTTATTAAAACTCTCGTTCGGGACGCGTTTCAGAGTAACGATGCCGAATAACATTCAACGTCCCATGTCATCCTGCCCGGCAGCGTGCTGCCTGCCGAAGGTACGCTGGTTTTATCACACTTATAACAACAGGAGTACACCAGCAAAATGTTTAGTTTTTTCGTCTGTACGCTAATAAAAATTGCAAATTCTGACGGCGGATTTTGTGGAGAATTTATTGGCGGTCCCTTTCTTAATAGCTCTCAACCTACGCTCCGACGAGGGGCGTTAAAACTAAATTGGCTCTAAAATGGTCGGATGTTTGAACGATTAACGGCGGCGACTTTTGTTGTCTGTGAAATGAATGAACTCTTGGCATTAAAAGAGGGCAGGGCCCGACTCACGACTGGCTTCACAGGGCCCTAGTGGTCCTAGACCGCTTTGTGACGTAGGCCTCTCGGAAATCAATTACTCGCGGAGTTAGTTCATAAGCCGGCTGTTAAATAAATGCCGGATAGGTTTCTCGATCGACGGTCACGACGTTCGTGCTCCATTTTTCTTCGGAACCGAACTCCGCGACGAATTTTCGATTTTATTCACGAACCGCGGCGGGCGGTTTTAAATATTTTCCTTCTGTATTCTCTCGAAGCGCTTTCGAAAATTTATAGAAAAGGGACTGGCTCGTAATTAGAGCGGTAGGCTGGGAGAGAGAATAGGTATGGGGCCCGAGTAGGGCGACCCCCTACGTGATTTGAAGGATGTCCCAAAGAACTCGGCTCCGAATGCCTTCACACTCTACCTCGGCTCTCGACCGTATCAAGATGGAACGCTTACCTTTAACATGGGGACAATTTATAAGAACGGGGAATACCGAATTCGGCAGACTATAAGCCTAAAAAGAGAAAACGCGGGCCGTGCCTTTGACTCGACAAGAGAGTATCGCCCTCTCGTTAATACCGACAAAAAATATTAAAGAACCTGAAATCATTTTTTCCTTATTCACGCGATTGGGCGTAGAATTTCATCGCTTCGAAAGGACCGATTGACGTATCTAGCGCGTTTTCGATATCCCATAATTAAAACCATCCATAAAGGAATATATCACCATTTATGGTAAAGCAAAGATGTCGTGACCACTCAGCGGCCTTATGTGGCGGCCCATACAAAACGGTCGTGGACTCGGTTATTTTATTTAAATTTAATGGATTTCACAATTCTATTTTGAGAACTCCTTAGCGCTCAGAAGCTGGGATTTCGTTGTATTGGGGGTATTCAGACTTCGATTGGGCCTGAAACTCTTGCCAAGGATTATTTCAGTTCTTTTAAGGCGATAACTCGGCGTCTTATTGACAGTAAACAAGAACGATTGATCGAGTGAAAGGGCGTTTGTGTTATATCCTCCGTGTACATTTCTTCTCACCATAGAAGAAGAAACAGAAGGACTTCTTAGGAAGAATGGACTTCTTCTCGTGATCAATTCTCCATACTGAGAAGGAAGAAGTTTGCGGTGAAGAATATGCAGGACTACTTTGTTCCCCCCATCTGATCAATCCCCATACTCGGTACGGATGTAGGTATTTATCCTTTCTTGGAACCGTCCATAGTCATATTATTTTTCAGAAAAAAATATACTCCCGTAATACAGAGTCATATTAAAATATATAAAAACCATTAAAGCCGTTTATTTATTCCCGAACTAATGTAATTCTTATCGAAGTAACAGCCTTCCACCTGAGTAAATATAATTTGGCGGTAATAATTTTGTCAAGCCACCGAGGTGTGCAATAAAGAGAAGGCCGCGGGCCGGAGACCGGCCGACAATTTGTGGGCAATTTAAGGGGCCGCCCCTCAAACAGAATTTCGTAATACAGAGTTTGGCAATTGAGCGTTATCGGATAAGGGCAGCCGGCTGAATGGCTCATTGTCGGCCGTATAAGGAAGGCCCGCGGCCCGAATGACCGCCGTACGTTAGCAGCCGGTGCGCACTGGGCCAATATAATAAAACATACGGGCCGAACGTCTCCTTAAAGTACGTCCCTTAGGGTAGGGTATCTGAAAGTGGCGGATGGCCGAGTGGCGTGTGGACGGGGGAGGAGGGGTTCGGGCCCAAAGTTCAACGCTCCTTAAAAGTTGGATTTCCAGATCTTGATACGGCGGCCGGCTACCTTCGTGTCGGCCTCTCGGACGGCGTATTTCAACCGAGGCATCCGGTAACGGCGGACCTCTCGCTCGGTAATGAACCGCTGCCAGCACCCCAGATAGGCCCACTCAGCCCTATACCCTCTCTCACCTATACCCAATCCTCAATCCTCCTCTTGCACCTTAATAAAGGAATACTTATTGTGATATGCGTTGTATTTAGCCCGGCATTTCATTATTTCTTAAATTACACGTTCGACGTTCCGACCATGCATAGAGTCAGCCACTACTTCTTATAAAAACAAAAGTACCTATTTTATAGTACTTATTTTTCTTTATCCAGGGGGCTCATTACATTTCATTCCTCATTACCTGAAACGGGTAATTTCAGAGACTGGTTATGAGAAGGATTATTAGACATAATTTTTTTTACATGAAAACAGCTCGGGTTTAACAAACGTCTTAATTGGTTTAGCACCTGCGATTAACGGAAGTAATGCCCCTTCTCGTATTGCACTTTCAGCGTAACCATCCTCGAGTTTGTACCGTTTGTAAGAGTAATGCGCCGTAAACACTAATTTAATGTTTTAATTTTCAGCGGTTGGTTCAATGTCGTTCTGGAACATTTATCTCAATGTTCAAATTTGACAATGCTAGGTTTATATCAAAGTAGTGGCGTAGGATGTTCGCGCCCAGTTTCCACGGTAACCTTCGTCAATTTCCTCAACAGGATTCAAGACAAATAACTGAAGGAATGTTCATCATTATCCATCCTATAGCTGGATCCTTTGAGCGTGCATGCCATTGAAGGGAAGACAGATATATATAAAACATATATAAAAAATTTAAATTAAATTTTTACAATTAAATTAAACATTCCAAGGCGTAACCTTTCTTAATATAAGGTTGTTCCAAAATAGACATAAACCGCAGGTCGTCCTTCATTAAAGAGGAAACGTATCAATATCACTTGAAATCAATATATTTTCTTTTTCTTTCCCGGTGAGGCGAAAAGAATTTTGGTCACTTTCAGTGGGCGTTGCATATTATATTGCATTCTTTATAAAATGAATTTTTTACCTGGCATTTGTATAATATTTTTTAATTTTGTCGATGCTGCCATATTTTTGATACCTAATCTAAATTTCAATAGAGAACTCTTTTAAACTTCATGCAAATATTCATATAAAAAATATGTTCGGAATATCATCACTCTAATGATCATTCTTACGAATCCACAGATGATAATTTATCAGGCCATGAGAACTTCGTCACTGCTTTAATCTGACTGGAGAGTCGCTTAATTAATAATATACCTATAAATAAAATGATATATTGGTTCGAATTCTCTCTGACGCATGACACGGAGCCAATTTGGAATTCTCTGTTGTAATAATTTTCGAGTAATTTACAGGCGCCAATTTGACCGCGGACCGATAGTCAGTCCGGGTAAAATTAATAACGGCGTCCGCTAACCGCTAACGACGCCCGTTAACGCTAGGCCGGGAACATCCCCAGGGATAATTAGGAGGGGGACGAAAAAAAAACCGGGGACTGTCCCCAGGGGAGGGAGCGGGGGAATTAATTCCGAAAAAAGAGAGCAAAACCGGAGAGAAACGGATCGGACCAATTAGAGGGACTCGTCTTACACGCTCGGACAGTGTGTGGTTTTTGTACCGCCTCAGTTATACGTCGACGCCGCATCTCCTATCTGCCATTTTTCGCTCCTCCGATGTAGTATACAGTAATAAATAGTGTAAAGGGGACATTAATATGCGAGTATACTCCGAACACGATACAGTCCAGTAACTGTAAGATATCCGTGGGAAATGTTGCCAAGCTCCGGAATGCGGGCGTAGCGACAGTATTAGAAACGGAATTCTAATCATGGCGCAAATTCAAAACTGGTATGTAGTAATTTTTTTAATTCCGGTCGTTGTCACAGTTTTACTTACTTTTAGTTACAAACAGAATCACTCGTGTGGCGATATTTCGTACCCCAGCGGGGTACACAATTAAAATTTAGTGATAAAAATTCATTCCCAGTCGAGCCGAGTTTAAAGTTGCAGCCTTTTTAAAATTTGTGCGTTTCCTTTCCCACTGTTTGGTAAGGGGATAAATCAGGCCGAAGTAATGCGCCCGTGGGAAATCGTCATTTGCCCCTACTTTGGTTTATATTCATGTATTCTTCTAATAAGCCGTTCCCTCCAGCTGCGATTTTTTCTCGGCCCGTCTTCTATGTAATTAGTGTCAATTATATTCCCTTTTATATTCAATTTTTCGGTTTACCATTTTCCCATGATTCCATAAGCCCAATTTCAGAAAGTTAAAACAGAATGCCATTATACTTAGCGTATTAATTTTCATGATACGATAGGCGTACATATAAATTAAGAATATAATTGTTTCATTAGCCCTCTAATAGTGGACTCCCGGTAGGGGACAATAGATGTTCCTTGGACGGGTATCAGATGTGCCCTGGCGTATGGTTCCAGCACAACACTCAATACTTAATGACTTAACACTCAATGTTTAATAAGTCAAGTTATATATGGCGTAGCACTACATAATTAGAATGGCTAATACGGTTCAAGACGTGTTTTTGGTTTTCCATTATCTAATTCCAACTTGTTTCGAACGATTGTATAAAATCAATGACATTAACATTTAATGGCCATTAAATCTCCTTTGGTCGGCCAATGAATAGACTTATGTAATGTAAAGTATAATCATTCCCCAACGCCGTGGACTATGAAATAGAGTTTATAGCTCTTCATGGGAATTTGAATGAAGGTTTGGAGGAGTAAATCGTGTACGTCTTTTGATTGTTACTGAATCATCACTATCTGTCGGTCGCCATATAATACTAGGAATGCCACCGAAGATGACTAGAAGCAAAATACCCGAGGTAGCAATTAATGTTATTCAGTCCACGATTCAGTCGAGCGTTAGCTGACCGCAGTCGCTTATTGAGGATCTTCCCTACCATGTTTTTCGATCGGCCCAGCGTCGTCACGATCGACGGGGCGTTGATCTTGGGAGATAGGGATCGGCCGCCCCTTGTCGAAGGTCGCTATAATCCGAGTATAATGGACTCGGTTAATGGGCCTCCTACACGGTATCTTTTCCAATACTAATTTGATGATTCAGTGCGGGCGTCCCGTCATTAGCCCCCGAGCGGCTCGGGGTAGAGGACACACCGGATTGGTACCACACCGGCGTATTTATAGCGCCGCTGTCCCACGCGCCCTGCTCGTACCCACCGACGCCCACCGGCCATCGCACTCCCTGTAACCGCCTGTCCTTATGCACCGAAAAGGTCTACCCGGGAGAAACAGATGTCCCTTTTACCATTGTTTCTCCGACCATTACCAGCCAAGTCAAACGCCTACGCGCGGCGGGACGGGTATAGAGGGCGCTGTGCTGGGAAACCATGAAATCATAACGAAGTTTCGCGGGCAGAGACCGACTGTAAGAATGAGCCCATCAGAAAGAGGAAATGAATTGATTCAAAAGTTAAAGTTGAAGAACCAGTCGCCAGGCAGTATTGTGAGCAAAAGTTACACACATGCTACCCAGAAGAGGGGAAGAACTAACAAAATTACTTTAACATACCTGTTTTGTGGTCTACGAGGGGTTGGAATACCGTAAGTTTGTGGTGTTTCTGTCTCCTCTCGCTGATCTTCAGTCAACCTAACCTAACCTGAAGATGGCGAGCAGCCGAAACCGATCTAGCAAAAGACCAAACCAGCGAGAGGAGACAGAAACACCACAAACCTACGGTAACAAAATTACCTTTATCAGACACAATAAATGTGACCTGAAACCATCCCCGGATCGAATGTTGATTCCAGTCCAACGAAAATACCTTTTCATCGTGACAATATTTTTGCTATTGACGAATGAACGTCTCCTTTCTTATCTATCATTTTCACACCTTCTATTCTAATACCTTACACCGTATTCATGAAGCTGTAAATTTGTTGAACAATTTAAATGGGGCTTGTTCGCGCATGAGCCGTAATATAGAAAATTTGGAGATGGGGCGGCGAGTGGTTTGGCGGGGTGGCCGGGGCCCTGTCCGGAGCGGGACAGCAACGCCGTGGGCACGATTTATTGAATCGGATAAAACGCCCTCGTGCGTACCCACAGAGCCCGCTACCCGTTGTAATAAATTTGTACCTCCCGAACCGACCGATAAATAAGGGATTTCGGGAGGGCAGGAAAAGAAACCCGTCCCGGACAGAAGACAAGAGGAGTGCCGTTGCCGCTAGATGGGAAAAGGATGTCGGTCCCAAACTCCCGTTCGTATTTCATCCGACAATAATCTGTAATGCAGATTTTTTTTACATCCCATTGTACAACCGCTACAAGAGAGGTTTCTAAATCTAGTTTATACGCCGATTTACACGTTTCTGGTTCTTGGGAGTTCTCATTATTATGTATAACATTGTGTTTTAAAATATTTAACTTTGCATGCATTTAAATATTTGCCTACGTGTGAACAGCCTACACCGAAAAATTCCAGTAAGTTGAGGTTAATAAATATTAACGCTCAGGAGTGGTATAACTCGCCTAACAGGGAACAGATAACGGATTTACTATAAGAAGATTTGTGAACAACTCCAACTAAACTCCAATATTTTGCAAACGTACATTTTATATATTTTTTTAATGAAATCTTTTAGAACTTCCACTTTAATATATTACCTTTCAGAGTGAAAAGGAAATATTCCAGGGAGGTACTTCAACTGATACGAAATTGAAGATATTGTAAATTGTATAATTATAAGACGATCAAATCCAGAAATTACATCTTATAATCAAGGAGACACGGTAATTCCACTTAATTAGTGGTATCAATCCTTTAGATCAATCAAAGCTCAGGGTCCAGTTAGGCTGAGTTACACTAATCCAAATGATTTTGCCCAGTCCCATTGCGGAGTAATGACTCGTTATAATTCGACTAAAGGTAATCGGTATAATCAGTTGGGTAATCTCGATTACCGGCTTCCCTTGAAATGCGCTTAATAGCGGCCAATCTCAGTGCACGCTTCCAGGTCCTGTCGCTAACGACACCGGCTCCCTCCCTACTTGATTTATATCCAATCCACTTATTGCAACGATTATTTCATTTATGCCTTACTTATGGGAGTCCGACTGTTTTGCATACATATTCCGGCGTCTGATCGGATATAATAATATGTAATGAAAGCCTTTCTGCTCACCCGAGTACTCGGATTATTCGAATTTTTATTAGACAACTTACAAGTTCCGCCTTCTGACAATTGTCAGTAGCGAGTAGGATCAAATAGGTAAAATGTGATAGAAAATAAAATCTTACTTAAAAAATTAACCTATCAGGTGCATACATGTGACATTTAAACATGTCATGTGCATAAAAATAAATTGTCGCTCCAAATTTCATTATGTGACAACAGTTCAGCGTTAGTATGAAATTTCAAATATTCTATTTTCTTTAAAGGTGTGTAGTAATATTTTTATTTAAGTGGTCAAAATAAAATTACCAATTGCGAAATGGAATGGCACACACGCATCGGGAATCTAAGAAAATATTCACATCGAACGGACCCCGTGGGTCGGTGAATGTATTTTCAGGCTCCTCTGCATGCGAGATATATGCGAGAAAGCAGGCCCGAGACACGCAAGACCGTACGTTTTGTTTTATTTATCCTTTTTAATATTAAAATAAAAAGTCACACACCTTAATGGCCGTGCTTGGCAATTCGTCTCAATTAGTGTAAAACACTATATTCACTGGTTGTGTAAAAGGCCTTTACGGCGGTAATGGGAACAAAGTTTTGGTTTTATCATGTTTAACCACACATCCTTTTATATTATTGAATATATACACATATATACATTATCTTGTGCAACCTCATTATCCAAAATCTACTAAAACATTTCATCTGTCCATTTATTTTGATCCAACACCTAACTTCTTCTAATTTCCTTCGTTATTTCTCGATGGATTGTTCTCGAAAACTATTAAATAAGTCAAATATATATTAATGAAACTGTTGGTATGATATGTGAACATTGTCGGGTAGAATAATACCGTCCAAACAAAATAAATCCAGCTTGTTCATTCGTTATTACACATAATTAAAAACGCACTCGGTATCCGAAAGAGCTAAGAGGGAGTAGAAGCATAATTCCAGCCGGGCTACAAGAGCGAAGAGCATTTAATCGGTAAATTCTCAACAAGTTATCGAGTCTGAGCTCGGACAGAGTAGGTTCGGTTTCGCATGACTAGACGCGGTAGTCTGCCCCCCGGACAGTCTTAAATCTGCCAGCCCGAATCGATACAAAGGATGCCACTTACTAAATTAACAATTTTATTACAATAATTCACAGTTTTATAGACTCGTTATCATATATTTCAACCGTCCATTTGGCGGATATATATTGCATTTCAGTCTGGAGAAAACCTGACTCGAACGCGTTAAAGGAAATATTTATACGAACTTGAGCGTCTTATATGTTTATTTTATTTAAAATAGTCGTATAAAAATATATATTTTATTGGTACACCGTTTGCTCCAGAGCACAGATCTCACTAATAATGCTCAGGGTCGAATAGAGGACTGCACAAAATGGCGCCAAATACTGGCGAAGTCCGAGGTGTCGTTCGGTGTTGTATATCGGTGCAGTTGATGCTGGGGCTGGCATTGGAAACCCAATGCACCGGCACACCTCTGACGTCTGGCGAACGTAAAACGGATTTAAGCGGTTCCGGGTACTGGGAACGGAGCGGTTGGGAAAGATGATGGGATGCGATAAGGGAGCGACGGGGGGGGGGGAGTAGTGGTGGGAATCGAGGAAGCGGGATGCGAGGTCCACCACCGCCCTCAGGTTTTACAGCCGCGAGTTGTTCCGGTTTGACCGGTCCCCTCACGGGGTTCGGCCCCTCGGGATCCCGAAGAAGTTCCGTTACCGGGACTCCTACCCACCATTAATATTCGGCGGCTCCTCTCCAACGCACACGACGCGGAAGCGCCCGACACATGCACTACACACACGCACACGTGCTCACATTCCCTCGGCCACTAGACTAAATCCCGTCCCCGTGACGTCCTTCACAGTCCTGGCTCTCCCCGCCTTCACGCCCGGTTCCCGCGTCACCGCAAGTTCTGCCTTATGATGATACTCGATACCGTCATCTCAGGTGTTATTAAAACGCCGACACGTTTTGATAGATACCACGTTCATTACCACCATTTCCCTCCCAACGTTTCGGTCCTTTGCTGTAACGGTTTCGTTTTCTCATCAGCCGGCATCCTACATGCACTGTCACTGTCCAAATAAACATCCGAAAAAAATATGAAATCCGCCGTAAATGTCCTCTGGAATGATTTAGAGAAAGAAGCGCATTCATTCCTTGTGAAAGTACCCTAGCTGAACCACAATTTCCTCCCTCGCATTTTCTGACAGAAACTCGCGCGAATGATATTTTAATTATGTTGAAAAGAAACCGGAGGCCGGATTTTATTTTTAATTATAGCTTTTTGCCTGTTCCTCCTGCTCGAAGACGCTTCGCCCCCGTTCGGAGTGGTCGCTAAATGAAACTAGTTTTTTTTCTTTTTCGCATCGGATCGCGATCCGACCTTGAGCCGGTTATCTCCAATCTGGGCATTCTTGAGTTGTCGGAGGGCTAAAATCAGATGTTGTCCGAGTTCATTCACAGTCGGCGGTCATCTGCGGGCTGGTTCCGATCCGCACCTTCTCCGGACCGGGCCTCGAATACTGAGCGCGATCCCAACTGCCGATAAAGACGTGGTCACACTGATTCCAATTCAAATCCTTCCGTACGTTGAATCCTTAAAAACTTAATCCCGATCTGTTTTCTCGCCGCGTTAATTCCATATCGCCACTTCTACTGCGTGCATACTGTGAATAAATAACTCTGGCTCAATCTATTTCCCGAGCTTAAAACTATAAACTGTCTACGCTCCACTTTACTTTATAATAAGCGAGACCAGAACTTGTGTGTCCCATTATCAATAGATAATAGCATTAAGTATAATGCCACACTGAATATAAGGCGGTTGAAATAAAAACGTTGGGTTCCCACATCAGTTACACAATCCCTGGGATGCGAATGCCGCTCATTAATAAATTTTCAGTTCTAAGAAATCGAGCAACGGAATGCTATTTTGCGGTACATTCCTCCAGGTCGGAGTCCTCCCTAAAGCGCTCTTCGCGAACGGACTTCGCGTGCGCGTTGAGATATTTAAAACATAAGGAGTTTCACTTGAAACATCTAATCTCTTGGCAAAAAGCAGAGAAAGTTTGAATATAAAGGCAAGTTTACATGAAAAACAGACGCCCTATCTTTGGCATTCACCTGATAACAGACACTGTTATTCATGGTCATAAGAATACAATTAGCGTTTCTCAGATTTCTTTTTCATGTACCGAGAGAATTAATGAATAAACGATCGCAATCAAATAATATATAACACTATTCGCCAAATACATCATTATATTTAGATAGCTCACTAGAAATAAAATAGGAATGTCAGTCATTTAAGCGACAATTTGCGGATTTAACTCATAGCGCAACTTTTGCTTGTAGTTATTCTAATGTTATTAATTTAATTAAAGCGGTGAGTATTCAATTACCTCCTCACAAATTTAATACAGACAGGTATGAATGAATCTTATGTAACCCGACCGATTTCAAGGATTTACATAAATATATACACCATCAGAATCAGAGGTCCCGAACAAATTATATGCTATCAAACAAGATACCCCCCTTGGCATCCACCAATGCCCCTTTCCAGTCCACAACATGTTGCAATATAGGAATAAATTACCGCAACCCTGTTTCACTGATTAATACGATTTCTATCTAAACTAACTAAACGAGAACCAACAACCATTTAGAGAAATAAAAAAGAGAAACATTATGTAACTTTGTGTTTCTTTTATTTACAATGTTTGAGGGGCGTCGTACCGTTAAATAGCCCCGATTTTATCTGTGAAATTTCGCGTCCCCCGAGCGATGCTCCCGCTCATTATTTACGATCGATCGCCGGGGCCGATATACAAACGGAAACATTTCGAAACGGGATCGATTCGGAGAAAAAAAAATCGATTCCGCTTCCTCCTCCGCCTTTCCCTCCCGACCGCCCGTACACATCGCGATAAGTCATCGCCTTTAATTGGTTTATGACTTCATATATTGAATATTTCGATTGGTAATTGTGAGAACTGCCGGCTCCGGGACTCGCCGATCTCATAAATCTGTTACCCCCCCTCGCTCTCACCCCCACGTTGCTGTTCGAGGCGGGTGAGGGGAACTGGTTTTTTTAACTGTTCACGCCCCCCCCCGCTCCTTCCCACAGATCAATTTCAGTTTTTGTTTCGAGCCGCTCCAATGAAATTTCACGCCGCCCGTATTCATCTCCCGGCAGTTTGTTCGTTCGTCGGCGCGTTTCTCTTCTAATCACTTCTGTTTGTTCGCTTCGATTTGTTGGCCGTACAAAATACGAGTGACTTATTGTGATGTGGTGTACTCTTTAGGTGACGGCGGATGGGTGCAACTCCTCCTCAAATTGGATACATTCTGACCGGAACGGACTTCCGTATGTTTATACCGTAAGACGACCCCGGGTCCCGCGCTGTGAAGGTAAGATTTATTTCATTCGTCTTCTCGGGACTATATGATATACATTTTTTATTCCTGTCATCATTCTGTTGCAATTCTATTTTCTAGGTTTCCGTTATGTCATTTTATTTATTGGCAATCAATAAGGCCAATCAATTAATTACTTTGAATCTTTAATTCAGACCGGTAGATTGCACTATAGTCATGCATCCAGGCGAATGGTTAATAACGGTTCAGATCATAAGGGGCAAACCGTTTTATACAATTATAATTGAAGTAGGGATTCCGCGTTTTTTGTTCAGGCCATATATCAAAATCCTCATCTATAAATCAAAAGTCCGACTTCCCTATGCCGACCATAGCCGACAGTGATTTAATTCCGTCATTGGTAGCGCTAAAGAAGCCGCATTCTCAACTAAATGAAGGTGCATTTAAGTCCATATCTTGAATAAGCTCTCCTAATTTGTCAATTCTACGCTCTTTGGTCAATTAGTGTACCGCGCGGTTAGTATCAATCTGTATACCGCTCTGAAGATAGCTTAATGTTTCGATTAATGGTTACGTTTTTCACTTATATCCCCGCGTCCATTAAGCGGCAGAGCCACGTACCTCCTTTCTGAGATAAGTGTGATATACCGGTCGAACCTGGGCGTTAAAGTCTCCGTTTAAAGCCAAAATCAGCAGTTTATATTTTTAGTGAAGTTAACCTTTTCAAATAATTGGAAAAAAATCCTCATGAAATGTTATTAGAATGGCCAAGATATTTGCGAATATTGCTCATTCAAGGCGGCATTTGCATTTCACTCGCTACTTACTCTCGGTTAACCGCAAGTTTCTTCACCAAGAGCGCACAATCATGTATTCACTTAAGGAATTGCCCTACATTCATTCCGTACGAAGTAATAGGAACATTCCGCTGCGTTATGACGTCACGATTCTTTTTCGCGGTCTTTCGATTTTATGCTCCTATTTTTTCATAATTTTTGGTATCACTACTAGCATTGTGCGAGTTATGTACCGAGGAACACAGACGCGTCGCTATCACAAATGACAAAGCTGTCCAGAGTAGATAGCAAGAGTGAAAAATGACTTCACTCGATTTTCACATTAGCCCCCGCTGAATGAATATTCAGCGTCCGAACGGCTTTTGCTTTTTGAAAAAAATCCGACAATTAGCAGGGATTCCCGATTATTACGCTTTGTTGCTGAGCGTATAAACCCCGCGATTAGCAGAAGGACGAGTTTCACACAGCGGCCGCCGTGATTTAAGAGCAATATTTGAAGCACGCAACCCATATCTCACGGTTGTTAACTCGTCCGAGCGGCTGCCCCTTTGTGCTTGGGGCCGCGGGTGAAATAATTCATTCCTTCGGGCGGCGGCAGGACCCGTGAGAACGCTGACAATCGTAACAGTTTTCAGCGTGGAGTTGTAATAATACTCCCGGCGCCTTTCTCCAGTACACGGCCGTTGAACAGAGTGCTAGCGCTAAAACTTTTAATGCCTTACAAATATCGGTTAGAGTAAGCAATTTCTTCGTAAACAAATCTATGACATTGAAATATTAGACTGAAGTTACCGATGATTGATATATTGCACATTACATCGCACAATAATCGAACGTCCAATTAATGCCGCGGATGTTGAAATATGACCTTGTGTAATTATGCGTCTGTATTTAAAGTATGTACATATTTCTTCCTTAATTCCTCCTTTTCTTAACTTGGGAGGAATAATCCCCCTCTTCCGTCCAGTCCATAATTTTGAACTTGTATAAATTTCAATATATATTAGCGGTATATGCCATCAATAACGTAGAATTGCTGGTGAAAAAAATAACGGTTTAAATGGCTACTGCTAAATTTTAGCCCATTATTTCGAAGGAAGGTCGAATCGCAAGGCCTACAATTAGCGGTAGCTTCGAGCCACTAAATGAGGGGGGCCGCCCGGCCCGTTTCCTGCCTCCGCCCCACGGTAAATCCCACCGTACCGGTTTTGGCTCTCTGCCATCGTCAGTAGAACTTTCACTGTACGCGCGACACTGACCCACTTCCGCGACTGTACCCGACGGACGATCTATGTCAACGCATTATGCAGTCGCGGATTAAATTTTGCCACCGAATTTCAAAACATACAAGCAATCTCAAGCCTCGATGAAACAAATGCAGAACAATCCGTGGTCAAGCATGCGTTCGGCCTTGGTTACTAGCGGGTCCCCTCTTCTTTTTCGAACCGCGTCTGGCTACTAATAAGGTTCAGAACGATTAATCGGTCTTCTTACCGCAGTCCGCCCATCCATCGAGCTATTACTAAGAATACCATTCGAGTCTCGAGAACTGTGATAATCCGATGTCGGGCCAAAAGTCCTCAACGGTACCTCAATGCCGAATTTCAATTTGTTTTGTCTCTTGCGAAGAAAAGTAGACGTCCGCCAATAAAACTGGACACCGCTTCCTGCAAACTGCCGGCTCTGTTTCCTTAGATGGACAAGAAGGAGGCCATTCAACATTAAATTATACACTTCGACCATTACTAAATTCTACACTTATGAACTTTAAATTATTAAATTATATACCATTTATTGATTTATTTAATATAGAATGAATACAATTATCATCCGTCCACTCTCACATAATAATTAAAATTCTGACCGTATACAGAGATCATACAGATTTTACAGAGATCGATATTAAGAAAATAAAAGCTCAAGTACTTTTTCTATTATTCAGTTTTACTTTCATTTCGATAGATACGGGTAAATAAGTGGACTAATTACAGGACACACGACTGCGTTTTTTTTCTTTTAGTGTCCTGTAACGAGTAAATAATTAAGTGGTAGCCATATCACTAAATATCCATATTCATTATATAACATTTATATTACTGTTTGTGTATTTAAAACAGAAAATATAACTTCTCTAACGTTGTCATGTAGACCTCCCCCATTGTTTCCCTTGTTTGCCAAGCTCCCGACCGAATATCTTATAGTAGCCAATATGATATGGATATTATATAGAAGAATCGATTGCCCCGGAGGGAAATACCGGTGAGAGGGCACCGACTGGATGTGAGAAAGAAGAAGGAAGCGGGCGGGTCTCGAAGGTTGGCACCGCACAGCCCCGGGGCTTTGGGCGGCCATATAATAGCGTTTTAATTATTTTCCCACAGGGCCCAATCCAATTTATTAGAGCGCTCCGGCGCAGGGGGCAACGCCCCCACAGATTTACCGGTATCTTCTGGTAATACATCACTGGAATGGGATTTCTCAGACTCTACAAGTCGCGGTTTCCCGATAACGAGCTGCAAAAGAAATTCATTCACCACCATCGGTAGAGCCAGACATGTGCGCATGTAACAGTTGTTCTTCTTCAGTTTCAAATTTGCATAACGAATATTGCCGCGACCAGGTTTCGATTCAGTGTCAGTTCAGCGTTCAACTATCTCAATGCTGCACGACAGACTACCTGCGATAATTGACCTTTTTTGTGCCCAAGACTATTTGAAAACAGCCTTTCATTTGCGATACAAACACTCCCGTTTAGGACAAATAAAATTCTCACTCCGTGTGTTTACTGCAAACACAAACACACTAAGGCATAATTCAGCGGAGAGTTCCTTTTTTCTAAACTGGCTCCACTTTCTCCTCATTAGCTCTCTAATAATCGTCCTCCCAATATGTAAGTCATTCGGCCTCATTTACACGCTTCGACGGTTTTTATAATTCCCCGGAGAGATCTGGTAGCAAGTGTATTTTATTTGTTTGAAAGAACGTCTAAAACTAGTATTGGGGTTAACGCCGATTGATGAGGTCGCATTAAATCTGGCCCAAATGAAATCTTGTGGGATAGAAATATAGTGGCATTTAACGAAATGAAAAAAGAAAGGTGCGGCGTAATGCAATTATGCTCTTGTTTATATTAAAAGCCGGCGTTAATAAAATACAGAAATCATGACACATAAAACCTAATTGGGCTCGAACCTCGAGTCGGTTGCGAAAAGCACCTACTTTATTTGAAAACGGATGTATTATGAAATTTGGCCGCACCATGCAAATATTCAAAATTGATTGCGAAACCCGAATTAAATGTGAATTAAAAACGTGGAGTCTAATAATTTAAACCGTATTAACAATTATAATATATTTATTTCTAAAACAATATCCGCGATTAAATAATATTTAAATATGATACCATAAACGAGTTCGCCAAATGTCAGTCAAATCAGGAGTAATATTATGATAATGGATGCGCAACATACGAGACGTTCGAGGCCTAAATAAGGAGTAACAATTGGAGGCTAACGACAGAATAAATGCATAGATGAATCACCAATGGCAAGTTGCAATCATTCTTGTAGTCATATGTTCCTGTGGGGTATAATAAATAAGTACGCTTATTGGCCGTACACGAATGCCAATGTTGTACATGCCGTATGTCATTCTCTGTCGGGCCGAGGTTATGAAATTCGCGCTCCAAATATAAATTCCTCTCTGCACAACTGTCGCTTAAAGAAACTACCGAACGGTCCTTAAAATTATGCTCCTAATGTTTGGTAAATCGCCCAGATTTTCTGTCTCGCCAGACAATAGCTAGACCGGTTTTCAGTTGCCTGAAGGGCATCCTGTCCGTACAGTTACTGTCAGTAGCAGATATTAATTTTTATCAATTGCCTTATTCATTCTCATATTGTACAGGAAAAAAAATGATGATGTGTTTTAAATATAAATAACGAACTCCTCCTACAAACAGAGTAAATAGCCTGCGTTGATAGTGTTACGAAAAAACAATGTTTTCCGATTTGCGCTTCGCAATAGATTAGACTCTGTATAAAAACAAACGCAAATATACAGTCGACGTTAAGAGTGGCGGGGTCGAATTCGAATTGCCGCATTAGCCGTTCCCGATTCTCCCGGTTCAACATTTTACGCCAAAACGAATCCGAACGAGGGCCCAGCCGAAAACTCGTTTCCTTCCCGACTGCAGACATTCGGGAATAACAAACCGTATCCAGTTCAATTTGCCGATATTATTTGTGGGCCATTAGGTAAATATTCATGGACCGTTTGATCCGATTATTCCGCTGACTAAGTTTGCAACTTCAGTCCGACCCCAATTTAAATACATTGGGAAGCTCGATTAGACACATAAATTCCTGCATTATTTCGACTTTTCTGTCAAATCGACTTGAGATCCCTTTTTTACTAACTTATTGTTATATTTATTAAACAAATTATGATTGAAATTTTCTTTAAAAAATCATCACCTTTGCGTGTGTTAATCTGCGAGTGGATATTCACAATTTACACAAAAGGATTATTAAGATTTTTTAGACAGTTTCTTTAGGGTAATTTCACCTGGTAATTTCAATTTTTTTTCCACACTACTTAAACAGCAAAATATATTTTATGACGAGGTATTTCGTTACATTTTTCTTATAGTTTGGCCAAATTTGAAACTGTTCAATGCGGATTTTGTTCTCGTAGCAACCAAAAATAGGATTCGAAATTGTTTTTTAAATTTTTTCAAGAAAAATCATCTTATTTCTATACTTTTCCATTCAGTTATATCTCTGACATTTGCAGCTCGGGAAACAACCGTACGTAAAACCTTTACTGAATAATTACTGTACAGTTCAAGAATAATAATTTTACACTAACGTCAGAATTGTTACGCTCTCTGCAATTACTTTACGATATCTGGAACGGCCGTCAAGATTGGCTTCCCCTTACGGTTCACCGGCAACAGAAATATTTACGGTAGTTACGGTCGATATTCCACCTGGAAACAGACGGCGCTTGCGAGCTCCGCGCCAGTCTATTGTAACATTTGCGTTCACCGTTAGTCAGGAGGCTGTAATGTGTAATGTACACCGTGACCTTTAATATGATTAGGATGATGCACCCAGAACGGGACCGCTTTCATATTCCCTCTCCGTTATTCCGAGCGGGACTGGTATAAATACCAGACTTGTTAAAATCCCACACTTTATAAAATCACCTGTACACAAATCCCCTTGGTGGATTTCGCATTCCGTTCAGAATTTTAATTCAGAATTCGTTTTTTTCGTTACAAATTACCGCGAATTTACATTCGGGAATTGACCCTTCAGCCTGATAACGCCTAAAACCCGGGAGTTATGCCCAACTTAACTGTACAGATGTGTGTAAAGCTTTGTCTGGCGTTCGGGGGCACGGTTGGAAGGCGGAAGTCGGACCGAGTTCACGCTCCGCGCCAGTTGTCATCTCGTTAGTTGTATTTTACAAAAACGGGTTTTAGGCCCCTCACTGTGGACTTAACGCCAGGCTAATTGCCCGGGTCGTTACGCTTCCCCCCCAGTGGATTTAACACTTTGTTGTAGATCCCTCGGCCACGTTTACGTCGTCATAAAAATGGGCTTAGCCTGTTTTTTTTATTTCATTAATAAATAGTAGGTTCGGACTCCCAAAGCCTGTTACGCGGGCCAAACACGTCGTTTTAAGAATATGAAACGAGAATACAAATGTGCGAAAATAATATCCAGGATCTGGATTCCATATTCAGTGTCCTGCCCCAGTGGTTATTCAATTTATAACAACAAACATACACACAGATTTCTGTGTTAATTAATGGCGAATTTTATATATGCTTACAATTTTTTTGAAAAGAGTCTGATAATAGGAGGAGTATTGGGATGCATAGAAATTGGTCTTAGAGATGTCATAGGCGAAAATTCTGTAAGACGCCGAACAGAATGGAATAGATTATAGCAAAAATCGAATCACTAAGCACAACAGAACGCTATTCATCTATCCAATTGTACAAAGTGGTTAGCCATTTACCCATCATAAAAAAGATGAAAAATGATGATTAAGATATGGCCCCAATTAAGATTGGGGGGTCATGTTCTCAACTTATTTTTAATGCTGTGAATTCGATTTTCATTTCGAGTTTGAGGCTCCTTCTTAATAAGAAGCTCGGTGGTGGATCGAAGCTGCCGGTAATTGGGCTGGTCGCCGGGAAGATTCACACGAAACCCCCGCATTAGACCCCGTAATCGACACCGGCTTCGATGAAGTGTAATAACCTTGTTAAATGCTTTTCATTCCGTAGGCCTGACTAATGGATTTCCTGTTACGGTCGCTGCAGTAATTCCGAACACCTGCAACAGCTACTTGGCTTACGGTACCTTCTTATTCTTGCTCTTCGAACGCTCTCAAAACAATCTCGTTTCCCCCAACACCTTCCCTCATTTTCAAGGCAATAACTTTAGGCCGATAGTAACTAATCAATAAGATAACTAATAATGAGAAACACGCGATATTTGAAATTCTTTGAGAATTTTCAATAGTAGTTCACAGCTGTTATGGTTAAACACATCTATAATAATCGATACAAATTTATTATTATATTTGGATATTTCGTGTTAAAAACAATGCCCGCCTGATTTCTGATTCGGAATACGGATAAACGGATAAAATGTTTTGTCGCGATGTAGGTAAGTGGCATGAAGAAAGTTGGCCAGATGGGTTAATGTGCTTTACCCTCAAAACACAATCCACTCCCCATCGTCTCTCCGCCCGTTTGTCTACATCTGGGAATTGAGTTTTGGACTCTTTATTCGAAAAGAAGTTTGAATCCGAAATATAATTAAATGGATGATTGGACTGGCCATTTAGAATTAATTACTGAATATGAAGAAATGGTGCTTTCATTGTTTCATGTATGTTTCTTTAAAACTGCATATTTCCCATATGATTCTTATAAATTCATGCTCAAAGAATAATAAAAATCTATAGACTTATTCCAGATAAAGGTGAAGAAAATAAGCATAATTTTTCTACAATCCTCCCTCGAAAAATATGCGCATTTTACTCGTTACTCATACTGCGTTCTCATACATAACATTTAAATTCTTACCAGCTGGTTAATGCCCAGGTATATTCGGAGGGTATGGAATTAAGCAATTAATGAATAATAACCGGCCAAATATAATTTATTGCGACATCAGTTATTATTTAGAACATTGTGTTGCCACAATCCTCCAGCAGACTGGATGCACAAGAATTTGGTCTTCGGGCGATGGAATGCCTACTGAACGAGTTTGCCGTTTGATCCGTAATTTATTTTGATTTAAACTTGACACCGACTGCGAGCCCCACTTCCGCGTTTCTTCGCAAATCGAAAAACAAATTGGCAAGTGGCCCCCCCTCTCTCTGTAATTGAGGGGAAGCGCTAATGAACCGAGCCGGGCATCCCGTCCGACCGGATGGCCGCCGGCCCCGTCCCAAAAGCCATCGCCCGTCGGATATTTGAAAAATGCCCGCCCGAAACAACCGATTAGGACTTGTAACGCGACCTTATAAACGGGCTACGAGCGCCGTTTATGCGCTGTGCGGCAATTAAACGAGTCGCCGGAATTCCTCCGTCGGCCGGCGGAATTTTCAGATTCCTTCGCGATGAACTGACATTTACATCTTCGCGGGAAAAACCGCTTTTAGAATCATCGAGGGACACCGGCTTCACCTCGACGCCATCAACTTCTCACTCTGCTCCTATTTGGTAGAATAGTAGTTAAAAATTAGTGGGGCAATCGTGGTTGGGTACCGGTAAAGCGTTCTGTCACTGCACTGTTACTGCGATGCAACACAGTCCCGGATGCTAGTGAAAATTACCGGAAGCCGAAGGAGGAGGAACGATTGGCGAGTTCGGAATACCGAATTCTCGATGGGATTCTTGAGAGCATTGAAATAATGAACGGTATTTGGGATGAGAGGGCGAGTGGCTGTCGGTACTGTGAAAGAGGCGAAGCGCTGAAAGATGGGCTTTTAATCAGAAAGTCGGGGTGCCGGCTCGGGGTCAGGTGGTGCCGAGGGGGGGTCGACGACCAGGAGGCTGCGCTCGGATTGTGCGAAGGGAACACGCGGCATTAAACAATGAGAAACCCTGGAATCTCCAGACAAGGAGACCAGACCCCACGACACCGGTAGATTCGACTCATGAAACCCGATACTGGGATATCACTCCTCGGTCCAGCCACCAGCTATTTCTTTACCGCTTCCGAAACAAATTCAATCCCAACGATAATTATTCAGTCAATAATAAATTCAACGATGGGTATTTATATCGTAATATTTAGAATAAAAACATAAGCGATTAATAAATACAGTATCGACTATGTCAACTACGTGAATTCAATGAACAAAAAAAGTATGAAGAAATAAGGAACGATTGGTAGATAAAATGAAAGCGGGATATTAAACGCCTTATAAATTAGTAATAGTCGCACCACCTATGTAGGTACAGAATTGTGTAGAATTCGGCATATAATCTTCAGGAGTCCAGGAATTAATTGGGCGTCCACATAGCTGACCAATATAATTTGTATAAAGGACCGTCCGCTAACAATACTTCTATTTCATAAGTCTACAGAAAAATATCTTGATTTGAATAATATTGCCTAGAAAACATGGCTAATAATAGGATTATTATTATTACTTTCTGTCCTGCGTATTGTTGAAGGAATTCTATGTTCTATGTTCTAAGGATACTGATTGCTATTTAACAATAACAAACAACAATCGGCTCCAACCGATTGGTAGGAGCCCTCGACGAAAGGAGTTCCGCTTATTATCGATGCGGGACGAATAAGCGGTATGAAACGTGGGCCAAATTCTGAGAGGCACGCCCTCGGTTCGTACTCATGTTCCCGAACCCGGGTTATCTATCTCCTTATCACCGCCACAGATCCGATCTCCCTCGGGATCTAATCTGATCTCGATATCTCAACCGTTTCGGGTTGAGAGTCCACGCCCGCACTTCGGCGGTTCCAAACGCACACCCACGTACTGTACTCTTCTTCCTTCACAAAAATAAAAAATGAAGTCTCAATTCTTCATTAATTCAAAGGGAATATGTTCATTTGATCTGCGCCCCGAGTATAATTTGATTTCAACAAAAGAATACCATACAATTCGACTGCTCTGTCGTATATTTTAAACTTATTCGGTGGTCCCCCAGGATTTGGAATACCTTTCGATATATCGCCATCTCACCGCTATAAAATTGTAAGACAAATCATTGAACATTCATCGGTGTTTTAGAAAATGGAGAATCCCAGTTCTCTACTATTTAAAATTCTAGAGAATATAACATTTATAGTCGTAAAAAGGATATTTATATTTTTAAACGTTTCAGCAAGGACTCGTAAGTGAATACCTTGTGGCTTTTGGAGTGTGGACATCCAAATAGGAAATATCCGAGACCAAGTTATTTATTCTTGTTATAAAGTTTTGAATACACAAACGCGTCCATCCTCGACTTCTATGAGTGTTTCATGGAAACATTCTTGAATTATACCAAAAAATCTTTGGTTACCAAAAAATCGCATAATTTAAAGGCGTCGCCGGTTCGGTCCTCTCCGGCGTTCCTGTGGAATCACCTCCATTCTGTTATCTACATCCGGAGGTCTAAATTTAGACTTTGGGGCTTATTAAATTGGCCGATGCTGTACAAGGGATCGGAGACGGAATACCGGACAGGGTCCCGAGCGGCATTAGGGATGCGGGTCGCGCCCTCTCTCCCAGGCCTGATGATTGAAGCCAAAACATCGAGAGGGACACACACCAGTTCCCAGTTCCCTCCCGACTGCTCGAATTTCCTTCATTCGTCCCCTTATATATACATCTCACCGTCACGGACCTGCCATCCGGTCGACACGACACTTCCAGCATTAATTTGACGCTTTTTCAATTCAATTTTCCGCAGAACTCCTCGCCTATTTCATCCGCTTCCTCGTATAGCGGCGTCGAACCCAATCCGGTCTCGCTTTGGAATCTTCCGGGGATAATTGAGCGCACGCATTATCCAGACTGACTGTTGGCGCATGAAAATTTTCGGTATTTACACTACAAAAAATAAAACTGAATTTTATTACGAAGATAAGTAAGTAAGTAAAAAGACGTCTTATGAATACTGCGGAGCAAACGCTTCAACTTAAAATTAAATTAAACCCGCACGTTTGAATATTATAGACGTTTAAAAACATATCGATGAAATTGTGCGCAATATCCGCGGGTGTGAAAGTCAGTTGTAGCGTGTTTTTTGACTTGGCTCGCGTTCTCTCCTTGTACAACGTGTAGTCGGGTTCGGTTCAACCTTCCGCCCTTAATCTTTACAACGTGTTAACGTGCAGTTCACGCCCATCGTTCGGGTCTGTCTTCACTGCGGGCCGAGTTGCGTAATGCGTTATTAAAACTAATTGTATAATTCGTGTTCGGGGCCGGGGTCCGGTTGCCGTGTGGGAGCGATCCTGTTTGCGGTTTCATCGTGAGCCCATTGGAGCGTAAACGACTGCCCTCGCCCGCCCATCTCCAACCTACAAACTACACTTAGTGCAGCTCCTATACTTAGTGTATTATATTTTACTTCAATATATCCGGGCGAAACCAGTTCCCTTTCCTTTACCCTCGTTTACTTCCTCGACATCATCCTTTCACTGTTGTATATTTTTAATGTCATGCGTTGGTCTCGCTTCTTCCCTACGTCGTTCCTCTACTTTTCTCATTTGTGCAAGTTATGTAACCACCTTACTGCTTACACATTACTATAAGGAATAACAAACACTATTTTGAACGTAACGAGAAAAATTCAAGAATCAAGCCGGTCAACATTTTCTTGGCAATTTTCCTTTTGTGGGCGTATTTTCCATTACGGCCCCACAGCCGCGTGGGAACACCAACCAGAAGTAACGCTACAATTAAAAGTCATATAATTGGGGAGTATCGTTCCGGTGAACGAACTACGCCAACTCGTGTCATTAACACTAGATCGCCGTTGGACTGTTGTAGAAAATGGAAAAAAATCAATTTCTACGGCGTAGGCGCGCTCAATTATAAAATCCGATCCGTTTTCCATTACTCTGGCGGCGTCCCTCGTGGTCGTCGTCGGTGGAAGTGCTCGCTCTAGCGTAACAGAACGCTGGCCCCGCCGGCCCAGAGCTTCGTGACCTCGCCGTTTATCTAATTAAAATCTATTTCCACTCCGAAACCTCTGCCCTCTCGCCGGCCCATGCACCAACCCTGCCGGGACCCGTGGAACTGTTCAAATTTAAATTATACGCCGAAGAATATCTCCCGATTGATTGGGCTCAACAACCATAGTATGTCTCGAAAGGAAAAACACTCGCGATAATGAATCAGATATTTGATCTGGATGTTTTGCGGTCGATTAGTGTCGGAGGTTCGCGTGGAGGTCTGCGGTCGTCTGCGGCGACCGCACTTGTAATTCCATTTAGCGGCGATTGCCTCCGATTTTGCGATCGGCAAAAAAAATGTGACGGCCTCGTTTGTTTAGCCCGGACCGCAGGGCCCGAATCGTCTGAATCTTGGCCGAGGAATTTCGAAAGCGCCGCTGAATATGGTTTTGCGGTTATATGGGCGGAGTTATGGGGCCGGGTAATTATGCAGCGGGTTACTGCCGGGCCCAACGAAAACGAAACCCACATGACCAGCGGCCCGGTTGAGCCGCGTTCGGCTGGCTGGCTGGCGACAGGGGGCCCGTCGCAGTCCCCACTTGAAAAAACCGCCTGGAATAGAGAGCCCGTCCGGTTCAGAATGTTGGAGAAAGGCAGACGCACTTGCCTATATTGTGTCAGTGTAACTGCGGGAGCGGTGGACTGAATCATCGCCTTTATAAAGACATTATTTTCATCGTTAAACTTCTTCATTTTGAAACCACCCAAGTGAATAATCGATTTTAAAAAATCACGTAAACGAAGGAAGAAAAACCTGCGAGCAGGAATATGTAGTGCAAACTGAATACCGTATTCGGGATCTAGAACTGACGGATATTAGTCCAGTACAGAACTATGATTGGATCATTTATATGTAGCGGGAAGTTCCACGACCACGTGGACTGTAGGCGGCCCTAGAGCCCGCTGGGTGCGCGACGTTACGAAATCTCACTGTTCTCTCTACTAATAGTATTAGCTTGAATATCAAACCGAGCATTGAGACGTGACACGTTTATTATGCCTGAGGAGAGGAGACGTTTGCATATATTACCAATACTTTACCTGGGATATGCCCGGCTGTCATGACATGTGACATCAAGCGCCCGTCCATTGGCCGGGCTTCAACGGTGATGACAAATCGTTAGGGAATCCGTTAGCGGCGCACAAAATATGGAAATGGTTCTTCTAAAATATTTCAATAGATGTAGAAAAAACACAAGTCCATTAATAAACAAACAGTCGGGACGACAATGTGATATGTTTCTTCCAGAGGTGGATGATTAAGGACACGGTCAAACAGACTATTAAGTTTTAGGTCCCGTAGGTGTCCTACTAGAACGCGAGGTATGTAGAGTGATTATAACATACGTAACTGACTATTGACTAAATCAAAAATTCAAATAAAATCAAGAACACGAACGCTGAGTCAATTATTTAAATCTCTGTTTCCTAAAATTGAACCAAAAAATCTGAAAACTTATTATAATGTTAACGAGGTAAAAGTCAATCAATCGAAGCACCGACGGCCTTTGTGTCTGTTCGAGGTGGTTACGGACTCGTTTTTGGCCGGCAAACACACTCACACACCTACCGGCTTGACCCGTTGTTTTAACTTGCAAATAATTACAGTAATTACATCTTATTACCATATGTTTTACAAATACGCGTACGACCACCGCTTATTTGCCACCTCCGCAACGGCCTTGTTTTATTTTCGAGCCGGCGCGTGGGATTTATTTATATATTATTTTTAGACGCCAACCGATAATTCGACGTTCGGTTAATTCGAGCCCATTTGTTCGGCGGCCAGAAGCCGGATATTAAGGCAGAACGCGCGAATTTCACGCTTTTTCAATTTGTCTCCCACACCGTTTTTAACACTTTTCCAGTTCGAAACTTGGACAATTATCAGTAGGTTGATTTACCGTTCAATCAGAATGTCTGTCTCCAGCGAAATACGCTTTCATAATTATTTCAAAACCAATTAGCTTCACTTATGTGTTCGCTGTGTCTGAAGTGGAATGCACACGGGCCTATTCTTCCTACAGCTCTCGTTCTGACTCTTCCCCCCTAAATCTTCTTCTATTTATCTAGCTGAGCTGTGCTTCATACTTCTCCTGTTGCCGGATCTTCGCGAGCTGCCATTTACCCCTGGGCTAATTACCGGACCGCCACTAATGGCCATAGACCCCCGCCCCCGCCCCGCCATCGCCACCGCCCCCCATCTATCATCTCCGGGACTAATGCCCCGGAGGCGGACTTCTCCCTAATCCCGCGCCGTTTGCCCCGCCGCTAATTGCTGTCGTATTATTTATTATTGACTCCGGGGTGACGCGACACCCGGGGGCCCCCGTCCCATTAATCGCCATCACCACCAGCCCCATCCGTTAATGATCCACCTCATCGCTGCCCACGCTCTGACGAAATATCTTCTCAAGGTTAGCACCATTTAGAGAGTTAATTATCTGAAATTAATAGGACACGACGGATTTATTTATTGTTATTACGTAATAATCTTACGCAATTACCTATACAAGTATAAATAAATAACACAGAGTTGGATCCCCGCTATTTGTCAGTTGCTAAGTTGTACCCCTGATGTGATAATAGCAAAGATAAATTCAATTTATATTACCGTAAAATCCCGTCGAAACTTAACGAAAAATATAACCGACGAGTTTTCATACCCTTGTACAGCTCTTGTACCTTCCATGTACAGACTAATATAGTGATGGCGTTAAAATTTTAAAGAAGAATATTAGCGGAGATTTATTTTTTACATTATTCATTCAGCGTATTTTGGATTCCGCATCGGTCGTGACTGGGGACGATGATATCATTTTTTTGTGAGATAGCATCGTGTAAAACATTTTAAGATCTTATCGCTAATTTAAGATCGTGCCGCGTTGCCGATTCACCTCGTCGTTCCTGTCATTTATATTCTCCGTACTCAGAAAACCCGGAGTCATGACGAGTGGAGACCTTTATTAATAAACGGGCGAATCTCTCCGCGCCGAATATGGTCGTGCATTTTGTTGGGTGCTCGCGGGGCCCGCGCGGGGAAAGTTGATATGTGGGCAGTAAATAGATTACTGAAGGAGGTAATCGTCGGGATATTGAGGATATTCATAACGAACCGGATATTGCACCGGAAGCGCAGACCGATGGCGTACAGTCGCAATTTCTTGAACGGTCGTTTGATCATGAAATTCTTCAGGTCATTAATGCCCTCGATCGGTTGCCCCAACTGTTACCCGCGCCCCCGTAAAATAAATCGAACGCTCGAATCCGATGAATCTTGCATCGCGTAGAAAGAAACACAATGTACGAAGGGACGAATGGCCGTTGGCCGCTGAGACCGAGTGCAGCTATCGGACACGCACGCTCGTACGTACGTGACAGGAAGCTACGCACAGTGCATCGCATTGACAATATTAAACATATTTTCTCCGGTGTCGTAACGCGGGGCGCACACATGTCCAGGGTCTCCGCCCTTTCTCTCGTAACCAGCGGTTCGTCATGCGTCAGCTTCCGTCCGAAATATTCACCGGACATTTGTCAAAGCGAACGTTCAGTGTAACCGAAGTGAAAATACCCACATTTATCTGACATTTGTATATAAAACATTCGAGTAATATAACTAGTTAACACCAATCCTGTGATTTTCAATACTACAAATTATCAATTTATAATGTAATTGACAACTGCGTAATGTGTGAAATAAATATTTCTATTAATCATACATTACATGGTAATTTGAAATCACTTCTTATTTTCTTTTTTTTATTAGACGGTACCTTTCAAATACGAATGGATGCCCCCTATTCATGTTTAAGTAGTGGGCTCGCGTGCCACTTCTGTTGCCTCTTCCCCTTCCTGTTCCTGCCTTGTTAATGCCCTGGGCAACCTTCGGCTAGCTTACAGTGGTCCAAAGCCGGGGCGAGCGTGTGCCGTTATAATTCCCACAATAATAAATCGTAGGATTATACGGATGTTGGTGAGAGAGGGAGGGAGGGAGGAGCGAGCGCTCTGTGCTTTGTGCGGATGCCGGGTCCGATTAGGCATTCCGCCTGGAAGACCCGCCGAGGTTGCTCCTGTTATATGTGATTTGATTGAGGGGGAGCGAGAACTCCTTCCTTGATGGAGCAAGGCCGCTAGCCGTACGGGACTCGGGAGCGTTATGAATGATAACCCCCAATAAAAGCGGGATTTTGAGAATAAAAATCGCCGACCCGTTTATTCGCCTGCCGGTATTTTATTACGAAGCCGGCTGAGAACGGGACAGTACGCTCAGTTTTACGCCCGCTCCGTATACGATTTTATTATTATTGCCTCCTGTCGTTTTCTTGTTATTGCTCCGTTTTTATTGGTACGTTTAAATTTCGGCACCATTTCTGACCCGGTTATGCTGGTGAAATTTGCGTTTTCTATAAGCAAACGAATTATACGGCTTCCAGTATAGAAGAAACGTCTGGTTTTTCACCCTTCTTGTGGAGTTGTGCTAGGTATAGACCTGGACAAGACGCGTCATCGTGTGTCGAAGAAAAATAGCTTCATTCATTAAAATTATATTTAAATATGCGCGTGTGACGTGTTTTACGAATAGTGCCTGTTCCTTTTTACTCCTACATTACAGTGCTGTATAACTTTAGTTAAATTCAATCAATGAATGAATCTTTTCGTATATGCAATTTCAAAATTAGCCTATATAGAAAATTTTGAATTTCATATCTTATTTAAAAGCATCAAGTAACTAGACATATCTAGTGTTTAAAGACAAACACCTTCGTTGAGAACTTTAGCCCTTCACGATATTCTAACGGTGATATTCATCCCCGGTTTAAGCTGGGTTCGGCCGTTATGCTATTAACTTCTAGTACTACACAGTCGGAGTCACCGCACTAAGCCCCTTAATAGGTGCCCCAAGTTAGATAATTCCTGGAGTCCCGTTAAGAGTCCATCTCAACCACGTCACCGCTCTGTCACTCGCCTAATCCTTTAGGCCACTAGCCGATTCGGCATAGATAAAAAAATTAAGTTATGTCAAATTCGAATTATAAAGTCAAATCCCAAACCTGAATTTACGGTAGATTATATTTTTTTCTAGCTTCTCTCCACTCGGCCTATTTGGTTTTGATATCGTCAATAGGCGCCCAATAGGGCGGTTCTTAGCGCCCAATAGGCATATGGAGAATATTGGAAGTATTTTTTGATCGTATGCTGTAAAAATAGAACACCAGAAAGAGATAAGAATGGGTTGTCTGGTCCCTTGGAAGGATAAATAGGGCGCAGGGGGTTTGGTACGTGCTATGGCATCCACCAACCCACCCACTAGGTTGGGTGGGTGAAGTCACGCGTTTCCAAATTACTCGGGACGGAAAGTCCGGTGACAATCCACCGCGAAGTCCTTCGGGCCCAAACGAGGACCGGGGGGATATTATCGCTTTCCACCGAGTATCCCCGTTGTGGACGTGATCCAGAACGGAAAAGTAGAAAACATGGCCGGGAAGCGCGTGATTTCTCACCGCGTACAATTTCCCAAACGATATTTCACTTTCGGCCCATTTTTCCCGCTCCGACAATAAACAGATTGGACTAAGTTACTCACAAATTATATCGACACGTCCCTGATCGTACTGACAGTTGAAGAAGAAATTCCGCACGTATGTTCTTTTAGGTGAAAGGGACATAAGGACATAAAGGTGAAAATAAAAGGCCTCAGTAATAGGTAGAGAAAGCAGCATTTATGGTAATCCAGACAGAAAAATAGTTCTCACATGTACCATAGGTAATTTAAAATATGGACAAATTCTCTTCGCGTTTGCGCTTTTCAACTCAAAATCTTAATTGTTTGTGATATTCAGCAAATTAGTTCATAATGTGTAGGCCCCTGTATTTAATAATAATTTAAATAGCGCGAACAATTGAAAATTTGTTGAATTTATAAGTTTAATATATACCCACAAAAAATGGACGTACCTTGAAGGGATTAAACGGTTTCAAGGCGTGTTGAACGGTGACATTTTTGCAATAATTCTTCGATGTTTTGATCTTAATTGTGGGCGTGCAGTTAATGCGGTATAATTATGTTATTGTATTATTATTGGCCGGGGGCTGTGATTCCGGCGCCATCGTAAATGGCCGGGGTCTCGACCCCAGCGCCACCGTCCCCGCAAGGCGCTCCCCCATTAGCGAGCGAAACGGTCTCCTGGAGAGTGCACGAGCTACGAATAATTAAAACGGAGCCCGGAGCCACTTTGGAAAATTTATCAGAGCTAACAACCTCATTATTGCCCTATCCGGCGGCCCCTATCCCAGTATCCGACCCTTATACGATGAGGGGCCACTTTCTCGAGAGAAGAATCGTAAACTTTCAGCTTCGCGTCATCTTCTTCTCGACTGTCGAGCTCTCTTCTGGATTTCTAATTGTCGCTTCATTTACCGAATGACCATCGTAGATTTATAACTGGGTTAAAATGCTAGCAGTTAATAAAACATGCATAGAAGTTTTCGATATATGAAGAAAGTTATACCGAAGTGAACAGAGTTTCTACCAACATTTAAAAATCCAAATGTACATCGCAAAATATCAGTTACGTTATAACACTCTCGACAATCCTCATATTTAATTGTTGACTCAATCTCATATTTAAATTTCCATCTTGGACGTCTTTATAACAAAGAGGAAACGATCTAAGTATGGATAGCTTTCATTTCTATAGAAAAAAGAATTCAATCGGCGACATAACACGTGCTCGACTTGTATCGCCCACGTTCTCTTTTCGCTTTTGTCTCTCGATCTCTCCTGTAGAGGCCGAAGATAGATAAATAACAAAAACAAAAAAACTCGGCATTAAATCCCGTAAATTGGACAAACAAGTCAATCCGAGAGCTCGGTTCACAGTTTAGCGGCATCTAGAGCTGAGAAGGGGAGTCGGGCCTCTAATCGGTGGTACCACATTCTTTGGATTATAACATTCTCGGAGGACTCAGATCGCTAATGACAACCTCTCTCTCTTTCTCTTTCTCTCTTGCGGTCGTAATTTCTTTTTCAACTTCTAATTTCACACAGAAAACAAATCGAACATAAACTGTTCGATTATACCGTCGTCTCGGTAACCAATGCGCCGAAGCTTCCAGCGATGAAGCTCAGATACAGATTTCTTTCGGTGGGCGCAATCCCAAGAATGCAATCCGATCGGATGTTCTGTTTTTATGCTCTGAATTCAATTAGGAGTTGCGGAATAATTTACAGCGGAAACAAATGGTATAATTAACAATATTTCTTTTTGCTGGGACCCGCGCACTATAACGAGCAAAAGAAGTGCACTGCGAATAGGAGGGTTTTATAAGCAATATTTTACAAATAATGTGACTATTACCAGGAATCGCGCATTTTGCTCTAATACAATAAATACGTTTCTCGGTGTTGTTAGAAGTGTAATGCGTACTACATCGCACAGTGAAACAAATTTATGCAAATTCCTTATAAAAGTTATTTGTTTTTAATAATCTGTTTAATTAAAAAAAATAAACCAATTTCATGGCACGGTTGATTAACAGGGGAGAATTTATTTTTAACCTTCACTTTCTGTTACACTTCTATTCCACCATGTGTGTGTAATATCCCGTTTCCTATTGAATGAAAACCGAGCAGTAAATCGGAACGAGAATCGATACACTTTTCATTTTCTTTTTTCATCGCAAGCCGACTTAGAAGAAAGTCCGTGGGAGGAAAATTGCCGCCGACAAGGCTAATTTAAATTTTAATTTACGGTAGCCTCTTGTTAAGAGCGGGGAAAAAGTGCTCGACCGTTTATTGTCCCGACGTTTTCTTATAAAAATGCCGGTAATTATCCGGATACGTGGTTGGAAATAATTGAGAAAAGAGGAAATATTAAATAAAAAATTTCGTGCATGTAATTTTGTTTCTCTTACATATAATAATAATAATAATAATAATACGCATTTTGTTACCGATTACAATTTGGAGCCAGGGTTCTCAAGTACTGTTATTATTATTTAAATGTATTGCTTTAGATCAAATGTAATAGAATTTTCGCATAAATTTCTTGAAATATTTCATCGTACGGTAGGTATTACATATGCTGTCCTAATGGAGTAATGCTGAGCGAGGGGGCCCGAGGAGTAGGCGCTGTTCGAAAACTATTTGGGTAACGCCCGTTTTCATCTCGTTTGCATCCTTCGGTCCATTCATTCGGTAATGACATCGGTCAAAAACAAAATCCCGCCTCGATATTATTATCGAAATTAATCGTGTACAATTACCAACTCCTGTTATAATATAATAACAGGTAGCGGTGTGAGGTTCCCACGCGCTCACCGTTCGCGTTTAGAAAACGGGAGTGGGTTCCCCGCAAACGAGAATGGCCCCGTGGTAACGAAAGTGCGCACGCCGTTTTGACTTTTAAAAGCTCCAATTAAGGACCGGTGTACAGAAATGTTATTGCCCATTGTCGAACGCACACAAACTGTCTCCTTTTGTTATAACCAGAGGAACATAATCTGCGGGCCGCCGCCAACAGCACAACGGCTCTTCACTTAATGACCCACCAGCCCTTATTATTTCCTGTTTCTATGCGGCGGCCGCTCGTGGCAAATAATTCGCGTACGGGTCCCAAGGATTCTTCTAAAGGTTCCTCATTAATTATTACAGTGCTAATTTTTCCTTTCGCGTTTAAATAGGGCGAACTTGCTGGTTCTGGTTACTTGCTTCGCTCGTAATTCGAAACGTCCGCTCACGGTGGATGGATGGACGCCATCTTATCCCGGTTTCTCGATGGCAGTTCATACATGCTCTTGCGGGGGCACGCGTTTCTAGCCGGTTTCGAATCTAGGTGCGCTGCCGCCGGCCGTGTAACTGGTTCGATTCCGATTCCGACTTTCGTTTAATTGGCTCTACGGGGAGCCCCGATCTGTTGTGATCCATCGCGCCGGGAGAAAGTACCGGGAATATGGCTCGATGGGACTCGTTTTAGACCGGTTTTGTAAATATTTATTGCTACCGTTTTTGACAGACACCGCTAATCAGGGGGGTCTCTCATTTACTTAGAGATTTTTACAAAAAAAATCGCAGGTCCCGCGGACGTGCAGAGCACTAGAGTTTAAATCGGTCTGAATTAATCTGAAATGTCATATTTATAGTGTAGTTGCAAAACTTGTTATACCCGTATATGCGTAGTGTTATTTTTTCATAACTAGATTCTGAAATGAAAGCATTTCAGAACATTCTACATTATATTATATACGATCAGAAATATATTTTCACCGCCTTGTCCAGCACCACTAGCTAAATTAGAGCCAGAAAATTATAAATTGGGCGCTATTGAATTGGCAGTGATATGTCCGACAGAGAGCGCTCCAGGTCGGACAGTTTAGGAACGTGCTCGGTTGCATAACCCGTACGCCGTTGAAACCATCCTTGCCACTATGGATCGGAACAAAGCATTATTTCTTACAAGAATACAAAAACCATCGTGCCAGTTATTAAGGAGCCTCTTCAGAAACTAACGGACAAATTTGGCTCAAACTTGAAGGATGGTAGATAGTCGTTTAATAAAACGAGATTTGAGAAATTTCGTGCTAACATAATAATTTTTTTAATACTTAATTATGCGCGAAATGCGATTAACCTTTATAAGTTAAAAACATTGATTGAAACGTTTATTAGACGATTATTAGACCCCTTCACGATTAAAGAAAGGGCGTATCACGTTAATTAATAAACGGGCGGAGGGGCTAACAACTTTCTCGTTTCTCGTTTCTTCACCGAAATTCCAAAGACAACCGGAAAAAACAAGACAGATTCCGCACCGAACAACTTTTTCTGATGAAAGTTGTTCCGAGTTGTGGGACGACACCAGGAAGGTGTTGTTGTCTTGACCGTGCAGTTTTCTGGACCCTCTCTTCGCCAATTAGGCTCGGGCAAAGTTAGCGGGGGGTTCGAATCCGCGGCCCTGTGACCTCCGGGTAAACTTTTTCCTAATTAATTGCGACTTTCTATCGGCCTTTCGAACCGTGCCTGACCTCGGTACGACGCTTTCCTCGAGAACGGCGGAAACTCCTTTCCCAATTTCGAAAAATTAAACCGAAGATGCACCCGTCGAATGCATCGTTTCGACTAGCCAACATAAACCCCGGGGTTAATAGGTGTGAAAGTTCAATAGTACTTTCCCCCCTATTTACGTCGATCAAGTATTTATCTTTTTGATCTTCTAATAATTTGATTTGGTCTTAAATGTTACACGAAATCGCATTAGTGAAAGAACATGTGTAAGCCAATTTCTAGGCTAGTAGTCGCTGGAATATTAGTAGTCGGTCCAACAGACGCTGAAGAAATGAGAAATAAATTGACTAAAACAATATTATGTTTCGGAAAATGTTTCGTGCTATAATTCGCAAAGAAATTCGTCGTAAAATTTGTCTGTTGGGTTGTTATTTAATGTATTCTATCGTTCCGATAGATTAAATATAAAAACGAAACGCTCAAATTACCAGGAATTTCAATTAGGGAAGCATATAACCTTCGGGTGTACCTCTGCATACATTTGCAGATAGGATCTGAGCTGGGACTAGTGCGGGACCCGTGGTGGTGGCGTTGGTGGTACCACACGCTCCCCCGCTATCTTAATTACCCGACTTCATTATGCTAACGATTGGACCTCTGTCCCGGCGACTGAATAATTGAATATGGAATAAGATTAATGAACCGGCGAGCGTAGGTATTCGTCTGCGGTCTAGGAGCCGTACCCTAGCCCCACTAGCGATGCCTTTAAAGTGACTGCGTCCTGGAATTTAACGGTCCGTTTTCTTGCAAAATTATCGGCGGGTAATGGAAATTAACCAGCGCAAATTTAATTTGCATTCTGTTCAAAGTAAACCGCTTTATGAGCACCGGTAAATTACGAAATGATATCGGCAATATGAGTATTTCCTGAAACGGTTCCCACGGCGTGGATCGGTGAAAATCTGTATTTCAGGCTGTAATTATAACTTAGGATGGTAGCCGAATTACGACGGAGGACATTTCTCAAAGTGTTTCCCAACGGGATAATAGGTACTATTAATTTGAAATAAAACGTGTTCGGCGTCCTTAATTTCAAAGAAATTGCCACACGAGTAAGGAATTGGCGGCCTGCGATAGATGTCTCTATCGGAACCGTTCGCGGACTGAATCTAGTCTTTACACTCGAATAAACCGGAGTTTTTAATTATCGGATCGACAGCCGAGATAGGATCTGAGGAGATTACATCGAGTCCCAGTTACATGGGTCGGTCGGCTCTCTCGGAGAGGACGTGGCAGACATAATGACGGCCCCCTTCGGCTCTAATTCGGCAATAAATCGGTGTAGCCGAAGCGGCCTGCCGTGAGATCGCGCCATTAGCACGATAGGCGATTAGCCGGCCGAGATAAGCATCGACACAGCCCGTCCGTCACCGGACAGTCGCCCGGTATCCAGTTTCAGATTGCCCCCCAAGCCCGATGCATATCTCCCGGCGAATTAGTGGCGCTTAGCCCGCGCTTCATCCTCCTATCTCCGATCGTGGAAAGCGCGCATTAGGAACGAGAACAGAAAAAAAACGCGAAACAAAAAATCTACAAACCCCCAATTAAGTTATAATACGTTGAAGAACTTTTAAAACTTCACAGTATTCACCTAATAACCCTTTCTACGAGTTAATTATGATTGTTGTTCCTTACACGCTCTGTTTCGCGAGCGCCGATCTTTAATGCAGATATTTAACGTTTTAAATTCGCCCCGCGTTTTAAATACCGCCGGTAATTAAAATCGCTCGTCCTTTCTTCGTGTGGCTTTAAATAGTTTACGGCGGGCCGATGAAAGATGGATTTCCGCCGTGAAAAATGGCCGTGTTTCCTTTCCGAAGATTATAAATCGTAACCGGTTTTTTAAATGTTTGTCTATATATTCGGGTAATGTCGCTTACCCGAGCTTTTGAATGGCCAAACAGTACCGAAATATCGGCCGTAATTTATAATGTTGCTCTAAGAGAAGGTCCGACTTTGTATTTCACAAGGCGCGTGGGCCTGTGCGAGCTTGCGGTAGAGGCAGCCTCATAGGCTGTGCCTCTGCCAGCGGCTGTCCTCGTGACTCACTGCCGATCACGACTCTCCTGACCTCCTCCAACCTCGGCTCCCCCTTTCAGCTCTCAGGAGGGGCCTACCCCGTCATCAACCAATATTGAAAAGTAATTAAACTACCATATCCACATTGCCTACCATCCCGCCTCCGGGCAAATTGCCTCCCGAAGGTTGTGCGCCTCGGACGCACCGCCGGCGTCCGCTGCTCGAGTTCCGGGATCGCCTTCTGAGAGGACTGACCATATTTCCCGAATTTATAACACGATTTACCGATTTGTCGTGCGCGATAGTGCACCGGCTTTTCCACGGTTAATACGACTAAAAATGACTACAAATGTGAAATTAATAATAACCGGTTCGCCCGGTCCGGCTAACTGCCCGCCGACGATTACGATTGGAAAAGTTAGACCTGCCGGTATTAACCTATTTCTTCGAGTCATTAATATTGTGCTTTAAATGCATTTTTCACTATATACGGACCCCGCATTTGGCATGCATCAATGCACCTTGCAGTTGGGGTACGTAATACCTTATGCTGTGAAAGCGAATATGCTTATGTGCAATTTCAAGAATATCCGCTCAACGAGCAGTTTCGCAGCTTAACATGTTGGCGAGAACATATTTCTCCGTCGACTTAAAACCTCAACGGATAATGAATCTGAGGGATTCTTGCGGTTTTCTGTCTGTAAGGATGGTACGTCGGCGCCCGATATGCGATATGAACTTCGCAATATTAAATAAAATATCGAATAGCCGAAACCTGTCTAGGTTAAAACCAAAAAAGCGAGTGTAGACAGGAGCTCTCAAGAGTGATTATATTCCTATAGCTCGCAGCACCCCACCCCCTAATCGACCAGAATATGAATTTGGTCGAGATAAATTTGAGATTGTTAATCTCCGGGCGGATATTTATTTTTAACCTTAGTTAAGACTAATATTACGGTGCGTTCCATTTCGCCAGATTAATATGTCAGTCGTCTAATGTGTCCAATTCGAGCGCCGATTTCTTCACCGGCAAAATTACAGCCGGTTTCCACGTCAATAATTTAATGGCCGATCTTAACCCTGTTATCCGCCCGTGTTTTTCTGTCCGCTCTGCGCCTTCATTTATTTCGTATCCTTGGTCCTCCATCCTTTCCCTCTCTCTTGTCCGTTCTCACGCCTCCTCCCTCGCCGCCGGAGACCAAATTGCATTACCTTGTCCTGGGCGTAATGATTGAGGATAAACTCCGGCGTTACGTCAGTGAACACCGGCCCATTATCAAAGCATACACGAGCGCGGGCTACCGCCATTAGTGGGCACAGGGCGGGCAGACAAGGCTGAACGGCCAAATAGGCCCGCGAAAAGACTTTCAATTAAATTGACTCCGCTCCCAGCCGGAATCATTTTCCTCTCACCTCCTGTTGTGTTGTGTTCAGCACGAACCGGCCACAAGACATTTAGCATCGACAGAACATTTGCTGAGAATCGTTAAAACCGAAGGTTCGGAACTGTTAAGAATTCGCCTCGATGTACATTGAAGGAGGCCCCACCGATTCAAACCCAATTACTAATACTGCACTAAACTCAACGGTTAAACCACCCTGAGAACTAAAGATATTTTTATTTAAAGGGGGCATAAAGCGCTTTCCTTATAAACAGGAGCGAGGAATCGGTCGGACTCTCCCGGCTCTCGGGGAAAGCACTGAGGCTAGTATTTTTTCCTTTTTTCCGAAACGCTGCCAGACACTTATCGGCACGAAAATGCATTGGCCCGGTAAAGTCGGATAAGGATCTGGATAAAGGGGGCTGGCTAAGTCTTAGTCCGCTTAGTGCTTAGTTGCTGAAAGTAGGTGTGTAATGACTTCGGTGTGGGAGCCGGCCTGTGGTGGCGACTCCTCGCTTGATATGATGACTTCACGCTCTCTTAAGTCCCTCTTCAGCAGCCGCCTTTACACAGCGCTGCCGCTCTTTAAAAAGCACCGCCGCTGCGTTATTTCGACTCGCTCGACCTCGCTCCAATATTTCTAAAACGATCCACAAATGAAACTTGTGCAATTAGTTAACTCTAGATTCAGACATGAGTTCTATCCAATACATATGCAACCTAAAGTGACGATATTTCTTTCATTTAAATTATCATTGACAAAATATTTAGAATAATTTTTACGATCGTTTTAAATTACAGAAAAAGTGGACTGTATTTCAATTTTGAGGATGGAGGTTATAATGGAAAAGAAGGTCATTCGCACAAATAGTTTTACTCGTTTCTTTCCCACAATGCTTACCCACAAAATAATAGAACATGTTGATATTTGGTAATTAATTTTGTACGATTTCTAAGGTTAAGTTTGTGAATTGTGTATCCACTGTGTATACATTAATATGGATAGTACAGTTTGAACTTTCAATGGAGTAAAAAACCTTATATTTTGTTAAATTTAAA
Organism: Lethocerus indicus; assembly: GCA_019843655.1. Taxonomy (NCBI): domain Eukaryota; kingdom Metazoa; phylum Arthropoda; class Insecta; order Hemiptera; family Belostomatidae; genus Lethocerus; species Lethocerus indicus. Next base: position 10,264,724 of record JACDQD010000007.1, on the reverse strand, counting down.
ATTACTTTAAGATACCTGTTTGTTGTTTGTATGGTGTGTATATAAATGTTAAACTGTTTGTCTTTTGCAGGGATGGTGAGCGAGACGGGTGGAGGAGGTGGCGGAGGTGGGGTCGTCATCACACCCTCTTGGGTCGAGGAGCCCGAACCCTCTAAGGTAATTTTCGATTGGGCCCAATCGTTTATTTTTCAATATGAAATAATCACGCGACTCACTTTTAAATATCGCACGCAAATATTCATGTTCAATACACGTTGTCCAGTATTAAGTCCCGCAAGGAAAACATTTTTTATTCGCGGTATATTCCTGTTGGAATTCCTCAGACCTTCGACTAAGCCCGGGGCCCTGCGGTTCGGGCCTAATCGTATGCAAGCCCCTGCGAAACTTAACATGGCGGACTCTCCCCCATATCGTCGGTCGGACGGCGTTTGAAAATGAGCGAGGGGCAATGCGTCGGCAATGGAATTATGAACGGTGTTGCCACGCACAACTGCCATAATTAAACGGTTGTGAAAGTTGCACAGAGGAGGCCGAACGTATATCCGCCCTACGGATAGCCTCACACGATTTTTTTTTTACCTTTTACAACGATAGGCAATACACTGTGTAGTGTTTTGAGTGCGGGAAAAACGAGGACAACATAATTATTAAAATTTTATATCCACGAACAGTTTCACTTCAAAAAGAAGCGTTTTATTTAGTGTAAAATAATAAGTATGGCTTTTGCAACAATATAGCACTATAGAAAATAACACTTCTCTGTTACTGTCTGCCAGGATTGATTAGTGATGTAAATCGCAGAGTGAGTGGCCAATCACGAGCTGGCAGCAATTTTTACAGTTTAATTACTAACAACGATGAATTGGCCATTATTCGAACGGGTCATTTGAAATGAACTATTTCACTTTCTAATCATGAATTGGGGTAATGTTGGCATTCCTACCAATGAACCATTTCTTCTTAATAAACGGATTTATCCTTAAATTTATGTAGCTACAATGCGGTACTCGGACGTGTTATCCCCAGTTCAGAAGATCCTAAATGGATTCTAACAGAATCGATCGCAGCATTTAGTAAATTACTTTTATAATGCTGATTCAGTAGGTTAGTAAATTGGGTGTCATAGTTTAACATACCTGTTTTGTGTTCTGCGCAACCCCTCGCACGAATACCGTAGATTTCGTGTGTTTCTGTCTCCTCTCGCTGGTTTGGACTTTACTCTCATCCTCTATCCTCTCACTTGATCTACAGTACAAGTGACAGTGACAGTGCAGTGGGGATGCCCGAAAAACATGCCCAAAGTGCCAAAAGTGACTAACACCGCTACTGAAGATGGCGAGCAGGCGAAACCGGTCTAGCAAAAGACCGAACCAGCGAGAAGAGACACCCGAGTTATAGTTTAGGTTGTTGGGGGGCGAATTAGAAGCGCATCCCGGTGTATACCGCCGCGTTCTGGCAATCTGTAATTATATTCAGAGTTGAAGTGGGGGTGGTGTTATGCAAGGGGGTGTTCGTGGCTCTGGCATTCAGGCACGTTCCGACCCGCGGCCCTCCCTCTTTGCCCTCTGCGTAATTGGTTCTCTCTCGCTGCCCGATGAGTGGCCGGCTCTACCAGTCCTATATTGCCTCCCCTCCCTTCGGCACAGCTCCTAATGAGATGGCCACCGTCTTGACCAAAGGCCTCCGATGTGGCAACCGCCAACGGGAAAACGGGGTTACACACGGCTCTAAATCATTTTAGCCGGCCCCAATTCGAAATCGCTAAAACGTCCCTCCCGGCGGTCCCCCATAGCTTGGAACGGTCTGCCCGCTGATAGGAAACTCGGACGCAGCTTTCTTTTAAAATTCGGAACGATAAATTGAAATCCTGAGAAGAATCTGCGGTTATTATTTTAACAGTGAGAAAATTGCGATTTCGAGAGTCCCCTGAATGGTCCCACCAACAACCTACTCCTCCACATTGCTAAAAGAAAATCTGAATTTTAGAACGGGTGGTTCACAAAAATGACGCCTTGCTCTCTAACCAGGAAATACGGGAAGGAATAAAAGCTCTATAGTATACAGCGGAGTCTACATAAATGTCAATGGTAGTTGGCACAGAGTGCGGGTAGTTGGTGGATCCCGGACACTAAATGATCGTGTGGGCGTAGAAATCCTCCAGAGCCGGGGCCAGTATTTTATACCGCTATGAAATTATTATTATAAAATGCTACATCCGGCATACAGTTCAGAATAAAGTAGTAACTGTTATCAAATTCAATATCTCGCCTAAATTGGCTGTTTCCAGCCTGATAATCTTAAGCTGATGACTGATTACACTACTGTATTAAAACTATCTTGATATTCACCCACTGATTGGCGCGGTATCGGTACAGAGCGGGAATAATTTGTATCCGTTTGCAGCCGACTAAAGCGTGACAACACTTTTCTGTCCGTGAGGGAGAGAGAAATTCGCTGATTTGTATCGTAGGGGCGCTTACACGAATGCTACTGTACAGAGCGGAGGCTGTCACGTGACATCCAAGATCATTTATGTGCTCCTTGCCTGCAATTATCCGGACAGATAGTCGAGATTTTGCCCGTTCACAACCCGCACGAAGATATAATTTCAGTTCTATTACTAACGGAAAATAATTACATACGGAATACGTGGCGCATGTTTACCTCGAGCTCGGGCGTACTCTGTCATCAGAGTTGATCAGTTCAAAGATAAAAATTAACCCCAGTGTATATATAGTTTATGTAATTCGGTTGTGTAGTCCGCTGTTAATTTAGATAGATATTTAGAGATTACGGACTAGGGGAACTACTAAGATCTCAAAGATCTTATAGTACAGTGCTATACGACCTAATAGAATTTAAGATTAATGTTTTTCCGTATGACTGTTGACCTCTCCTTACAATACTATTCCATCTAGATAATTACAGCCACTCGCTTTCAATGTGCATTTCGTGGGATTGTTCGGGAAAATCACCTTTAAAAGTAATGACACTTCAGCATTTCTACTTTACTGTGACCTATTGTAGCGTTACTACAATTAGCACGGTTATTATTCTGAAAAATTCATAAATATTCGTTTACAATTTTATTTCTCTGCAACACCTGAAAGTGTACCGAGGGCCGTTTGATAGAGTCGGAATGGAAAATCGGATATTTATATATTCCCGGTTGTTATAGATCGAGATTGAGCAGTGTCGGTTCCCAATTGAATAAAGACGGGGAAAACTCTAGCTGTGATGTAATACGCGGGGTCATCCGCCTCGTAGTAATGGACGCCGGTTTATTAGTTCATGAAGAACTGTTCAAGCGGTCGTAATGTCGATCCGCAGAAAGAGGTCTAGTAGAAGATCAGATCTGTCGAAAAGTTATTAGGGTATTATTGGAGAGTGGTGGCCGCTGAACCGTGACCCGCTCCCTCCTGTTCTTCCTCAACCCGCCTTCCTCAAAGGCCATTCGTTAATAGTCTATTTGTCAGTTAAAAATAAGCTTTCGCAACCTTACATCATACTTTTACTGGTACTCGATTGAAAATGGATTTCAACTATACAAAGATTAAACACTCTATTTTATTATACCAACATTGGTTAGTCTAATTGGTAAATTTATTTTAGTTAAATATTTAGAAATAGCTTTCCTCGTTTCCGGACTACAATAAATACTGCAATGAATAGTATTTAGTGTGGCCTTGTCACACCTCTTAGTGTAAATTTGGAGCCTATTACATTTTCTTTTTTAAGGCACTTGCCGGAAGATGAAACTGTCAACGGTCAAGCGATTCCAAATTTGAGTGAAACAAACGAGAGTAGGTTGAACAACCGGCGATTAATGAATAAATATATAAAACTGCAAAGGCATAAACCAATCGGACAATACGGCCCGGATACTTAAATCCCGTTATATCACAACGTCGAATTTATTTCTGTTCGGCGTATAATAATACCCACTTAAATCGTCAAATTGATGTCTCATTAGTAGACGCTCATGAATACAAAATTTAAATCGCACTCGGATTTTATGGTCGCGCTGAGATCGAATGGAGTTTATTGCCGACTGTTGAATACAGCAATGACGCTAAGTAGTGGTCTGACCTTAGAGGCAGGTAATTTATTCGGGAGCCGGGCAGTTTTCACGCGTTCCTCCTCGTTGCGACATCCACCCGTCCACGCCTCTTCTGACCCTCGGTGTCCCAATAAAAATTATCCGAGGGCTGACCTTTCGCCGAATTCGAGCCTCGCTCAGTCGAGGGACACAAGTTCTTCGGGAGATAGGACTTGGTTTGGATGGGCCGATGCCCCATTGGAAAAGATGGGCAGAAGATAACTTAGGCAGGATGCCCCGGGGTATTTTTTCCTAAAATTGCCTTATCTCACAAATATGATTTTGATCTATTGCCAAATCCAGTGGTCCCCCTCCCCCTCTCTTCGTTTATGAGTGTGTTGACCCGCCGGTCCGCTCATATTCTTTACGACCGCCATCAAAGACGCCATCGATATTTAATAAGCGGTTCGTCCCGAGTGGTTTCAAATCTTCGGTATCCTTCGCGTTTTACAGAGAGCCAATAAATATTCCGGCACATAAGAGATATCTCACAACTGGTAACCGTGACTGTATTTCGTAGGACCCCGTCAGGGCTCATTTTAAGGTTTAACATCGGAATTTCGTGAGCAATATTGCGATGTATCATTGGTGTCGCCGTTCTCCGATGCCACGAATTTCGAGACTCTATAATCCCTTGACGACACGAGAATCTTCATTTATTTTATATACAAAACCGTATTGATGTATTTTCACATTTATAGACTGGATGTGATGGTTTAATGACAAACTCGATTTTAACTCATGTTCTCTGCGTTATCTACTATCCACTCCAGTTAAATGGAGCTCGGCGCTTAACCGCCCCCCGAGTTGTCTGAACCCTGAATGGCTCGTGGATATTACACTTTCCCCCTTAAACGCATTGTGCTCTATTAAAGAATAAAACGATTCGGCCGAATTAGTCGGTCAATTAGCGCGAATTAAATCATTTCGGTGTTTACCCATCGCGGTTTCCCAGGCCGGGGCCAATTAAATCGGAGAACTTGTGAAGCATCTAAGTCGCTAATAACTAAAAAAAAAAAGTAATTTGCTTACAAACGCATCCCGCGCGTACACCGCTATCTGAAACTGCAACTGCAGTCGGTCGATTCCATTTTCTCAGGGCTCGTTAGCGATGTGACCCGCGGGGAGGACGGCGGCTGTTTACAGAAGCAAATTAGATTTTTCATTTTGTTTTTTCTTTCGATTCTGTCGTCACACCGCTTTTTAACATTTTCCGGTGAGAGTGATCCACCGCTAGAAAGTTTTCTCAGGTCGCGTCTATTGTTCGGTTAATATTAATAGCCGGTTTGAAATGGTTTTTTTTAATATATTTTTTTGTTAAGAGCCGGTCCTCATTCGGAAATATGTAAATACCGGGCGTGAAAGTTATTGTAGCTGGTCTCTCCGGCTGTAATGCGTGTAACATCGGCCTCGGTCTAGCGCAATTGAAAAATATTAATAAATTCCGCAGACCGTGAGAACGAGAAAATTGGTTCTGGCGACCGTCCCATTCGAAACGACTACCGAATTGTATTTACCCGCGTTACGTCTTTCCCAACCCGATTTCCTTTTACAGAGATCTCCGCCCGCCGAGTTTCGAATTCTTTTCTTTCGATCGCGATTGTAATTCTGATCGCTTTTAATGAGGCCTACATTCTTCGAGCGATTCTTATCTTCATCGGCCTAGCGTCAGCGAAATTTCTGGTGTCGATTTAAGACATTTTTCAACTTGTATTTGGGGACATTTGTGGACATATTTTCAAGCAAAGGCTAGTGGGGATTCTAATACCGCCAAAATTCTACGGGGAGGTTTAGAGTTTTTGATTGAAATTTAAACCTTCTGTAAAGGTCGCGAGGTTAGTTCGAGCCGCATGTTTCAAGTCCGTATATGTTTTAGTACTTTAAACGAAAATTCCATTCGATAATATCTCTTCTGACCTGGAATTCAGCGAGTCCTTGGAGCCATTTTTAACGCTCGTTGACACACCGACAACCTTTTACGACAACGGAAAACGATAGTATGTTTTGATAATTCAGTGACAAAAACAACGTTCCCAATTAATAGTTACAGATCATCGACCTTAAACGATTCCATATTGGGTCAATTATTGTTATTGTTGAGTGAGATTAGATAAGAGATACAAATTGGGCTAATTAATCAATCGCAAACATAACATTTTTCATTGTTCGTCCACCGAAACCTTTCCGCTGTGAAAGGTGATGCGGTACTAATGTAAATTATCGGCCTCATAGTTATCGGAGTCGAATTACTCGATAGACAACAGTGAGCGGTTTACCTCCGATCGTGATAGTTTCTACCGACACGACCGTCCGGAGTTTCCCCCCTCCCCGTCCGCCAGTCCTCTAAAGAAAAGTCACGAGAGTAGAAGAGGGTTGCGACTTTCGAAAGTCCGCGGGTAGAAGCACTGGAGGTGTACTCCTCTACTTCTTCTACCCCTTTCCCCACCCGCCCCTTTGTATGATAATTCGGTACAGAGGCGGCGTACGCGGTGGCCGTCAAATAGGGGCACCACTTGGCGCGCTCTCGGTGTGTCGTGTCCTCTCGTTGCACTTTCACCCGCCGGTTCCGACCCCTCCGATTCCTTTCAGACGGGCCCCGGTCGGCGGGCGTCGATTATTTCTTCACGAGTCACGCGGCCAATTGACGAGGACCGTGAAGAAAAGTGTGCCGGGACACACTGCCGCCCCGATAATTCAATCTCGGCTCACTGTAGGCGTCGGCAGAAGAACCGAACACCCGTCCATTCACTCGGGTGGCAGAAGGCGCCGATGAATCGGGACCGGCCGACTGTTTAATGCCAGTAATGAAAGGCAGTTGAATACGGTGAAATTTAAGCCGTGGCACTGTTCAATACAAACGAAAAGTGGATCGGAAGAGTTTTTCATAATGGTCATCTGAATTGCTACGTTTGTAAATCGAAAGAGTGAAGTCGCTCTGAAAATCAGTGCGAAACGTAATAATGAATGAATTAAATATAACACTTTTCAATATTCCTAAAACGCTGATCGTATGATAATAAATAATCGTATTAATCAGAATTAACAAATAACGTTGTTAATATATGAAATTAGATGATATTTCGAACCATCGTGATTGTGGTATCGGGGTCTCATTCGTGGGCCTAGTGATAACAGGCGGACAATGTCGAATTCTTGTTACATTAACGATTCTTGGTATTCCGATTCACAATTCGTATAAGTTCGGATCTGAAGGGGAACGTTGGAAGGGTGGAGGATTGTCGAGTGGAGGTAAGAGAGGCCCGGTTGGTGGGAGGCGAGGGAGGTCACCCACCGCTCGGTTCAATTGTCTGAGCGGATTGTGGGCGGTGGACAATGGGCGGCTGGCCGGGAACAGACAACGATCTGGCTCCGGGTGTGAATCACCGAGACCTGAGATGAGAGGATCGCCCGGAACACCGGCCCAATAACAATAACAAACAGGAGACCTGCCCTACAATTACAGCCGGCTTTTGTCGCTCATTTACACGCACTCATCAATTTAAAACCTATTCCTTCGCCTATCTACACCACCTCTCCATATTGAACGGGCTAATCTGATTTTTTAATAAAAAATTAAATAAGGAAGGTAGAATGGAGTGAATTATTGTTACGAAATTTTTGAAATCTTGACATTAAGCAGATAAGGTAGCTAGATTTAACAAATCTCAGAATAAATCTTAACCTAACATAACAACCTACATTTCCCATATTTTGGGGTACTTTTTTATAGACTATTCGTAGATAAGGGGTCTAGATGATAAGAAAAAAGGAAAGTGGAAACCATAATGTGGGGTCCGCCGCATATCTTAGCCAGAAATAGAAATAAGCGTCCGCGTCTACGCGGAGCGTGTTGTGGGAGAGAACGGTATAAACTGCACGGCGAAATTACAATACCATTCCTTTTTACGAGGGAGATCCGCGGTAGACGCTTAAATTGAAGACGCGGGCTCGTATTTACGAGTACAAGGGGAAGGAGAAGTAGAATAATAAAGCGGGGTCCCATATGGCCGGTATACGATCGCAGAAATACCAGCCTTTGTCCGCGTTCGGCCGTTCCGTTCGGTTAATTGATTGGCTGTACATGCAGTAACGTTTAATGTATGGTCGTGTGAGACGAAGATGATGTTTTTTTAATCCATTCATTTGTGTCCCTGGGCTTCTACCCTTTGCAAATCTTGCCCATGACCCTTCTCGAGCCCGTAACCTTGTCAGCCGCGTACTGGTAATATTTTATGTGGCTTTGAGGGGTGTTATATGTCGGTTTGTAATTGATCCGTTTCTTTGAAACTTTTCTGTTAAAAGTCACCGAGTCAACAGTACTGCGTTACACCAAATGCCTTTTTCCCGACGGCGATTCTGAAGCTATTGTTACTGCTAACAGTTACAGGCATTAATTATTTACTTCTTACTGGCTCTTTTCAGACGGAAACCATACTTCTTGTACCCCGCGCACACGATAGGGTGGGGGGTTCATTTCTTTTGTTACTATGCTGAATCATATACGAAGATTAAATTAACAATCGTTGCCACTGCGTATCTTTATTCAACAGCAATTATTCCGCCAGAGTTTCCTTTGCAGTTGCCCGAAGTCGGTGGGATTCCTCCGACTTTCCCGATAGTATACTGAGCTTATTCCCAGTTTTCTTGGCCGTAATGAATACATTCATTTAACAGGTTTGATATATCGCATCGGCCGGGGTGTTACACTAATTGGCCGATTGTGTATTGCCGAGAGCGTTTTGTTGTCTGTTTTCTTATTTATCGTGTCGTATTTACGTCTTCCTCCCGTCGGTCCGGGTCGTTGAGGTCGGGTCGGCATTTTTATTATATGGCCGTGGCGAGCTCTATCTGTCAACTGTAACAATGGAACGGGGCTGGGGTTGTAACAATGGGGTTTTCTAAAGGCACTCTCTGTGTGGTGTGCGCCAGTATTTGAGCGGAGAAAGTGGTTTCGATTCGTCGGTCATTAAGCGCGAGCGACCGCCCCAGACACCCTGCCCTTTAAAACTTACAAATGGAACAATGGGCCGTGAAATTTTGACTCAGCCGCCCCATACCAAAAACGGGTTGGTACATTCCACGCCCATATTTGAACACCTTCGCCTCCGACCGGGTTCATTTTGTCAGAACAACAAAACAATGACCATCGTAAATTCCATGTAACCTTTCGTCGTGATCGGTACTTGATGATTTTTTAATTAATTCGTTTATTAGTTCGCGAACAACATATTACGCGTTGTTTCAACACTTCGTCCTTCGTTTACTCGAGTGGCCTACTCGAAGAAAAACACTTCGGTCAATGAGATAATTTTATCGAGGTTCGCAGCGAAACGCTTGGACGAAAAGCGCAGATCTAAATTAGCGATAGGTCTCCGTTCCCGACATTGTGCCACAAACGACCGACGGCGGGCCTCGCTTTGAAAGTGTCCGTTATCTAGAGACCGTCATCACCGTCCGAGTTTTCATTCGAGGTGATAGAAGACCACCTAATTCGGGTTAGAGATGAAAACTGGGTCCGGCCTCAATGAGATTATCGCCGTTAGATTTGGGACCGTGGCGGGGAAATGTTGGGAAAATTGTTAACGACCGTGGTAATTTACAGTTACATTTTGTACCCACAGCCATTGCGGCGAGTATATCACACAACCTGATGGATGGTTAAATTACTTTAATTAATCCGTAAGATTTTATACTAGAAGTGGAATATGTTGTAAGTATCTGAGTGAGCGGGGTTCAGTGCACCGGTGAACTGTGATCGGTGTAAGTTAAACCCTTCGAAACGAGCCGACCGACCGTGAAAAGCCCCCCGGTCCAGAAAATGCCGGGACAGTCGGACATTAATTTCGCCAAGTATTAACGAGCTGCCCCCACGGGGCTTCGGCGCCCCAACGGCCGTAAAGTAGCCGCGGCGGAAGTCCACTAAGTCATTCTCGAACTTAATTACGATGTTTTGCCGGCTTGATTTACAGCGGCGTGGCTTACCGCACCGCCCTGACCACCAAGGGGAGGCCCCCGCCCAGAGTCGGCTTTACACAGAAACTAAGACTGCGGCCCGTCAGCGGAATAAAAATGAAACCATTCACGAAATCGTAATATCGTGTAGAACCTCAGAACAGACGTCTCGAAGTTTCGAGCCTCCTCAACTGTCACCTTCGGCTTCTTCAGAAGGTGTCAGAAACTGTCTGCGTTAGAAAGTGATATCTAAACGGAGGGAAATAGTTCAGAATTTAAGGTTACAGATCCGGTCACCGGACAGTATTGAGAGCAGAACTTTCACAAATACCACCCGGAACGGAGAATGAACGAAAAAAGAAACTGTGAGAAAGCCGAGTATTGAGCGTTTAAAATAGTGGAAGTGTCTAGGCCCCCTTCTGGCCACTAGAGAAGACATTGGAGTCGGTGCATTCAAAACGGGTTGTGTTTCTCGCCGCATTTGGTATTCCATTCCGGAGGATGAAAATATAACAGGAATGTTGACCGGCTGGCGTCGAGGCCATTCCGAAAATTCTTAAAAGCTCAGCCCCAGCACCGGCAATGAATATAATAATGAGCTCGGGTAATTGCTCGCGGGGCCTTTTTACATGCCCGCCGAAGTCCGCTCTAGATGGGCACGCCTCTTCTTCCCAGTTTCAGTTTGGATAATAACGTCATGTTTAATTGCTCGTTCTTAAGTTAATGCCTCCGGTCGGATTGCATAACGAAGATTCTTCGGCGGTGAGCACCTCCAAGGAATAATGCAGCTTGTGTGGAGTTTTTGTTTTTCTGATTCGTCCCATCCTCTCTGTGCCGCCCCAGGTATTTGCCTATGAACACTCATTTGACTGTTATTTCTATGCGTTTCGAGGCCCAATTTTTTAAGGATTTTGACTGCCAGCACCCACACCTTCTGGACGCGGCCCTCTTCAGGTACGATAACACGTGTTAGCACGCTAGTACTAAGGATTTTTTTTAAGTTGCAGGTTGTTTTTGTCCGCTCGTTGTTTTGTTGCAGTTGTATAGCTCGCGTATCTCTTTGTTCGGGATAATACCTCGCAGAAATAATCGATCGCTTGTAAAACAAAAACTCCCTACGATGGATGCATGTTAGTGTGTAATCAATCTTTCGGTACGTAGGCTGCAATTAACATGAGCCGGTGCTCGTACACCAGAGTAGCCCGTTTAACACCCGTGGGACTTGTACTGGAGGATCTTGTCGAGTGAAAGTATGGCTTTATTGTCGACCATGTTATGGTTTAGACAAGTGAGAGTTTTATTCCTCGATGTTGTGGTCTAAATATCGCGGGCATATTCACATGTTACTTTCGTAAAAATCGGCCTCTCAAACCGGCCTGACTGTCGAAACTGTTGGATTTGGAATAACATACGATCGCTTGGACTATCCTTTCCTGAAGATGGTATTTACGTCTTATTATTATTTTCACAGCGTGGGTTCGATATATCATCCACTAACTTCCTTAACTCCTTCCCCCCAACCCATGTTCAAAAGGTCCATGCCCACTTCTCATTTCGTTAGAAGACCTGAGCGCGCAATTTCTTCGCAAGAGAAGTGCCGTTGCCACATGCAATCGAGTGGGGCGGCGTGATTCAGAAAAAAGAAAGTCTAATTCGATATAGCCCCTGAGCGAAACTAAAGAGCCCTTTAAGAGCCGATAGTGATTTGCGGGCCGCAATCGAACGTTGTTGGCGGTCACGGGCCATAGCGAACGAGCGGGGGCCATTTCCAGAGAGGGCCCTGCCGTATCCGATATCTCTTTAGCGGTCGGGGGGCACAAAAGAGAACATGTTGAGACCGCTCAATCACCGCATTGCCACCGTTCATACCGTCACAACGGGACGAGAAACCGAAACACTTTTACTTCGGGCAGTTACATGCTACATCGCTCGTAGGTTGAATTGGACCCGACTTTCAAGACTCCCTGTAGCTAGTTTTGGACAGAAATTTCGTTTTTATTCCTCGATAAATCTATATATTTAAAATTTTAAGAATTATAACTCAGAATTATGTAAATTTATTTTTTGTGCCACCTTTTTTTGTAATTGTGCTCCGAATTTTGGGTTGAGCTAGTTATGTGGTGTTCAGTGTTCACAGAAGATAACCAGGAGAGAACCTAAGTGTAAATTCTTGCCGCCCAAAGCGAGGCCCCAAGTGAAGCATTGGTTCGACAAAAAAGATGTACGTATTACAATTTCAGTTCAAATTCCGGCACCGCTGGCTTTAAAAAAAATAATTCACTTGGTGAGTGGGTTTATACTGGTTTGGTTGTATACCTTACTGCGGCATGAAGTTGTATATACACGTTTTTTGTATATACACCTCTGTTAATGTATAGAAAAAAAATCTGACATAATTGATCGGACAGAGAAATGATCGGAGCCAACGATTAGTCCCGTTACGAGCGGCGGGCGGGGAACTAAGAACGGGAGAATGACTCACTAGGACTAAATTACGTTTATAATATCCATTTATCTCTTAGAGTTCTAAGAGTGAGATAATAGTGTCCGACAGGGCGTCCGACAAGGCTGCATGAACTTTGTCCCTTTCTCATGAATCGGGTTGACCTCGGTCAGTATTGCGCCCACTTGAACACACTTTATCCTACCGGCATAGGAAATTATGTCCGATGGGAATCGAAATGGACACTGCGGCTCGTGTATCGTGTACTGGGCTGGCTTTGGATTAAAAGGGATGACAGGGGATAATCTGGGCGGACGTGTTCGTAGCCCCGCACATTGTTATTTACGGCACGAACCTTCGGTTGACCGTCGCTAAACTGCCGCCTCATCTTCGGCCTCTCCCAGTCGAAGATGCCGCGCTACGGTACGCCACCTATTCTTCATTTCCTTTCTTAAAAGTCAACGATAAAACATTCGAGCCTCTGACACTACAGCCCGTATAGTATATCGCGCTGTTTTTAACATTTGACCGGGAAAATAAATTTTATAAAAATAAATATCGTCTTCGTCCTGAGAGGCGGGACAGTCAAATGACGGTCGAAGAAGTCGGGTTTTGACAAGGCCGTAAGAAGCGGTACAAGCCCTTCAAGCCGGTTAACAACCGATGAATAACCGTTGTTCGACGTCCTCTGGAAGTTCACATAATAATGTGTCGTACAGAGCGCGTGATATGGCCCTACTTTTGTTACATTTAAACTACAACGTTCTTCTCAATTCCGTACAGTGAATCAATTAAGTGAATCAACTTTGTGTAGAATAATAATCGATTCAGTCCACTGCTCAAATCACATTCGAATGCCTGGAGCTGGGCTCGAGTATTCCAGCCGCCGGTCTTCTGGCCCAAATTGATTTGCATAAATTCCGAATGGTCGTACGTATAATGGGCTGATAAAAATTTTATTTTGGAAAAGGTGAGCTTGGACAGGGCGGCGAGAGAAGTGCCGTTATATTAGTTTAAGACGAGGGGGGGGGTGACCGTCGTCCCGTGACTCGGCCAGTGGACTGGTTGAGGGGCGAGTAATGTTATTATTATTCGGTCGTTGGCCTTTTACATGACTTTCTCCGCGGCCGTTCTGACACCCCGCTTCACTCTCAGAGCAAATCCTTTATGAATTATTTAAGAGACTGCCAGCCGTGCAGATAAGACGGAGGAGACCTCTCACGAGGCCCCGACCGCAAGGAGACAATGCTCTCAACTCCCTGTTAATTCTTATTGTCAACCTTTATTGTCTCATTTCAGTTACCGGACTATTTTTTTACCCTCGATATTATAAATAAAGCAACACAGGAATCGATTTTGCTTAAAATAGCACTTATCTGAGATAGAAAAGTTATTTTAGTGCCGGAATGTTCGCCTGACTTTCGTGGCTGTAAATAATATTATCTGTAATAATTATTCTGACTTGGCCCTGTATAAAGGACAATGTGTTCTAACACTAGGAATATTAAAAGGAAACTTACATTCATACTAACAAATACAGTAGGTCTTATGTTTCGCTAGAGTTGTACACTCCACACTAACAACGTTGACACTAACGTGTACCTGAAGAACACAGTAATCTGAATATATATTTAGGTAGCCGATGGGCCGCCGAAGGGAGTTTTGAAGGTTTTATGGATCCAAAAGGATAACTATTTATTTCTTTTATTTAACTATGATTTCTGTTGTCTATTGTTATAATTCTCAACTTTCTTATTCGTCCTGTGAGGACAATCAAAATAGTACGTTTACATCGATTTCTACTGACAGTTGGGGCACTTCGAAAGAAATTTGAGCCGGTATTTAATTCCGTTCGAATTGATTCAAGCGGAGAGAGTGGAAATTACTTTACAATCGCTCGAAAAGACATAGAAAGTAAGTTGAAGTTGTACATTCACAGACCGCGGCTTCTGGGAGTCAGATCAGAACTGAGAGGGGACAGTCAACGGGACGTATCGACAGGTTTCAAAATCGTGACTCGAAATAAACCTTTAAACGGTTTAGAAAAAAATAATAAGTCGGCGTGGGCTTGATTCATTATCATTTGGGTGAAGGCCTGTCGCCGGTTTTTCAGCGCTCTCGGCTAGATTGGCGATCATCGCAGTGTAAAAAGGGGGGCTACGTCTCAACCGGCTTTCTAAGATTGGGCCTGCCGTGTACACTCATTGTTTATACTATTTCTTATTTCAAAAGAAGGTCTAGACGTTTGAACACATATCATTCAGGTCGTCGTGAATAATTTATCAAGACGCCCAAAATTTCAAGTTAAATATTCTCGTCGATTCCAAGAAAGCGCAACAAATTGCAGCGCAACAGAAATTTCGTACGTATCAAAAGGTGAAATAGAAATTGATGGTTATAAGGAATCAGTAATTAGTAACGCAGACTGTAGATTCATTGATCGTTGGTTTGGGGGGATCGGAGTTGAGGCCCATCTATTGCAAAAGCCGCACACGCAATCTCGCAATCTCCCGTTCCACCGTTAGAATTCGTGAAAAGATTAACGCGATTAAGGCGAGGACCCGATGAAAATGGCGTAAACCAAATGAATTTGAACGCTATCGGGTTGAATATGAGAATAGCGTTATTTTCCTTCCCCCGGCCGTTCCACGGCCGCCGACGTGGGCGTCGCCCTTCTAATACAGTCACATGCGCGAAGTTGCACAATCTCCCAAACTGATTGCACATATTTTTCCGTTTCTCAATTCGAGCCGCGCGGAGAAAGTATGGGGTTTTCGTTGAAGCCCCGCTGTTCCGCTCGTTCCGTGTGGGTTTTTAAAATGGGAGGTTTCGAAGGAAAAAAAAACAATTTAACGATTGGTTAGCTGCCGGACGCTGGTCTGACTGGAAAACGCGATAGCCGCCTTCTATCACTTGGTGCTCTATCTTAACATTCATTCATTAATATTATTAGGCTACATTATTAATAGAACCCAATAAAAATTATACAGTGGGCAATAAAAATATATATTAAACAAAGAATGATAAGAAAAAAGAATAAAGTTACTGTAGAAACAGTTAGAAGAAAAACTTAAAGGGACAACACGACTACATATAGACAAACGAGAGTAACAATGTTTCCGCAAAATTCTCTTCGTTTGTCTATTTTAACATAGTAAATTTATCCTAGGGTATGTTCGGGCGCTGTTTTAATTTATCCATTCAGTTCTATATATTTCTTTTAAGGCCTTTCTTTTTTATATCGGCCCATCGCTGATGATTTGCAATAATACTGATGACAAACTCCGTTTAGGGGAACATTCGGTGAGAGTGCGAACTCTTCGGTCCGTTGGATGAGGAAATGAATCTCGGCCGATGTAGGAACAGGTTGGATGACGAAAATGGCGCTGGCTCGTTCCGTTGGGGACGTCCAGGACGGGCGTTTCGCTTTACGACCCGGAGCGAGGGGATCGCATAAAAGGGCAAACTGCGGCTCGTAAACGGACCCCAATAAAGTCCGCTCTGATGATTTGCAGTTCCCAAAAATGTATTCAAGGCTTTATCCTACAGCGCGGTGCCTTCATCGAAAGTTAAAAATAATATAACAAACGAATAAAGTAAATTCGACTTGTCCCGACAAAAGGGTAAGTTGCATTAAAGGGAGGGGGGCGGAACTTGTTCATGACCATATTTTTGAAATCTGGTTATAAGATCGCACGGGAAGTAATTGTATTTGTCGTCACGAAATTATATACTGCGAATATAGCAGCTACTAATTAACAGTTCGAGTCCGAAAACTGTCGTAAGCTGAAGGCAAATAATATAAACAAATATCCCACGATTTTAATTCTCAAAAATTGTGTTACTTATGCGTGTCCGAATTTAATAAATGAAAGAAAAATACTGACGGAATACCACTGAAGTGGAAGATCGTGGATATAAACTGTTTTCGCTAAAATGATGAACTGCCCCTGTTGTGTCATCGGGCCTTTTGAAAGTGAACGTCGAAAACTTCCCCGGCGTCTTCAGCGTAACAGATGGACGACCTTCCATCCCACCTTAATAAAAACAAATCGCATGTAAATGATTCGAGAATTAATTTAAATATACATGAAGGACCTTCTTAAATATACATCGAGAAATTAAACCGTAATTTCAGACAGTCGCGGTTGAATTAAGCAAATTTAGTCAGTTCGAGCTGTAGTACTTTCGCAAGCAACACGGATACCGATGACAAAAAGAGACGCGGATCCGCGTGACACGTCGGGTTGTAGGGTCGTATGAAATATGACCGTAACCAGGATACGGAGCGGAATCTATTGAATGCCCAATCCTGGGGTCTATTGTCGGTCTCTAATGGTCGGGATCCATTAGGCAGCGGCGACACGTGAGGACCCGACCTCCGCCCCTTCCCAAAACCCCTGCCGCTAAAGTACACCGTATCGTCGTTGTTCAAATGTCGATTCGAGACACCGAAAAGGCAAACCGGTGGGAGTGAACACAGGCCGTGTGGGACCCCGCTTCTAAGAAAACACCCGGAGGAGGGGAATTAACCAACTTGCTCCGCGCCTTACCTTTATATTCGCCAGCCTGACTTTAAATGAAGTTTTCGAGCATTAATAATAATGACTTACATGCCCGCGACGGGCCCCTGTCATTTACGGAGGTGTTTTCGAACAGATATGAAAAAATAAAAACGCGTATAAATAAATAAATTATTTGTCATTCGGTTGTAATGAACCGAAAGGTAATTTTTCCTCCTTTCGCCCGAGAGAAATACAATATACATACAATTGGTTATTATTACTTTTGATGGTGTGACGGTAATTAATTTGTCAAAGGGATTCAATGAATTGATGAATGGGAATTATTAATAAATGTACAGGTAATAATTACCATTGAAATGTGTTGTATTTTTTACATTTATTTTAGTTATCGTAAGGTCCATGAAATCCAAGTCAGCGAATGGACTAATCGCTTCCGCGGCCATTAAAATAGAGAGAACGAGTTGTGTTAGTGAACATTAATCTATTATCCAATTTATGAAGCAGATATTATTCTGCGAATTATTGGAGTGGGCCGAGAAAGGCCAAACCTTGCTTCGGCGGGATTTCTCAACCCAGGAAGGAAAGAGCGAGAGCGAGCAAGTCGTGCATGATCTACATTAAGGCTAACCTGTCTACTTTCGTTTACTTTATCTAGCCCGGATAGTATTGGAAGTAAACTCGCAGTACACGCGATGAATTATTTATTACGACTATACGATTTAGGCGGCTATAAATATATAAGATCAAATCTAATGTTGTCTTCAGAATGAAGAATACGTTGCGTTATTAAATATAAGTAGCTACACGAAGTTTCGTTAAAGCTTATTAATCACTGGCCTAATGGCACCTAATGGCCTGTTTTGATCAAAAAAATATTGTTATTTTAGATCCATTGAAAAAAATTCTTTTTTCAATTCTATTGGCCAAAAGATTTGGTTTATACGACAAAATATTTTAAACTTGCAAGTCTTTTCCAACATTCCTTTTTCTGTTACACCCTGAAATGAACTAGCAGAGAACTATATTCCGGTTATTCCCACGGGTGAAATCATATAGAAAATTGGAGTCTAACGATGAGGTTATATGATCAGAGACGGCGGGAGATGTTTTCCACGTTATTATCCTACCTTGTACTACCATTAAGAATAATGTTCAAAAAGTAGGTGTTTAAGTAAAATACTATTGTTGGCCGAGAGTACGATGAAAGAACGTTTTGCTTATCAAAATAAGGAAACGAGCAACGGAAGCATAAATTAACGATATTTCGTGGTGGGGATGGGGAAATTTCTGTTGTGAGCGAAGTCGGATTTTATGCTTTCTCAAAATCGGAGAATGAATAAAAGACAGGGTGAAGAGATGAGACGGAACACAGGTCATGCCTAATTTTGTATCGCCCGACCGCGAAGCCCGTTTAGCATTTTTTTCCCGTTTGGTACGACCATCAAAAGGCAATTATAGAAGGTTTGGGGAAGAGGGAAACGAGAGAAAAACAACAACTAATTACACCGGCGGACCGGCGGGGCTCTTGGTTCTTTGAACGGGGAAAATTTAAACAGAGATTTAATGCCTAATTATGAGTACGTATTATTATCAGAGATAAAATCGGTTGTAATAACCAATAAGGGAGGGGGAGGGGGAAATGGCGGGGCCGGGGCGAGGGACGTGTCCGCCGCGAATTATCCGCTCCAACCTCCGCCACTTTTTTGGTATGAAATTTACAACTGGCTCTGCTTTATTTGTGGCCCCGCCCTTTATCTACCGCCCTGCCTCCCATTCCTTTCCCTCCGAAATCACTCACTCACTTATACCGAGACAAATGTCATCCTGTCCGGTTTTACTGCCTATTTACCGGCAAATGAAATGAAAGTCCATCTTCCGTCTCCGCTCGCTTATTTGGTCCTCCGCTCGCATGGCCGTTTCCGGTTCTCCGCTGTCGCCGGTAACATTCCGCAAGTTGTATAATAAGATGTAACAATTTATTATAATTGCAAAGGCATCTTCAAATAAGAACATGCCTTACGGCTGAAGTTTTCAAGTATTTAGAGTGTGGTGAAAAAATTGTCCGTAATTTTCGGGAATTTCTCGTAATATATTATAGCGATTGATAGAAATTTAATATATTATTTTTAGAATCGTTAGTAGAATTTCTATTAATTTCAATGGTCGACTATCCTGTGAAGTATTGTAATACTGAAACCCTCATTGTATCGTGTTTAACTGGAGCTAAAATAGGTATTGAATGCTACAGTCTGTCGGCATTTTAAAATCCAGTCTGGGAGAACTAATTGTTGGTGCAAGAAATGCGAACTGAAACTAATAACTTGAGGATGGAGTGAGTTGGTCGTGATGGATGAGTGGAAGAGTGGCGGCAATAATTTAGAAGGCGGCGAGCCTTGTCGCTTACCGTCCGGTAGAGACATGTTTGGGGGAGGGAGCCAGCGAGAAGAATAGGATTGTCGTAATATTAATAAATAAAGATGATTTGTTGGAGCCGGGCAGATATCGGTGGCTCTAATAAGCAAGTGGGATATACGAAGGATGTGGGCTGGGTGTGGCCGACGTGGCATCATCGGTCAAGGTTCACGGACCCGCTGCTCACTTAACTCAGCGGAACTATTTTATCCCGATTTTTTTCCTCCTTCCCCAGACCGTTCGGGCATATATTCCTGTACCGGAACTTGTAGAAGAATTTAATTGATTTCGGTTGAGGCCGCCTCAACCTCAAACAATTCGGAATATTATGACACGTACCGGAGTTTCGACACTCCGGTCACACTTGCTTAATTTCTAAATAACCACACTCTCGATCGTTTGCAGTCAACTCTTAGTCAACGTCTTTTTTTCGACAGAAACATTGTCATTAATGTCAATCAGTTTGCTAATAAAAATTGGGACACACGATTCAAATTACCGAGGTATTGGTAAAGAGTATGATGTGTATAATACAAGTAGGTGGGCCAGCTGTTAAATTTAATAGATCTCTTTTATAATCACAGTTTGGAATCTGTAAACAGTCTAATAAATTATCTAATGTTAAAATTAAGTCATTTATTCTGGAAACCTCACTTCAGGATTAGAAGAAATCAACGAGTGGAAACAGATGTTTATAGATGTGTATTCGTCAAATATTAACAGCGGGTGATAGCAGGCACAATAGTAGAGCGATTGCGTCCAGCGAATGAAAGAGAAAAAACAACATATCTGGCTTAGTGTCTAAAAAAAGGTTATTAACTATCGGTTGGGCCGTGTTTTTTTTTAATCGATTTATTATAATTTACTTTCGTATCGAACAATGGCCTGTTTTAATTGTTTGATAAAGGGAGCGACGAATAGACGAATAGTGACCCCGGGGCACAGACCTTGTAAGCCCAAGGGAAACAACGTGCTCCTTAACATTCGTTTTGTGTAGCACGTCTATTGTGTAGAATGAGATACACCCCAAATTTTATGAAGTGAGAATTTGTTTGCCATAATAATATTTTATTTGAAAATTTTATAACACATTTATTGCGAAATATTCAAGTTTTTTTAGAAAATGATTAGCTTTTTCAGTATCAAAAGAATCGTGTAAGTTGTTCTGTACTATTATTACAGTTATATATAACACTTGTTATCCTGTCGATTGACGTGAAATTATTTAAAATAGTATATCGTACAGTGGATGATTGAAATTGCCGTGCCACTAAGGTCCGGTTCATAACTAGAATATTCAGTCGCCACCTATTTGGATTTGAAGCCTATAAGTTCGATTAATATTATTTTCTCGACTATCTCGAGTAGCCATTGCATTTTTTCCCTTTGTCCTCTTCTAATAAGTTTCAGATTCGCCTAAAACGTTCAGCATAAAGATAGAGAGGGGTTGAGGGGGGTTGCCCAACACTCTCACGGAAGCGTCTGACCTGTGTTTTCGACGTTATATGAATACCCACCAGCCCCTCCAGCCTTGTTTAATAATTTCGTTGCTCAATCCTTCCCATTAGACCGCTATTATTCTTTCAACAGGAACAACACTGTTGTTGCTAACAACACGCCGGTTCTATTTGGAGTCGATAATCATACGAATCACGGGGCCCTTAGATCCCCGACTTTCTAACAAACACTCGGATTTAAACTAACAACGGCATTGTGAAACAACACTGGCTTTCTAAATGCACATTCGAATCAATCCTTTGGAACGAAATTCATTTCCTTAATTTAAATGCAAGAATTGCGTACAAAATTTAAGTGTGATTGATCAGTACTATTCTTTCGCTCATAGCATATTGAGTACTCTCGCGATGCCAGCACAGGAATACGGGCATTTCAGCTTGCAGTTATCTTAATTTAAATTAAAGGTTTTACATTTTTCACTTTCACATCTTGCATTAATATTAAGTACTGGGGCGCAGTGCTTGAGCCTTGTACCCAATGACCCTTTCATCGAGTGTTCTATAGTAATAATATTACATAATACGCATTATTCAGAGGCGAACTCGAGCCATATAAGCGATAATACATACATATACCGTAATAGAAAGTGATCGCAACAGACGCTAAACCCAAGGTTTTAAAGGTCTAGAACAAATACCTACTTGATCCACTCTCAGCATTAGGCCTGGAGCAAATCAGTCCAATTCGCATACTCGTCCCGAATGAGGTACAATTTTATTTAATTTTTAATAGCTTTAGCTATTGTCAATAGCGATGTGAGGTACTTAAGCATGCCACCTGCCGATCAAAGCATCCTGCCTCTTACTACTGTAACGATTCTATTCTGCTGCCTGTAAACAACGCCTTTTTAAACACTTTCCGATTTTTCGCAACCGGTTATCGAAGTTTTCCGCCTCTCTATAAGCACTCTCTGAGTGTCTTTGAGACTGAAGTGTTTTGACCGTTGTCTATAGCGTGTCAGCCCACACCGGTTTCACTGAAGTAAATGTATATATTCCTTCCTTCGTTGAGCAAATTGAATACAACAGTTATGTTTATACGTGTCTCGCTTCGGCCAATACTCGAAACCAACCAGGTGGCACTATTTGGACTTGTTTTTAAGAGCTTCTTGTTTCGGTCCTAGAGGAGATTACTGTGGGGGGTTGGATGGTTAACAGGGGAGAGAGATTAAGCGAGCGAAGCAGGATGACGAGTGAAAAGGGAATAGAACTTTAGGAACCGGAATTTTAGGAATGTATGGCGCCCATTTTAAGGGGCGTGGCGCGGTTAAAAACATTATGTATATTGGATATTGTCGCTTGTTTTACAGACGCACTGGCGGCCTCCTGTATACAACGGTGAGGACTACGCTGTGGGTCTACTTTGGAGGACTAGCCAGCAGGGGGAGGAGGAGGCCGGCCCAGCTGCCGGCCTCGGCTGGGCCCCGGCGAGCCCTCAACACGAGATGACCCTCAGGCAGTTCACTTCGACCTCCGACCTCCTAGCAAAACTCACCAACGACCTCACGCACGCCTACCCCAGGTATCATCCATACTCTACTCTATTTCGTTGATAAGGATATCCTATAGCATTTCTCGAATTATCGAATCTTAACCTCGACGGTTCTTTATATACTAGCTCTTTTGGCTTTATAGGAAAGTATACTCCGCTCTATAATATACGAGCTCGGTTCGAGTCCCGTTCTTCCGTTTCGCGCCTTCCTCAATCCGAGATAATCATCTCTCTGAGGCCTGGGAGTTCATCCCAAGATAAAGAACTCCATTATCTATCTTAATTATTATCTTATGGCCCCAAGGCGCTTCCTAATGTCGGCTATCGACCCCCGAGATCGACTCCGGACCGAACGTTCGGTCGGGTCCGTTCGACGACTCCCAGGACCAGAACCGGAAATGACTTGGAAAATTCCCACCGATCATATATTGCTGATTACAGCCCTTCCGTAGCCATTTAAATTACTATTCGCTTAATTTAACGATGTTTTTTATAAGGTGCCTTAGGTTTGACCAATGCTAAGGCCATGTTTCCCCGAAGTGAAGTACAGTTATAATCCACAGAATTTTCCAAAGTCAAGAAATTTTGCTTCTAAGAGGGATTATATTGGGAGGAAGTTATAATAAAGCCGTGTCAACTGCCCTTTAAACTACAGCCGTTTGCATTGCGAGTGATAAATTCCCGATAAATGATATAGCCCTAAAGCGGTGTCGACAACCAGTTTGCGCTGTACCCCGACATTATTGCGATCCGTTATAAATAAAACTGAGAATGATATAATTTAAAAATCGGAGATCGCGTTTCAAGTCGGCTCTAATTTGATTAGAGGCGCTGGTTGTAAGGCGCGCCAAATTTATAGCGGTTTTCCGGCGGCCAAGACTTTTTTCTTCGAGCCGCCCGAATACAAATCGTCTCATTAGGCCGGAAGAACTCCACCGGGGTGGCGTCGTTTGTTTGCTTCGACCTCGTCAGTCATACGGAAGGCACTTACCCGCCCTCCATTTCCGACGCTCGGCCCGGGCAAATAATAAAAACAAAATTTTAAAAACCCGTCGACGAATCTGGTAAGTAAACGGGAGGCGTATTTTAAAAAGGAAATGTTTCCCAGAAACGACCTTAACTCTGGACTCGGCCCACTCTGGAGGACGTCTCAATTTGTGGCTTATCCCTCGTTTATTCGTTCGGGATTAAATTTGTTTTCTTCCCAGGCGTCCTGTCGCCCAGACTAACAGAAATACCTGTCTACGAGTATTTACAATAGAGGTTTTTATGTCTTATCTCCCGTATTAAGACGGCATTTGGACGTTCCGACTAAGATGAAACGCTCCGTCATAATTGCCGGGTCGATCTGGAAAAAATTAAAATAAATCGAAACGGACCAATGTCGAAGCTTGTAAACCGTTTGTTGAGAATTGTAACTGTTCGAGACTGGATCCGAAATGGAATATGCGTTGGCCCTATTAAGACGGTATGGGGATTTGGCTAGCGGTAAAGGCGGGCCGAGGAATGCGTCAACTCACTTCGCGCCCTCTTCCCCCCTCAGACCCGTCATCCCCGCGACCTACTGGAAAAGGCAAAGAGGGATTGCTCTTTAATGACCAGGACGGCTTCTCTCGGAACGCGGTCCCGCTAAACGACGTTGGGGCGAATTCAGTAACTGCCTTAGATAAGTCACTTAAAACGGTTTGACGCGGTTTCGATCATCTCGGCGTCGGATACCATTCCGGCATCGTTAATAAAGTGGAATTTGTTCCTGAACGACCGCTTCTATTCGAAATTCGCTGTACAACGAAACAAGATAAGGCCGAATCTGCAGTCGCAAATTGCAGAACTTATAACGACCGCTGTGGCCTTCTCTCAGCACTCGTTCATTATGGTCCTCCGCCAGACCGGTTTCGGACGATGCTGACGGGATGCATACATTGCATTGAGATATATAGTATTTCGAAACCGCACTTAGTATGTGACTGAAATAATTATGATGAATCCTGTAATGTTTGGATTTGTGTATTCCAAACCCTCGGATACGACAAATTCTTACATTGAAAACTAAAAACGCACTATGATGGAGTACTAATTTGTGGCCTCCTGGTGGGAAGAAGTGTTTGACAATGTTGCCCTTTCCTTAGGCCTCCTCGGGGACGCTATAATAGTGACGGAAGTAGGGAAAAGTTGGGTGTATTAGCGCGTGCCCTGGTCGGCCGGCCGCGGACTGAATCCTAATCGGGGGATTACAGCGGCGCGTAGCCTCCTAAGAAAAGCCTCTTCCCCCGGCTGCCGCCTAACGGTTAAGGCGACGGCTCTCCTTCCTGGAGAAAGACCAGACCTGAGTTATGACTCCTGGATTCCTGTGAAACCCTCTTATCCATCAACCGCGGTGGTCCGCAGGAGCAACGGTGTACTTACCATTCTCGAGGATTGTTCTTTTATTTCCCGTCATCAGGAAAACTAATGTTTTCCTAATGTAGTAAATATCTTTGTGGAAAATGCTTTAAAACACTATATTATAACGTGTATCCGTTAATCGAGTGTACGTGTATCGATATTGGTTGGTGGTGGTCTTACGGTTTCTGCTACTCGCCATCGTGTATCGCATTCTGTCGGTAATATATAGAAGGTAATATGGGTAGGTACTATTTGTTAATACAACATGAGATAATCAATGAATCGTACAAACAGAAGGAAAGAAGTTAAAAATGCATTTCGTTGAACAGCAGTGGCAATATGAAAATAACATCGGTGTTACAGTATTACAGTAGTTTTATATTATAATACGGAAACTGGTAACATTTCCTATTATTTATTATTTTTTTATTAATTTTACCTGTCATGTTTTTCACCGAACTACGTCGTGTGGGCGTACGGCTTGTCGGCCTCCAGCTGTCAACGGATTTATACGTTTTATTGGGTTCAATTTTTTATTTTTAGAAAAAAATTTATGGACACCCGACGGTTTATTCTACTCCAGATCCCGTCGACGCCGTAACCGAAGTGACGGCGTAATAATGGGTTTTTTGGCGGTGGTCTTAACAGATTAGAAACAATCTGTCTCGGCCTCTGTCTATTCCCGGAAGACTTATTTGTATTCCCTTTCCTTAACTATGTTCAATTGTTGGCCTCATTATGCATTCTTTTCGTGACCCGGGCTCACAAGTTAAAACAATCGCCTACTTATAGTACTTATCGCGAGTAGTACTTCTCCTGAAAGCATGAATTATACTTGGGGATGATAGTTATTGTTTTACAAATATAATCAGTCTTTGTTATCTTGATTCCACCTGCCTATTTAATCTTAACGATAGATGGCATTCGGCTTATGGCCATCGCCAGTAGTATTGGTGCTTACACGCGCCTGCCGCATGTGAAGCGTCTTTATACCGCGTTTACAATCCATAAGGTTGTACACTACAAGACAGAAAGGTTGAATACGTTTGAGTCACCAGGGTTCAGTGCACTGGCGAACACCGAACGGTGGATCTTAAATCCTTACATTCGTCATTGTCTCATTGTATTACTGGCTGAATGCTAACGGTGATGGCGAGAATCCAAAACCGGATAAATTAATATGAAACAAGCGAGTCGGTACCAGAGGTCCCAAACAAATACCTTAAATATAAATATATGTTATTTAGCTAACTCCTTCGTCTGATTTTCATATTGAAATAAATCAGTTCGGAACGATCCAAACCGGAAATGAGTCTAAGGATACGAATGTGATATCGCTTAATTAAGCCTTCAAAATAATGTTTTCCAATACTATGACGAAAACTACATGAAGGCAATATAAAAAATTATCTAAACTCCCAAACACACTGTTAGACAGTCATTTAGTATAGCGTACAGATTCATACGCCTTTTTTCTGCGTTAATGACAATCTCATGGGTTTATCAGTTTTAAAAAACTGTACTGTGACCCGAAATGATTTGCCAATCTTATGGTTGTGCAACTTCATCCCAATCCGTCCGCTAAGCCCACACGGTGCCAGAACTGACAATGGCCTCGTTACCTCATTACACTGTGACCCACCTCTAATGTATGCTTCAAT
Organism: Lethocerus indicus; assembly: GCA_019843655.1. Classification (NCBI taxonomy): domain Eukaryota; kingdom Metazoa; phylum Arthropoda; class Insecta; order Hemiptera; family Belostomatidae; genus Lethocerus; species Lethocerus indicus. The sequence continues at coordinate 10,238,237 of JACDQD010000007.1, read as the reverse complement.
CGAGATACGCAGTGTCGGTGTCTACCGTCAGCATCAGTGAGCGGCTGCTCTGAAGATGAAAGTGATACGCGTTCCTCGAGATTGGATGTACGACTATTAAAATTTATTCAAAACAAAATCTTACTGCTCGTGTTTGCAGAAATGTCGAATTCGTTAATGTGGGCTTCCAACGAATCGCCCTTCGAATGGCATCAATACTGTTTTTTTCAGTGATGAAATGGAATAAAACGTGTACCCAAACTGGAATAGATCTGGGGTGCAAAAAAAACTAGTCTTCTTTACCCTGTTATGTGGGCTAAATCCGAAGTAAGGGCCGGCCCTAATTATGTCCAGAGCGAAAGGGAGGTCCACCTTCAGTACCCACAATGGCTGGGATTTATAAAGCCCAGTCACAGAATTAGAGAGGCGACCGCACAATGAAGAGCGTTGAAAATTACCATCGGAAAGGAAGCAGTAAATCCCTCCGAAGCCTCTCGCCTGGACGATCATATATCAGTTAGTACAGAGTGGAGGCGACACGACCGAGCCCGGCCATAGGACAAAATAGGAAATAGATTGTGTAATAATTCACTGGCAGAGCCCCGCCTCGCGCTTGTGCAACCAACGGCTTACACATGTCTTACATCTTGTAACGTCAAATTACAATTACTTCGCTTTAATAACTGGTCCGGGGGTCCCTTCTGAATTATACATTAGGAAGCCTGCGTGCGGCCCTAGCACCGAGTCTCATCTCACAGCTGACTAATATAACTCGTTCGCAGAACGGTGAAAGTGTTTAAATGTCGCGGATTTTAGTCTCGGGTGGCAACTGCGGTGTGTTCTCTGGACCATGAAGAGCCTGATGGTGTGAACCGTGTGGCGGGCACTTGCTCATATCGCTCATTAACTACTTGTTTCATTTTCCTAAAGACTAATCTGTATTTTCGGCACGCGTTCCGCGTTGTCTAGACACATTGTCTAGACGAAACAGAATTTTCGACTTGAATAAATTAAATTTTAGACATGTCGGGGGGGGGATAAGGTGCTTGTGGTGGCCCGATGCGGAGGAAGCCGATAATGGGCCTTCCTACTTTATAAAACTTGGTGTCGTTCAAAACAACGCGTCGTACGTCCGCAGCCGGAGGAGGGGAGCAGCGACAGCCGGTATGCTGGTTATGGCCAAACGTGTGCCGATAAACAATCGGCTTCTTAGTATGTAGATGGCGACCAGATGTCGACGAGCGCGCTCAGACTGCACTCCGGGCGAAGCGCTTCCATATTTGAGACACGGCCAGAACGCAAATAAACGGGAATTATGACCGAGAAATGGATAGGCGGCGGGGGCGCGTCTCCAATGTTGAATTTCAGCTGACCGCCATTCGAAATATGGATGAGAGAGATTGGCTCTTGTTTTGCTATGATCGTAAGACCCCCTCTGTAGCAGTCATAAATTATAATTTAAAATACATTCTTCAAATCTCAACATTTGCGGGACGAGAGTGACACTGACCAAAGTTGTCTTCCTGGTCTCATTCTTGGTCTTAAATTTCGCATTATTCATGATATAAATCCTTCCATTTAAATTACAATCGTGTTATCAAATCGCACTACCACTAAAATATAATACAAAAAATGTAGTTGCGGCATTAAGTCTGTATCCCATAAGACTACGACAGTTCTACGAATAAAGTGCGTAGGCACTTTAACTATGACAGATCCTTAGTTTATAATAATAGTTATAGAAATAATACTGCGAAAGTGGTACGTGCTAAACGATTACTTTGTGGTTGCAGCTTCGTGCAGGAGTTCGTTGGCCAGCCGGTGGACGGAGTGACGCTGTTGCTGGAGCTGTTGAGGAGCATTCAGACCAACCAGGGTGGTAGCGGGAGCGGTGGCGGGGCGGGGGCGGTGGCGGTGGCACTGTGGGCGGTGCCACTAGCAGGCGGAGGCAGTGCCTGATGGAAGAGTTGGGCTGCCTCCACTGCCTGATGCTCTGCATGCGCTGCCCGGACACGCCCAGGCGGCTCACCATTTCATCCGCCGGCCTATTCACCCTCACCGCATGCATCATGAGCAATCTCAACAAGTCGAGGATACTCGCATTGCAGGTGCCTAATCATCGCCTTTTCGGTTTATCGTACTTACTGTAGGCAATAGTTTGCGCAAACTTTCAACTCTTTGTTTCTACGACTCGACACTTTTTATCGTTTCTATTTTTTTTTTCGAACGACACCTCGTGATTTCCCATATCGCGACCATATCTCCCATTTATCTGTGCGAACATTTCTTGAATACAGGCAGACAGACCGAGAGGGAGATAAATGAAGTAGATCCAGTCGTTCCTTTTGTCTGTCGGTCACTGAATGGAACATGAAACACCTTGAAGAATAAGGCCGACTCGAAAACGAAATTCGCGTTCCGTTTGTCGCGTTACGCACACCGGCATCCAGTCACGAGATTCTCAGAGTAATAACATCAGAGTTATGGGAATATTGCCTTACTTACGCCTTTTGTTGCGGCAAAACACTAAATGCTAATGAGCGTATCATTTTATGGGGTAAATTTCTGTTTCATTGCATTGCTGGTATATATTAAAAAATAATATAAAAAATAATGAAGTCTTAGTACTTGTGAGGGGTATTGATTATACTTAATTGTCATGCGTGTAATTAAGTTAAAGCGAAGCCTTTTTAAATGTAATTCAGAATTCACCACTATCAATTCAGTTCATCCAAAGCCGAGCGAATTTGCAACTATCGTCCGAGCGGCTCTCTAACGGGAGACTCGTTACACAAGTGACAGTAATATTCGCGTCGTACACTTGGCGTGTGCGCCTAATGGGATAAGGGGCGCCCCCGCCAGTCCGAGTGACGAAATTGGCCAACGCGTTTGAGATTGAGCGGGGCGAGTGGGCGGAATCCGCCCTCCCCTGGAAGAGAAAGTCCCAGCGGAAACGTCTAATCTTAATTCGTCCGGGCGAAGTTCATTTAAGTCATCGATGACTGAGCCTAATCAAAGGAAGGATTGGACAATATGGCGTTGGGCAAGTCTTCTGTTGCACAAATCACGGATCGCGTACCGAGAAGGCATTTATCTTATGATCATTATGACACGCATGCATAGCCTTACTATCCCATTAGGACACTGGCGACAGAGCTTGGATCGCTCAATAGTCATCTGTTGAGGGGAGGCCTGTCAGATGTTTATGTTCCTGCCGTTAAGATAAAGAATGGGCGGGAAGCGGGACTGCCCGATCTACGATGAAGCCAGAAGAGACCTCGTGACAGCAGTGGGCGTCAGAACGTTCTTTGGTCCCGAGATGCTATTGCGACACCACTCAGACAATTCGCAGGAATGGTTTCTTTCCCAGCGATCCACTATCTCCGGACGAGGGGATTAAGGTTTTTCCGTCTGCAAGGTTTCTCTCACCGACAACGCGAACGCCTCCACGTGGCGGAAATCTAATAACAATTTGGCCCCACGTCTCCTAGTAGCAGTTCGTGATAGATAGCATGTAGTACCTAACCGGTATTAGGTTCAAATACTGTATCCTCCAAAAATGATGTACTTAACCTATCGTAGGACCTTTAGACCCAGGATCATAGAGGTATGCATTCAATGACCATGCTTGAGGTCCGTAGCTTTCGATGGACACCACTAAACTGACGAAAGGGCTACTGAAGATGGCGAGCAGCTGAAACCTGTGTAGCAAAAGGCCAAACCAGCGAGGGGAGGTGGACCGGAGAATGAAGTATGGGATACCAACATTGTTGGTTCCAAGTACAATGCGACGATGTTGATTCGGATGCTTACATCCGGGATAAATTCACAACGCACCGACCTCATCATCGTGCCCACTGTCCTTCACCGGGGTGGCCGGCAGTCACCATTACGAGCGTTAGCATTCATTCCGCATGCATTCGTGCAGCCTTCGTACACTCTCGTCGAGGGCAGAAATTATATTCGAATTATAAAACGACTTTACGCAAAATTTCTCACAATTACGGGCCGAAAAGCACAATGGTAGAGGTTACTAATAATGGTACCGAAAGGGGGTAATTGTCGTTTGAGGATAATGGCGGGGACGGGAGTGGATGAGGGCTCGACATTGGTAGGACATGGAAGGGGGGCAGAGGGTTATTCAAATGGGCAAACAAACAGGAAGCCCAAGTGGAAATAATAACACCGTCGATGGGAAACGTAAGATGGCCGTACACAATGTAACTCTGTGAGAAACTCAGTTTACATTTTTTTCTACAAATGGGAAAAGGAGGAGTGAGCAACCGGCACGAATTATGCGACATAAAGATACGATCCGAAAGCCACTTTAATTGGCCGTTAACTCGTTTTCGTTTCGTACTAATTTTATCTTTAGGTTTGCAACCGCCGAGCGTTTTATGACCGAAACACGCACTCAGCAGTGTACCGGTGAGCTATCGACTGCTCTGGTGTCTCTTGTGTCTCTGGAATCTTATTGTTTGAGTCTAAATCCGTTTCAGAAACGCCCACGTTTCCGTTAAAAATATTAACGATATTATTAAACTATATAGCGTCAGATAGTCCTTTCACATATCTATAGAGTCAATAATATTAATTGTTGCAGATATTGAGGAAGGTTTGCGAGCAGGCGGGCGGCAAGGGTTACGGACCTGTGTCCGACGCCATGTCCACTATGAGGCTCAGGTTCGGCGAACCTGTCAGGTTCAGGTTCCTCTGCGGCACCCTGAGCAGCGCTTGTCCGCAACTCCTGCTGGCGGGCATCTCTTTCGTCAACAGCTTCCTGGAGGCGGCGCCCAACGTCCAGGCCAGGCTCTACCTTCAGGCCGAACTCGAGCAGGCAGGCTTCAAGCCCGAAGCCATGGTCAAGGTAAGTCGGCCATTTACCTCGGAAAATTATTTATTTTCAATTCATGATAGCAGAAAGATTGTTAGTCAGTGAAAAGTTATTTTGAAATATTTGTTTCCTCCTGCATCAGAAGTCTGGAGAGTAAATCTATCTCTTGGGGATACTGGCAGTCTAGTATTTGTACATGTATACAGTTTAAAAAAATGCTGAGTAGTGTACTCTTTCGTATTAGGCACAACAGTCGAAAGCGAGCTGCGTCGAAGCGCTGAAAGAAGAGGTGGTCAGGTGGCAGAGGCAGTTTGTGGACGTGAACAAGCTGACAAACAGGGAAGGCGAACTGTTCAAAGAAGTTACCCAGCTCAAGGATAAAGTCAATATGCTGGAAAGAAGATTACAGGTTGGTGGAATAAAATATTTTCATCCAATTTAATCTGCCATGAATTTAAAAGGGTTTCACGAATACGCCCATCCAATAGACTAGAGGATTATTCACTTTCAAGTAGTGCTTGTGTTTCTACGTCACATATGTGTTTTAGTCTCACCCCTGTACTGATTTTACGATACTCTTCGCAATTTAAACTGTGTCATGTACTGTTATTCCTGAGCACTATTTAAGCTGGGATACGTCATTTGTGTGCTGAGTTTAAAACTGAATTAATAAATTCTAGAGTCCTTCAATAAAATAATCATCGTTAATTTAAAAAATGGTAACTTTCAGTTGTTACAGGAAGAGAAGTCGAACGTCGCGAGGAGCGAGTCCCAACTGAAAACTCGGTGCGATCAGTTGGAAAGGGAGGTGAGCTCTCTGAGGGGCAGCAGCGCCATGATGGTGGGACTGTGCGGGGGCGGGAGCAGCCTGAGCAACAGCGGAGTCGGGGGTGGCATCGGGGCCGGCGAAGTGAGGAGCGCCTCGACACCGGCCGAGGACGAGGGCATCAGCTCGTCGGGACAAGAGGACGTCTCCCTAGAGAGGGAACCTCTCGTCTACCAGGTCTACCACAGAAATAACCCCATCATCGCTGACGATAAGCAAAAAGAGGACGTAAGTCTCATTCCTGATTTAAAATTCTTGCAACTCTAGAACAATCGACGATTAGATTGATCTTAAGCAGTTCTCACTTAATAAATGCCACCAAGTATAATGCCTTCGTATTATCCCTACCTAAATATCGTAGGAGGAAACGACTATCGAGGAAGTTATGGAAGAATTGCAGAACATAATCAACGACGCGGAAACCGACTACAAGGAGAAGGACATCAAGACGAAGAGGAAGGAAAGAGAAGACACAACGCTGTCGAGACACTACGCGAGGTTTATGCAGAGAGCGACCGGTGGAACGATGGCCGGGCAGAGCGAAGAGGCGGAGCACAGAGGCAGAGGGGCCGACGAGGGGCACCAGCAGAACAGCAAACACAGCCGGGGGGAACTGAACGAGGAGGACTCGGAAAAGGAGATAGTACCGGTCAGGCTTGTCGCCCACCCACCCAGGAGGTCCAACAGCCTGTTCATCGAGAGGGCCGCGGCCTACAGAAACAACTGTTTCATGTTCTTCGAAGAGGACGACGACCTCCCACCGTTCTCCCAGGACAATTCGGACTCCCTCCTCAGCGGGTCCGAAGAGCACCTCTACCAAGAGTTCTACCCAACGCCAGGTATTTCACAAGAGATAATTAGAAGTCAAACTTAGAAGTGGTTTACTGGGCACTGCTAATGTTTAGTAAATTCGTATAAACGTTATTGCAAAAATAATTAGTCCGTACTCAATATTATTCAACAGGTGTAGGCCAGATGGTGAAAAGAAGCGAGACGTTTCATCACGTCCAGCAGGATGCGAACGTGTACAGGCCCGCAGTAGGGCCGTCACAAATTCTGCCCGACATCAGGATGCGGAGGGGCAGCTTCGACGGGCTCTTCTACTACTCGGACGAAGCGGCCGGCAGGAACAACAGTACCAAGATATACGTCGAGGCGAAAAACGAAGAGAACGCCAAGAGGACGTCGGCGGGCATCGAGAAACTCGGGGAAGGGCTTGATTCGATGGTGGACATTGTTGTGACTACGGGCAACGGTAGGGGGGCGGCGCCGGTGCCGCTGCAGAGGAGGACCGCCCCCGCAAACGCCGCCGCACCGCGCAAACCCCAGCAGGAGGCGGTACTCCGGTACACCTCGGACAGGACCGTCTTCCTGCCGGTCAGGAACGACCCGTCGCCCAACTCGACCCAAAAATTTGTCGTTAAAAGGGGACAGACCAACGCCGGACTCTACTCCGGTTGCGTCGTCATGCCCACCTCCACTTCTTGCAGGATCACCACCAACGGCGGACAGGCGACAACCACTGTCACTAACCAGGACTATTACAGTAGAAACTTAGGGACCTTGAACAATGCCAATTTGACTATATCCGCAAATGCGAAAATATCTGACCTACCTTCGGGTCTATATTGATATTCATCGAATTAGGAAAAAATTAGGGAACAATGAAAACTGAAAAACAATGCCTATGACGAATGTTAACCCCTTTTTTTGTTTTTCTCAACGGTTAAAATATGAACACAGTGATGATATTGTATTTACTGCAAAGAAATTGTTTCATCTTGAGATAATGTATATATATATATATATATATATATATATATATATATATATATACGGTAATACCTGTAAGCCTTAAAAGAGGACACACAGATCTAATTACTGCATTTACATACCAAACAATATTTTTTTAAACATAAAGTCAATTAAAAAAATTCCACATTTCCAGTATGTCTTTCTCTCAACCCATCTTCATGGAGGAAATATCTCAAATAACTAAAATGAATTAATTTAATTTGTTACTTTTAATTTAACCTTATTACAAGTTATAAAATATTTCTTTTTTCCTTTTTATTTACTTATTGTACCGAATGTATTGCTTTTCAGTTTTCCTATTTTTATTAGCTAGGTTTTGTTTAAATATGTATGTAAATTTAGTGAAATGACATATATTGTACATATGTAGAGAGGCTAGAATTATATGAACGTTCAGGCCAAAAGAAGGATTTGGTTTAGGCTGGGAAATGTGCATGAATTTGAAAATTTTATATGTAAAAAGTATTTCTTAACTAATACATTTTCTTGCACAGAAGACAATTGCGCAGTGATTTAATTTTAATAAATCAAAAAGTATTGATGCTCTTAAAAAATTAAGAAGGTTGTTGAATGTATGATAAATTCCTTCAAAACTTGCTCTTTAATGACACTAAGGTGGGTTGTGGTACAGAAGGAATTGTTTTATTTTTTGTCATCATTACTAGGAACATTTGAAATATAAAAAGAAATGAAGGATTGCATTCAGTTATGTGTTTTTGGATTTGACATTAATCTCAGTTTTTTTTCTTTTTTTTCTGTCAATTTTTTACTCCACAGATAAGCTGGATGAATAATATGAATGATGTCCTTAATTTTTTTTTATTTTTTGAATACCAGAGATGACATTGGTTGAGGTGATAGATTTGCTTTGGATTGTTTCACAACAGTATACTTTTGTCACCCTAAAGCCTGTTTATGTTAAACTGTATTGTGTTGTTTAGACAATACACATATTTAGTTATCCTTCAATTATGATGCACTAAAAAATTGTTTAAACTATATTTATGTATAGTTTAAATAATTTTATACTCTTATATAATCACCAAGTTAAATCTTTGGTTTAAAAGCACACTATCTATAAATAAACATAAGGCCACTTATTAACCTGTAGAATCCCAATTGTATATAGTTCTCCCAAAGAATTGCTCTTGTTAGTAAATATTATAGTATAGTACTCTCCAAACTGATTTTTTTTAATGAGCAGTATTTATATACTTATAAATTACTGTAAAAAAGTTTTTATTTTAAACACTGATTATTACTTAACATGAGTATGAACTGCAATCAGTTAGTTTGATCAATTACAATGATATCAACAAGGTAGTAACTATACAAGTGTGGTTCAGTAGTGCCAAAAAAATTATTTTATTTGGAATCATAACAAAGGGAATGAATTTAAAATAACACTTAAACATATATAATATTATAAAACTAAAAAAAATGTTTTGGATAGAATAAATAAAAAAGAATAAATAATTAAAATTTTAAAAATTGTATTCTAGAATTATTGTTTGTATGACACTGCGATCTCGAAAATAGAGTATTTTAATCTTGTACTTGTGAAGTGTACAAAGTAGTGATTTATATGTATATCTTTTATTTTGTGTAAGTTTTTGAAGATATAAGAATAAAAATATATGTTCTTATTATTATCTATAATATTTCATTCCTGTAGACTAGGGGTGACAAGCCTTTTTCTATTTGCCATAAATTTGAAGTTATATTTCTTATGTTGCTAACATGCCAGATGATGTAGGACAAACTTAGCAATTTCAGCAAATTTTCTTAACTGGACAAATCTAGAAAAAAAGTTAATAATTTGTGATTAACAATTACAAACTTTTGAAAATGTTGTAATCATTTTAGCCTTATTTGGTTTTTGGTGGAAGTTTAAATCTATGAAGAATTTTTCAGAAGAGATGTCCCAATAAAATGTTTGAATTTTTGCTTCAAATGCCTGAATACATTGGCAACATGGCAATGATAGTTTAATTAGACACCTAGCAAATTAATGTTGAATTCATTCAAATGTAGGCATAAGTCTGCCATAAGCATTAATTTTGAGTTTCATTAAAAGTTCATTAATTCCATGTACCATTATTATTTGAACATTATTTTTCATTTTAGTAAGATTTAGATATGTCAGAGCCATAAACATAATTTATATAAACCTAAATACCACCAACAAGTACCAACAATTATTTATTATAGAAATAGGATAGTCCTAAATAGAAATTGTGGTGAATCTGTTTAAAATACTTTCCTTCTGAAATATTAAGCAAATACTAATTCATTACATTTCACTTTAAATTATATTTTCAATAAATAATATTAAATACACGACATATATATATATATAAACAATCTTGGTTATCAAGACGTCAGTCTCAATGCTCAACAAATAATCTGTATAATAGTAATACAATTCAAACCTCTGGAACATATTAATGCCAGTTTTTGTATTATATGTATAGTAATACATTTTACGCTCGCTCGATTTATCGGCGCATTTTATTTATTTACATTTTTACATCTATACAGAATTAGATAGTTTTTGTCCGTGAAAGCCCCAACAATGCTTACATTGATGTTAAAAACAATTGAAGATTCAATTCAATTCAGATTCAATTGGATCACAATCAAGAGGACATATAACATATAAGTGGAGTTTTTAACAAACTCTGCCGTAGTCAATAATCTCGTTTGAACAGAATGAACAACGAGTGTTGTTCACTCTTGTTCAGACTGTTGATCTGACTGTTTCTGCGGCTCAGAAGGGATTACTGCGGGTAAGGTAACCATAGTAGATACCCCTGCAGCCTTTGCCAGTTGGTACAGGTTCGTAGAAAAACATCTCGTAATGTGCATATGCTGCGGTGCCAACTGGGCCGCTGCCATTACACCAAGTTGAACGGATCCACCATAGTTCATTAGGGTTATTGACAAACCTATAAATGAATCAAATTGTTAAAAATAACAAATAAACTTACAAACGTAAAACAGAATTTTACTTCAGTTTACACCTCCCTAATTACTCGTCCCTGCTCCCTCACAAGAAACGACTAATAAATCGGTATGAACTGAAACGTATTAAGCTATTATTTAAACACCCCCGAACAAAAAAGGATACTTCACTTACAGACATTAGCTTGCGGAGGTCTCCAGTACATGATTTTCTCAACCTGAGGCCCCCAAGTTAGGCGCCTGTGCCTCTCTCCGAGTTGATTCGACGGCGATGTCGAATCTATTTCGGTGAGGCTAACGGCGTACCTCCTCGACAAGAGGTAGAGGCAAGCTCTGGCAAAGACGCTGGGTAAGATGGTGGTGAAGAGGCCGTAGTCCAGACGGTAGACGGAGGCCAAGTAGAGGGCCGCCTGTTTGGACCTGGCTTTGTCGAGGGCCTGCTGGAGGGAGCGGAGGTTGTGGAGGGGCCTGGAGCGCGGCGTGGCTGTCGGTAGGGGCAGGCAGAGCATGCCGGTGGAGGCGGCGGGAGGGGGAGCCGCCCCGACCAACAGGTGCTCCTGGGGCATGAACCGCGAGGTGGTCATCACCGCTGTGGGTATATCGCAGCCAGCCTCCCTCAAGTAGTCCCTCACTGAGGCCGCCGTACCCGAGAGCAACACCTCGCACGTTGAGGCACCAGTCGCCTGCCTTATTCTCCTTATGAGCTCTACCGGCACGGGCTCCGACCACGAGACCACGTTCCTTCCGCAAACCGACGTCTGCAGCTGTTGAACGTTATTGGGATGTTCGGGAAAAAATATCTCCTCGAATAGGACCCTCGGCGCCGTGTAGATTATACTGAAGAGGTACAGGCATTCCTGTACGAAGTAGTGACCCAAGTACAACCAGTAGAAGTAGACCGGAGTTTCTTTGATCAGATGAATCATCAGCCTCATCGGACCGGTCAGCACCAGCAACCAAAAATTCACGCAAATCTTTAACAAGTTCGTAACACTGAGACTGCTGCAAACGCAGGAAAAGAAAAATGTGGCGTCCAAATTTCTTTTCATTCTTTCTTTGTTTAGTATGACTGACAAATCCTTCTTGCAATTTTTCTGCCTGTATCTGTTGATGGTTTTGACGAGAACGATGAAGGCCAGAACAGCAAAGTCCGTCAGATAAGGATTGCTCTTCTTAAGGAGATCGGTATTGTAAAGTGGGTCGTATTGGGATACGAGCCAATTCCAAAAGTTAGACATCGATTCACCTATATGTTGTAGTACCTGAAAAATATAAGCCCAAACATGCCTTACATATTCTCCATTCTGTCCAAATAAAAGCCGTGGTTGATTCCATGGAATCCATGCAACTATGGTTAGCAGAGTGATTCGGACACAATTTGTAAAACCGTAACCTTAATTTGTTTTCTAACTCCCTATCTTCAGTCGAAGATTTCTTTTGGATTCCATCGTTCCCATCACTACCGTTTCCCAATTGAACTTCGAGACTAATAGGCCAATATTTAGTCGATGCATACCTGCGGTATGACTACGGGCGGAGTGAATATGCCTGCGAGGATGTTCTGGACGGTTGGCACTTGGTCGGCGTCGGGGTCCGCGGGAGGCTGCTGTTGGAGGAGGCGGTGCGGAGGGTGGCTCTTCTCCATCATGAGCAGGTCGCCGAGGGCGAGGCCGTCCTCCGAGAGGTAGAGGTGGTGGACTCTGATCAGCAAGTAGCTCACCGGGGTCTCATCGCTGCTGGTACTGCTAGTCGCTGGCACGGCGCACACCTGCCAAGGCGGTAATTCCGGAACCATCATCTTCGATATAACGTCGCTTATGTAGTCCTGAAAATGCAATTCTCTTAGTCACAGAAACATACGCATTGCTACGTACGCATAACATCCCCCTTTATTTATTAACGTGTTAAAAAACTCACATTTTGAGATTCCGAATTCCTTCATCATATCTTAGCGAATACAAACCAATAATGGCCGAGGTGTAACTCAAATAAGAGAAGTAATATTTGTAAAATAATAAACGGACCTGTATATTGGTATCAGTTATAGGCCTCCCTTTGAAAACCGGTGCTCCCAGCATGACGTGATTATCGATTTTGAAATTTTCCTCAGAGCTCTTCACCCACCCGTAGCGGCCCCAACCACTGCTTAGGACGCACTTCAGATGCGGATATGCCAGGCTCCCGTCGCTGTTCCTTTTTTCGACTATATCCTCCTACAAAAACATACACCAATATTGTTTCTCGCAATATCACATTTGCTCGTTACAGATTCTCGAATTATGAAAGGATAATGTACAGGGATCGTTATACTCTCTAATAAAGCTAACTGCCGGTATGGTGACAGACCTGTATTCTCGTCTTGACCGTTTCGATTGTTTCCTTGTTAGCGTCTCCTTTTACTTTCAGTAGGACAGTAATGATGCCCTGGTTCCTCCTGGTGTCGACCGCTGTCCTCGGGGTCGTCCACTTGATCAGTTCCAAATCTTTGAACCGCCATTCCAAAATTGACATCCACAACTTCCTGCACCATTTCACAACTGCGACACACAACAACAATAAACCCAATGAACAATCACTTGTATTTAAATGAAGGACTTTTGTGGTATTACACCCTGTCTGTTTGTTTTCTAAACTCGTTTGAGCTCCTCATTAACTTCTGCGATGAATGTGATTCCCCGGTAGTAATCTTCTTTCCCCCCGATTAGGGATTTTTAACGTAAAACATTCACAATAAAACAGTAAAATTGCGCGGGACTATAAGACTTATGGTGAAAGAGGCGATCCAAACAGAACAAGGTTGGGGTTTATAGCTTAGAGCTCCGACCTTCTGTTCAGGCGGCCTATATCGAGGCCCTATTAAAAGAAAAAAACACTCCGGCAACTGATTAGTAAATAAGATATATGAATAAGAATTATCGAGATCAAATTTTAATATCAATAACACGGTTTTTATCAAACGTTGACGATTTACCGACGAATTTGACGAAGTTTTACGACAAATAATGACAGATAAACACAGTAAGTACTGTAATTAATCCTCAAAACTACATCAAACTTATTAGTGCTGGGAATAGTACCACGAAGAAGAAACGGCGTATAGTAATACGTAAGTGCAGTCCAACACAATTAATTCTTGCTCGGATAATACAACTATTTCGTTACATACTTCGTTAACAACTAAAGGAATTTTTGAAAAAATATTTTGGAGACAATTACCGAAGTAAACCGAAGACCGAAGTAATGGTAGCCAGCCGGTTATCTACTAGGAAGATTGAAGTAACGGGTTCTGGAGTGCACTAGAAATACCGGTCCGGGTGAAATGCAGCGCGTAGCACATACCCCACTCTCATGTCTTCACTTACCGTGAAGGCCCTTCTGGAAACACTGTTTCAACTGAGCGGTTTGTAACGGGATCGAAAACATCTGTCTCTAGGAGCTCTGACAAATTAACCGCCTAACAGAGCATAATGCCGGCCATGACAAGTATTCCATCAACATTATCCATTATCTATTATTTTCTACGGCAGATGAATTTGATTATAAATTAATTTAAATTAAAATATTTGTTCATTGGCCAAACAGTATTACTGACTGCAGGGGCCATATAAGGATATGTAAAAGAGAACGAATCATGAATGAAGTGGACATAAACAAAGTATTAAAAGATCAAGAGACAAACATAATCCTTTTTCCTAATCGTCCACTCAGCGAAGCTGGCTCTAAGATTATAAGTATTAATATTTCTGGCCTTTATATCTCTGAGTGCACACGAGGAATACAGTAATATCTTTATCTACTTTTCGAAAATTCACTACCACCATTTTACGAATATCACCGATCGCAATCGACCATAGACAGGCAGCAATGTTGAAAAATAAGGCTTCAGCTTGATACGTTTTATAATTCTGCCCAACGGAAGAAATTGCAGGATCTTCCAGAGAAATACAATAAAATGATCAGTTTGAGTTGTCGACATCAAAACATTCCAGAAGAGCTACATTCTCATCCTCTGTGTTCAACTTGTTCCACGTCCCAAGTATATCTATCATACACGTTGAGATGGAGCGTAGGTTAAGAATTGGGATTAGACCTATCGCTGAATCGTCTTAAGGGGAAACCTTTTTGAATTTATAAAATTAAGTAAATAGAAGTGAGTTCTTACCAAAATATATTGCTATGAGCCATGGGGCTAGGAAGCAGGCGGATACGAAGGCGAAGAAGGTGAACAGGGCGCTGAATATGGCCACTAGTATGTTCCTGGACTGATTGATGTGTTCGGCAATGAAGCTGGTGTGCTGTGTTGAGTGATGAGTGGTCCTCTCTAGGGGGTGCCTCTGGTGGCGCCGGCGACCGAACAACTGGGCCGAGCGCTGCCTCCGCTCTCTCTCTATCTTCTCCTCCTCGTCTTGGCCGCCCCTCAGGCTGTACCTGCACATCACTCGCTGGCTCACTACACCACACCACCACTGCTACATAATAATGACCGAGGTCCTACACTTATCTCCTACCCCCCTCCCACCACCCACCCAGCCACAGCACTCTCCCACCCCTCGCTCCGATATCTTCGAGTGTACACCCAGATCCGTTGTTTACCGTAAACACGACCGTCGGCCACTCGCAACCGCTCGGTGGACGGTAAAATTTTATCCCCGCTTCGAAAGACATGACACGCCACACTGTTTTACTACTAACCCACAGGCCGGTCCGAGGTCGGTGACGGGTCTTGAATTATGTTCAGTGAAACGAGACAAATCACCACTGAGACAAAAAGTGATTAATTCGAGGTATTTGTTTGGTGACAAACCCTGCCCCTGTAGGGTTCCGTCATAAACACAGTGATTCAGTGCACTATTCGGCCAAATAGACGGGTTTAATAAAAGGGAATTAAATCTCAACTGTACCCCGACTGTGGCCCCAAGGTTCTCCTCTACAACTATCGCAAAAGCAATTCCAATTTCGATTAATTTAACTGCAAAAGAAATTATGCACATTTTACGGCACATTTTGCCGTAAAGCGCATATCGCCCCACGCTGTCATTTACTCGGCGTGCCGATTCAATCAATAAACAAAACAGATAACATTTTTTTGATATCGTATTCATATTGCGGCAACGTCACTTCCCGATCGTTGTGACCGTGATAACGATGTCCTTAGAAATCCGTAATGATGTCACGCCTTCCATTAATCTTTTAAACGTGTACTACTCTAATCGTAATTTCTTCCGAAAGATCCCGTCCTAAATGTGAAGTTGTGTACAAGAAAAAACTGGAGTACGATCACGAAAAACTTCTTTTTTAGTAAAAACTAAGAAAGCTAAAACTCTCACGAAGACTGACAGTCGTTCGATACTGCAATGCAATTGCTGGGTGAGAAGCGTTGTTGTAAAAAATAAAATTTCAAGTCTTCGCACGTGTAAATGAATAGTCAACAATCTGTAAAATTGCAATTCTGTTAACAGGTATAAAAAAACTAGAAAGCTACTACAACGTTATGCCGTTTGGAGCGACAGCCTTGGACCTTCTACCGCGCAGCTGAGATAAAAATTTGAAAAATAATTATCGTTAAAGATAATACGGACTGTTGTTTAAGGAAGCAAAAAAACATTGTATTGTTTAAATATTTGCGGTATTCTTTACAACAGTGGCCCCTACACATATTTATCACCGAGCTATCTTAACCCAGTTAACACCCATTGGATATGGTGCATTGTCCAGTATTTTATTCTTTATTGCTGTAACTGAAAATGTTACTCTAGATCGCGTATTTAATGTTTTCTATATTTTTAAATACCCTAAATTACCCTTTTAATGTACATTTCGTTCACTTTATAACAGACAAATAATATAAACGTAAATTGAATTACATGTATAAAAGAAAACACAAAACGACTTGAAATTTTAGTTCTAATATGCAATAAAAATAGGAATTACTATTATAAATTAAAAGTTTTAATGGTTGGTTTTGTACAGTAAGGGAACAGTTTCAGACAATATTAAAAATAAATCTTTAATTGCCCTGGACAAATGGATGAGCCTGAAGATGTATGAGTGTCAGACCTATTAAGGTGAATATTTAGAGCCTACAACCTTGTTCCAAATTGTGTTATGACTAGTGAAGGCCAAATCAGAATGTCTAAATGATAGCATGATTTAAATCAGCCTGAAACTATAAAAGAGAAATTGAGGTTATCAATTTTTATATGTTTTCAAACCAGTCTAATATAAAGTAACAAAAATATGATTAATATAATAAATGGTTATTGACAGTACTGGTCATGCGCATAAACAAATCACATGTTTGAACTCAGTTATTTAAAGATACTGGTTATGGAGGCATCTTGTGTAACTATTTGCCTAATAAACAGAGGTTAGCTAAAATAATACTAGCTAAGATCTAAAAATAATTTTCAAACTTAGCTCAACACCCCAGTAACTTTACTGAGAAACAGTAAAAAATCATAAATTATTAGAATCAGTGGAGAGTCCTGCAACCTGTTGCAGAAGTAAAAAACCAATATTATTACATTGTAACAGTAATTATAAGTGTGTATGGTTGAAACAGTTTCACCACAATTATTTTTCATGCAACACTAGGCAACTGACATTATTATAATAGTTAGGTTACAACTATGACTTACGATTGTGGAATGACTTCACGAAGAAATGACTAAGCAGATAGGGTACACATGTTTAAAATTTCCGTGCTAATACTCAATATACTTATTGAGTTTAGTTCGAAGGAATGGGAGTGCTGCAATCGTTATAAGTGCCGAGTAGCGCTATCTGTGGGAACTACACTGGGCACAAATGCGGTGGCAAGATCTCGATTTCACTTTAAAAAATTACCTGGGATAAATTATAATTGAATAAATCACGAATATATTTTTTTCATCCAGAAAAATTAAATTAAAATTGCTCAATTAACGTGACGTGGGAAAATACCAAATATAAAATGCTTTACTACAATATAAAATAAACGAAGAATTTGTGCCAAAATATTGAAATTTAAATTGTTAAATATATTGATACTTGTTTTTACGCTAAATTATATTACTAATGTACCTTTAAATTTATTTTCACATTGGTACCCAGGTATGGTTATGTTTGAAATAAATATTTAATAAAAATAATAATAATCTGGGAAAAACTATTCCCATGTCTTGATTTCCATCAGTATAATTGTTATCCTATATTCTACACACTCAATAAGAAGGAAAATATAACAAAATTACAAACGAGAGCTAATAACACTATCTCTTATCTAGAAAATTTAACTAATAGACCACACATTCGGATAATATTTATTAAAAATAATTTCTTTAAAACTATTAACGCTAAAATAAATCGAAAATGTTTCTGTTGTCGATTAATATCATTAATTAACGCAGATGCGTAAATATATTTGGATGGGTAATTAATATCCCGGTACGTAAATGTAGACGATGGGGAGTCGAAATACTGTGATAAGAGCGAGATAAGGGAGGCTGTGACACATTCGGCCGATACTCCCAACTGGTCGTCGGTACGTCTCGAAGGGTATTCCGTCGGGGAAATTGCGGTAGCAAGACTTACTTGGAGAACATAGCTGGGGCCGCGTTCTAATTCCGTTCTCGTGCGCCGACTCGGGTCCAAACGTGTCGCAATCGTTCGTCCTCGGAGAGGACAGTCGGATGGCAGGAGTCGTAAAACTAGCTCCGGGACAAGAGCTCCGAGCGCGTCATCACACCGATTACTCCCGGCCCCGGCTGTTGACGTTAAGGAAACACATTCAGCGCCGCTTTTTTTTCCCTCCTCATTTCTCATCTATCCCGCAATAAAAGTCTAAACTCCACAGCTCGGATTCACTTCCTTCGCTTATCTCCAATTTATCTCGATTGGCTGTCCCGGCCCGATGATAAACACTCGGGAAAATAAAACAACGGGAGAAAGGTCGAGTGACGATTGGAATTCCAAATTGGGCTGTTATTCTATGCTCTAAAAGCTCAAGAACCATTGGAACTTAACACTATTACAAAGGAGTGTCGATAATACTACTTCTTATAGAGCAAATTTAATTAATTGTACTTATTTTAACTGACGGCTTAACAATATTTTCTTTAAAACAGGTAAAATAATCGAAAACATTTCCATTGTTGACAAATATCATTCCATTTTCAGTAAGAACGAGCACTGTTTTCCTTTTTCGATTTTAAACCAACGAATGTTATATGTTTCCCTGGCGGCAAGCTGGTATCTCTTAAAATATTTTTTTTTAATAATGCAACTGCTATCGTTATTTTCTTGCAATTGCTAAATCAAAGACGTCATTCATTTCCAAGTCAGAGAACTCGCCACATGCCGAATCTCAGGTACAAAGAGACTGTTGACAATATATTTTTAATCGGATCAATCTTTCTTAAAAATTGCGCTGACCGTTGTAGTCCTAGACCCTTTGGTAGTAAAATGCGGACAACGAATCTGGAAGCATTCAGGAATTACAATGTCAACTAGTTTAGTAAAACCTGTGGGGGTATTGGCGCAGGCGCCGATTCAGTTCGTCGGATCCGGTTGTTCTGAAATTGTTCAGTTTCGTAAAATATTACACGGCGAACAATTCCGGCCTATTTGGTTTTAAAATGAACGCCACTCGGTCCAATTTTGAATCGTTCGACCGCCAAGGCCGAAGAACGAATTGTGAGAACAAACGAATGGCTGTGGCATTGGTATAGTTCGAAGGTTGTTATTGTGTGTCGGTTATTCGATATCCGAACAAAAGTACACCGACGGTATTGGAGCGCGACGCCGCCTAACTGGGAGGGACGACCGAAAAACTCAAATGGTGAAGATTTCTGATTTATTTAAAAAGATAAATAATGAGGACAGAGCTGAAATGCCGACAAAAGGGGGAAAAAAGGGATGAATTTCGTTAGAACAATGCGGCTCCAGAGAGAACATTTTTTGAGGGCTGAAGCGCAAATTAGGCCGACTTTGATGTCAGCGAGAGAAGAAAGGATGTTTAAAATACTTTTTGTTTTGGGCGCTTGGCGGCTTGGAGTGTGCAAAATTACTTGGGAATTTCAAACGCATTGGGCTACCTTGGGTCTTCTTCTCCCTCGTGTGTATACTTTAAGGTTAAATACAATTTCTGACAATTTCCTTTCTATAAATTTGGTCCAACCTTTTGTTGCTATACAAGAATGATCAGCTTTCTCTCGAATATTCCAGAACACCTATATTTTTTTCGCAGTATGCGGCTTGAGTTCGCTTCACCGCTTCCAAAACTGTCTCTCGACATTTTTCGTTGTCGCAACCTTTCTTTTGAAAACCGACTAAAGTACATTCTGCTCCGATTTCACTTTGGGACAATTGGGAAGTAAAAGCGACGAAAATCTATTATTGCTAGCGACGCGAGGTGGTAATGACCCGAGGAAGATTTAAATGCGAGTAAATCTTCAACAATGGATCCCCCGGTTTTCACCTGAATCCCAGCTAACGCATACTTTTTCTGTGAAGATCAACCTTGCCGAGGCATGGGCAACGACGTTGGTGGGAGAGCGGAGATAAAATCTAGAGGAAAGAAAGAAAAAACAAAACAAGAAGTGTGCCACTAAGAAGTGAGCGAACTAGGCCGACCCAATGCAACAGGGGGGGATAGGGCCACTGTAGTGACACATTTCACGTTTACTCCAAACAAACCCGACCTTAGTCTAAGTTCATAATTACGGTCATAACAATTAATTCTGAATTTATATATACGATTATTTACTTACTAGTTATGGTGCATAATCATGACAGAGTTTGGAAAACAAAACAATGTAATATTGACCATACCCAGTGATAGTCCAGTCTTACTGTATTTATTACATTCATTAATTGCGTCTACTCGTGGTAAATTAATTTATCTGAATGAAAAAAAAATGAAAAATAAATTAAATGATTTCACACCGATCACCGCCCGAGTGACAACGATGTTATTATTGAAAATACAGAATTACGAAGGATTTATATACCGCCACTCAGCCCAGAATTTTCGGACCACATCTAGACCGGTTCAAGCGTCATACCTGAAATAATTTTTGTAAATCGGGTTAGTAACTGTACTTTCTCCTACGGATACGCCCCAATCGCTGAGCTTATATCGATTTCGGCATTTCCACTTCAATGGTAGAATGTAAGTGCATCGGTAAATCGGTAGATTCGTCGAAATAGTTTGTACTGTTATCGGCAAGTTAGAACAAATAAGCACCGTTCCGAATAGCATAGCGTGTTCAATTAATTAAAGTTGTTCATTTAAAAATTCTTTTTCTACTATACCTTTTACATTGAGAGTAAGTTAAAATAACAATATAGCGGTCACTGCGTGTAATCTTTCAAAAAAAGAATCGTTCTTCTACGTGCGAAAGGAGACTGGAGAGAGATAACGGAGATGGGATCAGTCACGGTAGGAGAGGTGCAGAAAAAGCGAGGAGGTTTTTAAGAATAAAAAGTACCGCGACAACAGTTGAAGGAAATCTAATCTCAGTCAATCCTAAATTTTAATTAAGTACCCGACTAATTATCGTAGAACTACTACAATGTACAGAAGGACGAATTACCGTTACGGGGAGAGGAGGCTGTGATCATCTCTCTCTCCCTTCCAGAGAGGCCGTGATGAAGTGGGTCGCCGGTAGACGCACACGATAACAGTCTCTCATCAGACACGGGCACACTCTCACACACGGACACTCTCACACGTGCACGCACACCACTCACGGGCACACCTCAACTCACGGACAGGCTCGCTCTGCCCTACTCTCGGTCTCCGTTATGTTCAATAACGATTTTTTTCCCTTCCACGACAGTGTTTCTCCGAGCGGTTAGTCCGCAAAGTTATAATTATTGCCCAAACGAGAGTTATTCAATAGGCATATGATTCGGGAGTTCGTGCCTTGAGACCGGAAGATCGGGCGTGTCTTCGAGAAGGAAGTCAACGATTGAAGCACAAGGGGGAATTGGCACTAAATCGTGTATATGTGAGCAACGTGAAATAAAATTTGGTACACAATACTAAAATTTCGCATCGGTTATCGCTATACAATTCAATTAAGGTTTTGAATATGATTAGAGAGAACCACAAAGGGACGAACCTGTAAGTGGGTCACACGTCCACCATCACAAAAGTCCTTCTGGGACCCCGGCAACTAGATAAACAAATAGAACTGAGCCCTACTGCTCCTAATTGGAAGAACAAACTCCATGTCGATCTCCGGGGAACGAACTACAGTAGTTGACGCGCTTAGCTCTGAAAGTTAGGTCGAAACTCAAAAACTGCTTTCAAATTATTCCTGGGACAAGTCAGAGTGTTCGATCCGTTTCTGGAAACGCTTTTCATTTTAAATTCGTACCCACCTTCGGCAGAAAAATATCACCCCGGTATACCTCTAAGA
Organism: Lethocerus indicus; assembly: GCA_019843655.1. Lineage (NCBI taxonomy): Eukaryota > Metazoa > Arthropoda > Insecta > Hemiptera > Belostomatidae > Lethocerus > Lethocerus indicus. The sequence goes on along the minus strand of JACDQD010000007.1, from coordinate 10,216,414 downwards.
AGGCGGGGGACTTAGAATAAATGTTTACCGACTTACTGTGAGGAAGGCTTCTTCTTTTCGGGCACCGGCGATACGAGTGTACGATTATGACCGAAAGCCGCAACAGAATTGTATACGCTTTTCGGATGTTATTCTCGTGCAAAGTATAAGCCAGAAAGGGGAATGACAAGTGAGTAGCTGTGGCCCAGTGTCCTACTTAACGCGTTGGCTAGAGATGGCGGCGACCTCAAGCTCGGGGGGGTCACCATCCAGTCTTCACAGTTCTCAACACCTCTTTTACTTATTAAGCGTCGAGATTACAACCGGGTATTAACCCAATTAAAAGTTTCGCTGTATTAACGCGTATAAGTAAAAATTGGACACAGAAACATCCACTATATGCAACTAATAACAGTATTCTACTAATTCCAACATTTAGTATTACTTTTCTATACTAAGCTATAAAAAGGACTATAAAAAGCAGGTATTATTTTTGTTTAAAACTCATTAAATAAAATGAATAATATTAAAGGTAATGGATAGGTCTCTGGAAACCCAGTCTTACTTCCGCATAACGCCTCTGGATCATTGACCATATCTGACCCAAGCGGGGTAAGTCCTTGAAACTTTAAAAAAGTTCTTGTGCCAATGTCAAATGTGACGCGACACAGAACTAAAATGTTTTACCAATGAATCACATTCCGTCCTTCGCTAGAATGTTAGGGAAACATTTCTACTTTTACAAAGGCAAAGCTATACAAGTTCTAATTATAATTACAAGGAAGTGAATTGTCCGCTTCTGGCCTACGAGTGGTTGACCTAATTGGAATCAACGAGGTATGTCCCACATACAGTAAAAGAGAAATATTGAACATTCTCCAAATCAATGTTTGGAATAGAATGTTCAATATAGTTAGAGTTATATGAACGCACAGATGTGTGTATGTTATAGCGGTTATAGTTTACCACAAAACGTCCTAATGGTAATTTAAAGAAAAAATATCATATAATTTTAAATTTCAGGGAACATGAAGGCATATACACACTTTAATTATATAAATCGGGCTCGTTTTTTAATACAGTTTTATGAGTTTTCATTTACACACAAAAAATATACTCAATACAAATAAAAAAGCATTTCAAGAGAGGGGAAGCAAAGTTTCGAGAGATAATCCACATCCTGATAACTATTTCGGAGGACTCTCCATCGAGCTAAATGACCCTTTCGACTCAACGTAACAACCCCGACCCTGGTTGTAACAACGATATGTCTGAAATGGTGTTAAACATAAACACATTTCGTACAACACGATGGCAAAAAGTCGAATGCGAGTCTAATATGCGAGTGGGCACAGGTGCAAGCTATTGTAGTGATTGCGCGAATTATCAACCACTGAAGGAACTTTTCTAATTTTTTAAACATGAAATTTATATCAAAATTCGTTACTCAAAATGACTGAGCCCGGGCGAAGACTTATCTGAATTTAGTAGGGAGTGACCGAACTCTCTAAAAACCGGTCCATCGGCCGAAATCATTATCCTCAGCCTCTCATATTATAAGGCCTGGACCTAACATTAAAACGGTAATTATAACGCTCCCTTTACCATTCCAGCCTCAGCGCCACCCCGACTAAACAACGCCACCATCAGCTCCATAACTACCTTCAGTCGTGAGAACATCTCTACAATTTTATAATCAATATTTACATTTCCCCTACGAATAAATAAAAAAGAATGATAAAGAATGGGCATTCAATAATCAGATGATGCAATGAATCTGCATTAAGCTTTATGACGAATACGAAATAAATCAAATCAAATCAATGCAGTATAGAGACAAGCACATGGATAAACCCAGTTAAGCTGTGAGCTGAAATATAAAAAAAATACGATGCTCAATATGAATTAAAAGCTGATGTTTCGTGAAACTATAACTACTATAACTAAATTAATTTTACCACAAGGGCAATAATCGGCGTTACAAGACCATTCACATCAACGTACTTACTATCGCAAGCCACTACTGGTGGAGGGAAACTAACCGCTTTGCAGCTCTCAAATTACTCATGCAAATTTCAAACTAACGCATTCAAGGAGGTACTGCACGGCCTCAAGGAATAATATCAATGCGACAACCAACGTCACACTTCCAACTAATGACAACATGGTACATAACAATTGCCAGTATTGCCGTTGCAATTCACTAATTTTTACAACTACTTGCCAAATTGTCGCCGATATTTATTGTCCTGAACGTCATGGCTTCAGTGCCCGCCCTTAAATTAATAATAAATTGTATTCGAATGAAATATGCTTCATATTGTTGAAATATCACAGGATTGTTTGTGCCGTTGTTATTAGGGCCGGATTCGTGCCGTCCCAATATTCGGTAATGTCAAAACGCTATGACGACGGAGCGCCTATTTTTAGTGATGCGGTGTTCTTATTCATTTTTGAGACGCTTTTTCTGTCTCCCCCCCCCCCGTTTATTAAGGTCATTACACTTTTGGGTAAGAAGACGGTATACGATTTCACGTTTGTTGCGGTTTTCGTTTTATTTTCACCTACCTTAGATTCTACCTTTTATTGTGAAGTAACCGTATTCGTAGAAAGTCAGGGAAAGTCCCCGGTAGAAAGTCCGGGATAAATAATCGAGGGGGTAGGGTTTGGTAATGTATTTCTTTTACTAAGTAATACTGGTTATGTGCTAACGGCCTAAATATATTGTCCCGTTCGGCAACTTTGGGCAAGTCGTCAACATTTGGCATTTTCGTAAGGGTGGACGGGAATTCATGCCGCGGCCTGTGAACTACTAGAAGGCCAAATGCGTTTATATTTCTTACCGTGGGGGACAGTTGACCGAGTAATTGTGCCTGCTCATGTACATCGCTGTGAATCGGGCGTTGGGTAGCCTCAGGTCAAGACCGAATACGAGGAACTCTGGGTTCTTCCGTCCCGGCTCCAGTTTGAAGTCCGCTCACAAGTCGTTCTGGGCCAAAAACGAAACAGAGATATCGGTTTCGATGGCAAGTTCGAGCAGGAAAGAGCCGCTGGCCACGGCCTGAGTGCCAGGCCTAGGGCAGAGGGGGCCGCTAATAATGGCACTGAACTTTGAACTATGGCACGCGACAAAACCGAGTCAACCGATTTAGACTACTGTTCAATCGCCAATCTTAATTATCGCATATATTTCAACTCATTTATTTCACCCTATGGTAGACAGATTTCGGTTTCTCAATGCCGATGAAGCATTCTGTCAGTACTGCCATTGCACTATTATAGAGCCAGAAATTCCTGCAGAGTTATATTATACGTGCGGTAGTATTACTTATTAGTAAGATATCAACTTAATCTACATAAAAAACAAGTTATATTTTATTTTTTAGTCTCTACTCTGATAAGAGAAAGATTTTTCAGATGTCAGAGACCGATGCGAGCGTTCCACGTTTCAGAATAAAATATTTAAGGTTTCTGTTATCGAACAGAACTCCCAGGAAGCGGAGATTGCCATGGCGCAATCCTTCCAATTGATCCGCTCTGAGGTAACTTACTATATAAACTTGTTCCGACGGATATTTCGTAACACTCGTTTCAGCGCTCAAACCCAAATACTGTAACGTTACAAATCTTAGATGCTCGCATCAAGAACAATGCCCATAGAATGTCTACTATTACTTATCGATGATAGGTAATAGTACTGTTAAAGCCGAAACTATCTTCGATAAACTTATACGTCAACAGTAACAGACCTACTACTGTTGATGACGCAATAGAATCATATTACCGCTATACTGAAATTCCGAAAAATGGCTCATCAGAAGAAATAGACAACAGATAAGAGATTAGAAATACATTACAAGGTCAAAAAGGGAAATTTCTAAGAATTAGAAAGAGAGAGGGAGCTAGCAAAAAGTATGAGAGCCAGTAAGGAGATTACAGATTAGAAGTAAAAGTAAGGAGGAGGGAAGAGAGAGCGCGCTTATGGGAAAAGGCGGAGCGGAGTTGAGTTGAGTTCAACGAACGACGAGCTTCTTTTATTTTTCGCTGAAAAAAGTTGTCCACTCGAAAATACAACTAAGCACTTTTGTAAGGGGAACAGTGACAGTCGCATGTCCCGAGAACGGCAGAAGAATTCCCATGAACCCGGGGACCGCACCACAGTCAGCCCCTCCCTTAAGTAAAAAACGGATATTTAATGCTACTCTCCGATTTTCTTTACCAAATGCTCCGTTTACATCAATTTTACAATGTGCCCATGGAGCTTTATATTTAAGATTCGAAAATTAATTTCAGAATCATCTTATATCAGAGTTCGCAGCATCTTCCTCGCGGTACTCAGAACACAATGAGGCGGAAAACTGTTAGAAAGGCATCTTAAAATTCAATTACTTAAATGATATAGGTGCAGAATGTCTTAGTATTCCGAAATAAGTTATTACGAAAATAAAACAAAAAAAAGATTATAAAAAACTTATATAAAATATTTACGCATATCTGCTGCCGATGAAGAATCCTGACCGCATTGTCCCTCCACCGTTACTGTGGAGGTGATTTTGTTTGTTGATGTTATATACGATTGTATTTGGTTTTGTTGTTTTACTGTTGTTTGCCATTTGGCCCCTTGACCAAACGCCAAACGGCCAAAAAGAAAACAATAACACCGATCCCCAAACAACAACAGAAATAAAATATAAATCATTTATAACCTCAATAACACCAAAAGTGTAGTAACGGAGCCGGCGGATCTTTCGTCGGTAAACGACATGATACTGACAACGGTGAGTAGTCCAAACTTAAAACTAAGATTGCAAGCGTGTTATTGTTGCACGTGATATTGGTTCTAACAAACCAAACGCTACCATATTTCCCAGTGTTTTATTTGTCCGGGATCGAACCTTAAAATATTGACATTGGCGAGTTTAGCTCCTTTAACTTGACCGGTTTAATATCCGGTCGACGCCCCCCCCCCTCACCACCCGGTCAAAACTCGAAGTACAGGGCCGATGATCGGGGGAATGCGACCGAACACGCAGGTTGGGCCCACGTTTATGCAAATATCGAAGCTAACGAGAGGGATGCGTACCTGGCTCCGACAGAGTGATAGATCGTTGACCCGAGAGCGACAACAGACAGACAACTTTCCGCTTTTGCCCCTTTCGCGCTTTCTCAACCCATTTGCTCGACCCGCGTCAATTACTAATTGCGAGTTTCTTACAAGCGATTTAAGTACGCAAGGTGTAAGTGAAGGGGGACGGTCCACTTTGAGAAACGAGATAAGTCACGTGCAGAAAGGCGGAGGAATATTATCGGCAGGACAAGTATTTCTCGTATCCTCGAAATCGTCACCAGTATACGATTAGTTCATCTCTATCATCCTTCGTTTAAATTCCAGCATTGGAAATTGTGAATGAGATAAATCATAGTACGCGCTCGTTTTCTTTTATAAACAGCTAACCGCGTTTATTACTTTTATATACACGTTAGTGGGACTGACCTGATTTGAGACCATTCCAATCTGGGGAACAAAACGGGATAATATCACTAGCCAATGGACACGTTATCGCGATAAGTATCTCGAAGCAAACTTATTTTTACTAAACTAATAAATAATTTTCTGGAAATATTAAATAACAACTATAGACTCTTGCAGGTATCCACGTACAACAATTGTATGGCTTCCTAATACGAGTTAGCATAAAAAGAAATTTATCCAATAACAGTGTCAATATTCTCGAGTTAAATCAGCCAAATCCGGTTTAAATGGAACTGATCCATTAACAACTAAGATTAGGACACTAGGTAAACTAAATAACAGGAAGTTGGGGCTCAGCTATCTTGGCAGACAACATAGTCGCCCAGTCTTACAGGAAGGAGGAAATCTTATCCTAATCTCCGTACTCTACGAAGAAAATGAATGGTTTTCTTGGGCAATTATTTCGAATACTACAGTAATGTCAAATGCATGTCTCCTGTTATTTTTTTTTATTACGTGCTCCACACAAACACACAGTCCAGGTTAGATAACGTTATCGTCCATGAACTCCCAACGAGCCCCTACCTCCTCGAAAGTAACCGTTATATCTGTTCAGATAATCAAGTCGTTATCTTGCCATTTTGGCTACACTCGCATAGTTCTTAGTGAACATTTCTCATATCCTTTTGATCTGAGGTGTGGCCACATTTCCGTAGGTAAAGGACGACGTGTCGTCGGTGTTATCGTTATTTATTGAGACACTGTTCGGTGTCCCTCGCCTCTCATAAAGCTCGTGAACTTTTACTAGCACTAATGAACTTTTATCTTCGTAACAATCTGCACTACTTTTACTTTTGAAACGAGCGAACCAAGGGCAGTACGGGTGCAAGACCCATGAACCGAACGGTGGGTAAACACAGGCTTGGTAAATAGCAGACATAAACACATGGCAAACAATATCACTCTTAGCCAAAACAGATACACTTATCAGAAGACAAGATACCTGAATTTGTATGAAATTCTGAAAAAAATAAAAGCTGCGTGCATTTATATTTTATTAACAATTATTGCCAATGTGAACTTCGGCTTTGAAGAACTTGAGCCCTCCTTCCAAAACTTCAACATTCCTGCAGGTATCATTTAGAAATATCTAGCTTCAATCAGGATAATGACTGTCATCTGGTATAGCGTACACAATTATACTCTGAATTAAGGCAGTAGACACTTTCCCCTCCTTACTTGTAGATTTTGCAATAATTATCATAAGTCCTAGCGTAACGTGCACAGGTGGTAAAACCACTTTTCCCTGCATCACGACTGTTGCGTAAATCATTTTTTTTTCGTCTCGGAATGAAAACACGTCGCTATGTCCACATACCTCATTCAGAAATGTAAGGAAGAACAATTCGAATTACATTAGGACGTCGAAAATGATCTTTCCAAGCAGTATTTTCATGGTTAAATATTTAATACTAGTTAATATTTTCATGCATAAGAAAGACTTTGAGGCTTATATTGGAAAAAAAACCAGTCAATCTGAGTTATCACGGTATACTACTAGAGCTGGCATAAGGCCGTTAACATTATTAAAGGAACATACTTATCCCACTGCCTTTTACTCAAGGTTATACTAAATTTAGCCAATTATTAGGAGCGTCCACAGGCTGTATTCTATACCCAGTTTGGCTTAAATCTAACTATTTATTTTTATTTAGAACTACATAAATAAATAATTAATAAAAAAGACTCAAAAACCGTGCCTAATTGATCTCTGAACTACCAAAAACAGAAGATTATTTTTTTATTGAAACTGATTTTCTATCGTGTCGCGATAGCATAACAAAGATCAGTCAGGATATGAGAAAAATGAGATAATATTTGAGAACAATAGAATGTATTGTTCTTTTATATACGGATAGTTGCGAAATTACCCCAGTTACGTATCTTTATGTGACATAAATGCGGGATTTGTTTTTCCTATCATTATTTGTTAGACTCAGATTTATCCTTGTGGCATAAAAAAGAGGGCACCAACTGCATAGTCCCCCGCTCTCTCTCTCAAACCCATACCTTCAAAATAAATGAAAAATAGTTTTACTGACATTCTACGATTGCAGATTTAGGAAGCGAAGAGATTTCGAAAAATAAACGACGAATCAAACTGGCCCATTGCGGGATAGGAGGCAAAGTCCTGACGCGATTGAGGCGTGTTCTTTTGGAGGTGATTGTACCCCGTTGCAGGTCAGCCACTCGGCGTGCTTGATGCTTGATGGCAACCAGCAGGTTGCTAAATGCCCCCAATCCTTGCGCCCCCCACCCTCCCCATCAACCTAAAATCTAGTTTTATCGAATACACAACAACCTTCATTCAATTTTAGTTAGGTTCACAGGCAGGCCTCATTTGGCTAGATGCGTTTCATAGAGCTGCATCGATTTTCTCATTTCGAAGAAACGTTTCCGCTAAATGTTTCAAGAAGTACGTTTACTAACTCTGTCGAAGAAGAAATATTCGGGCCACTTATCTTCTCTACTATATAAGGGGCTATAAAAACGGCTGCCCGGTGGCGTCATTGCGAGCCCATCGCCCGCGGCAACAGGCTTGCAAATCGAGGGGGGAAGAGAGGCAGCTGGCTGCTCACGCACCAATTTCCAAGAGCCTTGAAGAGAAGGGGTCAAACCGACAAGTGGGTTCATCGCGATCGGTTATTAGTCCCGAGCCCAAGGTGGAGGACTCGGGAGGAGGAGGAAGAAAGAGGGAGCGGGAGACGGGCGGACCGTTGTCGATATATCTGGAAAAGAAAAGGAGGAACGGGAGACGAAGTAGGGAGCGTCTCTCCTTCTCTTCCTAGAGAGTCGGGTACCGACCGAAAGTGGAGACCGGGTTTAAAGCCGGGTCCCCGGCGGCGGACGCCCGGCACGACCCACGTCTCCGGTGACCAGACTGTAGTTCCAGTAGAACGGGGTGGGGGAGTGAGAGCGAGACAACCTCCGTCTCCCTCTCCTCCTGCTGGAACTCTAGGAACCTCGCAGCGGTTCAGTTCGACGCGAACCCGCTACCGTCAGGGTCCGCTGTCGCCCATCCACGATCCCATTGTCGTTAAAACGTACTTAAAGTGTACTGTGTGCTTAGACGTGTTTCAGCTATGCGATCGACTACATTTGGACCCAGATAAAAGTCGGTAAGTTCCTGAAATTTCGGTAGATAAATTAACGATCTGCGTTTGGTTAGTAGTTTGGTAACAAGCGATACCAGTTATTTTAGATTAGCGCTTGTGCAAAGGAACAGTTTTCAGAGTTCAGTTTGAATTTATTGGTAGCGACGAGAATGAAATCGACTATCCACAATTTTACCTTTTTACTTCCGCATCCCTTGTGTAAATCGTGGTTCCGAATATACGACCAACGGATTAGCAGTAGGTACAGGAGTGAATACAAGTTTTTGGGCACGGTTTAGTAACCACGCCTCCCTACAACTATTCAAACTTCCGCTTAAGATGCCAGGCATCTGGTGATATTATCTCGAGGCGCTTATTCATCGATATTTGAGTAATTGGCGATAGTTTAGACCTTAGAACTCTACTACGAAATAGATGGTCTTTTCTGAGTATAAAAAAAATTGATCCCCAAATCGCCACTTCTCACTGTAGCATTTTTATAAGGTTTAAAAGGGGATTAAGCGAAGAAAGGTAACATCAAAACTAAAACATTTTTTTGCAGAAAACTACCAGAAGAAAATAAGTAATTAATTGAGAGCAGGAATACTGTAAATTTCATTGGCCAGAATGTGTGCTATTCTGAACAATATGATTCTAATATCGAATTCTACCAATACCATTCTGTTTCTCGCTATATGGTATACAACAGATTTCGAGAAAGTTATCGAGAAATAGTGATCGCCTTTGGCAACCGGCCTCAAAGCCAGACCAGATAAACTGGTTTATAATCCGATTCATGGTACTAAACGTAAACTAGGATCAAGCACGCTTCACCCGTTGTCACAGAGTGAACGCCGACTGTATAATGATTAGAACAACAAGTCGAAAAGTTTTCTGAAATGTCAGACCCCTACACTGAGTTCAATTTTCCCTGGACATAAGAATTAATTATGGAACTGCCTTTTAAGTTAAGCTGAAAAGCTTGGAATTACGAATTGTTTTGTCTAGCAAACTTCTTTAACCCTGTAAAGTAGAGCAGTTTTACTTTTGAATGCTTCTAGTCTTTATAGCTTCACTTTACACTTTGTAGTGGTACTAAACTAACCAACCTTCAATAATACTTGTCATTGGAATATGAAGCACGATAAAGATACGAGCATTGCTAGGCATTCCGTTTATAAAGTTCAGCATAAAGAACAGATTTCAGTTCTGAGTGTAGCATCGTTTCACATTGTGAATTATTCATAGTTTTCGGTTTCTCTTATATAATGTTATACAATAAATTTCGAACTGTAATAAAAACGAAAAACAACTGCCAGTGAAGTGGCTGTACAGTTTGAAATGAGCAAGTACTGTTGGCAAAGTCCCCCATTTAAGTTCTGACCACGCGTGAACTCGTACTATATATCTGCCAGAATTTTTTTTACGGCTACTTCAAACAGTAAACTCCGTTTTCCAATAACGAAACAAATCGCGTCGGTCGGACAAAATGATATCTCAAATTGTACAAAGATAAAAACAGAATGTCAAAAGAAAGGAATGCGCGCCTTGATCCGAGACTGCTATGTGCGCCCGATTGGCTTGAGCTTTACTTCCAGTCAACTAGACCGAACTGGTTTGTATTCAGGCCTGACACCGAATATAAACTAAACCCAAGCACGAACCTCCGTCAGTGAAGAACTGGTCTCCGGCCGAAGTAAAGATGTCACCGGGAGTTTGACACGACTTATATAAAATCAAGTGGCGCCCACCGGTGTCCGGCTACTAGCAATCGCCGCTATAAAATTCTATTACCCGGAATTACTTCGGCCGTTTGCAGGGCCCAGAAAAAATGCCATCTTCCCGTTGCACTACAATGAGAACGGTAAACTCGTTTTAAAACCGACCTCAACGAAACTGAAAGGCCCATGGGACCGTCCTGAATGCCGCCCTCATTCCATTCAGTCGCTTGTTTTGTTCCGGTTAACGTGAACCTTCGAACATCCGTTTTTTTTTTTATTAACAGGCCCAATACGATTGAAACCACAATTCCTGAAATGCCCGGTGATATCGACGTTAAAAAAAAGGAATGGAATGAAACCGGAGCCGCGTGTTCGATACGGCCAACTGACTGACCTACCTTACTGCCTGGGCGAGGTAAGGCCCTGATAGAGTTCGTCTGCTTGCACAGTGGAACCGACAAGTCGATACGTAAAAAAACCAAAAGCGATCTTCCTACGGTTGTTACTCCATTAACCTTGTTACAAACAGCTGAATCCGATAAACGGACTTCTTTACATCTCAATCTTTCCCCTTACAAAGTGGGCTACTCCATTTTTTGTTGCTCCACTTTAATCGAACTTTTTTACAACTAGTCCTGACTACAGTTTGAAAATGATTTCTATACTTCTTTCTACTAGAGATTAAAAAACTAAACTTATCCTAATTTAACAGTGTAATCTATTAAGAAGTAGGGAAGTACTTATAAAAAAAAGTAGGACTGCGCTAAATTTGACTTGTCAGATCAACTTTTGTTCACTAGTGCCCCATAATTTTGATTTTCTGTTTTCGTGGGTTCGGTTGATAGTGTTTACCAACCTTCTAGTCGAATGAACAATTATCATAAGTTCAACTTGTACATATATTGTCAATACAATAATGGTAATAATATTTCATCTATCTCTTATGACAAGGACGGTGTTAAGGAGATCTCGGCGCCCACATGCATTCTACAAAATGGCGCATCCGTTATGAAATGACTCACACGAAATGTTTAACTGTACTTTTTTAGTATCGCGGTTATTTGAAATTCTGCTGTAACAGTCGAAGCGTAGGTTAGGAGGTTTTTCTCTCCACAAGTAAGGGGTCAAGGCACCTGGCAAAACCACGTGGGTGGTTCACGTCTCATCATGTCTCTCTCCCTCTCCCGATCGCCCCTTATCCCATTACACCTATCCTTCCAGCTATTTAGCATTCGATTACTATTCCAGCGCGGTTTCATTCGTTCACCTTTTTCTTTTCGGACGCAAACGTCTCTCGACCGGTTTCCTCTAAAAATAATCAGTGGGTTCGATATATTCACAGTGGAAAAAACAAAGTTTGTAGTCGGCGTAACTTGATACGGCCGGCGGGGTTCCGTCGATTCGTGACGTCAAATTGGAACGAACCATCTGACAGACTCCTTTGCAGCGTGACGAATAATCTATACCTACTTCCGCAAGTCTTCTAGGGCGGTAAAGTGGAAAATTAAGTCTCTGTTCTTGTCACGGCTTGCTCAACGCAAGACGAAGCATGTCCATAGAATTGATTCTAATCTTAAAATACAACTATCCTCCAAATTTTTATCTTCTTAATTTCTCATAAAGAATGCATACAGAAGAATTAGGTCAGTCGCAGCAGTCATAGCGAAGCCGGAAGGTCAACCGTCTTTAAAATCAGAATTCCAAACATTTTGTTATTGCGACGGTATAGGTTCAAGTTAAATGTTATATGAACAACAATGGTTTAAGCCGGAATTTATTTATTTGTTAACTAATAACCTTGCCGTTCGTTTTGCGTAATGTTAAAAAAGAACGTTTCATGGTAACACATTTATACCAATGACTGGGAATTCCGAGGTTTTAATAAGGCGTATTTGATATTCTTATATTAAAGTTAGCAAGTGTGGGTGGTCGGAAAGGCCCAGTGCCACCTTGAGTGAAGTGCTGCAATATAATGGATTAACATTGTTACAACGTAACCGGTTACTTTCTCTTTGTCTCTGTCTGTCTTTCTCTCTCACTCACTCACTCACTCCTTGCCTCTGACTGCACTTGAAGTCAGTACAATACGCCTCACGCAGAATGGAATGCATTATGCCAGACCTGAACCTTACAATTTACTACTACTAGGATAAACGAGAACAAAAATCTATTAGTATAACGCTTTTCATACGTCTCCCAAGACATCGTCATGTTTCAAAAGATCACACTGTTATTTTAAATGCCGATGAAAGATTACTGGCTGGTTGATTTAAATTAAAAGTGGGTGATCACAAAGTCGATAAATTCACTGTAAACGGTTCATAATGTTTATTTAATTTCAACAGACCAAAGCCCCCATCCCCACCCCTGGTCTAGGCATCTAGTTATTGGCTAAAAAAAGTTGTCGAAGAAACTGAGCTCAAAGGTCAAATCGAGACAGCCGATAATGTCAGCTGCTTACTTTTAAATGATGTAACGTCCAAGTGAAGTCGAGTAAAATTCATTTATCTCTATAATCTTAACCATAGATCTATTCACGTAAAACATCTACCTGAACAAATCTGAACCTAAATGACTGAGTTCTGTTTTTTACTATATCATATAGAGAATCAATAAAATTGTGAAAATGTGAGACATTTTCAGTCGGCGGAGAAACTAAGAATAAATAAGCCAATAATTTACAAGCTATATAAGGAGAAACTAAAGACAAAATTTCATTTCCATTTGAAGGAACTTGTTTTTAGGACATTTGTTTTAATGGACAGGTAAAAGTACTATTGGAAGTATTAAAATCTCACATTCGTCTGCGGCTTGCTTTTAATGGAAATCACTGTAAATTGTGTATAAAAGCATTTGATCGAAAAAAGATGTTTATGTTTGGTCTTTTGCTAGACTGGTTTCGACTGCTCGCCATCTTCAGTAGCGCTGAGACTCTGGTCTAGCAAAAGACCAAACCAGCGAGAGGAGGCAGTTTAAAGTTAACTATGTTTTTCTAGGAACTAATATTCCATAATCAATTTGGATGTAACCAGATACAAAAATTCATAATATCTATTTATTTATAATGATAAAAATAAAATATTTAATTCATAATTAGTACTTAAATGAATAGGATCTTATCATAATTTGGGTAATTTCACTACTTTATAGGGCTCACCTAATCATGAAGTATAATATAAACCACACTTAATTAATTCTTAAGAACGTTACGAATGACATTAGAATTGTAAAACTTCAACTGTCCCAATGAAATCTAAATTGATTTAAAATTGGGAAAATCTGTTAGTCAACTCGTGTACAAGTCGTGGGGACGGAAGATTTAAAATAACAAATAACACTAGGTTATCCTTCATGTTACCTAAGTGTGAAGGTATTAGTTCTAATTTACATGATGCCGTCACAGTCCAACATGGCGGCCTTCGGATCAGCTGCACGGCTCTTTCTCCGATCTGCCCGTTATAGTAAGGTCATAGTTCGGCAGCTGAAATAGCGTTCGAACGTTGGAAACAAACACAACTTACAAATTGGAAACTCACCTCGGGTCCGACCTGGCGTGATGTCCGGCGAAACGAACTGCCGGCCTGGCCGTTTTAAAAGCCAGCTGTTCAATCGCGGCCGCTCCACCGATCAGCTGTTATTCTACGGACACTTCACTCCCATCTCGCACAGGAATTTACCCTTGGGAAAGAGAACCGACTCTATTACGCCTACTTAACTTTCTGTCTTGGAAAAGAAATAATTTGCGCGCACGAACATCCGTTTGCCGCAACCATTCAGAGGCTACTAAATGAGGGGGCGTTTTGATTTCAATTAATGTGCATGGACCGCCTCTGGACTAGCAAGAATTGTGAGATACTGTATCTCATAAATAAATATTGAGATGTATTTCACAATTCGTTTCGTAACTATTTCCTATCTCTATTCTTCTATTCCAACATACTGATGAAACTATTATGGGGATGTTCATACTACCAACACAAACATTTGGTTCACCACGATTGACTAATTATTATAATATTAATTTACTTTTACATAGCAGTTAACACTCGTTGAAGAATCGACTTCTACTTTTAAAAATGCAGTTTAAACATTACACATTCCTGATAAAAGTCCATAAATAAAATAAAGTTCGTCACTTCAAAATAAAATCCCGTTTTGACCTGTATTAGTTCATTTTCTTGGGACTTTAATACAATCAATATTTTGACAATAAAATATGTTTTTCCTATAATCAAAATCACCTTTGCATATTACTAGAAGGAAAACTGAGTTTGTTCTTGTTTTAGCATTAAATTGAAAATCTATTAAGCAACCAGTAGTTATTAATGTGCTTGAGTCATTTAGAATGTACTGCAGAATATACATAACTGTTACTGGCTCTATGCCACATCTTCAAGTTGTTCTGTTAAGGTAGAAAAATTACTGAACAAGGGCAAACAGCCAATATGTGCATGTGTATGGAATTTAAAATGTATAATTTTTGTAATACAAATTCTGAATTAACAAAAGGAGTAATCATATTCTGAACAGACTCTAATAACAGGTCACCCAATACAATTAGAAAAAAAAACAAAATCTTTTCAAGGGAAAACAATTACTACAACAGGATTATTAGTGAGGCGGACAAAAAACTACACCTAACTATTTCAGTAGGTATATTTGGTACATCTGCGGAGGATGATTCACAGTAATATGGAAACAGTCCCAGTAGTATGGGAACATTATCCTAAGAGGATTAACGACACCCCACTTTCAGATATATAGTGGACCTAAAGTCGACCTAATCTTCAGTCGGATCCTGATAGTAGAACAATTTAGAGTTCCGAAACGACGGCAGCATAAAATACCAGACTGGGCCCCAGGGAAAAGGGCAAAAACCCTTCCACTGGAGCTCCTTCAGGTGGTTTCCAAACACAGGATTAATCTCGGAATAACGGAAGGCCACAGTACTAGGCGATCTCACCGGAAGTTAGTGATAATGCTAAGCTGGATGTGTCAGTTATTTATATAAATGTTAATGATCTCAGATTGTGTACTTTTCGTCTATTTGTTTATAACTGTTCCAATGACTCATTATGAATTTAATATAAGATTGCTGGTTTGGTCTTATGCTAGACCGGTATTCCAACCCCTTGCACACCACAAAACAGATATTCAAAATTAATAATTTCAATTTGTCTCAAAATATTTGTGATTCACAATTACCTGATTCATATTACATAGTCTGCTTTACTATATTATTCTGTTTATATGTTATAACAGGTCTTACCAGAGAATGGATGCTGTGGAGTTGGAGCAGATCCTAGGTGGTAAGCTGGTAATCCTACCTGGTGGAAGGGACAGAGAGGGTCGTCCAATATTTATTGTTAACACCCCACCAGACCTCGCATCAGTTGACAAACCTCTCTTAACTAAGACTATCTCATATATCCTGTCAATATTAAGGTAAAGTTTTAGTTATTTGCCTCATTAGATAAAATTATTCTGTAGGTATATTAGGTTATATTGACCTTAGTAAGTACTTCTATGAAATTACTTGGTAAAATGCTATAATTCACGAGAACTGGTTTTAGATTCTATTTCCAAACACTCATAAATGTGATATAATATTATATAATATAATTGTTTAAAATATATGATATAGGGTGATTGAAAAAGCCATTAGTCAGTAATGTAGGATAAAAGAATAATGTTTACTCAGGAGTGCACATGTTTTCTTTTTTACTTTTTCTGTCCATTCAAGTACTGAACTAATATATCAAATTTTTTATCTGAAATTGTTATTAGTAAATATGTTGACTTTGATTTATACTTAAAGTCTTTATACTTTATTTATATCATATGAAGTGCACAGTATCTGTTGTGTGTATGTGTGTGTGTGGACTTGGTTCACTCTAAGAACTATGCCAACAAGCAAATATAATGAGAGATCAACTATGATTCATACATTACATCATGCCTAATAGAGATCATCTGTCATTTTGCCTATCTCACATCCAAGTACAGTGTGGATTATTCATAGAGTACCTGCTCCAAAAATAATTACAGCATGAACTCTTTTATTGTTTGAAATATTCATTAGTGGTAATTTCATGATTTTAAAAGTTTAATTTATTCAATAAATTATTCAGTTGTAATTTTAAAAATAAATTTTAATGGAATATATATGCACTTAAATAAGTACTTATATATTATATAGTACTGAAATATTGTGGGTACAACAGTGAAATATATTAATCCAGGAACTATTAGCATTATAAAGAAAACAATCAGCTTGCGGGTTATTTTAAAATTGAAATGACCATAAAATAACTTTTTATATCTTGTGATAAATAACCTTGATGCCAAGTCCATTGTTTAAATATATGTTACCATTGTTGCAGTAAAGTTGGTAGGAAAAAGTTTTTCATAAATGTAGAAGAATGAATTGCATAATTAAATCACTGAAATTGTAACTATTTTTAAGATAAGTGACTTGAAATTCTGGATGAAAAAATCTTGCATAACCAGTTAAGAAAAAACCAAAACCAGTTCACAATAATTCCAATAAAACAAAAACCAACTGCCCACTGCACAGTGCAATTTCCATTCATTGGAAAATACTCCAATAAAAATTAAACACATCCAGCTAATGTGTTGAACTGAATGAAACTTATTTTGGAATTTACCAGTTGACCTTCTCAATTTGCTGAATTGGTTTTATTAGGCAACCATCAATTTTATTTTTATTATTTATTTATATTACTACTATGAACGAAGTCATACAACTTATTTAGCCCATTGATAAGAGCAGAGCTATCCATAAAAAGTATCAATAATTAAAAATGCCCATCTAAAGACCTGTGTCTTTTTTTGCGTAGGCTGGGAAATTGATATGGTTACACCTATCGAAGTTGATCTGGATAATATAAAAAAAATAACTGTGAAGATCATTCTGGAACAATATGAATATTTACAGGCAATTTTTTCTTAGATAATATTTGATCAGTTTCTGATCTAAAGTGTATGTTAAATTTAAGAAATTGATAATATATATTGTTTTTATTTTACTAGTGATGACACAAAATCCAGTGGCGTAACTGTTGTGGTTGATGCCCAGAGAAGCAATTGGAGGTTGACCAGGGTCTGTGTAAGGCACTTGACACATTGTCTCAATGAAGAAGAAAACATTAATCTCCTTGTTGTCCGGCCTGAAGCCTTCTGGGACAAGCGAGTGGACAACTGTACTAGAATCCATAGACAGGGAGAAGTAATTAATTTCTAATATTATTTTACCACTCTTTTGTAACTGACATATGACATACTGTTACTTATGCTTAATTTCAGCCATTGTATCTACCACTGTCTCGACTGAACAAATATGTGGATCCATCTCAACTGACTGAAGAACTAGGAGGCACTTTAAATTATGATCACCAACAGTGGATAAACAGTAGAATAGTAAGAAAAGATTTATCTTCGTTTATTGTATTATTTCATTTTTCAGCTGTCTAATATATAATAATATCCTTTTAAAAAATAGAAAATGTGCAATACCAGTTCTGACTAAGAGTATGAATGGAAATATAATTAATTTATATCCAGTTTTATTATTAATTATTTTCTCTCTCTCTCTCTCTCTCTCTCTCTCTCTCTCTATATATATATATATATATATATATATATATATATATATATATATATATAAAATTACATTTATAATATTCATAGTATAAATATTGGTTGTATCTGATCCTTCATTTAATTCTTTAATTGATTTTGTTGTTCTTGAGAAAACTAGATTATTCCATAAATTATCAATGTTATGAATATTTATTTTCCTTTTCATGATTTTATTTTTTTTTGTGTTAGTATAAGTATAGATGTTTAATTTTCGTGAAACAAATTTAACTTGTTTCAAATGTGATAAAGATTGCTTAATTAATATAATATGTAATGTTCTCTAATAATTTCATGGTTTGCTTGTTAGAGAGTGGAAAGATTTTTGAATATGAACAGTGATGTTCAACTCGAACTGGACCGTGTTTGTAAAATCCTTACTGGTGCCAAAGAGGGACATAATAATGCTTCAAGAACAATGACACAGACATCTGTTACATATAATAACACCTGCCATCTGGCCAATATGTTGCTTAATGATGGTAATCCTATTTAATGTTAAT
The DNA here is from genome assembly GCA_019843655.1 of Lethocerus indicus. NCBI lineage: Eukaryota > Metazoa > Arthropoda > Insecta > Hemiptera > Belostomatidae > Lethocerus > Lethocerus indicus. The sequence continues at coordinate 10,197,924 of JACDQD010000007.1, read as the reverse complement.
AAATATATTATTTATTACCAATATATTAAATCAAAGTTATGATATGTGTGGATATATGCATATATTTTTAAGTATACATTGGACTTAAGTAATTTTTGTTTTATTAATTTAATTATTATTTAACCACAATATCTCCTAAATAATTATATTTTATCCATCCTTGTATTATGTATCCTTGTATAATGCTTTTCCTAGGACGCAATTTATTGGAAGAATATGGTGTGGATAGAATAACAGAAACAATTGGTCAAGATGTATTAGATACCAGGGCTAAAGTGGAGAGGCAACTTGGACTGGCACAATCTAGACTTGTGGCACTTCATCAAGCTTGGGCAAATTTAAATAAATCAATTACTGATGCCAAGGTAAATACTTATTTGTTTTCATTACTGAATGTAATCTTTATTTTACCAATTTTAATTCTACACAGGAAATTGGAGAACTCTCTAGAATTTATTCATTATGCTTCAACAATGAAACAATAATTGCAGGAAGTAATGAGGTTGGAAGGTGGAGTTCGTAATGTGACAGAATGGTTGCTGGCAACAGGGGAGGCCCTCCTTACAGCTCACAATCAAGTTGGCTATGATATAACATCTGCTGAACAACTTCGAAGAGAACATGAGGCACTTGAACTTCATTGTAGGGTCAGTAAATTACTTATAAATTTGTAAATAAAGGTAACATGTTCACAAGCCTAATGAGATGCTCTGAACTAGATAGTTAATTTAAAGTTTTGTTACGCGGTTGTAACAAAACTTTATTTTAAACTTATTTCAGTAAGCAACTGATTGCTTAATAACTGACAATAATAATGTTATATTAGTTATAATGATATACCATGAAATGCTCCCACATAATGTACACATTAAGTAACCATTCATTTATCTTTTAAAAATTATTTGTAAGTAGTCTAAAAATTTGTTAACAGATTCTAATTCCCACTTAAATATGTTCAATGCAATCATATAAAAATCAGACCTACTGAACATACAGCCTAGCACACGACTGTGTTTCTTCTGAAATTGGAAAAGTCAATTGAGATCAAGTGTTTTGTTTTAGATTTCATCAAGAGAAAAATAACACTAATAATAATAATACTTTTTCTTTACATGGTTTCCAGTAATTTGTCAAATTTCAAGCAACTTTTACAGCTTACATATTGAATGAATGTTTAGAATAGTTTTTACATATATGTTTCTTTGATTACTTATTTCATATTGTTTCAGGTTTGTATGAAAAACTGAAAGACTTTCGTATATTGATATATATATATGAAAAGTTTTCTGTTGTTTAAGGAGAAATAATTCTTAATGTCACTGTTAATTATTATTAGAAATATTGTACAGTTTTTTTATATTAGGAAACTTATGGGCAGTATGCTGAACTATTACACAAGCTGGATCAGTGTTCACTAAATGGAGTCACCATTCCTGAAGATCTTAAATCACAGAGGGACTTTATGGATTTTGTTTGTCGTAGTTTTGCTACAAGGCTGGAAAGGAGGAGGAATATACTTATCACTTCTGCTAGATTTTTCAGACTAGTCTCGGAGGTAATCAATAATTAAATTTTCTTGCATGTATAAATGTGAATTTGAAGTAAGTGTTTTACTTTGTGGTGCTATGAAAACATTTACATATTGTTATTTACCTAGCAATGTATGGTATTCTAGTATTTTCAAACAACAAGTGAGGTCTATGAAAGCTTAGTGATGTCAGCAGATTTAGAAGTGTTAGACAAAGCACATTGTACTCTAATGCAACTCCAAGAGAGCCAAGCAAATATAGGTGAATAAACAGTGACGCTACTATGTAATTTGCTTATTTAAATTAGTGGTACTACTTAAAAAATAAATGCTTGGCATGACATTTATGGTCACTATAATTTACTCCATTGTTTAATTATAAGCAATAAATTGATTATTGGCAGATCTTCTTGAAGAAGCATTGGTACGCGAAGGGGAAAAGCTATCGGATCTCCTTGCAATGCCTGTGAAAGATGCCTTGGGTAGGGAGATATCAGTTGATTATGAAGCGGATATTGTCAATGTAAGAGAAATACTTGAGATGACTAAAGCCAGAAGTGAACTTTTCCGAGATAGTGTTGAACTTCAAAGGATAACCCTTCGTCAGGCCTCTCACATTTATGAGTATGAGAAGGATGCAACACAGGTTTGTTCTAATGTTTTTTATTATAAAAAAACTTACTCTCCTAATTACACCTATTTAAATGAAATCATCATTTATGCTGAACTGTTTTATTATTCTGATTTTTAGGCTATTGAATGGTTGGAAGATTTATTTCAAGTGATGCTAAAATCTCATTGTCAAGTAGGCTGCAATGTTCTTGAAATTCAACAACAAAAAGAGGAACATCAAGCATTCCAAGAAACTGCCAAAGTACATTAATATATGTGGATTCAAAACATTTACCACTTAGTAATTATTGTTATGATATGTAATTATAATTTATTACAGGGAACTTATGAGTATGGATGTCAGTTGTTAAATGCAGCTCTGTCATTGAGGCAGTATTGCAAATTAGGAGAAGGTGATAATACTAGGCTATGTATGGAGTTATCTGATGCTTGGCATAGATTACAGTCAGCAGCTCATCACCATATGACCAGGCTTCGAGTCACTGCTGTACTCCATAGAACATTGAACCAGGTTACTAAATTGGTATTATAAAAAGTTTGACATGATAGATGTGATTGACAATATACACTCTTATCTCTATTATTTCAAAACTTATTAAATCATCTAAATACAAAAATCGATTCTATTCTAAAGCCTTTTTTTATTTATATTTAAAATAATATTGGATCTCATCTATCTCATTGTACATTTCAGTCTTTTGTGTAATTAATAATAATGTTAATAATAACTTTCAAATTATATATGAAATTTTTTTTATAGAATTGTAAAGAACTTCAAGAGCTTACATTGGCAGTTCGATGTGTCAAAGGGGGTGAAGGTCTTGGAAAATTGCTTCATGCAAGGGAGCGTCTCCTTATTGAAGTTGCAAGAATGCTTAGGTTGGCTAGATTACTCAAGAGCAGACTCAGAGAGCCTCTTTGCGCCCAACAGTAAGTAATAACTTTATTTAGTATTCATGTAAAATGTTAAAAATAAATTATTTGTTTCATAAATATATTACAAAAGTGAGTGCACTACGTTATGAAAAATATATTAAAGCCCAGAAATGGTAAAAAGTGAATGAATGTTAACCAAAATACAGAATAGCTGTTAGCCTTTAATTCATTAATCTGAATATGTTTAGTAATGGAAAGCAACACACTTATACAGCTAAAACATAATATTTTTTCCTCACTATTAAGGCAGTCATTGTGCAGTAATGTGACTATCATTTACTATCTTAACCAGTAGTGCAGTTGGAATTCCAGGAGACAAATATTGCACCATTTGGGTTTAAAAATAACCATTGGTCAGTGTCCAAAACACAATGACTGATGGCATGTTTTGATATAAAATAATTATTCAGTAAGAACTTTGAATAACTTCTTCTAGTTCCATATTACAGATTTGATTAAATATTCTTTCTTTGTACATAAAATCTTTAATTTTTAAATTTTTGTTTTGACCAGACTAATGGGATTTCCACATTTACACAATCTTTACATAATTTCCAAAAATTGTAACCTCAGTAAAATCAATATTCAAGTTTTCCTCGTGATAATTCATAGTTTTGGACAATTCACATAAAACAAAAATATATTTCTACTTATATGTGTCATGTTCCAACAAAATATTTGCCACTTCAGACTGCTCTAAATAGTTTATACTGCGAGTTAAAAATATTGTAGCCTATAATAGAATATCACCTGTCTTTATTCCTGTTGAAACAGAATGATTATTATGTCAGTAATACAGTGGTATAAAATTAGTAAACTAAAAATGGGAGTATTAACAACTAACAAATTATTACTCCTTATATTTAAATTTTCATATTTTCCAATTGGTAATAACAATAGAAAAGAATATTTTATGCACATACTGCTAATATCAGTGGGGGGGACGATCTATTGAAACACATTTTGTGTTTTTATAAATTTACAATATTATATATATTGTGTATTTTTTTTGAAAGTTCACTGGATTCCTTCCATTAAGAACATTTATATTTTTAACTTTTTTTTCTCTTCATGTTTATAATTCCAAGGTGATTTGTTAGGGTTGAGTGAAATATATTGCCATAAAATTATTAAAGCGCAGATGCTTGAGCCGGCCACTCATAGATATGCGTTTCACACTTATGACTATTTTAAACCGGTACCACGTGAATGGGGTGGGGCCAGTGGCCAGGTAGAGAGTGACTGAAAAAAACAGAAGTGGACTGGTGGTTTTATTTTGGCTGCAGTGCAAGGAAGTGGCAGTCTGTGCGGGGGTGTCGCGGTGTGAAAGTGTATGTGCGGGTCTGCCTTTCTTCCCTATCTGAACAATAGATAGTGAATGTGCATGATCTTTAACAAGTGGTGGGGGATATGAACTGACCCTTGCGAAGATGTTGCCGATTCAAACACATGCATCTTCGTAAGTCCATTTATTGTTACATGGATGATTTATGTAATAATAATTTTAACTTTGGTCTGGTAATAATTAAATCTTAATTCAATATTTTATCAACTTAAAGGAATAATATTAATATCTGGATTCTCTGCACAAATGTATTTGACCACTCACAATATACAATCGACAAATTTATGTTACATACACAGGTTAATTTAATAATTTAACTGTGGAAAGTAATTAACTCATTGAACACTAATAAATTATTATTTAAAATGAATTTACATAACTCTAAAAAGTTTCATCCAATCATTATTAGTTGCTATAAATAATCTATCAGCATCTGAATATATGGATCAGCAATTGCATGTTATACACTTTGAATATATAGTATCGATATATATATATATATATATATATATATATATACATACACATTTTTGTTAATTGTTATTTTGATTAATTATTATTACTTGCAAATATTTATTTTGTTAACAATACTCTTCTTTCCGACATATGATTGAAAGACATCTACTGGGATTAAATATAGAATTAAATATTTAAGTGTGATTTATACAAGAACAATTATTGCTTTCCTCCCCAAATAGTATTCAAGATGCTTTATTAGTGCTCGTTTTATTGTATTTCTGGGATACTTAAATCATTTCTGAAGTGGTCACTATATTATTAAATATAGACTAGTAGATTTTTCAAGTACCTAGTCTAGTTTCTGTTAATAAACTAAGTGCATCTGACCTTATTTACTGCAATAACCATGTACAACTACTATGCATGTGGATGTAACTTATGACTCTTCTTGGAATGCAAGAATAATTACAACTAGTCATGTATAAATAGATTGTGGTCTATGCAACTGTCATATCCACTGCCAAGAATCATGTCACATATCCCTTTTCAAAACTGGTGGATCATTTCATATAATTTTAATTCAGTATCTCAATATTGGTAAAAGTAAATGATATCTTAATAAACTAATACTTTCATATATTCAACAATTGTTTATTGACTTTAAAAGATTGTCAGTTAAAAAACAAACAGATGTTAACTTTACTAGATATCAAGAGTAATATGAGATTAAAAACCAAGGAAATATTGCTCTTTAAAACTATAAAATGATGTCAATGGACATATTTTTGGTTTCAGTTTTCACATTTGACAAATGTGTTATAGGGCTTTCACTATTGGATTATAGAGTTTCTGTTAACTATCTTAATAAATATTAAACATTTTCATGACTACACCTGTATAATTGCACATAAGAAAAATTCTTAATTAAACAGTTACTAAAGTTGAGTTAAACTTTAATAATGTGGGTTCATAGTAATGCAGTTTATAGTTGTTCTTTCAATGTAACATTGCTTAGATACAGTATAAGAGTCTTAATGTTGGTTTTTTATATGGAAAATAAAATATAAAATTTGATCACACAAGTTCATTGAATACATAAATAGTAACTAGATAAATAGTTGCTCAGATATTTGAACATATTGAAAATGGTCAATTATTATTCCATGATATTTGTATTGAAAGTACAATAAAAATTGTCAGTAATTAAATGCTAAATATTAAATTAGTAAATAAAAATATAATAATTTGGACCTATTCTAGTATAATTGTTAAATATTATATTGTACGAATAATATGTTTTCTCTGTCAAAGTTTTGCTGCCAGACATTGTGTATTTGGTCTCCCCAGTAGGAAATACATCTTTTTTTAACCTTAAGGGCACTGAACTTTAGAAGTGTTTTAAATATACATAAAATATTGGATCAAGATCAAGGTGACTAAGCCATGTCTTCCCATTTGTATATTTGTCCTAATGACCGGCCATATGTCTCCTGGTGCTGACTATCTTTGATACCACAAATAGCCCCATAACGGACACGAAACATTGTCAAAGATTCGACATTATAGCCCAAAACTTATAGTAAAGCAGCTGTCCCCTTGGATCATTATATTCTGGCGTTTTGCCTAACCTGTTGCCCAGACGAATTTAGAACTTTCATGTGCCTAAACTGAAAAGACATTTATTGCTTCTTGGAAATGTCTCTGGCTTTACAGTCTACTTCCTAGTTTTGCGAATACTGGACTCTTCGTTATTCAGTTAGACTGCCTACCCGTTTACTAATCCGTTGACAGTCAATTCATCTGTATATTGTGTAACATTAGAACAGTAGTTATGTGTTGTCACTTTCATGCATTAATTTCATATAAGTTCATTTCATCTGGTAGCGGTTTCCCCAGGCCTTCTTTGATTCTTTTAAATGCCCTTTCTTTATTTGTAGACGGTAGTTCACTATCGCCGCCTTCTCTGCACCTTCACAAAGCAAGAAACTAGGATACAAAGGAATGTACATAGTTACTATGTTCACTGAAATCTTTTTGATTGAGGAGCAGTCCATAAAGATTCATAGGAGCAATTATAATGATTTCGCTAAAAGAACTATGTTTTTAATTTTAGCTGAAGTGGAAACATGCTTTATTTTTTGCTCACTGAAAACCTTGACGTATTCGCAGATTTGAGTTAAAGACAACAATGCTTGGAATTTTTTTAAAAATTAACACTTTTTGAATTCTTTAAAAATGATGGTCCCTAAAATTATTTTTATTATCATCTGAGTTACCAGAAATATTGAAGCTCACTAATTATTTACTGTAAGAAAATAGGGGACATGTGCCTGGGATAATCCGTAACTTGTACTTTTATTTAAGCTTGCAATGGATTGGTAGATCGAACCTTGCCCCCCCCCCGCATGCCTTGCCTCGCTTTTGGCATAAAGCGGCGCATTTATAGTCCTTTTCTTTTCATGCAACATATATTATCTGAGTTCTAGAACAATTTTCGTTTCATTTTTGTTCATTTCATTCATTAAATTATAAAAAGTTATATTTTGTACACGTATGTTTACATAATAAGACATAATATCTATGTGTAATATTCTGGGACAAAATTTTAATTTTACATTTACATTAAGAAACCTCAAAACTGAAACAAAGACATTCATAATTTCAAATGTCATTAATAAATATGATTTTAAAAACTTATTAACCCACGAATCTGCTCAAGAAGTTTTAAAATAGTCCTCAGGGGAGTTCTGTTACCACAGAACACCATAGCAACCACAGACAGCCGGTTTTCATAACACTGTGTGTTTACTTTGTAATTACGAAAGGGATTATTGGGGGGGATTATTTATCGATTTAATTACATAAACAATTTTTAATTGCAGGTCAGGTGACAGTATGGAATGGAACAGGAGTGCTGTGGATGCAATATCGGAGAGGGTGGCTGAAGTAACAGCTCTGGCCGAAGAGCTAGACGCCGCCCTCTGTGCCGACCCTGAAGGCCCTAACCATCCACAAATTGAAAAAATATCTGACCTACTGGATTCATCTCCTGCCCACCAAGAGGTATTTAACTATTCGCTGTTGGTTTTTTTAGGCTCTAGAGTTGTATTCTTTAACAGCTCCACACATTCACTGTCACCTCGAGCGTTTGATTCTTGGTGTACACGTTCCAAATTTAAATTTAAACTACCTGAAGTACTCGGCCTTGTTCGGGTTCACGTAAATAATAAAGCAGGAATGTAATTAAAGATAAGTTCATTGCAGTACTTGAGGGTACACAACATTCATAGTTCTACCATTCTCTGGATAAACAAAAAGACTTTTACTGGAGCAATTAACACAGAACGGACCGTGAGAGAAGCGGGAAAACTTGGTTTCTCAAGCACCCTTTGTGTATCAAATCCGGGACACAAAAACCTCTTCAGAGGGATAACTTTTAGCTTGAAGGGGCGTGTAAACACTCGTTTTTTATGTTTTCCAACAGCCTAAATCTATTTCTGTTGTCAAATCCAACCTATTTTCAATCCTGCGTTGTGTAAATGGCGAAAAATCGTCAAAATGGTGGTGTGTTTTCGGTGGTTTTCCGCCTCTAGTAAAGTCCGTACTTAATTTGAAGAAACGAATAAAGGCTTATTCCCTTTATCTCACCGAGACCTACCTGTAGATATCTTTACTTTCAAGGTGGTTTTTTCTTCGTTAGTCTTCTAGTCAGAAATGAACCCAATTAAAAGTATTAATGGCGGTTGTAAGGTGAAATAATTTATTAAATTAAAAGATAGACTTAAGATAGATTTAAAAGTTTTAAACCATAATATTAGTCTTAACTCAGCGACAGTGGAGGCAGAAACATTTTCCAGAAACGTTTAAATTTTGATTCAGCTTGAAACTGAGTATTTCATGATATATTTTGGGGTAAAACGAAGTGGTGAAGCTGCAAAGTTTAGGACATGCATTATTATTATTACGATAAATTTAATAATAGTTACTGTTTCCAAGAATGTCAATTCATAGTATTGGTACTCTTCCTTGCTATTTTCTCTCAGTGCTAGTGGTAGTTCTTTTTGTGCTAGAATAGAGAATCATAAAAGGGTGGCGGTGCTTCTTTTTGGTGGGTCATAAAGGGGGAATAGGGTATCGTAAAATGCCTTTTTTCGTCCACCGTTGTTCACCCTTATGTGTGAAGGACATGCGCGGGTTCTTCAGCCCTAAGATACCTGGCAAGCCTATTCATGGAACAACGTTTCCCTTTCTACAATAGATCGAATTGTTTGATTTTTTCCGACCTAGTGAAATTTGTGTCCGATTGTATTGATAGATCCGTGCCAATTAAAAATAAATAATTTAATTGAATATAATTAAAATATATGAAATGTAAAATAAGTAAGTAATTTACCCCATTTAATGCTTCATTCTGCGACAGTGAATACATTTTGTTGGGGTATTTATATATATATATATATATATATATATATATATATATATATATATATATACAATAAATATATATTACATTTTATATATTTGTGTGTGTGTGTGCTGTCCTTTTTTTGGGTGTTTTGTATTTTGGGTTGGGAGGTATTTTGTTAAGTCTCTTAAGTCTTTCTTGGATTCTTGGCCTTGGGGGGGATGTTTTTGAGGCCCTTCAGTAGTATTAGTAGGGTGAATATAAATCAGTTTGGGGATTTACTTTCTCATTTAATATACTCCCCTATTCTCTCTTAAATATTATCTCCATCCTTTGCCTTTCTTTATTGTGACAGCCGTATATATACCCAGAAACAAAAGTATAACTACAACAATTTATCTGCAATACATATTATTTGGACATTTTTTCAAGCCGTCACATCTATCATGCGTGGCTGTGGCTTTCAGTTTTGGGTTGAAATTAACCACTAATTTCTGAATTAGCGGATTGTACAATTTTTTGCTTATCCCATGTGTGACTTAGTTCGTGGTTTTTCTTCCGAAAAATTACTTCTTTACATAGTAATGCAAAGATTACCGTTAGGTAAAGTTTTTAATTCGGAGAAGACGTTTGCTACGTTTCTACGTATCACTTTTGCGTGAATTGCATTCGTTGAGAAAACGAAGTTTTGATGTTAAAAGGGCATTGTCACCGGCGAATCCCCACCACTGCCAAATAAGGCAGAATAGAAAAATAAATGGATGTACATAATAAATACCTATTTTTATTTCAGGAATGGTACGGTAGCCTAGACAAAAGAGGTAGCCCGATGAAAGGTGGAGAGGAGAGCAGTAGGTCTGAAGAAGAGTTCGCCACTGCCAGCGAATGCACGTGCACTCCTCCTTCCAGAAGTTCCTCCTACCACACCGCCTCTGAGGGGGAAGCCTCCTATCTTTGGTGGCAATCGGACAGCGAGAGGACCCCCCAAGTAAGTAATTCGTTTCTCTTCTAGAGTGTTTGTGTTTTCGAGATTTTTTCAGATCTGATTGCAGAAGTTGCGAGTGTGCGCAGTCATTTGTGAATACTCTGTTTATTATTTGGATGCTCAACAAAAGAATGGGGTTTAAGCAGCAGAATGTGCCTAATTAAACCGGTACATATTACATTTAAATATTTATTATAATTGTTCGTACTACCAATTGTATTCAAGAACTCCAAAGCAGAGGTTCATAGAATTATGTTTATTTTATTCTCCATTTTTTTAAACAAGTATCTGAAAAGTTTAGTTATAATACAAGAATTTAAAGAATAACTAATACACAGAATTGGCTTTAAAAATTCGCTTGACAGTCATGAATTCTAATTCCGTTTTAATAAATATGTAATGGAAACACGAAAAGGTAGTTCATATCATATAATGTGTATGTATATAACTAGATTATAGTCGGGCCCATTTCTTCTATATAGGAAACTGCATTCTTCTGTTAAATATTTTACAAAAAGCGTTTCATACCATCTGTGAACGGTAGGTTTGAAAATTTGCCTGCTAGACATTTCCTTCTTAACAATAGAGTTTTATGGTCGACCACATGTTGAGGATGAAGGGCGGTAGGGTTGAAACCCATGTGTGTGGGTATCATAAAGTTGAACCGCGTATATAGTGGCAGGGGGTTAGCTGGGAGACCCACTCTCCCCACTGGATCCTCCCTTAGATTCCTTTCACATTCCCAGTGACTGCCTTCAAGATATCTCCTCCAGCTTTCCACCGGGTAAGTTCTGTAACTCCATCAGTTTTTGGGTTGTGCTTACTATTTTCGATACTTGGATTCTATTCTAATGTGTTTACCTTAATACACTGATTTCTGTTGTTTCCCCTAGAATTGGGCCGACACAATATAATTAATGTACTTGACACTTTAAAAAACTCAACTCCGATTTACTTAGTACTTATTTAAATATTGGAGCAATGTCGACATAATTGGAATTATTGGGCAAATATTTGAAACTGCTATATACGAAAATATATAGTAGTAGTATATACTTGAAATTTCTGTTTTTCAGTTCACCAAAAATCACAAGTTAATATTGAAGGGTTTATTTTTTATTTGGTGGAGGGGGAGCTTTGAATTAACCAGAAGTTAAAGCCATAAATGGTTTTAGTTAATATTGAATGTTCTCAGATATTTCTAGATTTGAATCCCTCTGGTATTATTGAGTGCCCATTATTATCTAGTTTGGTTTGTTAAATATCAGGTTTCGAGACTTGAGACTGTTAGGGTTTCCGCCATGGACAGAGGATGGACATCATTTATGCTGTAGCCAAACTATGAATTTAATTTTTTATGTACTTATTTTATTTTATAAAAGTATCCTTTTTACTTAAAATATATATTTTTTACTTTTACTTTTCTGGAGGTTTGAAAATAAAAAAGTATTTCGGCAGACAATTTAACTGTGTTCCATGGAGTAGTGTGCTTTATTCAGAATGAATACATAAATTATTTAATATACACAATGCACGATGATATAAGCATATAAGCACACTTACAAAAACTTTGATTTGCACCTATCCTATACACTGAATATCCTGAGTACCAATGCATATACCAAGTATTCCAGGATGCAAGGGATGGATACTCTTTAAATTTAGATGATCTATTAGTGTAGAAGTTTTATTATTCATAATCAGGAATGGGACAGATAAAATGTGAATATGAAAAATAGAAATAAAGTAGCAAACACACTGCATTAATCATAATAATATTTATCATTTATCATAATAATATTTATTATACAAACTGATGCAATATATTATTACTAATGTTTTCATTGTTATGATAGGTGATTAATGTAAAATGTATTTTATGTTTTATGAGAAGTAATGGTGTTTCTTTTACATTTTAGCATGAGGTGGTAACTGGTGTTGTTGCACATGAAGTTAGAGAAACACAACAAGTGAAATTGTCGAGAGAAGGCTGTTCTGTGACATCAGAGACAGTCACTAGTGAATCATGCAGTGAGCACATAATAATGCGGCCACCTTCTGTGGCAACTTCAGTGAGACATCAACTGAAAACTGATGCTGTTGAGAGTGAACACAAACTGAAGAAGGAAGACTCACTAATACATGGCATTAATGAGGTGGGTGTCCTAAGTAACAATAGTAGTGGTAGTTCATCTCAGCCTTATTACTCTTGTCAGGGCATTGCTAGACATGCTCTTGCATTTTAAAGACTACAATAATATAATAAATTATAACAATTAGCACATTGAAACAATACTGAAACTGATACCTCTAACTACAGTGAAAATTAAATATATATCATTAATGTAATAATAGTCCTAGCACAAGTAATATGGATTCCATATTAATAAGATTGTTTTAAATATGCTAACTTTTGTTAGTTTCTTGGTTTGATGGTGGGGAGGGAGGAATTTGTTTTATTCACATCTGAATGTTTTATTTATATTGTTGCATATAATACTAAAAATTAGGTAGGTGCTTATAATATTCTTCTTTCTGTTTCCAAAAAAACTTTAGACAAATTATGAAATCCTATTAGATGAAAACTTACATATAACTTTGTATGCTATTAAGATAAATGACTTCCATTTACTGATAGTTATATGGATGGAAATATAATCAATAGTGTTGATCATTCTTTCATATTTAGGTAGCATATTATTTATAATTGAGTCTATGTGAATTCTTATCGCACCATCAACCCATGGAACCATCAATTTCAATAAAAAATGTTTGAACATTATCACTCTATAAAGAAATTTCAAGAAATAATTCATAGATTTATTAAAGTTGATGTTCTCAGTACATGTTTTAAAATGCAAATTTAAGATTTCATTTTGATATACACAATAAATTTTTAATTAGATTCACAAGTATATTAACAATAATATTCAGTTTGAATCCAGTTGTCCCTGAATGATTCCTGTTTGCTTATTATAAAAAATAATAAGCCATAAGAAAGCATGAATATTTCTCCATGCACCAATTTTAATATCAGAAATATTAAATAAAAATAATTCTCAATAATTTGACTTTTGTGACAATTATTCAAAAGAACATTATTTTACTTATTTTTTAAAAATAAGGCTCCTGGTTTTTATTTGAACCAAAGTTGCCTATAATTTATTCTCAGCACACCACTCCGGTTGGTTGACATGGTTGAAACTGTCACCATTTGAATCATCGAAATGGTCGAACATGTCTCTATTGAAATGAACCTTATATTAATTCTTAAATATCAAAGTTTAATTTAGGACTTAAAATTGTCATAACTTTTTCAGTCAATGAATCAAGCATAATTTGTTTGCAGGTCCTAAAAGATTTTTTGTTGCTCAATTAATTGGTCAAACGCAATATCTCAAAAGGGTTTGCCTTAAATTTTAATGTGCATTTGAAAACAGTGTATGCCACAGAATATTTCTAAATCGTACTTTCATTGAACAGTTAATTAAAATTATTTCTTCTCTTGAAAATTATGGACAATTTTAGTGCTAATGTCTTGGTGCTCACTAGATGTTCATTAAAACCATCAACTTTCTTTCACCTGTCAAAGTATTAACTAGTCTAGAAAAGAAAACAAATATTGCAAGGAATGGGGGTACTATTATAGTTATTGCGTTAAATGCTGCATGCTCATCTACAAATTATCTCAAATGATGTATCATATTTTGATGACAAAGTGATTAATTACAATTAAGTCATATAAAATGTTTGGTTTATTAATGAGTAATATCTAATTATAAAATTACATGATATTTGACCCATAGTAACTTTTTCTTTTTAAAATAAAAAGTGATATTTGTAGAAAAGTTGATCTCAAACACAGGTTATCATTTCCCTTAAGGGGTTTTATTAAATTGGGATGTAAATATAAATTATTAATACATACACAACATAATAATGTTTTTGGTATAGAAGTTGCAACCAAATACATGGATTTTGTGAAATATCATTTTTATTAGAAAACTTTCTTCCACAGTGATATACTACTCAATATACTGTGAAATAAAGTAATATTAAACAAGAAAATGAAAACTTACTGCATGCTAATAATTATAAATAAGGGGATCAAACTGTCCAATTATTATAGTTAGTATTCTCTGATGTGCTGGATTACCAGGGGAAGCTCTTAAGACTTAAAGAGCTCTTGATACTCTCTCTGAGTATTAGGCAACCGTATGTACAACATACATTTAAAAATATTGTAATATCTGCTATATTTTGTTCTTAAAAACAATGATGAATGATCATTTCATTAAGTATTATATTTAATTGGTGTGCCCAAGAGCAGATTTGTAAGAAATAATTTTCTGTATTAAGTTGCCCAAAGATGAAAACTTATCAAAAGTTTATTCTTTGAATGATTGTAAATAACTTGTACTTTATACCTTCCACTGTTGCAATATTCAATATTGAATATTAATTTAAGAATTTAAGATTTATTTTATGTTCGCATGCCTTATTTATGTGTATATATATATATATATATATATATATATATATATATATATATATATGCATATATGCATAGATGAGTGTGCATGTGTCTCTGTTTAACTTTTGATCAGTTATATAAAATGGAATCATTTAAAAAATGAAACAGTAATATCAACATTAAATATTATTTATGAGAAAAAACATTTTTAAAGTAGTTAAAACAATTACTAAATAATCATTGTGGTTAAATTGAACTATATTTCATTTTTATGCTATTGAGTTATTAAACATTGAGTTATTGAGTGTTTTTAATTTTTTTACTTATGCAATGGAAATAACAAATAATTCTCTGTGATTGTACTTACCTATAGTTCAAATAAGCAGTCAGATTTCTGTTAATAACTTGCCTAAATTCTTTATGATACAATATTTAATTAAATTATTGCCTTTTTTCATGGTAAACTCATTACGTTCAATTGTAAAATTACAAAATGAATATAATTGAAAAAAATTAGTTTTTGTTTGTAGATTAATTTATATGAATTCTATTTTATTTTAATTTATAGAAGAGTATTTATTAAAGCAAAAACAAAACATATCAATTAGGTGTTAGGTTACTAAGGTAAATCCAATGTTTACATAATAATTTGATAGGATAAAATAACCAGTTATGTATTAAAAAATTAAGTACTGCTGGTACTGCTGGTAATTAAGTGCTGGTACATGTTTCAATATATTAAATACTAAAATTGTTTTACAAGCACTATTTATATTTCATTTGTTTCCACATGTTCATGTTTTATTGTTAATAAATAGCCATATTATGTCAGCAACTTTTTTTTCAACTGCCTTTTCTATAATTATCAGTGCTCTCTAATTTTGTCTAGATTTTCATATAATTTAATAAGAATAAGTTCCAAATATCATTGAAGATACGTTGATTATTGAAAATCAATGTTTCTAATATAGTGTGTATCATAAGTATATAAAGCAACCAGGTGTTGAATCGTACAACACCATCAATATTCTACATTGCTCAAACTTATAGAATATCCCGCACATCCAATTAAATTATCAGTGCATAAAGAACTGGTTACAAAGGTTCTCGATTGGTCCCAGTAGTTTCTCGCATTTCAGATATGATATATTATGAAAAGGTTTGCTTATCAAATCACATGCACACACACACACAAAATTGTAATGGCCATATAAAATTATAATTTCAAAATAAGTTTTAAAAATTATCATAATGTATATTTGTTCTATATATATATATATATATATATATATATATATATATATATATATATATATATATATATATATATATATGAATACAGAGCATCAGAAGTCAGAAGAAGCAGTATGTGCAAGGAGAAAAAGTGATAATAGACTTACCACTTCATAGGTTAGTAGGTAAATATTCATCAGTCAGTAAGAAGACTATAGGTCACCATAGTTTAACCAGCATAATTTAACATCGGGGGAACATGGTTACACCAGGAAACGGAGTAATCATCCACACATTAACAAGGATAAAGTTGCAAGATCACCACTCAAGGTAAAGAAAATTAGAAACTATATAGATATTGATAAAAATACCAGTACAAGTCCCCATTCCAATGACCATGGTTTTGTCAGTGAATAATATTGTAGTGATCCAGAATTGTGAACGCAGCGTTCCGGCTGCGATAATCCGTAATTTTCACAACTAATCCTCGATAGTATATCGCCTGTCACGCGGAGACCGGGGTTCGATTCCCCGTCGGGGAGAGATTCCCCGTCGGGGAGAGATGGTTTTGTCAGTGAATAATATTGTAGTTATCCACAGTTATGTAATCAGCGTTCGGGCTGCGATAATCCGTAATTTTCACAACTAATCCTCGATAGTATAGTGGTTAGTATCCCCGCCTGTCACGCGGGAGACCGGGGTTCGATTCCCCGTCGGGGAGAGATGGTTTTGTCAGTGAATAATATTGTAGTCATCCAGAATTGTGTAATCAGCGTTCGGGCTGCGATAATCCGTAATTTTCACAACTAATCCTCGATAGTATAGTGGTTAGTATCCCCGCCTGTCACGCGGGAGACCGGGGTTCGATTCCCCGTCG
This sequence comes from Lethocerus indicus, assembly GCA_019843655.1. Classification (NCBI taxonomy): domain Eukaryota; kingdom Metazoa; phylum Arthropoda; class Insecta; order Hemiptera; family Belostomatidae; genus Lethocerus; species Lethocerus indicus. The sequence goes on along the minus strand of JACDQD010000007.1, from coordinate 10,181,049 downwards.
GGGAGAGATGGTTTTGTCAGTGAATTATATTGTAGTCATCCAGAATTGTGTAATCAGCGTTCGGGCTGCGATAATCCGTAATTTTCACAACTAGATAGTATGGTTTAGTCCAGTGAATAATATTGTAGTTATCCACAGTTATGTAATCAGCGTTCGGGCTGCGATAATCCGTAATTTTCACAACTAATCCTCGATAGTATAGTGGTTAGTATCCCCGCCTGTCACGCGGGAGACCGGGGTTCGATTCCCCGTCGGGGAGAGATGGTTTTGTCAGTGAATAATATTGTAGTTATCCACAGTTGTGTAAGATACAAGATACAAGATACAAATAATTTTTATTACTATAAATACAATATTACAACGATACAACGCTATAAACAACCTCTGTTAAGTGTATGTATTCCGGCCTATTGGCCTTTTTACATTTATATTCTTAAATATTATAATACATTATACATGATTTTTTTTTTACGATATTGTTTTTCTAGTCGGGAAAATACACAATAAAAACCCGAGGACCTAGACTACACTCTCTACATTCACCCTCACAAACACACACATTCGCTCACACACTTTGCACTGCACTTTGCACTTGCTACTTGGGTTCACTACGCTGCTCGCGAAACTCGATGTCGGCGCACTGCTCACTGGGGCACTGGTGACAGTATACGACCGGTCGTATACCGTCGTTAGCACTATGCACTATAGGCACTTTAGCTGGCTCATCCACAGCTTTCACTACACTGTTTCACTATCACTTTGGTCGGGGGGTCTTCTAGCTGGGCGTGAGGACCTTCCTCCTTGAGGTACGTCACAGTTGTGTAATCAGTGTTCGGGCTGCGATAATCCGTAATTTTCACAACTAATCCTCGATAGTATAGTGGTTAGTATCCCCGCCTGTCACGCGGGAGACCGGGGTTCGATTCCCCGTCGGGGAGAGATGGTTTTGTCAGTGAATAATATTGTAGTGATCCAGTATTGTGTATGCTGCGTTCGGGCTGCGATAATCCGTAATTTTCACAACTAATCCTCGATAGTATAGTGGTTAGTATCCCCGCCTGTCACGCGGGAGACCGGGGTTCGATTCCCCGTCGGGGAGAGATGGTTTTGTCAGTGAATAATATTGTAGTTATCCACAGTTATGTAATCAGCGTTCGGGCTGCGATAATCCGTAATTTTCACAACTAATCCTCGATAGTATAGTGGTTAGTATCCCCGCCTGTCACGCGGGAGACCGGGGTTCGATTCCCCGTCGGGGAGAGATGGTTTTGTGTCAGTGAATAATATTGTAGTGATCCAGTATTGTGTATGCTGCGTTCGGGCTGCGATAATCCGTAATTTTCACAACTAATCCTCGATAGTATAGTGGTTAGTATCCCCGCCTGTCACGCGGGAGACCGAGTTCGATTCCCCGTCGAAGTGATGGTTTTGTCAGTGATAATATTGTAGTTATCCAGGGTGGTGTAATGCTGCGTTCGGGCTGCGATAATCCGTAATTTTCACAACTAATCCTCGATAGTATAGTGGTTAGTATCCCCGCCTGTCACGCGGGAGACCGGGGTTCGATTCCCCGTCGGGGAGAGATGGTTTTGTCAGTGAATTATATTTTAGTCATCCAGAATTGTGTAATCAGCGTTCGGGCTGCGATAATCCGTAATTTTCACAACTAATCCTCGATAGTATAGTGGTTAGTATCCCCGCCTGTCACGCGGGAGACCGGGGTTCGATTCCCCGTCGGGATGATGGTTTGTGTCAGTGAATTATATTGTAGTGATCCAGAATTGTGTAATCAGCGTTCGGGCTGCGATAATCCGTAATTTTCACAACTAATCCTCGATAGTATAGTGGTTAGTATCCCCGCCTGTCACGCGGGAGACCGGGGTTCGATTCCCCGTCGGGGAGAGATGGTTTTGTCAGTGAATAATATTGTAGTGATCCAGAATTGTGTATGCTGCGTTCGGGCTGCGATAATCCGTAATTTTCACAACTAATCCTCGATAGTATAGTGGTTAGTATCCCCGCCTGTCACGCGGGAGACCGGGGTTCGATTCCCCGTCGGGGAGAGATGGTTTTGTCAGGGAATTATATTCTAGTCATCCAGAATTGTGTAATCAGCGTTCGGGCTGCGATAATCCGTAATTTTCACAACTAATCCTCGATAGTATAGTGGTTAGTATCCCCGCCTGTCACGCGGGAGACCGGGGTTCGATTCCCCGTCGGGGAGAGATGGTTTTGTCAGTGAATAATATTGTAGTGATCCAGAATTGTGTAATCAGCGTTCGGGCTGCGATAATCCGTT